>CM053588.1:135932544-135967630 GCA_028646515.1 Pseudochirops corinnae | reverse complement strand
AAATAATTGCATACCCTTTGACCCAGCAATACCACTTTTGGGGTTATAGCCCAAAGAGCTCACAGAAGTGGGAAAAGGACCCATATGTACAAGGATATTTATAGCAGCTCTCTTTGTGGTGGCAAAAAACTGGAAATATAAGGGTTGCCCATCAATTGGGGAATGGCTGAACAAGTTGTGGTATATGAATGTAATGGAATACTATTGTGCTATAAGAAATGGGAAGGAGATGGACTTCATAATTACCTGGAGAGGCTTATACAAATCTATGCTGAGTGAGAAGAGCAGAACCAGGAAAAATTTGTACACAATCACAGACACATCGTATGTGTGATGACCAACCTTGACGAAGTGGACTCTTCTCAGCAACCCACAGCTATAAGACAACTCTACAAGTCTCAGGATGGAAGGAGATATCTACATTCAGAGTAATATGTAGAAAGACTAGAGTTTAAATGCAGACTGAAGCAATACATGCTATCGTTCTTTTTCATGTCTGATTTTGTTTCTTTTTTCCCATTGTTCACTCATTGGTTACAACCCTTCTATACAACCAGACTATTGTACAATGTGAAAGTATTTGCAGATCCTATACATGATTGCACGCCACCTGGGGGGGGGGAGGAAGGGGAGAAAATCTGAAACTCAAATAATTGTGGAACTGAATCTTGTAAACTAAAAGTAAATAAACAAGTCATTGGAAAAAAGAAATAAAAAATAAAAAAAAAGATCTGCCCAAACAGAAGATCCTAAAAACTTTATCCATTTTAAAGCAAAATATACCTAATTAAATACATAACAGTTTTCAAACATTGTGAACAACAGCACAATTTATAATCTAATAGTATCCAGATTAAAATAAAAGTTATTTTCCTTTTTAAAAATTATTTTTGTTTTATTGTATATTTCCCAATTGCGTGCAAAAAGTTTAATGATCATTAAAAAAAATTTGAGCTCCAAATTCTCTTCCTTTTGCCCCTTCCCCATTCTTTGAAGAATTTGATATCGATTATATATGTGAAGTCATGATAAATATATTTCCATATTACTATGTTGCAAAAGAAAACACAAACAGAATAAAACAACAAAAGTTAAAAAAAAGTATGCTTTAATTTCTACTCAGTTAATCAGTTCTCTCTCTGGAGGTGGATAACATTTCTCATCATTTGGTCCTTTGGAATTGTCTTGGACCACTTTAGCCAAATCTTTCACAATTCATCATCCTTACAATGTTGCTATTAATGTATTCAACGTTCTTCTGGCTCTGCTCATTTCACTTTGAATGAGTTCAGGTAATCTTTCTAGGTTTTTCTGAAACCATTCCCCTTGTCATTTCTTATAGCCCAAATAGTATTTCATCACATCATATATCACAACTTGTTCAGTCATTTCCCAAATGATTGACTTCTTCTTGATTTCCAATTCTTTGCCACTACAGAAAGAGCTACTATGAATATTTTTGTACTTTAGCTCCTTTTCCCTTTTTTTTTATCATCCCTTTGGGATACAGACCTAGTAGTAATATTGCTGGGTCAAAGGGTATGCACAGTTTTATGGTCCTTTGGGAGTAGTTTCAAATTTTGCTCCTGAGTGGGTTCTACCAAGAGCGATTTAATGACCTAATTTTTCTCCATCCCCTCCAGCATTTGTTATTTCCCTTTTCTGTCATGTTTTCCAATCTGACAGGTTTGAGGGTATCTAAAAGTTGTTTTAATTTGGATTTCTCTAATCAAGAATGATTTAGGGGGCGGCTAGGTGGTGCAGTGAATAGAGCACCAGCCCTGGAATCAGGAGGACCTGAGTTCAAATCCGACCTCAGACACTTAACACACACACACACAAAAACTAGCCATGTGACCTTGGGCAAGTCACAACCCCTACCTTCCCCCTCCAAAAAAAAGGCAAAAAAAAGAATTAAAAAAAAAGAATTATTCAGAATAAAAAAAGGAAAACTGACTTACATGTACAAAAATATTTATAGCAGCTCTTCTTGTGGTGGCCAAGAACTGGAAATCAAGGGGACGCCCATCAGTTGGGGAATGGCTGAACAAGTTGTGGAATATGAATGTAATGAAATACTATCATGCTATAAGAAATGATGAGCAAGTGGACTTCAGAAAATCTTGGAAAGATTTACATGAACTCATGCTGAGTGAAGTGAGCATAACCAGGAAAATATTATACACAGTAACAGCAACATTGTGCAATTATCAACAATGATAGATGTAGCTCTTAGCAATACAGTGATCTAAGACAATTCCAAAAGACTCATGATGGAAAATGCTATCCACATCCAGAGAAAGAACTGATGGGGTCTGAATATAAATCAAAGCATACTAGTTTCACTTTCTTTCTTTTTTATGTTATTTTTCCTTTTTTTTTCACAACATAACTAATGTGGAAACGTTGTTCTTCTAAAGAGTTTGGGTCTCTCTTCATCTGTAATATGAGGGAGTTGGACAAGATGGCTTCTAAAGTCCTTCCTTCTGTTACCTTGTGATCAGATGACCTTTTTAACAGTAAATCTCTGCTACTATGAATTAAAAAAACCTTTATTAAGTACTTCTTAAAAAGTGATTTAGAGCATTTTTTTCATGTGACTATTGATAACTTTGATTTCTTCTCTGAAAACTGCCTATTTATATCCTTTGACCATATGTCAACTGGGGAGAAATAGCAATTGCTCATGGGTAGGGCCAAGACACTAAGTGCCATACCAATCAAATTAACACAGAATTATTTTGTGCAGCTAGAAAAAAAAGTAACAATATTCATCTGGAAGAAGAAAAGATCTAGAATACAAAGCAAATCAATTTTAAAAATGTCAAAGAAGGTGGCTTACCAGTTCCAGATTTTAAACTGTATTAATTTAATGTAATAAAACAAAGCAGTAATCAAAACAATCTGGCTAAGATATAGAGTGGAATAGATTGGGGACACAATACACGGTAGAAAATGACCATTATAATCTAGTATTTGATAAATCCAAAGATCCAACTTCTGAAGTAAAGACTCAACATTTGACAAAAGTTGCTGGGAAAACTGGAAAGTAGTCTGGCAGAAACTAGGCATAGACCAACATCTCAGTGTATAACAAGAAAAGATCAAAATGGAAAAAATGATTTGAAAATAAAAGATGACATCATATGTAAATTAGGGGAGCATGGAAAAATGTACTGTCAGATTTATGGATGAGGGAAGTGTTTAAGGTCAAATAATGAAAAAAAAATGCCAAGGAACACAGCTACCAGGTCCCGATTTTAAACTATTATTACAAAGCAGTAATCAAAACAATCTGGTACTGGCTAAAATATAGAGTTAACTCGGTCTTTGTGTGAAGAGTGTTTTGTAATTGTGTTCATATAATCCCTGGGTTTGTTTTAGCAGACATACTTAAAAGATTTTATATGGTCTGCAACTATTGTAAATAAAATTTCTTTTTCTGTATCTTGCTGTACAGTTTTGTTGGTGGTATATAGAAATGCTGATTGTCTAGATGGGTTCTTTTATATCCTACAATTTTGCTGGTTGATAATTGTTTCAAGTAGTTTTTCAGTTGATTCTCTAAAGTGTACCATCATATCATACATTGCATTGCAAAGAGTGATAATTTTGTTTCCTTGTTGCCTATTTTTAATCCTTCAATGTTTTTTCTAGTCTTATTGCTATAGCTAGCATTTTTAGTTCAATAGTGACTTGCCCAGGGTCAAATAGCTAGTAAATATCTGAGGCCAGACTTGAACTCAGGTCTTTCTGACTCCAGACCCATCACTCAATCCACTGCACCATATAGTTACTCATTCTTTAGGATTAGATTATTTAGTTTCTAACTGACTTTTAATGTATGCTTCCACAGCCCTTTGTTAAATAAAATTTTCTTATTGCATTGTGGTCTGAAAAGGGTGAATTTAATATTTCTACTTTTCTGCATTTGGTTGTGAGGTTTTTATGACCTAATATGTGGTCAATTTTTTTGAAGGTACCATATAAAGCTAAGGAAAGGGTATATTCCTTTCTATTCCCATTCAGTTTTATCCAGAGGTCTATGATATCTAACTTTTCTAAGATTCTATTAATCTCTTTGACTTCTTTCTTATTTATTTTATATTAGATTTATCTAGCTCTGAGAGGGGAGAGTTGAGGTCTCCCACAAGGACAATTTTACAATCTTATTTCCTCTTATAATTCATTCAATTTTTCCTTTAAGAATTCAATTGCTATGCCATTTGGTGCATATGTTTAATACTGATATTACTTCATTGTCTAGGGTTCCTTTTAGCAAGATGTAGTTTCCCAGCTTATCACTTTTAATTGGTTCTACTTTTGCTTTGTGTGAGATCATGATTGCTACCCCCACATTTTTTCTTCACCTGAAGCATAGTAGATTCTGCTCCACATTCTTATTTAATTCTGTGTGTGTGTCTTTCTTTTTCAGGTATGTCTCTTGTAAACAACATATTGTTGGATTATGCTTTCTAATCCATTATGCTATCTGCTTCCAATTTATGGGTGAATTCATCCCATTTACATTCACAGTTATGATTATTAACTGTTCATTTCCCTCTGTCCTATTTTCTTCTGTTTCTTCTTCTCTTTCTTTTTTTATCCTGCCCTCCTCAAAAGTCTAGTTTGCTTCTAACCACTGTCTCCCTTAATCTACCCTCCATTTTATCACCCCTGCTTTTCTGCATTTTGTTGTGAGACTTTTATGACCCAATACATGGTCAATTTTTGTGAAGGTACCATATATAGCTGAGAAAAAAGTTTACTCCTTTCTATTCCCATTCAGTTTTATCCAGAGGTCTATCATATCTAACTTTTCTAAGATCCTATTCATCTCTTTATCTTCTTTCTTATCTATTTTATGTTAGAATTATCTTTCCCTATTTCTCTCCTGCTTCACTGTTGGGTAAGACAGATTTCTATTACCAATTTAGTAAGTATACACACACACACACACACACACACACACACATATACATATACACATTGAACCAATTTAGATGTGAGGTTCAAGAGTTGTTCCCCCCCATCTTCCCTTCCCCTGTAAAAGCTCTTCCTTACCTGCCTCTTTTATGTGAGTTAATTTTCCCTATTCTTCCTTTCCCATTCCCCTTCTCCCAGTGCATTCCTCTCTCATATCCCTTCATTTTTTTTTTACATCAACTCAATATAGTCGACTCATTCTTGTACCTTTTTTCTATGTAAAATCTTCCAAATCCCCCAATGGTGATTAAGTTCTTAGAAGATACCTGTATCATCTTCCCATATAGAAATTTAACAAAAGGTAAACCAGTTAAACCTTACTGAATCCCTTATGATTTCTATTTCACGTTTACCTTTTTAGCTTTCTCTTGTGTCTTTTATTTGAAAGTCAAATTTTCTATTTAGCTCTGATCTTTTTATCAGGAATGCTTGAAAATCTTATATCTCATTAAATATTCATTTTGTCCTTTGAAGGTTATATTCAGTTTTGCTGGCTAGATTTTTCTTAGTAGTAATCTCCACTCTTCTGCCTTCTGGAGTGTCATATTCTAAAGCCCTCTGCCTCTTTAATGTGGTAGCTGCTAAATCTTGTGTGATCCTATGATATCATGGTATTTGGAACATTTCTTTCTGGCTGCTTGAAGTATTTTCTCTTTGACCTGGGAACTGAAATTTGGTTATAATATTCCTGGAAGTTTTCATTTTGGGATCTCTTTCAGGAGATGACTAATGAATTCTTCTAATTTTCATTTTATACTCCGGTTCTAGGATATCAGGGTAATTTTCCTCCATAATTTCTTAAAATATTATGTCTGGACTCTTTCTTTGATCATGGCTTTCAGGTAAATTCAATAATTCTTAAGTTATCTCTCCTTGATCTATTTTCCAGGACAGTTGTTTTTCTGATGAGAAAATTCTCATTTAATTCTACTTTTTCATTCTTTTAACTTTGTTTCATGGTTTCTTGATGACTAATGGAGTCATTAGCTTCTACTTGCCCAATTCTGCTTTTCAAGGAGTTATTTTCATTAGTGAATTTTTGTACCTCTTTTCCCATTTCACCAATTCTGTTTTTTAAGCTGTTATTTTCTTCAATATTTTTTGTGCCTCTTTTACCAGGTTGTTCATTGTTTGTTTTTTTTGCAAATTTTCTTCTTTTGCTTTCATTTCTTTATCTAATTTTTCTTCTACCACTTTTATATGATTTTAATTTTTTAGCTCCTTCAGGAATTCCTATTGGGCCCATTTTTTCTTTGAGACTTCATAACTGTTTTGACTTCATTGTCTCCTGAGTTTGTATCTTGATCTTTCCTGTTATTTAGCTTTTTATGGCCATGTTATTTTGTTGTTGTTGTTTGCTCATTTTTCTACCCTATTTCTTAATTTGGAATACCATATTGATGTTGGGTTCTATTCCCAGCATGGGGCAGAGGGAGGAGAGAGTAACACTATCTCAAGCTTCAGGATTTTTTGCAATGATGTTTTCAGAGATAGATCTGAAGCTTTGGAAGTTTTCAGTGCTTCCAAGGTAGTGTGATTTCGGGAGAGGTGTGGTTACTGTTCTCTTAGTCTGTGCTCTGGTTCTTCCCCAGGAAAGGACAGTGATCCTTTGGCATTGAAACAGATACTGATCCTAAGAACCCATCCTCTGTTGGGACCAGAAGCGATACTGCTCCTCAGGGCTTTCACTTTCTCTTGACCAAAAGTGCTCCTCTCCATCCTTGAACTATGACCTAGAAGTGGGTATAGGTAATGGAGTTGACAAATAATGTTTGGTCCTGCATTCAGTGCTAGCATGGGGGCACCCTATAATCTCAGTTGCCAGGTTCCTTTACTGTCTCTGACTTGAGAGCTCCCAAAGCTGTTGCTGCTGCTTCTGTCACTACCACCTAGTCCCACATGGGCTCTAGGACTCCCTCAATCCCTGTGTCACATATCTCTCTTTCCAATCTCCTATGTTGTCTTGGGCTTTGATTTGAAGCATTATTTCAAAGTTGGAAGGGAATATTGGGAGGGCTCAGCTGAGTGCTTTCTCTACTTCACCACCCTTGCTACTTCCCCAGAAGAGTCAGAAGTTATTTTTCTATGATACAATTTCAACACTTTCTGGGTATCATTTTTTCAAGTTAACATCATGTCTTATACAATGGATTCCCCCAAATCACAACATAACTGCTTGCTGCCTCAGTGTGCTAATAAAATACTTTTGCCTTTTCCTGCCCTGAGTTTGCTTCATTGGTTAGGGTAAGGCCTGATATATAGATATACAAGTAACTGTAAACCAAAACAGATGCTTGGGGTGGAATCCTCAGGAGTTCCTGGGTGTAGTAACCCAAAACATGCTGGGTCAACCTGGAGCTTCAGGGATTGGAAATGCCTCGTAGCAGTGTCTAGTTAGACAGTTACTGGGGCTAGGAGACATGCTGGGTGTTGATAACCTTTAATCACATTAGGTTGGATTCAAACAGTATAATAGTTTTTCACCAACAGTATAATAAATCATTTCCCCCCACATCAATCATGGTGGATATTTGGCTACGTAATGACATAGATGATCCTGTCTAGCAAGAGCTCCAACTCTGGGCTAGGAATGATTTAAATGAGAGCAGTACTTACTCCTTTGGTGAAGCAATATTGAGGGTGCATTAATTTGCAATATCTGTGGCACACCCATCCAATTGGCAACAGGGCAATAGTCTTACCTTCAAAAACAGTGAGGGAACTTATAAGAAAGATGGGATGAATGAAATCAGACTACTAAAAGAATCACAGACTCAAAAATGGAAGTGAATTCAGAAGCCATTTTGTCCCCATTCATTAAAAGGAATCACTCTACAATATCAACAAGTAGTTAGGGGCAGTTAGGTGGTGCAATGAATAGAGCACTGGCCCTAGAGTCAGGAGGATCTGAGTTCAAATCCGACCTCAGACACTTAACACTTACTAGCCATGTGACCTTGGGCAAGTCACTTAACCCCAACTGCCCTGTCTTCTCCCCTCCAAAAAGCAAAAAACAACAACAACAACAACAACAAAATCAAATAGTCATCCATCCTCTTCTTGAATGAACATCTCCAGTGAGGAGGAACCCCCTAAAAAGCTGATTCTACTTTTGGAAAGTTCTAATTTTTCATAGTTTTTCCTTATCAACCTAAATCTGCCTATTTGCAATTTCCACCCAATGATGTTACTTCTGTCCTTAGGGGCCGAGCAAAACAAATTTAATCTTTCTTCTATATGAATACCCTTCAAATACTCGCAGACAACCACTGTGTTCCCTCATAAATCTTCAGTTCTCCAGGCTAAACACTGCAAATTCCTTTTACTGATCATCATGTGGCATGGTGTCCAGTCCCCTTACCAACCTGATTTCTACCACCTTGATAATTCCACTGACAACCCTAAAATATGGCATCCAGAACTAAACACAATATTCCAAGCATTATGTGAATAAGGCAGAGAGGGATGATTACCTCTCTTTTTCTACATACTATATTTTTCAGTGCAGCCTAAGATCAAATTAGTGTTTTTGGCTACTATGTCATTCTGTTGACTCATACTGAATCTGCTCTCTACTAAAAACTTCCAGATATTTTCATATGAGCTATCATCTAGCAACGTTTCCATCATCTTGTTATTTGTGAAGCTAATTTTTGAACCCATGTTCAGGACTCCAGACCTCTTTCTTAACCTGTTGACATCTTTTTAGCTCCTAAATTTTATCATCCAGTATATTAACTATGCCTCTCAGTTTTATGTCATTTACAAATTTAATAAGTGTATCATATATGGCTCTAACCCATTCATTTCTAGCAAAAAATGCTAATGAAGATAACATGAGGCTGGAGGAGGCAAAGAGGGTATTGAGGTTTTTTTCTATTTCTACAAAACATTTAACAAACACTGTAATGTATTCATAGCAAATAGTATGGAGAGCTGTGGGCTAGATAATAGTAGAGGTAGGTAACTCAGAAGTGCTTTCATAATAGGATCCAGAGGATAATCATTAACGGATTGATGTAAATTTGGTGGGCCTCAGACTCTAGCTGTGGGACCCTGGACAAGTCATTTAATCCTCTTTGCCTCAGTTTCCTCATCTGTAAAATGAGCTGGAGAAAGAAATGGCAGACCATTCCAGCATTTTTGCCAAGAAAACCCCAAATAGGGTCTTGAAGAGTCAGACACAACTGAAATAACTGAACAACAACAATAAAACTTAGTGGTCTCTGGGAGGCTAGGCTTAGGGCTCTGTTCTAGTCTTATGCTGCAGAAATTTTTATTAGTGAGTTGCCTGAAGTCATGGAAGGAATGTCATGCCTGCGGATGATACAAAGCTGGGACTGACATCTAATAAGTGGTAAGACAGAATCCAAAATGATCTTGACAGGATAGAATAAAAAGATATGAAATAAAAGATCGTAAAAAAAAAAGTTTTACAAGTACTTGTTTGGGGAAGGTATGGCTTAGATAGTGTCTCCTAAAAGACGGGGGGATGTAGTGGACTGCAGTGAGTCAACACTAAGACATGGTTCCCTTCAAAAGCTATTGTTACCATAAGTTGCATTGAAAGTCTTAAAGTTCAAAATGAGAAATAATAGGTCAGTCAATAAACATTTATAAAGAACTTACTATATTTCAGGCACTGCCCTAAGCATTGGGGACACACACACAAAAAAAAGGCAAAACACAGTCCCTGCTCTCAAAGAGCTCATAGTCTAATAGGGGAGGCAACAGGCCAACAACTATGTGCAAACAAGCTATATTAAGGATGAACTGGAAATTATCAAGAGAGGGCAGGCACTAGAATGGGATCAGGAAAGGCTTCCTGTAGAAGGCAAGATTTTAGCTAGTCAGATCGTATCTGGAGTAAAGTGTTCAGTTGTGCGTGCTTCATTCTATGAAGGACATTTATAGACTGGAGAACATCCAACACAGTGAGGGCAGTGGAGAAAATGATATATAAAGATCAGTGAGGAGGAGGGATAATATAATGTGTATTTCAGGACGTATAAAGGAGAGATTAAATTAGTTCTGTTTGCCTCCAGAGAGTAGAGCAAGGAACAACTGGTAAAAGTTGCAAAGAAGCAGATTTAGAGAGTGGCAGTAGAAAGAGCCCTGAGTTTGGAGTAAGAGGACCTGGGTTCAAATCCTGTTACTGTAATTTATGACCTGTGTGACCTGGGGCAAGTCATTAAACCTCTTTCAGATTTGGTTCTCTCATCTCTAAAATGAAGTTGGATTAGATGAAAGCTAAGGACCTTTTTAGCTCTAAATCTATGCTTTTAAAATCCTACGATGATGTAAGGAAAAATTTTATAACAATTAGAGCAGTCCAAAATTAGAATGGATTACTTTAGGAGGTAGTAGGTCCCCTTTCATCAGATATTTTCAAGTTGAGCCTGGATGACTAGTATTAGTGATACTGAAGAGAGAATTCTTGGTCAGTTTTAAGGATTAGATGGTCTCAAGTCCCTTACAACTACTGGATTCTGTAACTCTAATGCACAAAAATGTAAACAGCATAAGGCCAATGACAGACTTTTGGGAACTCCAGTAGAGAAGTTCCTAGAAATCTATACTGCTGGCGCTTTCGTCTAAATCTGCTTCTTTGTAGCTTCTACCCATTGTACCTAGTCACCGAAATCCAAGTATTTGGCATTCTCTTGACAGCCAGTCTGTTAATTAATCAGTTAATTAGTTAAAGAGAGAAAATTAGGTTAGTTTGGCATGACCTGTTATTTTAAAAAATGGTTTATTGACACCTTTTTTTCTTTATGCCAGTATAATTTCTAGGGGGAAGAAGGAGTATATCTCTTCCATCTCCCACTGGATAATCCATTACACCGAAGAAAGCAATTAAGCAAAACTACAGTGAACTGCATTGGATATGTATACGGTGTTCCATACTAGCATTTTATAGAATCTCATAAGAAAGTACATTTTATTATCTGTTCTCTGGGACTATCGCTGGCTTTTCAATTATTCAGAGTTAGCATAACCCGTTTTTAGGATGAAACCATGATGGTTCTTAGTGATTACCATTTTGCTTTCTAAATGCTCACAAATCAGCCTTAATAGTATGTTGCAGAACTTTGCTAGAATTGAAAGAAAGCTAATTAGACTGTTTGTGGACTCTACCCTCTTCTATCTTTGAAAACCAGGGCAACATTGCTCCACTCCAGTCTTGTAGCTCCTTTTCTGTTCTCCCATGATCTCTGAAATATCATTGCTAGCTCTTTTAATATCCTGAGGTATATAATTCTTCCTGATTTGGTTTCTTGAATTCATTGAGGGCAACTAGGTTTTCTCCTACTACCTCCTCAGTCATCTTGATTTTCAAATCCATTAACCAGTTTTGCTTCATCCCATGCCAAATATAATTTTTCTTGTTACAGAATACTGATATGAATGGCTCTGCCCTATATTATCACTGTGCCACCCCTTCTTTGATTCTCCTGCTTCCTCCAACATTTTTTTTTAACAAAAAACGTTGCCTTTTATATTGATCATCTGAGAAGCTAGGTGGTGCAATGGATAGAGTGCCAGATCTGGAATCAGGAGGACTCATATTTGTGAATTCAAATCTGACCTCAGACACTCACTTTGTGTTAAACTCAGTAAGTCTTTTAACGTTGTTTGCTGTAAAATGAGCTGGAGAAGGAAATAGTGAACCACTCCAGTATGTTGGCCAAGAAAATCCCAAATAGGGTCAGGAAGAGTCAGACACTACTGAACACCACCACCAAAATATTGATCTTAGCAGTCATCCTGGTGATTTTAGTTCATCATTCTGAGCTTTAGTGCTTCTAACACTGTTCTTTATAGGACGTGGCCACCTTCCCACATTTCTTGTCCATTATTTGATCATCTTCTACAGATATTCATTTAAAACTTCTGGTAGTCTGAGTTCCCTATATATCCACACTGGTTTCTTTAGGCAGCTCCCCCCACTTTTTCCTCATCAAAACTGTTTATATCTTCAGAATTTAATCCTTGAAAACTTTCCATACCTCTAGAGCCAACTTCCTCTATAGTAAATTTTTCTGAGTATTCTGAAATCCATTTTTCCAACACCTAACACACACATCAGACTATGCTGGAGTCTACATTAGACTTGCATCAGAAAATGCCTTCCTGTAGACAAGAAAACCAAAGGCTAATGTGAGCCTGCCTGACTTCAACACATGAAATCTCAAGGGGCCTATTAGAAAGGGGAATAGATAAAGCATATAGGGAGACCCTGCTCCCTCTTAAAGGATGAAGAGCAGAAAAATTGAAATGCTAGTATATAGGAATATAGCTGGCTGGGGCAAGTCAAGTTCTACCCATCACTTAGTACAATGCCTGGCACATGGTAAGCAATTAATAAATGCTTATTGACTTGAGAGAAGATATGGCTTCCCTCCACAGAGGAGAACCAAAAGGAGTTTTTTGGGGGAAAGCAGTTCCCCAAGTTCTTTAAACAACTACCACTCATAATTCTCACCCCCAAGAAAAAGGCAGGAATACAAGTGACTTTTTTTTGTAATTCTAGAGCAGAATCACTATTCATTCTCCTCTTGAATTTGACGTTTTTCTTTTTTCCCCTCTAAAATTTTTATTGGTATCTTTTATTTTTATATAATTTTAAATTCCATATAGATCTTTCTTCCTTCTCCTACCCAGAAAGTAAACCTTTATAATGGAGAGGAAAAAAGCAGTTTAGCAAAATAAACCAACATATCAACTAAGTCTGATGATATAAACAATGTTCCATCCCCATCTATGTCTGCAAAAAAGGAAGAGCAGTAGTACATTTTCTCATCTCTTTTTCTGGACTGAAGTGCATCATATTTAAGCAGCTCTCAGTTTTGTGAATGTCATTCTGTCCATTTCCATTGTCATATTGTGTGTTGCTTTCTCCGTTCTTTTTACTTTACTTTGCATCAATAAGCCTTTCCAAGGTTCTCTATAGTCTTCATAGGCATCACCTCTCAGTGCAGTGATATCCTAGCACATTTATGTACTATAGTTTGGTTAACCATTCCCCAAAGAGCTGGTATGTATGAATCCTTTTTCTCTGCTTTAGACCTCCTTGGGCTAGCAGTGGCATCTTTGGGTTCAAGGATTTTGAAGATTTTTCTTAATAAATTTATATTTTCCTCTTTAAATACCTATTCTGTGCCAGGAATTGCGCTAAGAGTTTTACAATTATTATCATCTTTGATCCTCACAACAACCTCAGGAGGTAGGTGCTGATCTCATTTTACAGATGATAAAACTGAGGCAGACAGAAGTTAAGTGACTTGCACAGGGTCACATAGCTATTACGTGTCTGAGGACATATTTGAACTCAGGTCTCTTTGACTCCAAGATTCCAGGGAGGACTTTATCTTCTGTGCCACTTGCCTACTCTTGTTCTCCTTTCCAGTCCCCTTAGATTGTTCCTACTCCTCCATGAATGCCCTTCTTATCCTTTATGGACCACTCTAGTGCCCATGGAGCATTCAATAGTCCTGCCATGGAAAGCTAGTTGTGGGAGGCCTCAAACCTAATCTTAGAGAGGAGGCTGTGTCGCAAGGTTTCTTTCTTCTCCAGGCCTGCCTTGCCCTTAGTTAGACTGTGGTATTGAATTAATCTTTGGCTAATTCTGTCGCCATAGAATAGTCACATAATCCCAAGTAATCCTCCAGTTTAAGCAATCTTCCCTTGGTAATCAGGAACAAGCTTCAGAGATAAGAGATACTCCTCTTTACCTAAGGTAAATACAGGTTCTTCCTGTTCACACTTCCTAATGAGCTCACTAGACATATATTTTAGAATTCCTGCCAGCACAAACTGAGGCCAAGTGCCAGGAAAAGATCTAAAGGTATGAATTAAGTGATAGGAAAAAGTCCCCTTTTTGACTTCTCTTAGTCTTCGTGTGTGAAGGAATACAACAGTATATTGGGTTAACTCAAAGAAATGGGTTTAATTTGATATTTTTCCCCTTTGGCCTATGCACTAGCCTTGGTTAATGATATTAGGAGGGGCCAGAGATGGCATTCACCTACTAATAGGAGCCAATTCCTCATTGGAACTATGAATAGTAAAAGCAATAGCAAACCCAACAGGAAGTTTACCTCTGTTAACTCTTGGAAGTTAATGTGGAAGTTAACTCTTCCAAACTCCTAAATTTTTTTTGAAAAGCATCATGTTTGGCCCAGTATGGAACACAGAGCCAATTAACCATTTGAAACTAAAGGGAAAAAAAAAATCTAGTTCCCAGAAAAAAATCAGGGGAGCAGCCAGGAAAGGAACTTTGCAACCTTAAAAACAAAAACAAAAAAACAACCTTAACATATATGCTTTCCTTTTTTCATATCCCAAGTAGGAGGCAATGATGAAAGCACTAGTTCTTAGACTCTGTACCCAGTGGGCAGATAAAGGTTGACAGAATGTCCTGTCCTTTCCAATCAAAAAAGACCTAGTACATAGTGATAAGGTCCAGATAATTAAGTAACATAGTAGAATAAACTCAGGGACAAAGGAAGCTTCTCAGATCTAAGCAGTTAATGGTTGAGAGGCAGCGTGGTATAGTGGAAAAACAATAGAATGGGATACAGCTGACATGGGATAAAATTTTGTGGGAAAAGGAGCAGGAGAATTTGATCAATTAGAGGAAAACAATGAATTGAAGGGCTTGGAATTGTGAAGACTAGACTGAAATTGGGGGAGGGAATTTTAGGAAAACTTAAAAAACTGAAGGAAAAAGGTGGAAGACAAAGTGAAACAAAGAATTTGAGGTAACTGGTAAGATAAAGAAGTGTGTAGGGAAAATGAAGAAAGATGGGTATGGTTATCAGATTGCTAACAGTTGAAGAGAGTGACAACTCCAGTGGAAGATCATACAACAAGCAGCAGACAGACTACAGCAGTTCCCTACAGCAGCTTCTAGCAAGAATGACAGACTGGCGCTTTCAATGCCAGCAAGCATGGAGCATGAGGATACTTTTCCAGTCAGAAAAGGAGTGTGATATCTGGATTTCTGCTGACTGCTCCCTGTGCATCCCTTAAAAGAGAAGGTGAAGGAGCCTGAACACCAAGTTTGAGAGTGAAGAATTATCATAGGGAATAGAGTTCAGGAAAAAAGGAAAAGAAAAAACAAAACCTCCTCACAAACCTCAAAATCAAACAAAAGTGGAAAACCAGAAGAGTTTCAATGTGAAAACAAAGAAGATAAAGCTTTTGGAAGGCTGATGGGAATCTTGATCTGGGTCCGTGGTCACAAGGTAAGAGAACATATCACACAGAGAAGAAGGAGGAAGGTCTAACAGAACACATTGAGCCAACTAAAAGATATGAAGCTCTTCCCAAAGAGGAAGGAACCAGACCTACCAAAGAAGAAATAGTTTCTTATTCTTTATTGAATGATGATACAGATCCTCTGACACTGAAAGGTAAGGGATCATATAGTCAGAGTTAGAGAAAGAGACAAATAATGGGGAGATAGTGTGATGCGGTAGAAAGAGTGCTGGGTTTAGAATCAGAAGACCTGGGTTCAAACTGTAGCTCAGCCACTTATCCTTGTGACATCAGGCAAATGACTTCAACTCTCTGGGCCTTAATTTCTTCATCTGTAAAATGAGGGGTTTGGAGTAGATGGCCTCTGAGGTCCCTTCCAGTTCTAAATTGATGACCCTCTGGTTGTAATGGGGCTCCTGTCTCTCACAAGTGGGTAAGTACTTAAGTAGTTCTTTGTTGATCTAACAACAATGGAGAGAAGTCTGCGGTCTTCCCGAGGCAGATATCTAAGACATAAAAGTGAACCTCCCAGAGCTTGTTAAAGGAGATGACAATCCACTATTGAATGCAGAAAACATTGCTAAAGATTACCAAGTCTTGGGAAAGAAACTGAAGCCTTTAAGGGCACAGGGGGTGGTTTCATCACTGCTGCTGACTATATCTGAGATAGGTGTTTGTGTTTCTGGACCATGGCTTAAATTTAAAAATGACTGAACATTTGTCAAAAATAAATGCACTTGCTTAGATTTTTGGAAATCTAATCAAAAGGGCTTCAAAAGGAAAGGAAAGGGGAGAACACAAACATATACACATCCACCAAACTACAGACTGTAGACGGTAGCTACAATGTAAAACACAGGCCCAGAAGTTTGCCAATCAAATCCAAGAAGATGGAAGTACTAGTGGGAGAAACTTCTATTCTGATTCTCACCAAAAAGAAGGAATGTTTTGCTGAAGTGGAAATGAGGGGAAGCTCATGGAGAAGTAATTACTCCTTAGAATGTGTGATAGATGACTGGATATAGTTTGATATGCCACCTAGTTCTGGGGAGAGACTTCAAATGGTTCCAGGAAATGATATGCAGGATCCCATGGACCAAAATTCTAGACAGGACAACAGACATGGGAAGCAAAACAACCCTGATGAGAAGGAAAAGGAGGTGTCCAAAGTGTGGGCATGCATATGAATACAAGGGGAATTTATCGAATAACTTAGGAATTTAAAGAGACTTGTAAAGAATATAGAAAAAAGAGGGGAAAGTAACAGAGGATGAATCCAAAAGCATGACATATTGCTGTAAGAATAGTGTCAGGAGTACTAAAGCTAAGAATGAACTGTGGCTGTTGGGAAAACCTAAGGATAATAGTAAAAAAAAAAAATGTTATATTAGGGAAAAGAGGAAGACCAAAGACAGGATGGGACTTTCTGCTTTGCGTGGGTGGAAAGGAAAGATTGAGCTCCTTTTTTACTTCTATATTTTCTGCCAAGGAATATAATCTTTAGATTAAAATCTTATTTAGGGAAATAAAGGAAAAAATATTCCTTATTTGGAATTGAAAACCAAGAGAAATAAAGAAACAGTAAGAAAGCATTTCTGGGGCAACTGGTTCCTCAGTGGATAGAGCACTGGGCTTGAAATCAGGAATCTGAGTCTTCCTGAGTTCAAATCTTGCCTCAGACACTTACTTGCTGAGTAATCCTGGACAAGTCACTTAAACCTGAGCCTTAGCCGAAATGGCAAACTATTCCAGTATCTTTGCCAAGAAAACCCCAAAACAGCTACAAAGAGTTGGACACAACTGAAACAACTGAACAAGTAGCTGTTTTTAATGAGTTCAAGCCAATAAGCCCAGGTGACCTAAACTCTCAGATTCAGAAAAACTTATATGATTGTTAAGCAACAATCAGTGACTTTTCAAAAATCATGGAGTATGGAAACAATTGGAAGACAAATGTCCTAATTTTCATAAAGGGAAAATGGAGTTTGCCACCTATAGGTTCATGAGGTTCACTTTAATTCCTAGCAAAATTCTAGAATCTATTGTTAAAGAGATTAGTGAACATTTAGAAAAGTGATCACAAAGATCCATAATAGTTTTTTCAAAAACAAATCATGAAAACTGTGATTAGGTGAAATCACTGAACTGGCTTTTTTCTTAACAATTTTTTTCTTTGTTACAAAGTTACAAAGTGGGGTGGTGGTAGGAGATGTGGGGGAGAGTTAGCTATCCAGAAATGACTGGGATATGAAACAAAAGGCACCAATACAACTTTTTTTTCTTTTTTAAGAATAGGTCACAAAGGACTAACATCACCCCCTTTTTTTCTGACAGGTTTACTAGACTGGTAGGTCTAGAGAATGCCATATAGTTTCTCTTTATTTTAGCAAAGCCCTTGACAAAGTTTCCCAGCTGATAAAGAATGGCTCTTCTTATCAAAGCCAACCCTTCCACATATGCCTTTGATCCTAACCCTTTCTGTTTGTTTGTTTGTTTTCCCTACAATCTCTACTCCATTTCTCTGTTTCCTTTCATGCTACCTTCAAATAAATATTACTCTTCCGTCCTTAAAAAAAATCCTACCAACACCTCAAGTTATCATCATCATCATCATCATCATCATATACCTCTCTCTCACACTGCCAAATGACTAGAAAAATCTGGTTATACTCATGGCCCTCACTTTCTTTTTACTCCTCAAACTGTTGCAATCTGGCTTCTGAACTTAACACAAAACTGAAACTACTTTCTTCAAAATCACCAGTAGTTTCCTAATTTCTAAATCTTTTCTATATTATTTCTAAATTTTCTAAAATTCTCATTCTTTTTCTAAAAAATTTCCTTTTTAAAATCCTCATTCTTAACTTCTCTGCCACATTTGACACTTTTAAGCACTCTCTTCTGATTATTCTTTCTTCTCAGACTTCTTTCTTGGTTCTCCTGCTACTTCCCTAACACCTCCTTATCAATTTCCTTTGCTCATTCATAATTCATACTATAAAACTCTGTCCTGTACCCTCTTCTTTCTCTATGCTCTCACCTAGTGACCCTGTCTACTTCCATGGGTTTATCATCCCTATGCAGATGACTCCCAGTTTCTTTTTTTTTCTTTTTCTTCCTTCCTTCTTATCTTTCCTTTTTCTTCCTTTCTCTCTTAATTTTTTCCCCCAAGGGAGAGACAAGGGGCAGCATGTACCAGGAAAGTTAAACCACCACCAGTATCTTGACCATTATTACTTCTCTGTCACTATTGGAGACAGGCCAGTTTCCTGAACACAAAAGCTTAATGAATAGCAGTGTCACCCAAACCACGAGACCTGCTTACAGACCAGCACCTCCAGTCATTAAGAGAGGAAATCATTGGGGAGGAGTGCACCTTCTAATCACCACCAGCAACTGCCACCAATAATAGGCAGATTGTAAGAGCTCTGAGAGTAACAGCACCCCTCCAGGCTGCTTCCGGTTCTCATAGCCATCATCTGGGGAAACAGCTATTATGTAGATAGGTTATCCATTCCCACCAAATACCAACTGCCACTCACAAGGCAGGCAAGTCAGCCTAGCTGAAGTAGCAAGGGACCCTGAAGGAGAAAAAGGAGGCAGCATTTGCCAGGCAAATCAAACTACTACAACCACAATGACTACCTACCATCTTCCTTAGACTCTGATGAAGATAGTCTAGGGCCCTATGCTCAAGAACATTTGGAATAGTAATGCTTCCAGGCTAGTGCCTACATCTCTCATTCTGGGAAGCAACCCCCCTAGAAATGTAGCCTGGCACTTGTTCCTATAAATGGACACACACTACACAGTTAGTTATTGAAGATTCAGGGAAAGAAAGTTTTTGTCACCAAAGTCCTTGGCATTGTCAAATCATCATTAGAAATGTAATAATTTATCAGTGGAAATGACATTAAAGAGGCATTACCATCTGTTTTGCTGCTGCACCTTAAGGACCATGGGACCTTTCCATCTAATTTGCAGTCTGAAAGATTGTGAGCTCCCCAAGAGCAGGAACTCTTTTTCTATTTCTATCCCCAGATCTTAGCACAAAGTATTTAACGAGTGCTTCATTCATTCGTTTGTGCATTCATTCATATATCTAGTGCTTGTCTTTCTCCTGAACTTGTCCTCTATTACTGGCTGCCTATTAGATATTTCAAACTGAATGCCTCATAGACCTCTCAAGTTCAATATATCCAAAATAGAACTTTCCCCTCAAACCTGCTCCTCTTCTGAACTTCGGTCTTTCTGTTTAAGGACACTGCCAACCAATTTTAGCCTCCCAGGTTCACAACCATGGCATTATCAAATCCTCTCCAATTCACTCTGTATTCAATTGCCTAATCTTGTCTCTACATGCACCTGACTCCTTTTCCCTACTGACATGGATACCACTTCTAGTTCAGGATGTTTCTCACTTTCACTATTACGTTAGCCTCCTCTCTCATGTGTTTATCTTTTGGGCTTCTCTCAATCCATATTATTGTTTCATTGTGTTCAGTTCTGTGTTTGGAATAATCTGCTTCCTCCTCTACTCTAGAATGGGATGAGTGGGCCTAGATTCCTGGTTAAGCCCAAATCTCACCCTGTGTAAGGTTTTGCCTTAGTTCTTCAGTGGTTCAAGTTGTTTTAGCTTTGGCCCTTTCTCTGTCTCTTCCTTATACAGTTCTGGAACTCAGGAGTTCATTTCATTCTTTGGCACCACCCTAACAGACTCCAAACCTAAGCTGTCAATTGCATTTATACCATACCTCTTAAAAAAACACGAACAGAAACCCAAGATGCTGTTCTTCTCTAGTGCTGCCTCAACCCATTTTCTTGTTGTGGCTTTGGCTTGTGTTCCCTGGGCAGTGGGCTGCTAGGTCATTGGTCTGGCCCCGTCTCATGCTGTAGCTTGGGTGCCAGGTGCCTAAGGGCCAGGCTGTGGCTTGCCTGGACTTCGTACTGAACAGGACTAGCTCTGTCTCCTGATATGGTTCTGATGGGCTGCTTGAACGTCGATCTGGACTTTTCTCCGAGCTCCAGTGGCTTGTGTGTGCCTTTAAGGCTTGCTGTGCCTTTAACCTTTCTTGGCATGCCTCTGTTCAGTCTCTGCAGATTTATAGGAATCTTCTTGTGTAACTTTGGACTAGATGGAGGAACGTATAGACATTTCACCTTATCTTTATCACTGTTTCTTTTGGTGCATTTTTTAGAGCTTTACTGGAATGTGAAAGATAGAGGCTTCTCTGGGTCCTTTCATGCTTTCATCTTACCCCAGGGATCTGTGCTTGGCCTTTGCTCTTTGTATCAGTACCTCCAATTGGATTTTCAAAACCAGGAATGGGAAAAGTAGTCTTGTGACAACACATTTGGTACCCATATGCCTCACTGGGCTTTAAGGTTTGAACCCACTCTTTCCAGGGACCTTATGTGCAATGGAAAGTGTTCCCCAAGTTCAGTGGGAATGTTTTTTTAAACTACTGTTGTTACTATACACTTCTTGGTAAATCTTTTTTTTTTGTTTGTTTTTTGGAGGGAAATTGGGGTTAAGTGACTTGCCCAAGGTCACACAGCTAGTTTTTGTGTTAAATGTCTGAGGTCAAATTTGAACTCAGGTCCTCCTGACTTCACGGCCAGAGCTCTATTCACTGCACCACCTAGCTGTCCCTTGGTAAATCTTTCTTAAAAAAAAAATCAATGCCTTTGAAAACAGCATGGATGGCATGCTTATCAAATCTGCAGATTACACTGATACAAAGCCAAGGATTGTTAATCCACTAAATGACAATAAAGTTCCAAAAAGGTCTTATAGGTAATTAGAATGTTGGGTTGGAACTACACATATACGTAATAAATGTCATCTTCTTAAAGTTTTGGGTTAAAAAAATCAGTTTCACAAGTAAAAAAGAGTAGAGAATTATAACTAGAGAGCAATTCACCTGAAAAACATGAGTTTTAGTGGAAATCTCAATATATTTACTGTGTTATAGCAGCTTAAAAAAACCACTGGGATTTTAGGTATCACTGAGAGGTGGTGTATCCATGATGAGGATGGTCATAGTCCCAAAGCATTCTCCTCTGGTCTGAGTACTGTGTTCAGTGCTGGACACATTTTAAGATGGATACTGATAAACTGGAGAACATCCAAGGAGAAGGCAACCAGAATGGTGAAGGGCCTTGAGATAATGCCATGAGGACTGACTAAAGGAACTGGGAATGTTTAGCCTGGAAGAGATAACTAGGAGGTGGGGAAATGTGGATGTGATAATTGTTTTCATAAAGGCTATCACAGGAAAGATGTAATAAACTTGTTCTGCTTGGTCCCTGAAGGTAGTACTGGGAAAAGTAGAAAGAAGTCACAAGGAGGTAAATTTAGTACCAGTATAAGGAAAAACTTCCTCACAATTAGAATTTTAAAATGTAATATGATACCTTTGGAGTAGCTGGATGCTCCTCACTGGATGTCTTCAAGCAAAGGCTGGATAATTCTTTGTCAGAATGACCCTGGGGTCTCTTTCTACTCTGATATTCTATAGCAATTAGAAGATGTGTGTTCAAGAGCTGGCTCTGCCATTAACTAGCTGAAACATGACTATGAACAAATCACTTAAGTTCTCAACCTCAGAGTCAGTATATGAAAAATCTTTTTTTTTCATCCATACATTCATCCATTCATCTCTTGATTTATTCAACAAGCATTTATTAATCATTGACTGTAACAAACACTACGCATCAAGAATGGATAGTAAATAATTTTCTAAACTGAAAAGTACTATTTAAATGTGAGCTATTATGACTATCATCAAAGTTGTCAGGGCTAGCAGTCATAAAGTAGCACTATTCAGGGAAACATGCCATATTTTAGGTCTTCTAACTTTATTCTTAAAGGAAAACTCAAGCTTCATTGTCATCCTGAAATTCTGAATGTCTTTTAACATACATTCAAAGTACTCTAGTCTAACCTCCTGATACGGGATACAAACAATATCTTCCCCTAAAGCCCTTCCATACTTCTATTTCTTCCCACCTTAACTCTATCAGTACTTCAGTACTGGCTTTGATGGTAAGATCAGAATAGGGGGTGTCATGAGAGAACTTAGAAGAAGTGCAGATGTTTGATTATCTCATTATCTACAATCCAATTCTACCACTGGTCCATTACAGACAAACATGTGGTGAATGAAGTGAAGAGACAGAGATAAAAATTAATATTAAAAAGTATAAAACCATTTTTATTTATAAAATCACAGAATTTTAGAACTATTGCCCAGGAGGGTATGGTACAAAAAATAAGTTATCCATTAAACACATCAGGAAAACTGAAAAGCAAGATCTTGTTCTTAGAAAGAATCGGAAAAGCAGCCAGGAACTGAATGTGGGAGCCTTCTTTCTATCCCAGTAAACAATGCTAGAGGTCATCTAGTCTAGCTCCCTCATTTTACAGATAAAGAAACAGGTTCAGAAAGCTTAAGCCAAGGTCACTTGGTCAGTTAGCAGTAGAGCTAGAGTTTGAACTGTGATTTTCTTACTTCCAAGGGTGAGCATTTATTCTAGGATATCATGGTCTATTAAAAAAGAATCCAATGAAAAATCCAACAAAATCATCTTAAGAGATGTTGAGAGGTAAGTGCACTGAACTTAATAAGTAGGCACAAAGTTGCTGGTGACCAAATATATCAAAGAAATATAAAGAATTTTGGAATTTTAGTAGAAAAATTCATTTTTATTCAAATGTCCAACTGAAATGATGGCATACCCTCCAATTTTCACACAACAGACCCAAAATTAGTTTTTTCTCAAAAGAAGAAAAAAAATTTCTCTAAAATTCGCCAACTCAGTTTTCTGAACTTTTCTTAGGATGAAATCCAGGAAATGATAATCAGTGTTAATCTGGGGAACTGGCAGGATTGATCTCCAAAGTTTTCATTTTCTTAAGCTAGTATTTCAGACTCCCAATTTAATCTGAACAAGTTTTACTGCCTTATAGTTGGGGAATATGTGACCTAGGTTTCTTCCTGGAGGGCAGTTAGGTTCTCAATAATTCTCGAATACCACAAAAGCAAAACTGACAAAACCACAACCATGGTGCTGACACTTCAACTAAGGATGAATTTGTGCTGAGCCTAGAATGGCAAGAAGTCCTAGTTGGGAAAACAGAATTCACTAGGCCTAGGTAAAGATTAACTCTACCCTGATCCCACTACCAACTCAGCAAGTGATCACAGGCAAATCATAAGACCACACAAATATAGACTTTTAGAGCAGCAAGAGATTTTATAGACCATGAAGTCCATATTTTTGAGTTATGAAGAAAGGATATTGTAGAGTATCTCAAAAATCAGTGCTTTCCACGGATAAGGTGCTTAATAAACATTTGCTGAATCAAATTGAAACAAAGGTCAAGAGAAGAATTCTTTAAGATTAGAGCTATGAGCATATAGGTTTCAAGTATTTTGACAGAAATGATCAATTAATTTGGTTTAAAAAAATAGTCAAGTCAAAGAATAACTTAAATTTTTTTTTCTGCCATCCACTACTAGCTGTTTTGGCATCTATCAGATCCAGTTTAAATGTTTCATCATTAGGTGCTGACTAGCACCTGGCTGTTTAACTTACTTACCAGATAAAAACAGGTCAAGAAGCTGCCATGACAAACCAAGTTCATACCACGGAGAGGGATTTTTATTTTATCTGCTCAGCAGGGAAACTGGTTATTTCATTCACTGATTCAAAATGAGGACATTAGAAAATACCTGATTTATTTCAAATTTAGTTTTGCTTTCTCAAATATTTCTTTCACATTGGGATTCTCAATAGACAGAGGAACTATTTACTTTTTCTTAAGCCTTCTAAAGAAAAAAAAATGCAAATAAAAACTCTGTCTCCAAGGTTAATAAGTCATAGAACTGGAGAAGAAGCAACATTTTAGGTTGTTTTTTTTTTTTGTAATGTAGAAGATACAAATATTTGGGATGATAATGTGTTTCAAAATCCAAAGTTTCCCATCTCAGATTCTTATGTACAACTAGAAAAAAAACCAATAAGGATCATTGCTGATACTTGGAAATTCACTTGCAACACCTGCCCCATCCAGATACTTTTATCTTTAGTCAGAAGAAAAAAATAAAGCCAGTTCTGAACAGATGATGATGAGAATCTCTGAGAGAGAAATCTTCACAAAAACTCTTCTTGAGCAGCAGCAGAGTAGTCAGGAACTGTCTCAGCCTGACTGCTGACCTTTTAAAACAATAGCACCTCTGTGATTTACACTTAAGAAACTATGTGTTTAGACTCCAATCTGTACTCTTGTCATAAGGCACAGTTTAGTTCATCAGTCAAGGACTGACTTCCAAGAGAGTAGGTGGCAATCCCACTCCCTAGAATCATACCCCTGATTAGTTGAATCCAAATGCCCTCTGAAGAGTTGATCTGAAGTGTAGACTGAAGCCAGTTTTTTACTGCTACAGAATCTTCCAATTCTGTCTGCGTGCAGATGCAAAACTATGGATGGCGAATCGCACCGATGAGTTACTTTCAGAAATCTCACAAGATGAGATGACAGAATGTAATGCTTGAGTGTATGCTGTAAACAAGAGTTTTCACAGTGATTAAAAAAAAGTTAACTTTCAAAATAGATTCCATACCCCAACCTTACTTACTCCACTAGTTCTACTCCCCTGACTTAGAAAAACATCATCAGAAGGTTAATAACACTCAATCAACCAATAAATAAATTGATTATCATCACTTAATTATTCAAAAGTTTCCTCCAAGAAACTCTCTAAGATTTTAAGTTGCAGAACAGATGCAAATCTGCTCTGGTAGAGGGAGTTTTCTTACACGGAGTTTCCTACATCAATGAAATAAAAAATTACCCTCTCACCTCCAAGAGCTCAACCCCTGACTTTTAGTGCTTATGCAGTACTTTCAAGTCTGCAAAGGGTTTTACATTCGTTATCTCATTACAATTTCGTAACAACCAATGGAGCTAGGTACTGCAGGTATTATTACCATTTTACACATGAGGAGACAGGTTAGGAGAGGTTAAGCGACTAGCTCATAGTCATGCTTATGGAAATCAATTAATATTAATTTTTCAAAGAGAGTAACTGAAATGATATTCAAATAATTTAGGCCACCGATATAAAAAACACTGAAAGTCTCTCATATACTCTAATGGAAGAATCTCACTAACAGTACCTCAAACACACACTATTTTAGGCCATAGAGATGAGTGCCTTTGTTGTTGAACAGGAGACAAGAATCTGGATAAAGATTTATCTGCTCCCTCAAAATCAGCGGGGAGCACTTCTAGCCATAGGGTCCTTACCGATAGATTTCATACTTTGCTAAATCATCTCAATATCCCAAACAAAATGGACGGTTTAAAACTTCCTTGACCCCAGGAAGGAGGTGCAGACTTGTGGGGGAATGCTGTATATTTCATATTAATGAGATTTTACTTTAACTAATATTTTGTTACAAGGGAAAATTTAAGGGGAGTGGTGGTAATTTTGGGAAATGACTGGTGTTTTTTAAAAAGCAATTTTTTTATGGCCTAAATTATAACATAAACTTATTATTAAAAATATTTACATGAAAAGGTTAATGTTATGTTCTGAATATAATAAGTGATCAATAAATGACATTAATGAACATTTGGCTACTCCATAGATTGGGAATGGCTAGAGTTCTGTTCTATGTGACTAGGTAAACATCTATTCCACCTTCCTTCTGTGTAACAAATGGACCTTGTTCATAAATTAAATAATAAGGACTGAATCTGATAAGTTTTCTAATATGAGAGAGCAAATAAAATGTCAGATACTAAGGTTAGGGAGAAAAATGAATGATTTTCAACAACCTTAGCATGTCTCAGCTTTTTGCCATCAGATCTCACGTCTTCCTAAAAAACACACCTTGATGGTTTTTGTAGAAGATACAATTATTGGCACAGGTATCAGGATGAGCATCCCAGAAATCAGAACTACAGCAGCACAATGGGGGTAAGTCAATATTATGAAGCTTCATCTTCTCTTGTATCTGGGCTCTTAAAGCTTCTATATATCTGTAAAAAACATAGCAACATCAGTCAGTCAGTCAGTGAGCCAGCAAACATTTATGAAACACTATGTGTCAGTCCACGACACACAGCAAGAATGGGCAAGGTGGTCAAGGTAGACAGAAAGTACTGGCATGTGAATAAGAAGGCCTGATTTGATTCTCTGATCCACTTTAGGTAACTTCCTGAGAGAAACATTTTGTGCCTTTGTACCTTAGTTCCTTCTCTCACCCACCTACAATATAGGAAAGATAATATTTCCATGGATCTTCAGAAATATTATAAAGTACTGTCTTCTCCATGACTCATACTTTACTCTAGACAACACAAGTCAAGTTAAGAAGCCATTGTTAAGAACATACTGTAAGCTAGGCACTATGCTAAGTGCTTGGGATACAAACACAGAAACAAAGTCTCTTCTCTCAAGGACCTTAAATTCTAATGGACAAGACAAGACAATATGTAAACAACTTGGCAGAAAAAAGATATATAAAGAATAAGTAGAAGGCATCAGCAGCTGGGGGACCAGGAGAGACCTCCTAGAGCAGGTAAGATTTGAGCTGAGTCCTGAAGGAAGCTGGGGAAACTAAGAGGTGGAGGGGAGGGGATAAAACATTCCAGATGTGGGAGACAGTACAACAAAAACACAGAGATGGGAGATGGAGTCTCACATTCCAGGAACCTGCAAGTGAGCCAAGGTTGCTGGAACACAGAGTGCTTAGAGAAGAGTCAAATGTAAGAAGGATGGAATAGTAGAAAGGCACTAGGTTATAAAGAGCTTTAAATGACAAATGAGGGAGTTTTCATTTGATCCTGAAGGTAAAAGGAAGCCACTAGTACTCATTGAACGGGAGGAAGGGGGCGGGGTTGATATGGTCATACCCATGCATTAGAAGTCAGCTTGGCAAGTGAATGGACAACGAATTGGAGTGTGGAGAGATCTGAGGCAGGGACAGCAATTGGAAATCTATTGCAACAGTCCTAGGAAGAGGTGATAAGGGCCTAAAGTAGGATTGTGGACATGAGTGGAGAGAAGAGGAAGTATACGAGAGATGTTGTAAAGGGTATGTGAGAGATGTGGTTAAGGGTAGGAACAACAAGACTTGATAAAGGACTGGATTATGTGGGATGAATGAAAGTGAACAGGTCAAGGATGACATCGAGGTTGTGAACCTCAGTGACTGGGATGGGAGTACCCTCTATAGTAATAAGGAACTTAGGAAGAGCGAGTAGTTTTTGAGGAAAGATAACTGGTTTTGCTTTGGATGTGTTGAGTTTGTGATGCCAACAAGAAAACCAAAAGACATTTAATGAGTTGGGATTGGAGCTCAGGAGACTAGGGCTAGATAAAAGATATGGGAATAATCTACACAGAAATTATAACTGAACCATGGGAGATGATGAGATCACCAAGACAAAGAAGGTAAAATGTTGAGGAAACAAAGGCCTCCTTTTTCCTTAAAAGGGATAGAACTGTGCCTCTTTTAAGTTTGTAGTGAGCTCTGAATACTTCTCCTAAGGTACCTGATACATTCTCTGCTCCTCTGTTGCTTTTTAGTAGCTGCTTTTCTCTTATCTTTCCCTTGTAAATCAGCTAATATCTCACATGTCTTCTCCCCAGAATACAGGTCTTCCTGATGGGTCATTCTTAGGATCCTTTGCTCCTCAATGCAACGCTGCTGCTCTTTCAATTTCTTAATTCTGGGGACAAAATACAAATACATTTGGGTAATTTGGCCAAATACTGCTTACATTCAATTCCCTGGAACCATATGATCCCCAAAAAAACAAGAGTCAAAGAATACAATGGATTGATCCTTAGTTCTTTTTTTTTTATTTTTTTTATTTATTTATTTACTCGTTTACTTTTAATTTACAAGATTCAGTTCCACAATCACTTGAGTTTCAGATTTTCTCCCCTATCTTCCCCCCCCCCCCCATGGTGGCGTGCAATCATGTATAGGATCTGCAAATACTTTCACATTGTACAATAGTTTTGATCCTTAGTTCTTAATTGTAAGTAGGTAATTTGGGAATCTCTTTTACAAGAGTAACTCTTCCCACAGTCTTTTACATACAAACCCAAATTTTCAGAGGGAAATTTATAGTGATTATAATGAGAGCAGTTTATTTGCAAAGATTTTTGTATAATTTCTCAGACCAAGATGGACAACAAATGACATTCATATAAGGCTCGCTAAGGATAAACTTTAAAAACTTCATTTCATGTGACCCTCACCACAGTCATGTGAGATAAACATAACAGGTATCATGATCCCCCTTTTACACATAAGGAAACTGAGGCTGAGATAGACTAAGTTACTTGCCCATAGTTACACAACTAGTCAGTGTCAGGGTTAGGACTCAAATATACATCTTTTCTAACTACAAATCTATCATGCTCTTCATTACACCACTTTGTCAGTCAACAAATATTTACTGAGCACTTACTATGTGCTAGACAGTGTGCTAAGAGCTAGGGACACAAAGGCAGGCAAAAACAGTCTCTGCCCTCAAAAAACTTACTTTCTAATGGGGAAAACAACATTCACACAACTAGGTACATAAAAGGTATATACAGGAATAGAGGGAAAGTCATCTGAGGGACGAGAAGGCAATCCTGAATACTGCAAGACATCTAGAAAGATGAAGATTGTGAAAAGATCATTAGATCAGGCAATTAAGCAACCTTTGGTAAGGGCACTAGAAAAGGGCAATTTTAGTTAAGATCAGATCAAAAGCCAAACTGTACAGGGATTAGAAGACTGAGTGAGAGAAGGAGAGGCCACTGAGTGTAGATAGTTTTTTAAGGTAATTTAGCCAAGAACTGGAGAAGACAGAGAGGATGATAGATATATTATTTGATATAGATGTTGAATGTTGGACCAAGTGAGGTTTTTTTTTTAAATTAATTTGTTTACTTTTAGTTTACAAGATTCAGTTCCACAATCCCTTAAATTTCAAATTTTCTTCCTCTCCCTTCCCCCCTCCTCCCATGGCGGCATGCAATCAAATACAGGATCTGTAAATACCTTCACATTAAACACATTAGTGAGGTTGTAAAGAAGAATTATAACCTACGGAATGAACAATGGGAAAGAGATGGAATCAAGGGTGCATATAGAGGGATTGGTCTTGGCAAGGAGAAGAGCCACATCTTTAGAAGAGTCAGGGTTTTGTGAAAGTGAAGATGATAGAGGAAGATGTTTGAGTGATATGAGATGAAAAAAGTGGATATCTCTCACAAAATGGTTTCAGTTTTTTCAGAAAAGTATCAAATGAGGTCCTCAGCTGACAGGGTAGGGATGCAGTGGGAGGCTTAGAGAATAAGAGAGTTTGGAATACCCGTTGTAGTTAAGCAGAATAGAGACTTCAATTAGGAAGGTATAAAACGATTGTCTTGATGAAGGGTGGATATAGTTGAAATTCTGGGATATAAATGTGTTGTAGACCTAACCAGCAAAGTTTCATGATTTTCTCTAGCTATGTTTAGCAGCAAGTAAACTAGGAGGAAAAGAGGTTAATGGTATTAATAATTCAGGTTTGGCATTTGGAAGGAGTGTTTGGAGAAGACAAGGGAGCAAGTGATCTGAGTTAAAGTAGAAAGCTGAATTGGTTTACCAGTGGGAGGAGTGGAAAACCAATGAAGAAGAGATAGTTTCAGGAAGAAAAGAGGGGTAGAGAGGATGGAGGTCATAAGGATGAATAACAGGGTAAGGAGTTGTAAAGCACAGGGAAAGACAATGACCAGATAAAGAAATTTTGGAGTTCCTATAAACAAGGAAGTGAAACACTTGTGGTTGATGGAAAAATCAAGGACATGACCATTTCTGAGGCAGACTAGAGGAGCAGGTCATGGGAACTGAACAGACTGAGGAACTGGGAAGTTAAGAGTGCCCGAAGGATTATCAATATGATTCTTCCTTTCCTATTCTTCATCAAATCTAATTAGTTTCTAAGCCCTGTCAGTACTCTCTCTAAAATATATCTTGCACTTATCTTTTCCCCTTTTTACTTCTACTACTACCACAGCCCAGTTTAATAACTCTGATACACTTAGCATACAGTACTGTATATATACAACTGGAGGAATTATAAAGGGTCTCTTGAAGACTCTAAGTTGACACCTGTTGAGCCTTGAAGTGATCCAGGGGTTCTGAGAAGCAAAGGTGAGGAAGGAGAACATTCCCAGCATGAGTGACAAGCATACAAAGACATGGAAGCAGGGGAGAGAATGTTATATACAGAGGGCAGAAAGTAGGCTACCCTAGCTAAAGTGTAGAATGTATAAATAATAATGTGTGATCAGCCTGGAAAAGACAAGATGGTGCTAGATTGTAAAAGACTTTAAAATGACAAAAAGGACAGTATTTTTGTTATCCTAATGACAATGGGGAACCACTGAATCTTCTCAGGCACTGGCATGATCAAGTCTATACTTTAAGAAAATCAATTTGACAGTTGTACATAGGATGGACTGTAGAAGGGAGACAGACAAGAGCAGCGAAACTGCTCAGAAGGCTACTGCAACAGTCCAGGTAAGAAGTAATGAGGGCCTGAGCTAAGATGTTCATCATTTTTCACCTAGAGTACTAAGTAAAATAGTATCCCTGTTTTCCCTGCTTCCAGTCTCTTCACTGTCCAACTTACTTCACATTCAAAGTAAAAAAAAAAGTCTTAAGTAGATCCTCTAAATTGGTCTACTAAATAAAACAAAACACAAACTTCTTAGTTTGACATGCAAGATCACCCACCACCCTTAAGTTTGACTCGATATCATATTTCTAACCTTACTTCAAAATGCATCCCTTTATACATTCCATATCCTCCTAAAACTGGACTACTTACTCTCCTCTGATCTCACTGTATTCTTTCCTACCTCCGCCTTTATGCAAAGTAATTCTCATACCTGCAATGACTCCCTATATTCCATTTCAGCCCTTCAGTATTGTTCCTCTCTATCAAGATTTACCTCTCCACCCCAAAGCCTTCATTCATCTTTCCAACTAGGATAATTTCTCTGTTCCTTGAATCTCTTATGGCCACTGTGTTTAACTTTACTTATTCCTTCAGTTGTTTTAAACTTTTAATATAATTATCTGTGTACATGTCTAAAAGGGGCACAATATATAAGCTCTTTGAGGAGAGGGATTATGTTGCTTTTCATCTTCCTATTCCTACCACTCAGCACAGTGCCCTGGCACCTAATCAATGTTTGCTCTCCTTACTTGGGGTTAGATGAACACACAGAAGGGATGACCTTACTTAATACTTCTTTCCAATTATAGCAATGTTCAGCGATTGCTTCCTATCCATCTAATTCTTTCCAGATAAATATAAGAATGGTTTTTATGAAGCTCAAATTGGTATTTTGAGAAAATGACATAACAGTTTGAAGGCAGATCCTTCACCAAAAAACCTGGATAATAAAACACTACCCCTCAAACTGATGAGACTAGGTAATACCAGTTATTCTGAAACAAATCAGTTGCTATTTTCTGAATTGCAATTATCCAGACTGCCCATGTTCACACCATTTGATAAATAGAGCTCTCCTAGAAATCCTGGCCTTCTGTCTATTGATCCAGGTTACTTTAGTTTAAGTTCAAGAGGAAAAATATATTTTGTTTTCTGAGATTAACACATCTACAAATAGGGAGTCTGCCCTACTTGGGTTGCAACAACCAGGACCTAGAAAGAGCAGATGAATTTGGAAATTGTTCTGGATGTGGGCTTAAGCCATCTAGGCCAGTGTTACAGATCACTATTCATTACCATCTGTTTATTAGAGTGACAAGCACATTCTGAGTTTAGAATTATCTTCGGCATGCTCTCTTCCATCCTCTCTTGATTCAGTAACCTTTACTAAGCTATAATTATAAATCAGATCTAGGCAGTCTTCAAAAACATGGAAAAGATGGAGAACAAGAAGATAATTTAGCATATATATCTGCAGCTTTAATAAGAGTCTTTTTTTTATAAAGTGGTCCAAAAAAGACTCCAGTAACAACCACAATTTCATCCAACAAATTCTAAGCCCGATAATCAGAACAAAAGGTCAAGGGAGAAAAGAAGCTCATTGTTGCAACTTGTATTTTATACAAGTTAAGGTCAATATTTGTATGTCAGGAAAAGAAAAGATATAAAAGCTGTGAGGGAAAATGTGCAAGGAGGAAATATGAGAGATGCCAAAAAGGACACAGAGAAGGGAGAAATACAAATGCTGAATTATTTTAAATTATACAGCACCTTTCCTCTTAGAGTTCAATACTTACAAGAATAGCAAGAAAATAGAAAGGAGAGACTGAAAGGACACAGTTAAAAGATCAATCTGAGATACTGGGTGGAGGGAAGCTCTCAGACTGTATCTTTAAGGAATATAGCAGATGTTGAGAGTCTGATAAATCTACATATACCTACGGCATAATTTAAATGCAGTATATATAAGCATCTTACTCCTGAAGGAATATGAAAAAGTAGTTCAAGAGAAAGTGTGTGCCTAAGGTATATGTGGGGAGGATAAAGAGGGAGAATTATGAATTTAGCTGAATACACTTCTTTTCCTTATGGGAAAAGCTAAGGGAACACTTAAAGAACATTGGAAGGGCAGAACATTCACTGAGTGGCCATTGTTAGCTACCAGAGAAAACTTGTGATCTGCCAGTGTTAAAGTAAAAAATTAATGTGAAGGATTAGACTGAGGAAGATTTAACATTTAATAAGTAATTTTCTAGTTCAATGGAAACTGAGATACCCTTAGCACTGTTTTTCATACCTCAAAACTCCAAACCCTGGTGTGATATTTATGCAATATCTTGAAGAGACAGAGAATACTGTATAGAATTGCTATGTCTGCCATGACCACGCCTCTGTCCCCTTCAAGAAGCTACTAGAGATACTCCTAGAACCTTGGAATCCAGGGAATGAAAAATGAAAACCACAGTTTCAATGAAAAATATGGATCTCATCTAAGCGAGACTCTGTTATGCCTCTTATCTTTTACCACCAATCCCTCTTCTTTCCTCCCACTTGGAACAAATAACCCAAGTTTCGATTTCACTAAGGAGACTGAGGCAATTTGACATAAGCTGCCTCAGTTCTCTTCTTCCATTCTTCAATATCATCACCCTATCTTTCCTTCTTTATAGTGATATGAGAAATCTTGACTATTATGATTTACCTTTGCGCCCTGTGGCCCTAGTCTCATTCCTTCCCACATCCTCCAGGTCCTTGGCTCTAGTCGCCCTCTAACGGATTTTCAATGTTCCCCTCAGCACTGGCTTTCCCGTCTATCTTTAAAAAGGCTAAGGTTTCTCAAATGCTATTTAAAAAAAACTCTTCTTAGTCCATCTATTTACCATTCCACCTCTTTCTATAAACATCATTAAAAATCTGTCTATATTTGAATGTTTTGCTGTCTCTCCAATCCTTTGCACTAGGGTCTCCCGGTCCACTTTGTTGGAAACTGCCCTCTGCAAGTTAACCAATGAACTCCTAAGCTCCAAGCTGCCTTTTACTAGTCTTCATCTTCAGTGACATCTCACCATCCCTTCCTGCTGGTTATTCTTTACTGCTAAAGCTTTGCAGACACCATGCTTTCCTGGTTCTTCTCCCAACTCTAATGACTCCTTTGCTGGCTCTTCTTTATAGCTTCCTAAATCTTGAGTGCTCTTCCAGGAACCTGCCTTAGCTCTATTCTATTTTTTTTTTAATTCAGTATTTTCTCCCTTGGCAATCTCATTCACTCTCATGGCATCAAATGCTACATCTACATAGATGACCCCCCAAAGCTATTTTTCCAGTCTAGACTGAATTCTGACGGGGACATGTAAGAAAAAGTCACAGTGAGTCATTTTTCTGCCCCAAGTCAGTACAGAGAACAAGACAAAGAGGTCTATGGACACTGGAGAACTGATTTATCCAGAAGACCCATGCATGGAGCATTCTAATGCAGTAAGAGGATATTTATCAAGGTAGCCCCAAATTCAACAGGATACTTTGAGAGGGACAGGGACCAACTCATTTCTTTGTAATCTACTACCAAGTTCTGGGTCACAGATCCAGGGAGGACTTAGAAAGGGACATGGGTCCTTCCCTGAACCCTAATGAAGGTCCTGAGCAGGGTTATCAAGAGAGAAGTAGATCTGGATTTAGAAGCACGCAGGTGTGGTGATGTTCACATCCCAAGGGTAGAGTAGGGCCTCAGTTTCAGCATCTAGCCCAGTCTAAAACCTCCAGAAGAATAATCAGGGCAGGAATCATATCATAGAGAAGTCAAAATTTCTGTCACTCTGCACTAGCAGTTTTTTTCAGGCAACTGAGAGTAGCTAAGTCTATTGCTGTTCAGAACCAAACCTAAGTTAGGAACTTACAGAACTCAGATGTGGGGGTTGGGGAGCAATCAGACTTTGCCCTGGATTAAACCACTTTGGGAGCACTAAAAACTCACAAGACCCCAACCTGGGCTGTCCCTGAGATCGGGGACAACACAACAGTTAATCTTACAAGAAAGTAGCAAGAAGACAAACCTAGATCTCCCCTTCAAAATGTTTGCAGATCTTGGTCCTAATAACAAATCTGAAATCAGGAAGTAGGCTGAATGAAAAAGCAAAAAAAAAGAATTCTACCTGTTATGGGAATCTGAAGATCTTCCCTGCCCCTAGGCCCTTTGCTAAAGTGGCTACGTGACTCTGAGAACCTTCCCACATTTGAAATATACGTATACTCTGTTCCCTAATAGGCTGCGTGTGGTCACGTGGAGCCGGTGGCGCCAGGCTTGTTTTCCAGGAA
>CM053588.1:135916669-135932044 GCA_028646515.1 Pseudochirops corinnae | reverse complement strand
TGGTTTTTTTCAAGGAGATATTTCACATTGCCTTCTATTTTTTCATTTGTTTGGATCTGTTTAATAGTATCTTGATTTCTCATAAAGTCGTTTGCTTCCATTTGCTCCACTCTAATTCTGAAGGAATTATTCTCTTCAGAAAGCTTTTGAGATTCTTTTTCCATCTGGCAAATTTGACTTTTTAAGGCATTCTTCTCCTCATAGGCTTTTTGGGCCTCTTTTGTCATTTGAGTTAATCTATTTTTTGAGGTGTTATTTTCTCCAGTCAGGTTGTTGACTCTCTTTTCATGATTTTCTTGCATCATTCTCATTTCTCTTCCCAATTTTTCCTCCACTTCTCTTATTTGGTTTTCAAAATCCTTCTTAAGCTGATCTCTGGCTTGTAACCAATCTACCTTTTTCTTGGAAGCTTTTGGTGTGGGAGTTCCGATTGTGTTGTCTTCTTCCTGTTCCATGCTTTGATCCTTTTTGTCCCCAAAGAAGGAATGTAAAGTTGGACTGCTGTTCTTACTTTTCTTTCTTTGCCTGCTCATGTTGCCAGTCAATTATTTGACTTTTTAGCTCTGTGGAACTCTGCTTTCAGAGGAGAAAGCTCTGTCCCAAATCACTGGGGTTTTCGCAGTGCCAGAATTATTAGGAGGCCGCTGCAGCCTCCACCAGTTTTCGCTCACTGAAAATGCACCCCAGGACCACCACCCAAGACCACGATCTCAATCCAGGCAGCTGAAGGCAAGAGCACTTAGCCTCTGAATGATCACTTGGCCCCCCTGCACTCTGCAGGCTGGGAGCTTCTGAAGCAGCCACATGGAGGCAACTGCAGGGCTGCCGCTTCTGCTGCTTCCTTGCCCTGGAAGCAGTTTGGCCAGATCCTCTCCCCCAAATTTAGCCGAGTTCCACTAACCTTTCACTTAGTCCTTATTTCTCATGACTTGATAATTCTGGAAATCTCCACAGTTGCTGCTGATCCACTCTCCCGAAGGCTCCAGCTGGAGCTTGTCCTGGCTGCCCCTGGGGCCAAGCCGTAGTTTCAGGCCAGGCTGGTTTTGGCTCCCAGTGCCCTGCTATGAGCCCTTCCTGTCCCACCTGCCAAGCTGTCTTCAGCGGGAGATGTGTTTTTCTGTAATTTTATGAGTTCTGGAGCCCTAAAATTTGTTTAGAGTCATATTTTATGGGTTTTTGAGGTGGCTATGTGGGAGCTGCAGAGCTTTTCTGTTTCTACGCCGCCATCTTGGCCAGCTAAGTATATTCTTAATTTTAGTTAAAAGTTTTTGCTGTTAAGGTCTAAATCAGTGATTCCCAAACCTCATTTTGAAATATACAAAGTTATTTTCAATTATCTCAAGGACTGTAATTAAATCCAAATAAAATTAAGTCTAATCTATTTTTATTTGAAAATATATGTGCTATACAATATTTTTGGCAATAAGAACATATCACAAAATCAAAACAATTAGAGTACCAACATCTAAAAACTGGTAGTCACTAATATTAATAACTTTTCTATAGATAATAAATCTTTTCTCGTTCTTCACAGAATTTCTTTCAAAAGCTACTTCGGAGGTCATTTAGTATAAACTATATCTGAATAGAAATCTCCCCGCCAACATCTCCACTTGAAGATACCCAGTGAAGAGCCTGATACTTTGAAAAGTAAAAGATTCTACTTTTGGACAGTCTTAATTACTATGATGTTTTTCTTTATATCAAGTCAAATATGCCTCTCTGCAAGTTCAATCCACTATTCTGCCCTCTAAGGTCAAAGTGAACAAATCTAAATCCTTTTCTATCTGAAAACTCTTCAAATTCTTAGGATAATAGTTTTAGAGCTAAAATGGATTGTAGCAGTCATTTTATAACCCTTCTCATGTTATGGAAGAACAAATTGTGGACTAGATAAAATAACTTGTCCAAGGTCACATGCATAATAATGGGAGAACCAAAATTTGAAACTAGTTCCTCTGACTTTAAATTCAACACTTTCTACTTTAATAATAAGACTATATCAGCTCATGAAATAGATTTTGCTCTTGGGTCTATTGTATATACTGAAAATATAAGAAAATAAAAGAAACTCAGTCTAGGGTTTTTAGGCAAATACACTTGTAATCTATTAAAATATACTCTAAATTCATCATAATAGGAATTTGATCTAAGGCAGATGACTATACTTCAAAATATTTGACTTTTTACAAAATACCATTGAATGTGATAACAGGTAGTAAATATAATGCTCCCTCTCCCCCAAATCATTCTGAAATCGAAGTCAAGAGTTGTCAGCAAATATGTTAAAATTAAAATGCCTCCAAAAATGTCTTAAAATCTGGTACAGAGGGGCGGCTAAGTGGTGCAGTGAATAGAGTACTGGCCCTGGAGTTAGGAGGACCTGAGTTCAAATCTGATCTCAGCGCCAAAAAAAACAAAAACAAACCAACACAACAAAACCTAGCCATGTGACCTTGGGCAAGTCACTTAACCCCAACTGCCCTACTTTCTCCCTTCCAAAAATCAAAAAAGAAAAAAAAATCTGGTACGGAGACCAATTAATTTAAAATTTTCTGTCTTTAAAATGAAGAGCCACTGTTGGTAAATTCTAAATCCCCAATGTATTCTTATAATGATTCCAGCACCAAATCATAAGGTTTTGTCATTGCTCTTGGTCTTCTTCCACATGTCTATGCCAAAGATTTAGTAAATTTAGTAAATACATATTGCAAAGTTGAAACCCGAAAATCCTTCCTTTTGGCTTCAATTCCTGTCTGCCCTTTAACTCCAAGGATTTCCTCCTGCTGTACTACTACAAAGATTGGTATTGTTTCTATTTCTTTTCAAAATATATTAATGAATTAGCTTCTCTTTAATACTAGAACAGAAGCTCTCCAAGATGATATGATAGAAAAGGTTTCTGAGACTTTAAAAAAGGGGGTAATTTTACTTTTGTCTTTAAGAAGATTCTTTAGGATCATAAACTTTAAGTATTATTATAACTGTGTGGATCTATAAAAAAATCAGGTTGGTCTACAGGTTAAAGCTAAGGTCAGAACTATGACTGAGCTAAAATGTTACAGGATTTAGAGCTGCAGAAATTTTAGAAAACAAGTATAGTCTGTGGACAAATTGAAACACTAATACACTGTTGGTAGAACTGTGAACTGATCCAATCATCTTGGAGAGCAATTTGGAATTATGCCCAAAGAGTTATAAAACTGTGAGTTATAAAACACACTCTCTGACCCAGCAATACCACTGTGGTAGCAAAGAACTGGAAATTGAGGGGATGCCCGTCAACTGGGGAATGGCTAAACAAGTTGTGATATATGACCATGATAGAATACTACTGTACCATGAGAAATGATGAGCAGGTTGATTTTAGAAAAATATGGAAAGACTTGCATAAAATATTGAAGACTAAAACCAAGAGAACAATGTATACAGTAACAGCAATACTGTTCAAAGAGTAACTATGAACAACTAAGTTATTCTAAGTATTATAAATATTCAAATCAACTACAAAGGACCTATGAAAAAAGATGCTATCTACCTCCAGCGAAAGAACTGATAAACAGAAGTATGTGTAATATGGTTTTACACACACACACACACACACACACACACACACACACAGTGTGTGTGTGTGTGTGTGTGTGTGTGTGTGTGTGTGTGTGTTAGAGAGAGAGAAATGGTGGCTCTCTCTAGTGTGGGGTGGGGAGGGAGGGAGACAGTTCAGAACTTACAAGAACAAAAAAAATTTTTTTTAAAGAGAGTATTTATAGTCAAAAAAGTCCCAACTCCATTTTACAAATGAGAAGGCTGAGGTCCAGAAGTGAAGTGAGTTGCCTAAGGTCACAAAGGCAATAACTAGCAAAACTGAGAGCCAAACTTAATGATAAATCCATGTGCTCTTTCTACAATACCATGCTGCCCCTATATATTGTTGGTATTTTAAAATTCATTCTCTGTACATCTGTCCCTTCTCCCCTAATCTATGAATTCTAATAGCACCCTTCCTGAAAAGTGGTCCCTTTCTTAGATCCCTGAGAACTGTACAACAATTTCAAGGGAAGCAGAAACTTTCGGCCCAGTATACTCTGAAGGTTTAAAACAAGATGAAAAGCAGCTTAAGAAGTGTTATGCTTCCTAAAACTAAGGTGAATTTAATGAGATGATTTAGCTAATATACATACACATACATACATATACAGACACACATATATGATGGCTGTTTTAGTATGATATATACGATCTAAATCCTATGGATTTGGCTGGCCTTATCTCAAATTAATTGCATATTCATTTAGGTCTCCTCAGTGGCTTGGGATTAACTGAACAAAATGTTTTTGAAATTCAAATTGGAAAACATGCCAAAACTTCCAAAGAATTATGAAGAACACATTCTAGACCCTTTAATTTCTGTGGAACCTGCTAAGGTTTTATGTTACAACAACAGGATCCTCAGCAGCGTTCAGGTTGAAAGTAGAGGAGCCCTCCACACCACCTTTCCCAAATTATCAGGACCTTAGAATAATACTTGGGGTTCCAGCTTTAGTACTAAAGCATCTAGATTAGATAGAATCACTTCAGGATGCTGCCAAAGTTTTTGTATCATCAAGTCATTAAATTATATATTATCTGCACCTAGAATCCAAAAAAGGGCTTTGGCATAGATAGACAAAAAATTATTTTAAAAAATATCTTCAGTTAGCTGAAGATATATTTATATGTCAATACATAAATATACTTATATATATATATTTTTTTTAATAAACAAAGGAGGTTTTCTAATGTCACCTCTAAGACTTCCTAATTTATTTGTGAACAGGAAAGACCACTAAAAAGAGAAAAACATCACTGAATAACAAAACAAAAGGGGTAAGCAGAAATGCTCTCAAAGAATCTGAATTTTTGTTTGTCCATTTCAGGTCAGCAGAAAATTTATTCCACAGAAGAATTACCCACTGACTATGTCATTAATACATTTAGATTAAACATAAAACACCCAACAAACCTGCCTCCATTTCAGCCAAAGGGACTAAATTAAATTTCTGTCTACGTTTTTCTTCTCTGCTGCATCATGAAAAAATATTTATATGTGCTGGACAAACAGAAGCGAAAGGCTCTTTGATGCTGACCACATCACACTAATGGGAAGAGAGTCAGGCTCTAAGAAAGATCTGTAACAGAAAAAGGGAAGCATTTCCTGGAAATTGAGGTGGTTAGTCCCAAATTATCAAAGGATGTTGTAGATTTACTATCCCTAAAGATCATTATGAAGAAGAAAGGCATCTTAGACTGTGCTTAAGTATGGTCCTTCCTGAAGGACAAACTGGACAACATTTTGAAGACATTTCTAGTTCTAGGAAAACATTAGGAGGATGTTTTTATACCATAGCAAATCTAGACAAGTGGCTCATTGGGCCAACAGTAAAATTACCTTTAGACAGAGAAAGACTAAGTGATATGTAAAGCAACTGGTTACATCCATTAAATACAATTCTCTCTAGTGGGACCCTCATGTAAAAATTTCAGGGGTCCTCTTACCTTTTGTTAACTGAAAAAAAATATTCAGCAGAAAAAGCCATTCCTCTCACACCCAACCCCCTTTTTTATAAGGTACTATATAATTAAGGCTACTCATGCAGCATTTACAACTAACATTCTTCCTCAACTCTTCAAACACAAAAAAATGGGAAAAGGTTAAGGAAATGGTTAACAGTACAAGGAGAAAGGATCTTCCTACTCATTAATTCTTCTATAAAGTCCTAGTGCTTCTAGTATCCAATCTTAAAACCTAATTTTGAGGACTGGAGGGAGTATGTAGCACAACATCTTTTAACTTTTTGATCTATCCATATTAAATTTATTTATCCAGAACTCATGGGAAAAAAGGCAAAAATTTTTTTTAATGGAAGACAGCTTGTCATAATGGACAGAGTACTGGACTTGGAATCAAGAAGGTCTAATTTCAAATCTTGCCTCTGACATTTACTAGCCAGGTGAACAAAGACACATTAAATGATTCAATGTATGTAAAGTGCTTTCCAGTTAGCTTTAAAGAGCTATAAAAATGCCCAATATTATTTTTCATTCAGAACAGGAGACTTACTTGATATTAATATTAGAAGCCACTGCAAATTACATAACAGATTTATTATAAATTAAGGGTGCTATACAACATCACATCTTTGAGCGAGACAAGAAAACAAAATACAAGTGAACTTTAGTAAATTCTTCAAAGACAGAGAAGGATCCACCTTATTCAGTTTTACATCTCTCACAAGGTATTCTATACCTTGCACTAGGCTGGTATTCAATACATATTTGCTGATTCAGAGATAATAATAATTCAAAGATAATTAATAAAACTATCCAATCCAGAGAGAGAGAGAGAGAGGAGAAAGAGTGTGTGTGTGTGTGTGTGTGTGTGTGTGTGTGTGTGTAAACTATCCAATCCAATGTGACAGTTTCCCATTCATTTACATGATAATTTCAGGTATGCTTTACCTTTATTTCGTATTAATCAGTGTCTAAACATGGTCTTGTATCCATCCATACATAATTACTGAACAACTGGCAGTGGTTCTTATTACTTTAGAAAGTTTTTCTACCCCTCTAAACTACTTAATACACCAAAAGATCTTCTTTTAAAAGGCTCCTCAAAAGTAAGAATCTTTTTGTTAAATTTTTAAAAATCAACTATTAAGTCTATTTGTTTTAGAAATTAATAGGAGCATGTCTCTATCAATACATTCTGGTCAATGCCTCCTAGTTCTATTAATGAGGCTGGAGAAGACAAGAATTATCTATTTAGATTAAATAAATTGCTAATTCACAATGAGTCAGTGAAAGATATAAAATCATTAGAACCTAAGAGTTGTAAGGGTCATCTAATTCAACATACACCTAGCCAAGAAGAGAACCCTTCTACAACACTGAGTCTCTGAAGACTATTTTCTTAGACAGTTCATTGACATTTTGGACAACTCCAATTGTTTTTCTTGTGAAATCCAGACGTCCCTCTGCAACCTCTGCCAACTAGAGGGCCTAGGTTCTGCTATCTAGGAACATGCAAAACAAATTTAACACCTTCAAATACTTGAAGACAGCTAGTATGTCCTCTCCCTGCTCCAAAGCCTTCTCTTCTCAACCATTTTTTCAGATGATACTCATATGACACATTCTCCTATCCCCTTAACTTTTCCTTTCCCCTAACCACGTTGCTCACCATCTTTGGCACATGTTTTAATTTGCCTATGTCACTAGGTATAAATAAAATAATACAGGTAAAGCATCTTTCAAACTTTAAGACCCCAAATAGGAGCTATCATCATTACAGACTTCCTCAAATATATCTCTCAAAATTTAATACAGTACTACAGATGTGATTTGACCACAGCAGAATTCTGGACACTAGGCTCCTCTGAATGTAGTCTAAGATAGCATTAATTATGCTGACTCATATTGAGCTTACAGAGTATAAAAATCCACAGATCTATTTAATCAGAACCGGCATCTCAGCAATGACTTTCCCAAACTGTACCCATAAAACTAACTTTCAAAGAAAGTGCAGACATTTGTCCTTATTGAATTCGTGTTAATTTATGGCCATTGCTCTAACCTGTGGAGTTATCTTTTGGATCCTGTTTTCCATCACATTAGCATCTCTCTCAGCTTCATGGTGTCTATAAATTTACATTCTACAATTTTATCTAAGTCACTAATAAAAATAATCAAAAGCAGGGAGCTGAAAACAAATCCCTGGGCATTCCACTATGGACATCTCTTCAAAGTTGACAGTGATTCATTAGTATGTCTCCATTGGTCCAATCATACAACAAATTATGAATCCACATAATCATACTTATGAATCCACATAATCATACTAATATCTAGCCTACATCTATCTTGTTCACAAGGATAGTACAAAAGACTGTCAAATGCTTTGTGGATATAAAACAAAATCTAGTGCCCCTGTTTTCCTAGAGAAGATGAAATGGTCATTTTAGGTACCCAATGAAATCCAGAAGGCTTACCTTTCAATTTTCTTCTTAAGTTCTCTTTGTTTCTCTAGTTCCTTTACTTGCTCCCTCTCGATATCCATGAAAAGTCGTCTGTATCTTAAATACTGTTTTTGTCGCTAAAAGAAAAGCATTATAAATTTGCTAATAGCCAGCTCTCAGAGGACTTTCAGATGACAATATATCTACTTCACATATGAGGAAACTGGCAAAGGGCCTTGAAAAGATCCTAATTTCTCCCCACCTCAGATATTCATTAGAAATAGTGCTTTAAACTGCACCTCATGTAACATATGTGACCATTTTAAGATATGTTGGGGAGAAAGACAAAGCACTAGCAATTTAGTTTGTCCTCCTAAATAAGGTTATGTCTACTTCTTTGTTCTTTGGTAAAAACATGAAAGCTACCGAGAAAAAGGTATGTAACACTAAAGCAGGCAACACAATAAGAATCAATTTAAGTTCTCATCATGAGAACTCTATTAGGTAAGGATAATCTCACAGCTGAGGCACAAGTTGGGAAAGTTATTTGTCCAAAGGGTTAAGTAACATGAAGTCAAAAGCTATTACGGATGACTTATCTAAACACTGTTTTAGGATACGACCTTCTTGAGAGCAGCTGAATGGTGCAATGGATATAACGCTGGGCCTGGAGCTCAAATCTGACCTCAGAAACTTACTAGCTGCTGGGCAAGTCCCTTAACCCTTGTCTGCCTGTTTTCCCATCTATAAAACAGAGATAAGAATAGTACCTACCTCTGTGTGGTTGTAAGGATAAAATGAGTTAATATTTGTAAAGTGCCTAACACAGGGCCTAGCCCATAGAAGATGGTATATAAATGTTAGCTATTACTATTATTGCTGTTATTATTACTGGGAGACAAAAGGTTTGCGTGCCATATTAACATAATGTCCAGTCTCTGAGTAAAATAACATTAATTTGACCTTTTTTTCCTTTTTTCTGCTTTTCAGAGGGGAGAAGGCAGAGCATTTGGGATTAAGTGACTTGTCCAAGGTCACACAGTTAATAAGTGTTAAGTGTCTGAGGCTGCATTTGAACTCAGATCCTTCTGACTCCAGGGCTGGTGCTCTATTCACTGTACTACCTAGCCACCCCAAATAACATTAGTTTAAATTAAGTTTAGGTCCTAATGAGGCAATAAAATGAACAAAGAAAAGTTCCTAAACTGACCAAAAGCATATATTTAAGTTACTGACGCAAATTAAAATTATATGAATCATTATGCATAACCTAGGATTATTTTAAGATTCCAGATTTTGCTGTAAATATACTTGATGGTAACTACATTGCTGAAGTCGTGGGATAATTTGCAAATAATGAAGAGCAGTTTATTACTGTTGTAATTACTCAGCTCACTTTTTGGTCATTACTTTAATTGCTTCAAAGCTTTCTGGATTTCGTAGTTCCAGTTCTTGGCTTCTTGTTATCGTTTGGTTGTTTCTGTCATGCCCAACTCTTCGTGACCCCATTTGGGGTTTTCTTGGTAAAGATACTGAAGTGGTTTGCCATTATTTTCTCCAACTCATTTTACAGATGAGGAAACTGAGGCAAACAAGGTTAAGTGATCTGCCCTGGGTCACACAGCTAAGCAAGTGTCTGAAGCTATATTTGAACTCAACAAGATGAGTCTGACCGTGGGCCTGGCACTCTATCCATTCTTGGTCAGAGGCTATTTCAGGTACTTCAGGAATGCCCAAGTTCAAGGGCAGTGCATTTAAGTTAGTACATCTCACATACCTCCTTCTTGTCTTCTTCTTGGTCTATTTCATATTTAAATGATGGCAAATGTTGTAATTCACTTCTTAATCCTGACTGAGGCCCATCATGAACCTGCAAAACAATCCAACCGCATTTAAACACCAAACTATGGAAACCTGGCCAGGGTACTCTGTTGATACTTTGTTATTCTTTTACTTTTCAACACTGAGCTAAGTTTTATGAAGAACCAAACTCAAAACAAACTACACATAAAAGAATAAAATATAAAAGAGTGAAAGAGGCCAGCTTCAAGGAAGTCAGTCAACCAAGACCGCAGAGCAGAGAACAATGGATAGTTTGGTGAAAGAGATGAACATCTTGAAGTTAACACTAATCTTGGTGTTTTGTACGTGCCTTGAGTTTGTTCAGGGCTGAATCCAAGCCTTACAAATAAAGGTCTGGGTTCCAAAATCTCAGGGTCTAGATATCTATAATTCAGATTCACTTCCCTTCATGGAAATGCGCTAGAAGCAGGAACCTGAAATATATCCTTAGTTATATAGCAAAGAGGGACATGAAACTTTATTTCTTCCATTAGAATAAAATTCAGTTGCAACAAACTTATGCAGATTTTAATAAGAGGTTCAAATTATACCCCCTAGAGATAAAGAAAAAGTCCACTATGACATAAGGGTGGACTAGTCCTGTCATCTAATACCAGCATTATAAAAGCTCTGATCTAATTTCACACAAAAAACTCTCAGACTGAGAATTCATTTGCTGATTACCTCTTTGTGATTTATAAAAGATCACCTAAAAAAAGAAAAGATGGCTTTCCCCCCACCTAAATCACAACACAAGGATGATAATTCTGATAAGGGTTTTACATGAGATGAGAGGAATAGTAACCCAAGCACACCTGGGTACAGTGCCTTGCACACATTAGCTGCTCAATACATTCAACACTTATTGTGATTAAATGAAATACAGAAATGAATACATAAAGGGGACAAATCACTAAAGAAAACAATATGAGTTGGATGGAGGGGAAAGCTATAGTATATATACTGAAAAGAACAAAGACTAATTTTCAACAGCATGAGACAGTTCCTTCCATCACACTTTCTCCTCTTTTTAAAAAGGTTATAACCTATGATCTCCCTCTTTACCACTTCAAGGGTGTTTGCTCAGCATTCCCTCTTTAAATGTGTAAATGGGCATCACTCAACACTAACATTTCCTATTCCCTCCTGCACAGGGGGAAAAGGAGTAAATTAGGCACCAGCATACAGCACCAACACCTACACCAGGAAGACAGGGATCAAGATATTTTTGTATGGCTCTAGACACTTGCCCTATGCTCTCATGAAAGGGTTTTCTAGAAGCTCCAAATTAAGTCTCCTTTTATAAACTCCAACTGATAGGGAAATGGTTAACTCCCAGACAGGGGTAAAGTGAACCAAAAAAAAAAAAAACCCCAGCTGCCTTAAAACAAACAATTCAATGACTGTTTTCAGGGCTTCGGCATTGTGCCACATCACAACTGGTGGCACTTATAAACTACTCCAGTAGTGTATGACACCATGCTTCCAATAACTTGGCATCTAAAAAAAGATGAAATCACCTAAAGGGAAAATACTGAAATAAGTCAGGAAAAGAGGATATCCCTAACCAGTAGGGCTGATGGAAATTACTTTCAGTGGGATTCATCTCTTAGCCTGGGAGTTATGAAATTTGTGTTTGTAGAATACCAGCTTAGTTGATTCCCAGTGCCAAAAGAAACTACATTACAGAGTTCAATGACCGGAGAGAGGATTCCTAGTACCAGGATTACAAATTCTAGTACCTCTTAGCAACTGCCAAAATTGAAAGAAAAAGGTGAAATCTAAACTATATCGCCAACTTTCCAATCTCTTACTTGTTCTCTCAACATTGACTCCAGTCTAATCTTAGCAAGCCCCAATCAAGTTACTCCTGTCTGTTTTCTCTATACTGCCTGATCTCTACTGCAGGTCTGGGCATAAAGACCAAGTAACAGTTCCTAGTGGCCTTTAAGAGGCAACTTCTCTCTCCTTCCTTCAATTGCTATGGTGACATTTGAGGGAAATACTAGTAGCCAATAAAATGTTTTCTATAAAGACACAAACCCCATATATAAATGGTCCATATAGGGACTTTTTTGAGGAAAAATACTCTTGGCTGCAGTGAGAAGTATGGGGCAATTTTAATAGTCTAAGGAATTCTGACACATAATGGAATAAAATAGGACACTATTCTCTTAGTTCCATGCCCAGGTAGTACTAACTCTATACTGCCAAACCAGTTACAGTAACAGTACTAGTAAACCCAGCCCTAATCCTTAGGAGATTACTCTCTGTGGCTCCCCCTCCTCTTCAGTCTCTTCTGTAGGCTCCCTGGTGATATCAGTTTTCATACCAGATGATGTTTTCTAAAAACAAAAAACCAAAATATACACTTTTGTTTAAAAATGGAGGAAATACACTAGTGATAATCCTTTATACTTTGATGACAGTCTTAAAATAATTTACATTTTACAACATAACAAAGGACATGCACCCCTTAGCCCAATTCCATAAACCCTATTGCTATTGTCCACACACCAGTTATGATATAGTCCTAACAAGTCCCAACCCAAACCCTAAATATTTATTACTTTTTGTTGCTTTCTGTTATCAACATAGAGTACCACTTGCCCTCTGTAAGATTCCACAGGGAATGAATGTTTTTATCCTTCCCTCACTAGTAAAACCCATGATGACAGTCTGAAAAGTGTTTTAATTTAAAAAAACAAAATGTCAATTACCTCTACCTTAAGCTAGACGATTTCATTAAAAGCTACTGGGTAATTTTAATAGGATAATATAAGTAAAAAGAAGGACTTTAATATAGATATTTTAAGTTCCATTAAGGTCCTAATACTATATTCCCAAACCACTTGCAGTATAGTTTTGGCAAGTTCTATCTCAAATTACAAGTAGCTATTTCCTATGGTTCACTTACCACTTTAGTCTCCTGGCCCTGTATCTTGCCTGGAAGATGGTTAGGAGAGGGCTTTTCTATACCCTTTTCATCTGTAGTAACAGATGATAGCTGCCCAAAATATATTTTCTGAAAAAGAACAAACAAAACATCAACAGTCTGGGAAAGGGCAATACACTAGAAATAATACTCTAGGTTTCATCAAAAGCCTTGGGATCAGTCCTGATAGGCTGAGTTAAACTGGTACATCAAGAGATAATAAAGATAAACTAACCAACTTCTCCGAACCTAACTTTATACTGCCAAAGCAACTGCAGCATTATAGTCCTAGCAAGTAACCCAGAGGAGTTTCCTTTATGCTGCTCCCTCTCCTCTTCCTTCTGCTCTGCCTGGGCTAGAAGCAGCATATCTGTCTGATCTTTCAGAGAGTCTTTCGCTATTACCTTCAAATAGGAGTAGTATGTGAGTGGTCATACTCTAGGCTTTGGGGAGAGTCTTCAGTGAGGTTCTCTAACTTTAGAAAGCCAAGTCTGATATATTCTGGAATAAAATAGGATAGGTGATGTATGCCAACAAATATCATACCTCCTAAATCTTACTGCAAAAGACACCAGTTATACTGACTGCTACTTGCCCTTGTGTTCTAAAATGGAAACAATTCCAGAAGGTTCATGGTTTTATAATCTGACAAGAAGATAAGTGAGCATATTTTTTGTTTCTATGTTTAGAGCTGAAATAACATTTACAGCCAGGGTGATTCTGATGTGACTAAAGGCAAACTCAACAAGGAAATAGTTTAGAGCAACTGGAGTTATAGTTCCTTCCCCTTTCCTCAGTGGCAGGTTCCCACCCCTGGTAATTAAGGGGGTAGAAAGCAGTCTTGGCTTGAGGGAGAGGTAATAAACTTGATTTTACTTACAAAAGAAAGTCTTAGTCCCATTTCCAGTCACTGCTCACAAGAAGTGAACTTTTTTCCCCTAATGCTTTACCCAGGAAACACACAAATAGTCTTGAGGATGAAGCACACACTCTGATTTCAATATAAAAATAATACTTTAAACCGAATGGCGCCTTTGACATATAAGACTCGTTTATACAATGTTGTTATTTCTCATTTAATCCTCTCTCACTGTGAATAATGATTTCAAGTCAAGTTTGAGGACAGGACTCTTTCTGGAAAAACATCAGTCAAATCACTGGAGCATGCTCCACACAATGCCCATGTCAGATCCTAGGATCTAATAATCCTGATTCAATCACCCCTCCCTCTACCAGTATCCTGGAGCCAACCTAACACTCTAAAACACAGTACTGCTAAATATTCTGTTTTTATAAAGACCTCAGAATGCACGTCACTGGCGAGCGCTTACACAGAAAAGCAGCTGTCTCAAAAGATTCCTGAGAAGGTAAAAACTGAGTTCTACAATTAACTTACAATTGACCATATAGAGGAGATAATCATAACCAAAATTATAATAAGAACAGTGGCAGCATCAGTTGGTCTTTATATCCTGTTTAAGACTAATAAAGTATTTACATACATTATCCCATTTGAGTTTTACAATGGCACTAACCAGAGGATCAGAAAAGGATTAGGAGGATGGTGGTATTATGGGTGGGAAGGTTAGGGGAATTATGTACCAGCACACAGCACCAACACCTACACCAGGAAGACAGGGATCAAGATATTTTTGTACGGCTCTAGACACTTGTCCTATGCTCTCATGAAGGGGTTTTCTAGAAGCTCCAAATTAAGTCTCCTTTTATAAACTCCAACTGACTGGGAAATAGTTAACTCCCAGACAGGAGTAAAGTGAACAAAAAAAAAACCCCAGCTGCTTTAAAACAAACAATTCAATCACTGTTTTCAGGGCTTCGGCACTGTGCCACATTGCAACTGGTGGTACTTATAAACTACTCCAGTAATGTATGTCACCATGCTTCCAATAACTTGGCATCTAAAAAAAAATGGAATCACCTAAAGGGAAAATACTGAAATAAGTCAGGAAAAGAGGATATCCCTCACCAGTAGGGCTGATGGAAACTCTACTTTCAGTGGGATTCATCTCTTAAGCATTATGGGTGGAGAGGTTAGGGAAAACTTAATAATTGTTTTGGACATTTTGGATGTTTCTATGGGATCTCCAGTTGAAAATTTCCAAGAGGCAGTTAGAGATACATGACTAGAGCTCAGCAGAGACTGGGAATCATGAGCATATAAATGATAATTGAACCCACAGGAGCTAACTTTGATTATTCTGACTCCTTGGTGTGGCATTCAAGATTCATTCTCTCTTCCTCCTTCCCCCCACCGCCCTGTGCCCTCATATGTCTCATCCTATCTTTCCCAAATTATTCCATATTACAGAACTGCAGAGCTGCAAGGGATTTCAGAGGTCACCTCGTTGAACTCATACTTAACTAAGACTTCCCCTCTACAACGTATCTAACAAGAGGTCATAGAACTTTTACCTGGAAACCTCTAGTGAGAAGAGAACTCATGTAACAGCAAGCACCCTAGCATACCTAGGGCGGCAACTAGCACAGGTTCTTAGATCTGCTTTTCTAAAGGAAAGCAACTCAAAATGGGTTAACAATCTTACTTTAATCCAACATATCATTTACCTAGTTCAGGGGGAAAAG
>CM053588.1:135897768-135916169 GCA_028646515.1 Pseudochirops corinnae | reverse complement strand
TCAATTTCCCTTGTCCTTGAAGTCACTTGGCTCTTTCATGTCCTCAACTTCACCTTCCACTTAAATTCAGTACTTCTTTTCCTTCCTACAGGTCATCTGCACTTTAATATGCCTGCCCCAGCTTTGGTTACATCTTTCCTGTGGCTCTGAGTTGGGAGTTCACTAAGCCAGCACCATCTTTTCATGACTTCTGTTAGTGTGGAGTTTTTTGAAGCACAACTCATTTCTAACAACATTCTCTCTCCTCTCTGTGCAACTTCATGTTTCAATCAATCAATCAACATTTATTAAAGTGCCTGCTGTGTGCCAGGCACTGTGCTAAATACTAGGGATACAAAAGGAGGGAAATTCAGTCCCTGTCCTCAAGGAGCTTACAATCTTCTTGTAAACTTTCAAGCTTACAATGGAGTAGACAACATGAAAACTAATACACACAAAGCAAGATGTATTGGATAGAAAGGAAATAATTTAAAAGAAAGAAAGCACTGGAATTAATTAGGGAAGACTTCCTGTAGCAGATGGGATTTTAGGTAGAATTTAAAGGAACCCAACAGGGAATGAGAGTCAGAGTTCAAAATAATCTTAACAAGAAAGAGCACTGGGGCAGAACCTTGTGAAGTAAAATGCAATGGAAATAAATATAGTCTTATATTTGGTTTAAAAAATCAGCTTCACAGTTATAGGATGGGGGAGACATGGTTAGACAATTTGAAAAAGATTTAGGGGCTTCGAGTGGACTTTATGCTCAATATGAGTCAGCAGGAGAAGCCAATAAAATCTTGGGCTATATTATGAGAGTCATAGCCTGTAAGTATAAGGACATGGTAGTTCCTCTGTTTTCTGCTCTGGTCAGACTGTATTTGGGGGATTGTGTATGGTTCTAGGCACTAAAGTTTAAGAAAGACATCAAGTTGGAGATTGTTCAGAATAGGGGAACCAGGATGGTGAAGGGCCTTTAGCCCATGTCATATGAAGATTTGTTGAAGGAATTGGATATGATTAGTGTAAAGAAAAGAAGATTGAGGGGAATGTAATCACTTTCTTATCTAAAGGGCTATTACGTGTAAGAGCATGTTTGTTTTTCTGTTTAGCCCCAGAAGGCAAAACCAAGAGCAAAGAGCAGTAGTTACAAAGAGTCCAATTTAGGCCTGATATCAGGAAAAACTACCTAACATCTGTTCAAAGATGAAATGAATTTCTTTTGGAGATAATGGGTTTCCCCTCATTGGAGTTCTTCAAGCAGAATCTGCATGACCACTTGAAAATGATACAATGGGGATTCTTTTGGGAGTATGAATTAGATGAAATACCACTAAGGTCCCTTCCAACTCTAAAATTCTATGATACTATAATTCACAAATTATAGGCATCATAGAATTTTAGAGCCAGGAGAGAACTTAGAGATCACTTATTTCTTATGTTCCCTTCATCATGGTTCTACTATAAATATAATTATATGAGTTCTATTATCTGGATTTTTGTTAAACAAAATCATCAGCTATTACGTTCATATGTTGTACAGTTAATTAGTGATGTTCATAATAATGATAATCATTGTAATATTCAAAAGGACATCATGAATCATTGAAGAAATATTAAATTATGTTCGATACTGTTGTAATATATCAATTTTGTTACATTCTGCTTGCTAATCTGTCTATAAGATATGTGATATGCTTCCCCATCAACTAGAATTTTTGATTAATCAAGGTGCCCCATGCCCCAATCTAGCAGAATAATAAATTAACTTATATTTGTTTATATAGCTTTCTTATTTTTTTGGAGATTTTTCCAGTGTGGTGTGTGCTGGCTAGCTTATGATCTTGAACAAATCACAACCTCCCTGAGACCCAATTTCTTCATCTAAAAATGAGAGGTTAAAATGGTTAATTTCTAAGGACCTGTTCAGCTCTAAAATTTTATGACCCAATTAGCCTATTATTATCCTGACTTTCTTATTATACAGTTAGTTTCTTCTTTCTTTTCTTTCTTTCTTTTTTTTTTTTTTTGGTGAGGCCATCAGGGATAAGTGACTTGTCCAGCATGTATAGGTAGTACATGTCAAATGTCCAGTTAGCTTTTTGAATACAGGGATCATACATGTTTCCTTTTTTGCCTTTCTACAAAGACCTGAAAATGAGCACTCAAATAATACCAATGAATTCCTGGTTCGTTTTTTGAGAGTAAATATTGAAGCATTGAAGCTTATATATAGTGTCTCCGTTCCTGCAGCCTAGAACTTCCCTAAATAGAGTTCCAAAAGGCTTAGAAGGATGGAAGATACCCAGCCATACAATGCAAGTACTTTAGAAGGGCAGTCTCTTCTAGTGGCTTATATTTCTCTAGGCTCATAGCATCCCCTAATTCCTTGTGTTCAGAAAAATGGACAACACCAGAAAGCCAAAGGAATTGCCAAATGATAGTTAGTGGCCTCAAGAGCGGCCAAAGTGACCAAAGAAGGCAACAGAAGTTCCAGGGGAATAGAAAAATATTTTAGAATCTCAGTGTTGAAAGGGACCTCAGAGGCCATATAATCTAACCATATCAGAACAAGAATCCTTTCTACAATATGCCCCACTAGAACTTATCTGACCTTTGCTAATTTGCCAACATTTCCCCTATACTCAAATGCAAAAATGGATCTCTGATTTTATTTATTTCTATGTTGGCTTCAATTATGCAAAATAGACTTATTCACGCCTGCCCTTCTTGTATAAATGTTGTTCATGTTCTCCCATAAATTCACCACAGGGATCCACTCAATGAGGGGTGGGGATGGGAGAGTTCTCCTGTATCGTGATATAGCAAGGAGTACAATGGAGCACACATTGTCCAGCCCTCATTCTCAACCCAATACCACTCCCCTTTTTATGATTATACATTTCTTTGGTGATCTCCTTTACTCCAATTCTTTTCAGTTTCTCATTTGTTTTGTATTGCAAAATGCTCTTATCTATCATATGCCTTTCCATTGCCCTTTGAGTAATAAAACAATTTTATTATGACTTGCAGCCATACACTAGTAGAATTTTGTTATTAATCAAAAGAGAATGTTACGAAATTTCAAGAACAGGCATGACCAGAAAGAAAAGTTTTTAGAAAATACATTTATGCAACTCCTTTACTGAAGTGAGAGGTCCATAGATATGATACATCCCATATATCTTCAGGCTTTTTCAATGTACTAATCCATTTTATTGGGTTTTTTCCCTATCTTTATCTCTTTTTTTCTTTAAAAATATTATATCTTATACGGGATGGACCTCTGGGAGGGGAGAGTGAGAGGAAAACTAGGAGAAATTCTGAAGATTTGAAAAGCAGACCATATCAATAAAATTTATTTAAAAATTTTTTTCAATCAGCAAAAATCTTCCTTCTCTCCCTCTTGCCTCTCCTCCAAATAAGAGCAAAAGAAAAGACAAAACCCCTGTTATAAAGACATATAGTCAAGAAAAATGAATTTCCCCATTGACCATGCCCAAAATAAATAGATAGATAGATATAGATATGTCTCATTCTGGACTATGAGTCCTTCACTTCTGTATTAGAAGATATGTAGCCAGTTTTGTCATTAGTCCTCTGGAATTATTTTGATCAGAACTCCTAATTCTTTCAGAGTTGCTTGGGTTTACCATATTGTTAACTTTATATAAATTATTCTCCTGGTTCTGTTCACTTCACTCTGTATCAGTGAATGTAAGTTTTTCCAGGTTTTTCCAAAGCCATCTCCTTCATAATTTCTTATGACACAATAGTATTTGATCACATTTAAATACCATGACTTGTTCAGCCACTTACCAATTGATGAGCACTCTATAATTCCTATTCTTTGCCACCTCAAAAAGAGCTATAAATATATGTATGTATTCTTACTTAGAGTTTGTTTTGCTTAGGATTAATCCCTCCCTTAACCTACTTTCTCTCCTATTTCCCTGTGAGTGAAATGCATTTCTGTACCCATTGGCCTGTGGGTACACATATTCTTCTCTCCTTTGACGGGTTTAAATGAGAATGAGACTCAAGTATCAACCATCTCCCTCCTTGTTTGTAGAGATGCCTACATATGCACCCTGATTATGAGATAATTTCCCCCAACTTTCCTTTTCTCTCTCCCCAGCATATTCTTTCTCATTTTCTATGATCCTCTTAATATCAAGACATAGCTGAACCATTCACAGGACTTATCTAATTAAACTCACTCTATGACCTCTGATGATGATAGAATTTAGAGGGAATATATGTATCATCTCCTCATATATCCTATTTTAGTCCTTATTCATTGTTTGTTAGTGTTTGCACTTTTATGTTTCTCAACTTCTGTGTTTGAACTTGAAAGCTTCTATACAGCTCTGGTCTTTTTATCAGGAATGCTTATAAGTCTTCCAGTTTCATTGAAGACTCATTTTTCCCCCTGTGGGATTATAGTCCATTTTGATGGGTACATTATTTTGTGCTGTAAGGCTATGTCTTTGCCTTCTGGAATATCATATTCCAAGCTATCCTGTCCTTTATCATGATGGGTGCTGTATCCTGTGTGAGCTTGACTGTGACTCCTTGGCATTTGAATTCTTTATTTCTGGATGCTTTCAGTACTTTTTCTTTAACCTAGAAGCTCTGGATTTTGGTTACAATCTTCCCAGGAATTTTTATTTTAGGATTTCTTTTAGGAGGCAACTATTAGATTTTATTTCCACTTTGCTCTCCCTAAGAGTTCTAGATAGTTTTCTCTTACTGTTTCCCAAAATAGTAAAAGGCCCTTTTTTTTCATCATGTTATTCAGGTGGTCCAAAGATTCTTAAATTTTTTTTCTCCTCAACCTGTTTTCCAGGTTATTTATTTTCATGCCTTTCCCTTGTGTTAGAGGGCTCAGTAGGCAAAATATTCCTGGCTGGACTCCATCTCCAGAGTCTTCCAGACCTCTTTGTCTATCTCCTTATGTTGACCTGAGCTGGGAAAATGACTAACTGAGACTTTAAAAAAAATCTCCATCAGGATTCAATCTAGTACATTTCATAAATCTGTTTGGAGGAGTTTGGTTTGGGGAGTTGAGAGGGACTAGAAATGGAGCTCACTGTACTGCTTCCTACTACTCCACTATCTTGGCTCTGCCCCCTTTATAATTTTTTTTAAATTTTGGTATTAAAAAGATGCACCTTCATTTTAGGTATCAGTCTTAGACCATTAAAGGAGCTCTGGAATTTACTATAAGCAATGCAGCCTACTCACCTCATTTAATTTTGAACCCAGTTCGCTGTCCATTTGCAGTATCTGCCCAAGGCATATGTACTTACGTTATGAGCTCTGTAGTTTGTCCATATAATTGCGTATAATAATCTGCACTCTGGACTTTGTTCACTTGAGTTTTTAAGCTTTTTTGAGTAATTATGGATCTCATCCAAGAGACTCTATGATGTTCTTGGGGTTTGTTAACAACCAGCACTACAAGTATCACAAACAGGAACCTCTAGAGGACATCCCTATCCACCCTCTTGAACTCATGTTCTGTGCCAGATATTCTCTGTGCCACTAGGAAACCTTTAATGAACACAAATATCCTTGTTTCTTGTCTTGCTTTATATTAATGATAAAAAGGTCACAACTAGGTTATTTCTGTTATATTTTTCAAGAAACCTTGAATAATTTTGATAAGTGCACCGGAGAGACCTTGTTGGAGAAGAACCTTTAAGGCAGTACTTTGCTCTACAAATCAAATGTCTATGTATTTAAACAAAAGTAACCGACAAACAGTAAGCACAGAAGCATCTTGCGTTCTCTGCATATAGAATATATCTTGTGGGAGCCTGCCTCTTTCCTAATAATATCCTCATTGAGAATACCCTTGATGCATGTGTACATTATTATAAAATTTTCACATAGTTTGGAAAGTAGGCCCATAGTTCCTGATATTCTCTCAGATACCTTTCTTTTATTAATAATAGAAAGCATTTCCTTTCCATGCTTTTCTCACGCCTATGAAGTCACTGGTACCGATCGTTAAAGTTTGAGATATTTTCCAAGCCTTTGGTGTCTTCCCCTCCTTCAGATGCCTTGTGAATGAATCCCTCCGAGCCCTCACAATTGTGTCAAATCCAGCACAGAGCTCTTCTTTATGCACACTTGGTCCAGTCCACTGACTTTACTCATTTTTAATCTTAGTGTCATTCCTACCTCTTCTCTAAATCTGGGACTGTGATGTTAGAATCCAGGTGTGGTAGCATCACTAAAATGGCAGAAGGAGTTTGTTACTTTAAAAAAATCTTTATTATTTTTCTTCTGCTTATTGTTCTTTCATTTTCATCTTTAAATGTCCTTGGGACTTTGTTTTGTTGAGTCTGTAAAGCTTTTTTTTTTTTTTTTTTTGCTTTTTGAAGGAGGGAAGGCAGGGCAATTGGGTTTAAGTGACTTGCCCAAGGCCACATGGCTAGTAAGTGTTAAGGGTCTGAGGTTGGATTTGAACTCAGGTCCTCCTGACTCCAGGACCAGTGCTCTATTCACTGCGCCACCTAGTGGCCCCCCATGTAAAGCTTTCTTTAAGTTGATTTTATCTTCCCTGATTTTACCCTGTTTTATGAAGTGATACTGCTTGCAGTCTTTCCCTGTTCTTTTCATGAACCATAAAATTTTGCAAATGGATGTAATATTCTAAACTGATTGGTTCCCATATGTCTGCATGTGACAAGTAAGTTAAATATTTGCTGTTAAAGGTCCTTTTTAAGACCTTTTAGTCCTTTTGTTATGGCAATTTGTTTACATTTTTAAAATCTCTGTATGAAATTATTACAGCTGTGTATATGTCTTTTCTTTTTTTGCATATCCCATTTTCATCACCAATAACTCATTTAAAAGGTCAAGATTAGGTTATTTTAATTGCACACTATGTCTTTCTCTCATTTTTATTCTATTTTTATACTAATTTTGATATTTACTCTTAATAGGTCAGTGAACTAATTATACATAGGCAACTTGTGCAAGTCTGAGGGACATTTTGTATTTTTCTTTGTTTCATGGGTTGCTATGGCCCAAGAATTAATCACCAAGGCAAGCTTACTTATGATGAACTTCTGTGTACTTAACTAGGCTGGACCTCAGAAAGTCTGCTGTCAGTACTGTACTCAGAATCTCTCCAGCATGACAGAAACTGTTCCAGCTTCAGTCTTGTGCTCCACTGATATTGCTTTTGGGAATCCAGGGCCACCTCCATACCAAAATAGGCATCAGAGTAGGACTTGATGGAGAATTAATCTATGCTAGAGAAATTTTAGCACAAATGCAAAACTCCCGAAAACCAATTCATGTTTCAAATGTTCAAAAGAAGTGAAAATTAATTACATGGTTCAAAATAAATCCCTTTGGATACTATTCCCTGAAGTCTAAAAACTCCAAGCCACAAAGCTGAGGCAGCCCCACACGAATCAGCATTCTCTCAGTTGCAAAACACATCTTGCCTACAGTAAAAGGGGAGGAGAGAGAAAAAGAAGATAGATCTGTATTTATGTTCTGTGTACAGCAAAGATCACATTTTTGCATCAGATGTTAGGTTCTGAATCAGAGATTACAACCCCTTCCCTTATTTATGACCATTTGCTACTACCCAGAAGCTCTGGAGTCTAGGAAGTAGGATTGTAACCCTTAACATGCCATCAGTGTACCAACCCCCTCTTGCCTTCAAGTTAGCAGAGACTAGAGATATTCTGTCATATGGTTTACAGAAAATTGTGTCCCTAATACAATCACTGCATTCAAAAAACACTTTCTTGCAATCTCTATTCTGTATAGGCTATTCCCTACCCTTACCCCCAGGCAGCTAGAATGTAAGAGGAAGTTATCAATTGGCTGCTCAGGTTATCTAACAGGCACATTGCCATTATATTTTTTAAAATGCGATTAAAATAGGATGTAACTCCCTCAATCTGCAGTTGTTTTGTGTAGCAGAAGGTTTAAGCATGGAGAGCAAGAGAGGAATTGGTTGCAGGAGTGATGTGATGCCCTGTGCCAGAAAGGTATGGAATTTAGTGTTGGAGAGATAGATTCCAGCTTCTCCTTGCTGGGGCTAGTTGTTGGTCTACCCATCCTGATTCACCAGCAATGAGCTAGCTTTAGTCAGAGGAGACTGAGTTCCCTACATAGGACAGGACAGTCATGACCAAGAAAAGCTGTTATCTCCTGAGGGCATCCAGATTATTGAGTCTATTCTCAATGGTGTGAATTATAGTACTTGTTGTAATCTGCTGCTTCTGGTACCACCACCAGGACACTATCCTTATTCTTGCTCTGACTTAATTTTAAAAACAGTATAAAAGTATTCTGTCTGAAGGCAAGATGATATACAAAATGACTTTTGAGTGGAGGTCCCCAGCAGCCCTGTGATTTTATAATAGTAGAGATAATCAAATAGGAGAGAAAGAAGAAAGATGTAAGAACAACAGAATTGGACATTTTTCAACTCCTTTCCTTTGGAGTTGAAGGAGAGATTTCATTTCTTCATTAGTTACTCACTTCCCTAAATACAGGCTGCCCAGGAACTCCACCCCCTTCCCTGTTCAGAGCCCATTGGAGGCACTTCTCTGGCATGGTCAACCCCCACCCCCTTAAAAACAAGGAAAGTGGAGTGGTGACTGCCTACGACAGGGACACAGAGTCCAGTTTCTTTGTATACTCCTACCCAGTTCCCTGCATTAGTCCCAGCTTCAGATCCCCACCTGGAAAATTAGCCCTTGGGACACCGTCTTCCCATTCAGTACAGGTGAGTCTGGAAGCACCTAGCATTTGTGCTTTGCATCCTGCTTGGACTTGTCAAGTGGCTTTTCAGCAGCTACTAATTCCATCTTTTGGAAACTGAGGATGTAGGGCTCAGGAAACCAGAAAATGTCAGGTCTGAGTGAGAGAAAAGAACAAGCTGAGCAACACACAGAGCTCTGTGTATTCAGAGGCAAGTTGGCAGGGTTGTACTGGAACAGAGAAACTCCAAGTGGTACAAAGAGACGTGCCCAGAGTGGAGAAATCATGCTAATTGTCTGCACCAGAGCCCAAGAACTCAACCCAAAATGAAGAGAGAAAGGGGAGCCCTGTTCAGAGTCTCCAGCGCCCCACGCCTCACTCCTTTCGTCTGCCTCCTGCTGATCCAGACAGGTAGGAGATGGGGGTGGGAAGCAAAAGGGTTTGGAGAAGGAACCAAGGGGCTTCTTTGGGGGAAACCCAAAAAGGGTGGGGGGTCTGAATGTCTTTGTGGTGGGAGGAGGGAAGAAAGCTCAGCTGCTGTGGGAAGTATTGTGAATTCAGGCTTTTAGCCTTGAATACATTTCTTCATCCCTCTCTTACTCCCTCCTGTCCTCCCCCCACCAAAAAAAACAAAAAACAAAACAAAACAAAAAAACAACAAAGGCTGCATGGCCTGGAGCTCCCACAACATTCAGTACATAAAGATGAGCTCCATTGAATGGCTTCTTATAGCTGGGATTGTTGGCATAGGTCCTTTTGGCATCCTTTTAGATGATGACATGTTGGTAGGGGTTCAAGGTCTGGGGAGTGGGGTACTTTGCTTTGGTCTCCTTTGGACTTCTCTGGGATTAAAAAGGCAAAGAGTAAAAGAAGCTTTGAAGAAATAACATCGTGACTCCCCTTCATTCCCTGTTGCTCATCAACATTGACAGGGTTTCAAACTATCACAGTCATCAGTCAAAATGCATTTTTTTTTAAGCACTTACTATGTTCCAGACATTGTGGTAAGTCACAGCAGATCTCTATGCCATGGAGACCTACATTCTATACTGCTGCTATCCATTTCTTAGAGAATGAGAGTTTGTTGGTGGTGCCTCATAAATAACAGGAATGTGGGCCATTGTGAGCCTCTTGGCCTCCCACATCTGTAGCAATGTCAGTTCTCCTTGCTTGGATAAGACTCAGTTATGTGCAACTTTCTCCTCATAGCCTCTTTGTAAGGATGAAATATATTGGGTGGCAGGGAGTGGGGTGGGGTCATCCACCTAATTTTTCTTCTTTGAGTTAATGTTAGTGAGGTCTGGGATACATTTTCCTTCCCATCTCTGTTTTCCGCTTCTAAAAGAGGAGTTCTTAACATATTTTTTATATCATGAATCCCCTTAACAGTCTGGGGAAGCCAAGGGACCTCCTCAGCATGTTTTAAAATGCATAATATAAAATAAATAGGATTACAAAGAAAACCAGTTATATCGAAATAGTTATTTTTCTACATAAAAAAACCCCCAGCCAGGTTCACGGAACCCCTCAGAGGCATGGAAACCAGGTAATGATGGGTATCTTGGGATCCTGCCTCCTCATAAAAAGGCTCAGGATTCACTAAGGGCCTTCCTTTTGCCGTGGATGTATGAGGCCCAGGGAAATAACATTTTCCACAAAAATTTGATGAGACTGAAGACCTAATGGGTCCATGAGATTAAGAAGCCAGTTCTGGATTTTCCCCCTTGTCTTCTCACACTTTGGAGTTAGGGGTGCCTACACCTGAGAGGTAGCCTAGTGACTGCCCAGGTGACATGCAGACTGAAGAGGGATGGAAGGAAAGGGAACAAGAATTTATGAAGTACCTACTATGTACTAGACACTGCTAAGCACTTCACAAATACTGTCTGAGGCAGTACAACCCTCCACAGCGGGGGGCTGAAAGGCCTACATTGTGTGACATTTGGTCAATGACTATTAGCTTATTAGTCCCTTTGGTAGGATTGAGTGGAATTCATCCTAAAGATCCCAGTTCCCACCTCTGACCAAAGATGAGGTGTTGTGTCTCCTAATAACAATTACCGTAGGCCAAGAGATTTCAAGCACCTGGTTGCCATCTGGAATCACGTCAGCCTGCTAGAGTCTGGTATTTGAAGCAGAACTTGAAGGATGGGGATGTCTTTTCTACTGAAATTTCTCTTTCATAGGTAACCAATAACTTTCTTCTTGAAAAAAAAATCCAAGGGATTTTTTTCTATTCTTTATTTTCCTTAGTCTTTTGGTGGCATTTGACACTATTGATCATTCCTTTCACCTTAAAACTCTCTCTTTTGGGCTTCCATAACATAGTATCCTTCTCCTATCTCCCTAATTATCCCTCTTTGTCCTTTGCTGGTTATTCAGCCTTCTCTGCTTGCTACCTCTAGGCATCCCCTGAATGCTCAGTTGTAGGCATTTCACCCTCTCTCTAAGAGAACTCATCTACTGTCATTTTCAACAACTATCTCTATACTAATGACTTTAAAATGTTTTATTAATGCATTTTTACTTTTATACCACATTTGCTTCTGAATAATCCCCCCATCATACCCTCTTTTATAACAGAAAAAAAAAAGTTATAAACAAAACCATTTGGCACATTGACTGCGACTGACAGAGCATGTAACATTCCTCATCAGTAATCCACCACTTCTCTACTAAGAGAAAGGTAACATGTTCTAACATCACTCATCTGGAACCAGTATCCACCATTGCTTTTGACCTGTGTTCTATTGTCTTTTACTATTGTCCTCATTTAGATTCTTATAGTCATCTTGTATATTGACTATTCTTTTAGTTCTGCTTTCTTCATTCTCTGTCATTTCATAAAACTTTCCCATATTTCTCTGAATTCCTCAAATACATTGACCTTTATGGTACAATATAATAATCCATATTCCTATACCAAGATTTATTCAACCATTTCCAAATTTATGGGCACCCTCTCTGTTTTTGCTACTACAAAAAGTACTGTAGTGAATGTTTGGTATCTTGCTAGTGACTTCAAAATCCATGGCCAAACCTGACTTCTTATCTGACCTACTGTCCTGTATTTCAAATTGCCTCCCAGGACACCTCCCTTTGAATATCCTACTATTGCCTAACCTAAAGAAGGGTAAGAGTGGGGGAGTGATAAGATAGTCATGTGAAAGAGTTATTAGGCTTATTTTGTGTCACTCCAGAGCTGAAGCAGAATAGTTGGAGCTGAATAGGTGACAGTTGGAGGAGGCAAAATTTCTGTACAATAAAAGAAAAAGCTTTCTAACAATTAGAACTGTCTCATAATGGGAAAACTCACTTGTGAGGTGATCTCCCTTCCATTGTATGTGTTTGATAATCTTCTGTCAAAGATATTGTAAAGAGGGTTGAACTAGGTAATCTCTAGGGCTTTCACATCCAGAAAGATTCTAGGATTCACCTCAAATTCACCATATTCAAAATCAAATTCATCATCTTCTCCTTACCTTGTTCTGCCAACTGCACTATCACTTAGCCACCTAAACTAGAAATCCTGGCATCTTCTTGCAGTCCTTCCTCTTCCTCATCCATTTATACCTTATTGGCCACTAAATTCTGCCAACTCTTCCTTTAAACATTTCTTTGCCTTTTCTTCTTCATTCCCAGTGCCACCACTCTAATGCACCTTATGTATGGAGTACCACAACAAATTGAAAACTAGTCTTCCTCTTCTCCAATCCATCCTGTAAATTTTTCCCAAACTTAAGAAGCTTTTGTGTTTGGTTTTGGCTACTTGTCACGTAGATTAAAATCAAGCTTACTTTGGAGTAACTCTGGCTGTAATATCTGAGTTAGCCACGAGGTGACGTTTCACTTCAGTTGTCTCTACCTGACACACACATGCACAGATTGCCAAACTTTCAGCAAGCTAGGATATCCCCTCTGGCTTTTACAAAGTGCTCAAAGCCAATCACTCAGGACTGTTCTCCCCTCTGAATTTAGGGAGCTGCTTCCTATCCTTTTGGCTAAAAAACATCAACCCTTTGTGCAAGTTACTGTGATCCAAATCTGGGAGATCAAAGATTAAAATTTAAAATAGTGATTGTTATAATTATCTTGACTCTGTCTCCACACCTTGGGAGGATTCATTCTTCCAATTTCTCTTCCTTTTGTACCATTGATTTAGAGGTGTACAATCTGTAATCTCTGCAGTTTTAAAGTAGGTAAGTTCTCTTAAATACATGGAGATATAAAGTCACCTATATCTTCCTTTTTGTTTTCCTTCCTAGTCTTCTATACAGAGGGGGAGAACCTAAGGATCACAAAAATGGGGGAGGAAGAGGGACTTCTGTGCCAACCAATGTGAACAAAGGAATGTGGAGAGAACAAAGAAACTCTGGTTTACCAGTCTAAATTACTAGATAGATTTCATAAAACTCATGGTTCTCAGCATCTCTAGGTGGCAAACCATTGGGGTCTGGTGTCTTCTCCCCTTGTGATTTGGATCAGCCCCTCAGCTGTATCATTTCCACTTCTGTGTTATTTTTAAAGCTTTTTTGTCTTTTCCTCTTGTGGTTTGGATCAGCCCTTCAGCTGTGTTATTTCCACTTCCTTTTTTAAGCTTTTTTTTCCCCTCAATTAACAAGCATTTATCTCCCCTTCCCCCACAACCTCCCCCCTCATTGGAAAATAAAAGAAGGGAAGAAAACAAGCTACTTCTGTTTGTTCGTGCTATTTCCCCCTGCCTGGAAATATCCCTTCTTCCCACTCCTCCCCACTGACACAGATCTTACCCATCTTCCAAGACTTATCCAGAGTTCTCCTACTACTTTAGTTAACACTAATCTCTCCTAGTCCTGACTTTCCATAGTATTTACTATTTATATCACATATGTTATCACTAAATTATATTTTGCCTACTATTGTACTTTGATTGTTTCACGTGTGGAAATCTAGTTTTCCCAACCAGACTGTATTTCTCTGGGGAAAGATAAGAGATCTCATACTTCTTCTGAATCTTCTGCCCCTCTCGGCCAAAAAACCATTTAGCACAATGCAAGGCACATAGGCACTTGATATACTCTAAGCAAATCAATTTAACATTTATCAAATACTTATTCTATACAGAGCAGCTAAGTTGGTGCTAGTGTTTCCAGGTTTTAGATGACAGGATGAGAAGTTGGGACTAGTAAAGCCCAGTAGCTAGTAAAATGCATGATGAGATCTGAAGAGAGAAGGTTATTATGAGCTGGACAATCAAGAAAGTCTTCCCGAAGTATTTGTCATTTGAGCTAGATTTTAAAGGATTATTAGAAATTCAGTAAGAAAAGGCAGAAAGGAGACAGAAGACATGGTAGGCATGGGAACAGTGTAAGTAAGCAAAGGTAGGTAAATGGGAAGATACAAGGCATGTAAGTACTAGTTCAGATTGGCTAGAAAATAGAGTTTGTAGAGAGTAGAATAGACATGGCTAGAATGGAAGGGTGTTGCTAGATTTCAGAAGGCCTTGAATTGCTGCCAAAGGAATTTTAGCTTCTCTCCATAAGCAAGATAGAACCACTGAGGAATTATGAGAAAGCAAGTGACATGGCCAGAGCTATTCAAAAGGAATATAAGCCTGGTACCAGTGAGAAAAATAGTTTGGAGTGAGGGAGATTGTTAGGAAGACATGTAAGAGGGCAACCAGTGAATATTGGGAGTACATGGTTACATGTACAATCATTTACAATCATGTGTTTTTTTGTTTAGTTTGAGGCTCTTTTGAACTTTCATTTCGTCTCTTATTTAGCTGCTTATGCTTGTTGATGAAAGTTAAAATAAAATTTATTCTTAAGAAAAGAAGGTTAGTGCAATAGTCCGCGTGGATGAAGACCTGTGCTCTGAGTATGGCAGTAGGAATAGAGAAGAGGAAACAAATAATAACAGGTATTATGGAGGTAAAAATCGACGGGATTTAGCAACTGATTGGATATGAGAGGTCAAATGAAGAGTCAAAGGTAACACTAGGACTTCAGAGATGGAAGCCAGTATGAATTGTCTTATTACCGACTGAAATAATGAAGTCAGGAAAAAGAATAAATTTGATAGAAAGACTTCTGATCATAGCCGTGAACTGTTATGACATTAGAAGGCTGATGATGAAGATTATTTCCTGCTTCTTTTCAGATAAGTGGTGGGCTATGGATGTAGAAGGAATGTCTTTGTATCCCTGATGTTTAGCATATTGCCTGGCACATAATGAATGCTTAAAAATACTTCTTGAATTAAACCGTATTCTTTTGGAGGTGGAGTGGGAAGGAGTCATCAAGAAGTTTTTTGGAGAATGATAATAAGCTTGGTTTTATCAATGCTGAATTTGGGGTAACAGTGGAATGTACAGGTACAAATATCCTTTGGTAAGTTAAAGATAAGAGTCTGAAACTTGGGCTCCAGACCAGATCTCAAGGATTGAAATAAAGTATCAGGAGCTATCTAGAGTTGATAGTTGAATTAATTGTTAATCAGTCATCAAGAAAGAGGGCAAAGGATGGAACATTGGAAAATAATTTTAAGGAATAGGAAGAGGATGACAGCCTAGTAAAGGCAGCTGCACAATGGATAGAGCACTGAGTCTGGAGTCAGAAAGATCTGAGTTTAAATGTAGCCTTGACACTTACTAGCTAGGTGACCCTGGAAAAATCACTTAGCATCTGTATGCCTCACTTTCCTCATCCGTAAAATGGGGATAACAATACACCTACCTCCCAGGGTTGTTGTGAGGATCAGATGAGATCATATTTGTAAAGCACTTAGCTTAGTAAGTGTATATAAATGTTAGCTAGTATTAGTAGCAAAAGAAGCAGATGGGGGAAAAAGTAGGAAAGGAAGCAGAAACTAAGAGAAAAAAATTAAAAAGAAAGTAGTAGTCAACTACTGCCGCAGAAAGCTCAAGGAAGAAAAAAATTGAGAAAAGGATCTTATCTGGCAGTTAGGAGATCAGTAATGAGTTTTGAGAGAAGACATATCCATAGAGTGTCAGGGATGAAGGGACTGAGGAAAGAATGAGTAAGAAGTAGTTGAGTCAATTGATAACTTTTTCAAGAAGTTTATGGAGAAGACGAGAGAGAGTTGGTAGTAGGATGGGATAAAAAGATTAACAGACTTTATTTTTTTTTTACATTTGGGAAGACATGAGCATGTTTGAAGTTAGATGTGTAGGAACTGGCAAAGAGGGAGAGATTAGATGCATAAAAGAGAAGGGATTATTGTTGGAATAAGGTCATGTAGGAGGGCATAGGGTCTTAGCTCAAGAGATAGAAGTGACCACAGAGGTCATCTACTCTAACCTTCTCATTTTCTAAATGATGAAACTGAAGCCTAGAAGAGGTAAATGGTGTGCCCAGGGTCACATAGGTAGTAGATAGAATTTGAATACAGGTCCTCTGACTCCATATCCATTATTCTGTTCACTATGCTGCCTGAAAATGCCTGGGATCAAGGGCTGACCTTAGCAAAGAAAGGCAGTGGCTTAAGCAAAGGGTAGAAATGCCTTTTCCTCTAAAAACCGAAGGAAAGGAGAAGAGAGTAGGTGAAATGCAACAAGGGAGTAGAGGGTTGCATGCAGAATGGCCTTAGAAAACTAATTATCTGCTACAGGGGAATGTTGATGGATTCAGGAGAAGAAAAAAGTTTGAAAAATTTCAGGAGAAAGAAAAAGTTGGAAATTTTTTTTGTGGAGAATGAAAACCTGTAGTTCCATCAGTGTAGGGAAAAACCTGGTGTGGAAACTTATTCTATCAGATACACTTAAGTAACCAACTAATTTTTAATCTTAGAGAGGTATTTGGGCACACTAAGAGGTAACATGTTTTAAAGGCAGAGTGTGACTAAAGTGTTTGTCAATAGATGGTCTGGATATGACTGAAGTGGTGAGTGTAGAGAAAGAGAGGGTCTAAGAGTTGAAGAGACTGAGGAATTATGTACTTGGGCTATTAGATCCATCATCATGACTATTGAAGGTGGGATAATGGCAAGAGGTAGACAGAAAACAAAACTGTTAAGATGCTAAAGTCATTGAAGAAGTTGGAAGAGTACTCTGGAGGTCAACAAGGATAAAGAATAGTTAATATGGATTACTTGTTTTTAAAGGTCTCCAGGAAAGGAGATTCCACAGCATCTTTAATTGTTTTAGTTACTATTAAAAAAAATTCTACCTTACAGGAAGATGCCCCAGATGAAAAGTCCTGCACCTGCGTATCTATCCCATCTCAGACCTAAGTTGAATTCTGGGAGGAACACTATATAGACGAACTAAATCATGAGATTGGAAGCATATTCTCTCATGGAAAGAGGCTAGGAAACAAAGTACAGAGATAGGAAGTCATTTCTCTGGATGGAGTGGTTGTTAACAGTGACATTGTTAACCTCTTCACAGTGGCACAGTGCAGAGATCTTTGAACTAGGAGTCATAGGATCTGGTTCAAATCTCAGCTCTGCCATTTACTACTTATGTGACCTGGGGCCTCCTTGGATTTCAGTTTCTCCATCTGGAGAATGAGGGTGTTTGACTAGATGGTATTGGAGGTACCTTCTAGGTCTAGATCAATATCCCTATAAAGTGTCCCAAGGATGTAGTCTTATCTAGAATTCTTATAGATGACCTGAAAGAGGGAGAGAACAAAATGAAATTTCTAGGTTTGCAGATGATCCCAAGCTGCGGGGACAAACTGCTGGAAAATCTCATGAAGCTGAGCAGAAAAGGGGCAGGTGAGTCCATGTGGACAAGAGAGAATCAAGTAAAAAACTTCTTGAGACAATAAATAAATTTAGCAAAGTTGTAGGATATAAAATAAGCCCACATAAATCCTCAGCATTCCTATTATTTCCAACAAAGTCCAACAGCAAGAGATAATAAGATAAACCCCATTTAAAGTTATTGTAGACATTATAAAATATTTGGGAATCTACCTGCCAAAACAAACCCAGTACCTATATGAACACAACTATAAACCACTTTTCACACAAATAAAATCAGATCTAACTAATTGGAAAAACATCAATTGCTCAGGGCTAGGTTGAGCTAATATAATAAAAATGACAATTTTACCTAAATCAAATTACATACTCAGTGCCATACCAATCATTCTACCCAAAAATTACTTTATTGAGCTAGAAAAAATAGTGACAAAATTCACTTAGAAGAACAAAAGGTCCAGAATATCAAGGCAATTAATGAAAAGAAATGCTAGGGAAGGTGGCCTAGCTGTACCAGATTTTAATCTCTATTATAAAGCAGCAGTCATCAAAACTGCTTGGTACTGGCTGAGGAATAGAGTAGTGGGTCAGTGGAATAGATTGGGTACAAATGTCTCAGTAGTCAACGATTATAATAATATACTGTTTGATAGGCCCAAAGACCCCAGTTTTGGGGATAAGAACTCACTATTTGACAAAAACTGCTGGGAAAACTGGAACATAGTATGGCAGAAACTGGGCATAGACCATCATCTAACGCCGTACACCAAAATCAAGTCCAAATGGGTACATGACCTAGGTATAAAGGCTGATACTGTAAATAATCTGGGGAAGCAAGGAATAGTTTACCTGTCAGATTTATGGAGTAGGAAAGACTTTATGACCAAAGAAGAGTTGGAGAACAGTATAAAATGTAAAATGGATAATCTTGATTACATTAAATTGAAATGTTTCTGTACAAACAAAGCCAATGT
>CM053588.1:135871121-135897268 GCA_028646515.1 Pseudochirops corinnae | reverse complement strand
GGCAAAAAACTGGAAATTAAGGGGATGCCCATCACTTGGGGAATGGCTAAACAAGTTGTGGTACATGAATATAATGGAATACTATTGTGCTATAAGAAATGGGGAGGAGATGGACTTCATATTTACCTGGAGAGGCTTACACAAACTGATGCTAAGTGAGAAGAGCAGAACCAGGAAAAACTTGTACACAATCACAGACACATCGTATGTGTGACAACTGAGTTTGATAAACTGGACTCTTCTCAGCAATGCACAGCTATAAGACAACTCTACAAGTCTCAGAATGGAAGGAGATACCTACATTCAGAGAAAGATCTAGAAAGATGAGTTTAAATGGAGACCAAAGCAATCTACATGCTCTCGCTCTTTTCCGTGTTTGGTTTTGTTTCCTTTTTCCCATTGTCCACTCCACTGGTTACAATCCTTCTATACAACCAGACTAATGTTCAATGTGAAAGTATTTGCAGATCCTGTACTTGATTGTATGCCACCGTGGAAGGTGGGGAGAGGGAAGGGAGAAAATTTGAAACTCAAGTGACTCTGGAACTGAATCTTGTAAACTAGAAGTAAATAAAAGAATCAATTTTTTAAAAAGTACATTAGAAATAATCAAAACTTTATTCATAGGATGATGGGCTTTGATCTTTTATTTATGGATCCAGGATACTGGAGTTACTGCCAGCTGTTTCCTAAAGGCATTAGCACTGTGTGCCATGGTGCCACAGGGGCCCCAAAAAGCTATGAATATATATGTGACCATTCTAAGGAAGTCAATTAGAAACAAAACAAAAAAGATCAACTAAAGTGTATTGTTGTTGCTGTTACTACTACTACCACTACTACTACTACTATCACTACTACCACCTCAGCTATGGTCCTTCTCTAATGCCTCATCTGGGCATGGAGGTCACTTTGGGTTCTGTGAGGTTGCATCCTTAGTGCACAAGCTCTAGGTCCTAAATGAGAAAGACTTCAAGTATAGATGCAGTGATGGAATTGTTTGTCATTTTGGGTACTTAGCCTAGTAGCTAAATTCAGTGACTACAGCAGCTCACTATGGCCATCTACTGATACATCCAGGAGTTGCAACCTCGTTGGATGGAGGGATTGTCCACAATGACTCAACTTCATGAATTACTGAAGTAATTATAGTTATCAGTATAAAACATAATAGTTATTCTACTGGTATACAAAGGTATCTGATATACTGCCTGCATTTCTGGTCTCTATGCTCCAAGGAAGATATAACAGAATAAAAAAAAGTAAGAGAAAGGAAAATAAAATTATTAAAGAGATAAAAGAACTCCTTTAAGAAGACAGATAAAAAAAGTTAGGACTTCCATCTCAAAAAATGAAGACTGAAAAAAAGATATATAGAAATCCTTGAAACCATGAAGTACATGAATAGAGTGAATGCAGACCAAATCCAAGCATACTGGGATCTGAGGTTCCTACTTCAAGTTTCAAAGAGATTCTTTCGGGACAAATGAAAACAAATTGCAATTATATAGTACATAGGAAACTTTACCCCAAGAGGTGGTAGGGGGATTGGGAAGGGCTTCCTAGATTTTAGTGGGAACTTGAAGGAAGCTAGGCAAATCAGGAGGTAGAGAGGAGGAGGGAAGAACATTCCAAGCATGGAGGACAACCAAAGCAAATGCCCAGATCCAAAGAATGGAACATCTTGTTCAAGTGATAGTAAGGAGGCCATAAGATATGTGTCAGGAGTATAAAGTGTAAAACTGAGAAGGTGAGGACATGGGAGGGATAGGTTATGAAAGGCTTTAACATCAAAGAGAGGATTGTATATGTGATCCTAAAGGGAATAGGGACCACTGGAGTTACTTAAGTAGGGAAGTCATACCTGTGCTTTAGGAAAATCACTTTGACAGCTGAGTAGAAGATGGCCTGGAGGGGCAGCTAGACGGTGCAGTGAGTAAAGTCAGGAGGACCTGAGTTCAAATGTGGCCTCAACCACTTAACACTAACTCTGTGACCTTGGGCAAGTCACTTAATCCCAATTGCCCTGCCTTCTCCCCTCCAAAAAGACCAAAAGAAAAAAAAGAAGAAGAAGATGGCCTGGAGTGTGGAGGGACTTAGAGGAAGCAGACCAACCAGCAGGCTATTGTAATAGACCTCTGAGGTCCCTTCCAACTCTGTGGTTCCATGATTTTGGTTAAAACAATACAGGGGTCAGTCCAACGTTCAGGAACCTGAGAGTGATAGCTCTGATTTGCCATACCCTGTATGTCGCTTCCTCTGCATATATCATAGGATGCACAAACATCTAGACCACTTCAACTAAAAAAGATGGTTTCTTCAGCGTCTTTTGGAGAGGTTGGAAGCAGATGATACTTACATGGCAGAGTGGAAAAAACACTGGATTTCGGTGCCAAACGGTCAGTTTTCATAATTACTACCTGTGCCTAGGAGAGATCATTTACCTCCTTTCCTGATGGGGCTTCAATTTCTTTCTCTTTAGAATGAAGGGTTGAATTAGAGAGGGTCTCTCAGATATTTTCTAGCTCTACATTCTCTGATGCTCTGCTTTCCAAGAGTATCTCATTTTACACATGCCAACCTACTTAGGGAAATAGGAAGGCCGATTTCGCCAAATCAGTGAGGAAACAGTTAAAAGAGTTTTGAATTTGATAAACAAAAGGAAAGGAAAGGAAGCAAACTGTGTGCCCAGTGACTGACAAATGAGATGGCAGTGAGATGGCAGAGTGGATAGAGCACGGGAAGCCTTGAATTTGACTCCTGCCTCAGATGGTTTGAGCTGTATGACCCTGGGCAAGTCACTTAACCTCTTCATCCTCAGTTTCCTCATCTACAGAAAAAGGATAATAATATCACATTCATAACAGGGTTTTTGTAAGTACTGAATCAGATAATGTATGTAAAGCACTTTGCAAACCTTAAAGCTTACATAAATGTCAGGCATTAATTATTATTATTAAATGGCTGACCAAATTGTAAAATATTGTCATAATGAAATGTTAAGGTGCCAAAAGGAATAAGGAATATTAAAAATTCAAAGAAATATGGGAAATTTGTATGAAATGACTCAGTGAACAAAGCAGAAACAAAACAACTTATGTTGCACAAGCATGACAATGGTATAAATAAAGACAATTTTAATGGCAAAACAGATTTAAAAAACATTGAACAGAATTAGCACTAATTTATAAAGCAAACAGTCAATCATTTAATCATTTATTAAGTGGCTACTACAGGTGACTCCAAGAAGCTACAGTATGTGCAAGGCTAGAGCCTGGCAAAACCATCTCAGCAAACTAAGATACATTGAGGGTATCCAACAGGCCTCAAACCCATCAGTAAATTGGGGAGACGTCTACTCCAAGCATGTGAAGACTTCCCCAGGCAGAACGGATGCATGAGAACAATTTGTTCCAGTGGCCACGAAGGCAGCTGAAGCGGGTGTCATGGAGCGACTAGAGTTTGGTCAGATATTGAAGATGCCCAGGTCATCCACTGTATCCTGGGCCATCGCCAGTCATCTGGACTTTTGTCTTACTACTGGACTTTGATGACTCTGGAATAAGGGAGAAAAAGTGAAGCTGATGATTTTGCACAGCTCTGCCTCACTTAAATTCAATTCACATGCAAGTCAAGACGTTACCCATTACATCATAATGTCACTGCTCCTCTTTGGAAACAAAGGATGAACAGCAAATACTTTACTATGTACCAGGCACTATTACAAAGAAGCTATAAGAGCAAAGATGAAACATTACGTGCCTTCAAGGAACTTATGGATACCTATCCTTCATTTTACCAAAACAAAAACTACTGATTTATAAAAGTGTGTATATGAAGGAAGAAAGAAAGGAGGAAAGGAAGGAAGGATGCTGGATTTGAACTAAGGAAAGAGCTGAGCTTGAATCCAATTCTAACAGTTGTTCTTTGGGTCCAGCTTAATGGTGCAGTGGATAGAGGGCTGGGCCTGGAGTCAGGAAGACCTGAGTTCAAATCCAGTCTTGGACACTTACAGTTATGTGACCCTGGGCAAGGCATTTTACTTCCATTTATCTCAGTTTCCTTTTCTGTAGAATAAGCATAATAATAGCACATAACTCCTAGGGCTGTTGTGAGCATCAAATGAGATAATTATCGTAAAGCAGTAGTTCTCAACCTTCCTAATGGTATGTGGGCATATCTGCATGTGGACGGACAGCCTGGAGACAGATAGAGGTGTCTCTGTTGGAGACCCTTAACGTTTGCTGAGATGGTTTTGCCAGGCTCTAGCCCTTGCACATACTATAGCTTCTTGGAATCACCTGTAGTAGGCACTTAATAAATGAAATATGTGTTTTCCGATGGTCTTAGGTGACCCCTGTGAAAAGGTCATTCGACCCCCAAATGGGTTGCAACCCACAGGTTGAGAGCCGCTGTTGTAAAACATATAGAAAGTACTATATGTAAATGTTAGCTATTATTGTTATTACTGTGTGACCTTGGTTAAGTCTCTTGAACTTTCTGAGTCTCAATCTCTTCACTTGTAGGGTATTTGGACTACTTATCTCACAGGATTATTGTGAAGAAAATGTTTTGTAAACTTTAAAAGGCTATTTAATGTTATTAAGCTATATAGTTATTGCTATTTTTAAATTGTTAATAAATTGCTGTATGTCATGGTTATTGCTAAGCAACAGAATTATAGAATCTCAGCACTGGAAGGAACTTTAGGAGATGTCGAGTTCAACCTCCCAGTCAGTGCAGGAATTCCACGTATAATCCGGAAGGGGGCAGGGAGGGGGATGAGGTGGGGGCTTGTGATCTAGAGGCCACATGTGGACCTCTAGGTCCTTAAGTGTGGCCCATTGACTGAATCCAAACTTCACAGAACAAATCCCTTTAATAAAAGGATTTATTTTGTAAAACTTGGATTCTGTCAGAAGGCTACATCCAAGGACCTAGAAGTCCACATGTGGCTTCAAGGTGACAGGTTCCTCACCCCGAATAACCTAACAGATGATCATCCCTCCCCCACAATAGCCTGTTGCATTTTTGGACAGGTCATTGAATCTCTACTTGAATCAGTGAATTAACTGCTTTCTCCTACCCTTAAGTTTTAGGTTCAGTTCCAGGGAAGTCATAACTTGGGAAAGGAAATACAAAGGTACACATTAGTCCAGTCCCCAACATTCATATGTGGTAGCTGCCATTGTAGAATGGTGAAGGAACAAAAATGGGGAGGAGTGAAGGAAAAAAGTATGGAGCTTCTGAGCCAAGACAGAGGAACGGAAGGGGGATCAGGGTCAGGGTACCTGTGCCTTTATACTGTTCTCTTTGTTCACTGTCCCCTTAGTCTAGCTGACAGCTTTAATCTTTGACTATCTTTCCCAGACTCTTCAGGGTGTGCTCTAGAGCAGGGTTTCTTAAACTTTTTCTGCTGGAGACCCCTTTTCAGTTTCAGCAACATTCATTGTTGCATGGCCTGTGAGCATATGCAATGCAAAGTGTGCATGCTTTGTATTCAGAACCAAGGCTGCAGTAAAGTTGCTCAATACAATATGGGCAAGTGCTGCCAGAAATATCTCAGGTTCATTACGTGTTTAATTTTTAATTAACTTTTGGTTTTGCGTGTTCAGAAACTTTTCACTGTTGCCAATTTTTCATGACCACATGGAGATCTAAGTTGAAGAAGTGCTGCCCCAGAGAAGTGCATTAATAGGAGGAATTGGCTGCTTAGGCCCTTATCTACCAAAGTGGTTTCTGAAGAACAAGATTAGAGAGAGTCAAATGTTTCCGTTTTCAAAAATGTGAAGAGAACAGAGTCTAATTTTCAAACTATAAACCAGTGAAATTGACTTTGATTCCTGGGAAAATTATAGAGATTACATTAACGAGATGGTTGATAAACATCTAGGAACACGTGTAAATATATGTAAGACAGGTAAGACAAGAGCTTGCATTGCTTCATCAAAAATAGATCATCCCAGACCAATCTCATTTCTTTATTTTTTTTATAGGATTAATAAGCTAGTAGATGAAGAGAATGCTGTGGATTACCTAGGTTTGAGAAGAAAGCTTTTGACGTACTATTTCATATTATTCTTATGGAAAAGATGAAGAGATGTGTACTAAATTATGATACAATTAGATAGATTGAGAAGTGATGGGAGAGCCAAACTACAAGAAGGCCATTAATGGCTCCATTTAAACATGGCAGGAGCTCTTCAGTGGAGGACCCCAGAGATCTATCCTGGGCCCTGTACTGCTTAGAATTTTTATTAGTGATTTGAGTAAAGTGACTTGTGCTATTAGTATTAGTGACTTGTGCTCACATTATTTGCAGATGACACAAAACTGGGAGCGAGAGCTAACACACTGGAAGACAAAGTCAAGATCCAAAAAGATCTTTTTTTTTTTTTTTGAGGAGGGAAGGCAGGGCAATTGGGGTTAAGTGACTTGCCCAAGGTCACAGGGGTAGTAAGTGTTAAGTGTCTGAGGGCAGATTTGAACTCAGGTCCTCCTGACTCCAGGGCCAGTGCTCTATTCACTGTGCCCCCTAGCCACCCTGGTCCAAAAAGACCTTGACTGGATGGGTTAGAGATTGGCCTACTGGCCAAATCCAGCCCATCAGCTAAGAAATTTTCTTTTGCATTTTTAAGTACAATAAAATTTAATTTTAAAATGTAAAAAAACCAAACAAACAACATTCTTAGCTCCCAGGCCATAAACAGGAACAGGCTCCATTTGCCTTTTGTTGTTGTTTATTGGTCCCTTGGGCTAGAACATGGGGCCAAATCTGAGATGAAGTTTAATAGGCACAAACAGAAATGTTTTTGTAAATCTGAACACAGTCGTATAGCAGCTATTCTGAAAAAAATATTTGTAAACCACAAGGTCAATATGAGTAAGCAGTATGATGTGACTGACAAAAACACTGAGTTGGTCTTGGACTACATTGAGAGAGGCACAGCTTTCGGAAATAGGGAACTGATGGTAGCGCTGTGTCCTGCCCTCACCAGACGTCACCTGGAGCTTTGAGTTCAGTTATAAGCATTACAATTTAAGAAGAACATTAATGTTGTCCAGAGGACAAGCAGGATGGGGAAGGCCTTTGAATCCATGCCAAATGAAGATCAGTTTAAGCAACTAGACATGACTGGCCTCTGAAAGAAAAGACTTTAAGGGATATGTGATAGATCTCTGCAAGTGAAGAAGTGTCATGCGAAAGAGAGGTTAGACCTGTTGTGTTTGGCACCAAAGGGCAAGACTACGAGCACTGGTTAGAAGTTTTAAAGGCAAATTTACGCCTGACGTCATGGGAAAAACAACAACAAAATGCCCACCTGATGACTAGAGCTGTTCAAAAGTAGACAGTGTCGTATGGAGAGGTGGTAGGGCCTTCCTGCTCCTCAGGGGTCTTCCAGCAGAGATTGGATCAACATGGAGGATGTCATTGTGTGGGCGGATCGGATGAGGCGGCTCCTGAGGTCCCTTCCCAGTTTCAGATTCTGTGATTTTGTGATTCATGTGTCAGGTCCTTCAGGAAGTGTTTCCTGATCTCTGATTTCCCCTGTTCTTGCCTTTAGTCAGTAATGATTTTTCCATCCTTGGTGTACTTTGTGACTTTATCTGCATTTACATCACATTCCCCAACTCGACAGAAAGCTGGACAGAAGTGGGGTCTGTGTCTTCTCTCTCCCTGGGGTGGATACTTAATAAATGTTTGTCGAGCATTTATTTAATTTTAATCCAACTCTCTCATTTTACAGATGAGCAGACTGAGGTCTTGAAAAGTCGAGTGAGTAAATTAGGTCACAAAGCTTCTTAGTATCCAGGTATAGGTTGCAGATCCTCATCCAGTTCATTGCTTTGCTTTGTTTTTCCCTATTGCAGTGTAGCATCCCACCTATTTACAACAATATTGAATAGGGTAGGGTTAGAATTTGTTACCTATACCAGACTCTTTCTTTTTTGAAAATAGTGTTTTATTTTTCCCAGTTACATATAGAGACAATTTTCACTTATTTATTTACCTATTTATTTATTTATTTTGCGGAGGGGTGATTGGGGTTAAGTGACTTGCCCAAGGTCACACGGCTAGTTTTTTGTGTTAAGTGTCTGAAGTCGAATTTGAACTTGGGTCCTCCTGACTCCAGGGCCGGTGCTCTATTCACTGCACCAGCTAGCCGCCCCTAGAAACAATTTTTAACATTCATTTTTATAAATTTTTGAGTTCCAAATTTTTTCCTTCCTTCCTTGTCTCCCTGTCCTCCTTCCTCCCTAAGATGGCAAACAGTTTGATATGGGTTGTATGTGTGCACTCATGTAAAACATATTTCCATATTACAGGCTCTCATTTTTCATTATTGTCCTAGATAGGGGGACTTCTGCTCGGATGCTAGCAATGGTGAGCTAGGTGAGTGGGAGGGCAAACCCAGGCATAATGATGAAATTTGACTTTAAGCTCTTAGACTACCTTTATTTGTCTTCTCTTCCTAATACCCTTTTTCCTTTCAACTACCCTGTACCCCTGTGTTCTTTCTACCTTCCTCATCTCTTGCATCTTCCTCCCTCCAAAAAATAAAAACTTTACTCAGGAAAGAACATACTTATTACCAATGAAGTGAAGGTGACTTTTACCCCCTCTCCCAACAGTAATTGCATTTTAATGGAAAACACTTCTACTTAGGCTTAAGGAATGAAGTCCTAATTGTGAAATACCAGATACCACTGAGTGGGGAAATTGTATGGGTAAAAGGATGCTTTCCTCTGATCTTGAAATCAGTTAATCTGCTTGTAACAGCAGCTTTTCCTAGCAGTGACACTTTAACAGGAAGGGACAGAGGATTCCACTGGGAGTTTCCTGCATGAGTGGGGGAGGTGGTATCTGTGTCTGAACTTGGCATTTAACAAGGCAGCCAATCTATGCTGTCCATTGTCCTCAGTGTGCCATCTTTGAAGAGAGAGCCAGGCACCTACAGCTGAACGATACTGCCATCCTCCATTTGTTGTGGGGTCCTCTGAGATTATTGTGTAACATGTTCCATAAAGAGGAAAGAAATTCCTGGAATAAGGGACTCCTAGATGACCTCCTTTGTCTCTTGGGAACCATTGAAACAGTGGAGAGGATAGAAATTTCATATTATATCTTTAGAGGACCTGGGGTCTGAATTAGTTAGAATTTGGTCAAGAAGATGGAGCTGAGAGAGGTAAAGACCCAGGGGACCAGGAGAACAGATGTATGTGATGTAAAGAGAAAGGACAAAGATGAAAGCAAGACTGAAGGCAATGGGACAAAGGAAAAAAAGGAAGGAAACAATGGGGCCTGAGGGTGGGGAAACATTATCAGAGAACAATATTTAGCCTGGAAATGGAAATAGCAAGGATAAAAATGAATGAATGAGAAAGCATTTAACATTAAATGATAAAAGCAGCACTGTATTAGAACTAGGGTAAGCAATAAAACAACCCTTGCCCTTAGATAGCTTACATTCTAAAAAGTGTAGAAAATGCAGAAAGGGTCATGGTGACTGAAAAGGAGTATCTGGGTATGGGAAGTTACAGGGATGCTGAGTAGAACCGTAAGCAAACAGATGCCCCTTCTAGCAACAATGGCTGTACTGATTTTCTTACGGTTCCAGAACTTGAAAGCAAGGGGGGCAGAGGGGGCGCAGTGGTGGGAGGACGGCAAGACAGACAGAAAGGTGGCTGTCGAGGAAATGTCCAGAATAAAAAGATAGAGGAATGGAGGGCCAAGAGTAACTAAAGAGAAATCGGAGTTATAGGTGGTAGGAATGGGGTAAGAACAAATCCTTCACTTCCTGTGGAAGGTCTGACATCGTCCCCTTTCTCCCTGGATGCCTCTTCCTAGGCTCACTGGAAGGGGTGAACATCACGAGCCCAGTACGTCTGATCCACGGGACTGTGGGGAAGTCGGCTTTGCTCTCTGTGCAGTACAGTAGCACCAGCAGTGACAAGCCAGTAGTTAAGTGGCAGCTGAAGAGGGACAAACCAGTGACAGTGGTACAATCCATTGGCACTGAGGTCATTGGCACCCTGAGGCTTGACTACCGTGACCGCATCAGGCTCTTTGAAAATGGCTCCCTTCTCCTCAGTGATCTTCAGACATCTGATGAAGGCACCTATGAGGTAGAGATTTCCATCACTGATGATACTTTCACGGGAGAAAAGACTATCAACCTCACTGTGGATGGTAAGACTCTGAAGCTAGCTGCCTGGAAAGAAGTCTTGGGTTAGAGACTGAGGGCCAGGGACTGATACTGAGCCTTTCTAGGTAGTAGAACAGAAAGAGTAGCTTCAGAATAAACCACTCAGAAATTTTTCCAGGTGGAGTCAATCCAATGCACACAGGCCACCCACATGAAGAGAGACCAGGAACTGGAGACTGGGTAGCTGGGGGCTAAGAACAGTAGGCCAAGGATGAGTATAGCCAAAGCTTCTTAAAAAAAAAAAAAAAACCTAATTATTTTAAAATGTAAAGCCCAGTAACCCTGAGAAAGGGTGAGGGCCCTGGGGCTTCAATGAAAGGAGAGAGAAGGAAGATATTGTACTGTAAGGGTCCTAACAGCTCACAGACTCAGTAACAGGAAGAATTTTAGTGGATCAGAAGCAAAGAGTGGGAATTGTGAGGCTCTCGGGTCTCTAACTCACAATTTTCTTACCGTTGTTCTGCCCAGTTCCCATTTCAAAGCCTCAAGTAGTGGTGGCTTCATCTACTGTCCTGGAGCTCAGTGAGTCCTTCACACTGAACTGTTCCCATGAAAATGGTACCAAAGCCAACTATACTTGGCTGAAGGATGGCAAGCCACTCAGCAATGACTCAAGGATGCTCCTGTCCCCTGACCAAAAAGTGCTCACCATTACACGAGTGCTTATGGCCGATGACGACATCTATAGCTGCTTGGTGGAGAACCCCATTAGCCAAGGCCGAAGTGTCCCCATCAAGCTTACCGTGTACCGTGAGTATCCTTTCCTGGAAGAGCTCAGAGTTCAGCAGGGCAGGTACCCCACAGCAAAAACCAAGGATCATCCCAACCTGGTTGCTACAAGACCTCATGACCAGACTCTACTCACTAATACTTTAATGATTATGCTGATGAATAGAAACAGAAAGGAATGGGTAGCTTGCAAGCAGTGACATCATCTAGTTGTCCTCTCTGGTACTCCCCACTTCCATCATCCCTAAATTCAATGTTTGGTAGCTTGCAAGCAGTGACATCATCTAGTTGTCCTCTCTGGTACTCCCCACTTCCATCATCCCTACATTGAATTTCTTTTTAAAAAGTTAATTTTTTTTAATAAACAGAAATTGCTTTTGCTCTCCTTCTTTCTCTCCATTGAAAAAGAAAAAAAAAACCGAAGACTCTTGTGACAAATAGGCATAGTTAAGAAAAACAAATTCCCAAATTGGCCTTGTTCAAAATGTATCAGTCTGCCCCATAAAGTCCATCACCTCCGTGAAAAGGTGAGAAGCATGCTTCATTATTGGTCCTCTGGAATTGTCCTACAGTAAGATTCTATCCTAGAGAAATTCTTTCCACCACTCTTTCCCTGCTTCTCTGCTGTTTCAGTCTACAACAATTCTCAACTTCCTAACTGTTGTTCCCCAGGGAGAAGCTCCCTCTATATCATCCTGACTACAGGAGGCATCTTTCTCCTTGTCACTTTGGTGACAGTCTGCGCATGTTGGAAACCCTCCAAAAAGTCTGGGTAACTACTGAATTTTGTATCCCGGGCCAGAGATAACACCTTAGCATTCCCTTCTGTTCCTCCACCTCCAAGGACCCTAAACCCATTGAATGCTTGTAATGAAGCATCTCCTTGTTAATAAATAACACTGCTGAAATAGAGTATCTTCCTCTTCTCATAACCCACTCTTCTTTCATCACTAACTTATCAACCAAAAACACCCTTCCTGTCCTAAGACCTCTCCTAAACCCACCAGGTCCTTGTGTCTTCCAGCCCTTCTCCTATCCACCCTATGGCTCTACTCAGGGCATTCCTGTGCTGTTTTGCAGAAAGAAGCGAAAGCTGGAAAAACAGGGCTCTTTAGAGTATGAAGACCAAAATGATGACCACCTGAAACCTGAAGGTGAGAGGAAGAAGCTGGATCCTTTCTTCCCCATCCCATCCAGCTCAGTTGAACCATAAGGCAGCAGTGTAACACAGGAGGATCTCCTAAGGGAAAGGGTGATTCTAAGATGGGAGGACAAGAGTCCAGACAACTCAAGACTGGTCAAGATTTCAAGTGAAAGTTTCTCCTGGGTTTATATATAGCAGGGTCTGCTTTGGAAAGGATTGGAAATCAGTTTGAGTCACATATTCCTGGGATATCAGAGATATGACTGCTATTTTTTGGTTAATGGGGGTTGCTTGGATTCAGGGGAGTAGTTAACCTCTGGGCTTGGGTGAGCGATTTGGGAAGTGCCAAGTGAGAAGAGCATCATGATGCTGGACATAATAGGGTCTGTAGTGCGCTGGGATGAGTAGGTGATTCCCCCAATCTCTCCTCTGTGCAGTAGAGACCCTTCCCCGAAGTGGAGAACATGAGCGGAAGAACCCTATGGCCCTGTACATCTTGAAGGATAAGGTGAGGAAGCCCTGGCCAGAGAGTCCCGAGGGCCAGGCCTGCTGGGAGACCAGCAAGGACTTCAATGGGATTTGAACTTGGCGGTAGAATTGGGGGCAGGGGTGCTGTGAATCACGGAGAACTGGATTGGATGGGGTCTCCCAAACCCCTGGTTAAGCTTATCTCGCTGACCCTTACATCCCTTTGCAGGACCCACCAGAAGGGGAGGAGAGCTCTGCCCCCGACCCTCGGAGCACCTCTGAGCCAGGCCCCCCGGGTTACATCTCTTCCACCGCCCCAGGCCGCTCCCCCGGGCTGCCAATCCGGTCAGCCCGCCGCTATCCCCGCTCTCCTGCCCGCTCTCCGGCCACTAGCCGAACGCATACCTCCCCTAACCGGTCCCCGAGCTCCCCTGGCCGCTCCCGCAGCTCCACACGCACCCTCCGGACTGCGGGCGTGCACATGATCCGGGAGCAAGAGGAGGCCAGCACCGTGGAGATCAGCGCCTAAGCCTCCCAGGGCCCTGCCTCCACCTGATGGGACCTTAGTCTCCCGTTTGGGGGCGAGGCCAGCATAGCCTCGCAGAGGGCAGAGTTTGCAAAGGAAAGGCACGTGTGTTTATAAGTCAAAGCGTGTGTGTGAAGAGGTGTGAATGAGTATGACTGATCTCGAACCTGCGCAAACGTGAGGCTGGGCGTGCCTGAGTGATGGAGGTTATGGCCGTGCTTCCCGTTTGACAGCTGGGCTCAGGGTTAACTGCAGCAGGTGGGTGTGGATTGTGTCCTCTTAGGACCCGCCTATAGATTATTAAATTCCAGGCCTGCCCCTACAGGAGCCTCACAGAGACTAACAACAGTAATCCTAACTCTCTGGACTGGTCTGTGCCCTCCTCTAGGGCTCCCAGGCTTTTACCTTTTACCTCTCCTTCCACATTCCTGGCCTGCCCACCTCTGGGAGCTCCTTCTTTTTATCAAGCAAGACATTGAAACACAAAACAGAGACATCAGTTTGCCCGAGATCACAGAGCAGTTAAGACTAGAGAAAATGACAAGAGCTTTAGTCAAGGCAGGGACTGTGTCCAGCCCATGAGGAGACCAGAGGCTGCTCACGTCACAGGGGGAATCAATAGGTGGATGACTTTTATACCAGCTCATACAACTCCCCACCCCTTCCCCAGGAAGGTGGGTATTACATAGCTGTTTTCCATCCTGGGATTATCATAGAGCAGGCTGGTGATTCTGCATAACAGGACATGTCCCAGAGAAGAGACTCAAACTGTAGGTTCTGCTTTAGGGTGGAGGGAATTACTTTTCCCAATGCCTCAATCATGGGGGACCTTGAGCAAGTTTCTTCATCTCTTTAGACCAGCATTTCCTCATTTGTGTGTAAACCCATTCCCAAGGTTTGCATGTAAAATGGTGAGTTGGATTCGATTATCTCTAAGGTCTCTTTAAGTTCTAACAACCTACTAGACTATGAGTGTATGGTAGATGAAGAGGTAGGTAGCTCGTGTTTGATGCCTATTCACGAAGCAAACAGCCTTCTTGGAAACTACAGCTTCCTGACCTGGGTCCTACAAAGATCAAAGGACTCAAACCCCTGGTCCTCAGAAAGGTGTGCCTTCAGTCCTCTCACAACAGGTCCTTTCTCTACTTCCTCAGCATAACACAAGGCAATCCTTGTTAAAGAGGACACCATACCTGAGGAGAAGGGCTTAGAGACTTTATGCTTTAGGAACAAAGATTCTACACCACTCTAAGAAACATGTCTATTTCCCATTGAACTTTCCTCTCCCTGCCCTAACTTCCATATCTTCCTTCTCCCAATAAAACTTGCAAAACAATCGAAATCCCTGGGAAAGAAACTAAAAGTCCCTATTGGACAGATCCTGCTAACCCTTTCCCTCATATTTGGATAGGAGAAGACAAAGGTTCCAGTCTTTGGAGTGAATTCCCAATGACTGTCTCCTGAGAGGTTGGGCAGATCATCTTCTGATTCTTGGTCCCTTGCCACTCAATCTCCCTCTCTCAGACACCTGGGTCCTTGGGAAGCAGGGTAAGGGTATCTTCCCTAATTGAACTAACAACTCAATAGTGAGGGACTAGTCTAGGCCCTTGTGTAGTTGGCCTTGTGTTTCTGTCACCCATACCGTCCATAGAGAGGCAATAATCTACTATGTGTGGAGAGAATGCAATTAAAAAGCTGAAAGTGAGGGAGGCCCCTCAAGGGAGCCAGGCTCTGTGTACTCTGTTTGTGCTCCCCTGTGCTTCCAGGGCTGGAACACTCGCTGTGTGCCTTCCCAGTTACAGCTACATGTGAAGAATGCAGCCTTGCCCTTAGGCAAACTACCTCCCAGAGCCTTGGTTCCTCCAAGGACTGATTCAAAGGATTTAAGCCCTTTGGCCCTAGACCTTTCACTTTTTATCACTTTTAAAATTGATCCTAACCCCAGTTTCAGGCACCAAGATTCCTAGATCTTGACTTCTGCGCCTGCTTGGCTCTTTGGGTTCAGAAATCCCCTGCACCCCAAACTTAATAATCCTGTGATGTTCTGGATAAATATCAAAGCATTTCCATCATGTAAAAATTCAGTGTAATTACACCATACAGGAGTTATCTCTGAAGTTCAGAACAATAATTTTTTTTCTTTATAGCCCCTAACTTCAGCCGTTTACTCTGGAGTTGGAGACCCACCCTGCTCTGCTGCAGCCCTTGCTGCTCCTCCTCTACTATCACTATACTGGGCACCACCCGCAAGTGTGTGCCTCCTTACAACCTTGTGCCATGTCCACCGTTGATCTAGTCCAGAGGGTGTTTGGGCCAAAGCCTATGGGCAGCAACAGTAGAACCTAGGGTAGAATCCTGTCCTATACTTGTCTTAAATGTCACTATCCCAGACTTTTATTCCTCTCCCTTACTTCTCATTCTATGCTTCCCACAACAGATTTAAAGAGGGCTAACTCTTAATATGGCTCCTATTGTCATAAGAACTGATTCCTCTAGATCAGTGGTTCTCAACCTGTGGATTGAAACCCCTTTGAGGGTCGAATGACCCTTTCACAGGGATCACAGGGGTGGCCTAAGACCATCGGAAAACACATGTTTCCGATGGTCTTAGGAACCAAGACACTGCTCCTCTATCCGTCTCCAGACAAGTTGGCCCACATGAAGATACCAATATTAAAGGGTCGCGGCATTAGGAAGGTTGAGAACAACTGCTCTAGATCTACCAGATAGCCTGTCCATTCATCCCAGCAAACTGAAGGTACATATTTTTGATTCTCCAAATCAACCCTGATTTAGAGAAATGAATGTTAGAGGAACAGCTTCTAGTTTGGGAGGAGTAGCCTTTGTCCTCTTCTTTTTTGCCTTGTTCCCAGACAACTCTACTTTCTCTTCCCACTCTTCCCACTTCTACTAAGCCTTACCTAATTATGCCTCAAGCAAGTAGTATATAGGATAGGGGAAACAGATCAAGAAGGCTTTTGACAGCTTTAATTCCCCTCACCTACTTCAGGAGGCAAGAGGAGAGCAAACATAAAAGTACCCGTCCTACCATCCTCTATGTCTCCCCTTTCCTTTTCCTTTTTTCCTTTTCCCTTAGAAAGGCAGCTGTAATATAATGGAAAAAAACAACTTAGAAGACCCGAGTTCAAATCCTAGTTTTGCCACATACCATCTATGTGATCTTGGGCAAGTAACTTTTTTGAGCTTTAGTTTCCTCATATAAAAAAAAATTGGGGGGAGGGGGCACGGCTAGGTGATGCAGTGATTAGAGCACTGGTCCTGGAGTCAGGAGGACCTGAGTTCAAATGCAGCCTCAGATACCACAAAACTAGCCAGGTGACCTTGGGCAGGTCACTTAACCCCAATTGCCCTACCTTCCCTTCTCCAAAAAAGCAAAAAAAAAAAAAGGGGGGGGGAGGGAATGATAATACTTGTATAGTGCAGGTGTAGTACCTAAACTCATTCCCACCAACACTTCTCTCTCAGGATGGGCTCAATCACCCAACCCAAGCTCATAAGGCAGATTGGAGGGTTCACAGAGGGGGTGGTCACTCAGGGTTCTAGGTAAGTAACCTTGGTGGTAGAAATGTACTTCTGCTACTATACAGCTCCTGAGCTCCCACCAGTGTGCTTCCCATTGAACAAATCAGCCAATTGTACCAAGCTGAGGTGACCATTTCCCAAAGAAAACAACATGATTTAGAGGAAAGTTTTGGATTTGGGAGGAAAGAGGTCCTGTATTCAAATTCTAACTCTTAATTAGAAATATTTATTAAACAGAGGACAAAACAAGAATAAACAAGAACAACATCCCAGTCCACCCCTCAGTCAGGGACATATTTTCCCACCAATGCACAAAATCCATGGGAATTGAATGGGCACAAAATTACAGAACCAGAGGAGGTAAATGTGTAGAAAACACACGGCTGGGACAGCTGACAACTTTGATCTATGGACTCGATGTTTGTCTTCCTCAGGAACAGTCTGTACAATTCACAGCTCAGAAGAGCTGCTTCTTTGCTGGTTGATCTTCTTGGGCAGCTCCTCTTTCTGGGCTACTAAGGTAATATGTAATTTCAGCAAAAGCAGAGACCCTAAGCCCAGATCTGCCAAGCTTTTCCAGTCCTGCTTCCTTATCTGGACTCTGGGAGATTTCTACCTCTCAGGCAGTAAGTGGCAATTCAGGGAAAAACAAAAGCCTTTTTCATCTTCCAGTCAGTTCTACCAAGCAGCAGATGTCACTACAAGCTCTGGGCTTTCTTCCTAAACTTGACCAGAGATCTCTCCTGAGCTCTGACTTCTATGAGGGCTCAATTCAACTGATCTAAAACAAGGTCTCTTTAGTGAGACAGCTCACTTCTGTCTTATGGGGATAAATCAGAATCTACATTTCTACCACCTCCCTAACTAGATAATACATATTTGTCACATAGTCATCAAAGAGTTCTAGGAACCATGGTTTTCCAGTTAATTCCAAACCCTCACATCTGTCATATACAAATTAGATGCTGAGAAACAGGACAGTTTGGCCTTATTTAACATCAATAAGTACCTTTTTATGTGTACAGGATACATTTTTTTCACTTTCACAACTGTCCGTGTTTATGTCCCTGTGCACATCTGAAAGGGACACCTCTTTCCATTTTCATTCCCTACCTCACAGGAATGTTGTGAGGATCAAATGAGATATCATGGATAAGGTGCTTTTTAATTGTAAAGCATTATAGAGATGTCTGCTATTATTCCCTTTTCTTTTCCTGCCCATTTTCTTCTCCCTTTTGCCCTTTTCCCAAAGCCCATAATTATTGATAGGCATGGTCTAGATTGAGAGAATCCAGGGACATTGGAGAAGTTGAGAACAAAATCATTGTTATTTCCCTCTTCTGTCCCTTCCCAACTTTGCCCCTCACTTTAAGTCTTGCACCACTTACCAGAAGTCGAGTCTTCAGAAACACCATTCTTGGAAACTCTGTCCAGTGATCTGGTATCATGGAAATTTACTCAGCCCTCTGAGCAAAGGTCATCTCTTCCTTTTCCACTAATAACCCCTTCTCCTTCTTGCTGTGTTGTTTGATACTCCTAAGGCTGACAAACATGAAAACAAGAAATTGAAGAGGAAGGCCCTCCAGTCAAGAAAGGAAGACCTGATCATAGTTGACTATTCCAATTAAACAGGTGAAACCCTGGTTATTTGTGAGACTGAGTGCGAGAGATATGTATCTCAAAATTTCAAGGAACCTGTCTTCCTGCCTCATTCTTAGAATGAACTAAATATTCCACCCTTACTTATCCTGATCAAAAGATACCTTCTAATTGTACCTGGCTGAGGTGATCATTCCCCAAAGAAGACAGCAAGATTTAGGGGAAAGTGTTGGATTTGGGAGGAAAGAGGACCTACATTCAAATTCTAGTTCTTCTACTTACCGGTTTTAGCAAGTGACCTTTAGTAAGTCAATTAACCTTTCTATATCTGTTTCTTCCTCTACAAAATAAAGAAGGGGATATAATAAACATTAAATGCCCCCATGTGTCTGGCACTGTGCTAAGCACTTTACAAATATTATCTCTTTAGATTCTCACAACTACCCTGTGAGGCAGGTACTATTCTCTCCACTTTACAATTGAGAAAACTGAGGCAAACAGAAAGAAGTTATTTGCTCAGAGTCACATAGGTAGTATCTGAGGCTGGATTGGAACTCGAGTCTTCCTGGCTCTAGGTCTAATGCTGATTGAGAGATGATCTCTATGGTCTTCTCTAGCCCTAAATACAGCAAATCCTATGAAAACAATGTCCCATGGTGAATTCAGGAAAGGATTCTGATCTCAACCCTATATTCCCTTGTTCAAGTGACTAAAAAGGGATAGCACAGGAAAATCAATATGCAGTGGGGAGGATTGGGGTACAACCTACATCTTGGGTTGAATTTTTGATGATTACACATCCCTGATGCTCCATAACTCTGGACAAGCCGTCATCTCTGGTTAGGTAATGTCTGTCCAAAACTAAATAGTTCCTCAAGTAATACCATCACCATGAGTCATCCAACTGGCCCTTCCTCCATTTGTGCAAAATGAGACAATTAAGACCCTGGGGGTTGCTGGAAATGAACACAATGAATCCCATGCCTGGGATTCAGCCAGATGAACATCAGTGTTGGAAGTCCCCTTGACCTTCCTGACACAAGTTCCAACCATGTGTGCCAGACCTGACATGCGTGGAATAGGCGGTCCTGGAACAGGTGCCCTAATGTCCTAAGGCAAAGAAATTTCATAGAAGATGCCTTCTGGTCTGGCTTAAGTATGAGAGACAAGTCAGTCCTGTGATCTTGGATACCCCAAACCTAGGAAGAGGAACAAGCTATGCTGAGGGAAGTTCTTTAAGGACAGTGCCAATTTTTAGGGGATGAGATCCTTTCTTAAAGCTGAAATTATCTCTTTGATCTTCACTGTTCTCCTACCCTGCCCATCTTAGGAAAAAGTTGGTCTCAAACTTGAGACTCCAGAATATTTACTCTTGTCTTATTTTTACTGTGGCATCCTTTGAGCTCCTTTCCAGAATATAAAAGAGATTAGGACAGGGTCCTAAAAGCCTGAGCATCATCAAATCAATTAAAAGTGTAACTTTTTTGTGTGTAACATAGGGCAAATCACTTCTTAAGACCATCAGTTGCAGAGCAAATGCTGATCTTCATTGGTATTTGGAGTTTTTCACTAGAGTTTCCCATACCAATTATATCAGTAGTCTGTTTAAAAAAAATTTAATTTTTAAAAAAGAAGAAATAAAGTGAAACTTATATGAACTCTTTTTTTTTAAGCCCCTCCTTTGTAATGTGGTAGTAGAGTAGATTAGACCTTAGTTCAGGAGGTGGCAGCAACAAAATTTACAGGGGACAGGCAATGGAGTTTTCAACAAAATTATTCTGCTTATTTGAAGGATTCCAAAACAAAAAGTTTGGAACAGCCATGTATCTCTTTTTACTAATACATTGCAGCAAATTCAGTTATCTCTATGCATTTCTCCTTTCTGTCTCTATCTCCTTTTTCTTGGTCTCAGACTATAAAGGCATAGGTATGCTTTATCTGTGGTTGGAGAAAGAGGAATGCTAGCTAGGTGTAGGGGCCCTGTAGAAGAAGGATCAGAGAATAATGAGTAATATCATTAGAAGTTTCTCCCCTAAGACCCCAGAACTTAGCCTTGGCCTTCCCTCAACCAGCTCCAGGAAATGGCTGAGATTTCAGACCTGGGAGGAAAGGAGTCATAAGCAGAAGTTTTGCCTGCCTCTGGAAGGAAAAAAATAGATGTTGTGAAGGGGAATAGAAGAGAGGAAGTATGTAAAGAGTTTTAGGAGCTATTTCACTCTCAGGCTGAGAAGACATAAGACCTCAAACTCTAACTGTACTAAACATACTATATGATGGGGGTGCCCTGTTATAAGAACTGTGACCCTCCCAAGTCAATGGATTTCTCTCTTCAACCATACCTACCTATTCTTGAGTCTCTTCCTAGAAACTTGGAGTCTTGGAGTTGCACAAAAACATACTTATCTGTTCCTTCCCCTACCCAACTCCAATCTAGCTCCGCCAAACTCATCACGTTTCTCTGGTAGATCCCTACCAGTCTTCCTGCTATGGTGCTATGGGGCTATGCTTCTGCTGCCTCCCTCCCTCCTTCTGCTCCTGAAAGAGATTATCTGGGGACCAATGGATTCGTAGTTCAAGGACTTCAAGAAGAATGTTTAGAAGTCTAAGATTAAAAGATTAATGATCACAGAATTGCAGAATTTTGGAGTGAGAAGGGACATCAGTGACCAATAAACCATTCCCAGAAGAGTTCCCATTACAAAATACCTGTCAAGTGGTCATCCAGCCTCTCCTTAAAGACCTTCAGTGAAGGGGAACCTCTTACCTCCCAAAGCAACCCACTCCACTTTTGTATAATTCCAATCAGTTTTTTTTTTCTTGACATCAAATTTATTTACCCTTTTCCAACTTCCACCCATTACTCTTAATTCTGCTCTCTTGGGGTTAAGGTTAGCATTAGAGTTAGTGGATGGGGCTGTGGAGTGGGGGAAGCAGGTCAAAGCAAAGAACAGAGTTTAAAGGCAAGTCTAAAAGATCAAGGTTAGAGAATTTGACTCGTCCTGTCTTTTTTCTTAGTACTCCCAAGGAGGTTAGTCCCTGTAACTGGGCCAGGCAGGAAGCAACGATTTCCTCAATGCTGCTTCCCTCTTAGAGCAGGATTCATGGTTACAAACAACCGGTGCCCCGCCCAGCCATCCTCCTCCCTTTCCTCTCCCCCCCTCCCTCAATGAGCTCAGAGCAGCTGGACTGACTGGATAGTATAGAAGGGTCTAATGGACCCAGGGGTCCCTTGGGCCCCTTGTGGAGAACTGAGACCAGGAATGACCCCAGAAGGAATGAGAGTCCCAGGGGCTGGTTTGGCCCTGTCTTTCCTGCTCCTGTTTATCTCAGGTGAGTCTGGATTGATGGATAGGGTCCCCTCTTCTCTTTTCCTCCTCTTCTCCGATCTCTCTTGTATACTTGCCTTTTGACTAAATCCTGCTGAAGAAGAGAGATGAAGGATTCTATTACACAGAAGCAGCTCTACTTGTGTAATGGAGAAAGAATATGTGGTCTCCTGAACTCCCTGACAACAATGAGTGGGTATGGGATGGGAAGGTTTATAACCCAGGGATTTGGGGACTTGATATATACTGATAGTAAATGCACATATATGGAGACAACATACAAATAAGAAATATGGTAGTTGTAACATCTTAAGGGTCCTCAGCTCAACTCTATTCCTTGCTTCCTCACCTAGGACTCCCCACCCCAAATTCTTTTTCATCCTGAGGACCAGATGATTGAACCTAGCCAGGCTAAGCTGCCAAGCTTTAGGTCAGTTCCCTTTCACCTTCCAATAACTCCAAAATGGGAAGCCACTGACCAATCTACTTCCCTCCCCACTTTCCTTACTGGCCACACTACCTTCCCTCCTCCTACATCCCATGGCCAGAACTGCTCTGACCAAACCCTTGAATCAGACCTGGGCTAGCAACCTTCAGCTATGAGCGAGTATTTTAGGCTGTCTGTGGTTTAGGAGGGCCAATGCAAGAAAGATACATGGGGTACAGAGAATCTTGAGGTGGGGGAGAATCTAGAAACCAGAGGGATTCAAAAGGGAGAGCATGAAGGCCTGTTTGATGGGAACCTTAGATTTGGAAACAGGGAGGCTTGGGTGACTGAAAGAAAACGGTAAATGAAAAATAGGGAAATTTCCAATAGGAACATTTGGAAGGATTAACAGCTGATACAGAACCTTGTAGAGGTAGGAATGATTCCAGAGTAGAGAGGAAAACTGGGAGTCCTATCCATTTCCCCAAATTTTCCATCTCCCTTTCTCACAGTCCTTTATACAGATTTCCAACTATAAGACTAGAATGTGGTAGCAGTGGTAGGGGAACAAATGGTTTGAGAATTTGGGTCACCCTGGGCCCAAGGTCTCACAGCAAAAGGTTAGGCAGTGTTTGGTCCCAGAGTTATTATAGCATTGGTAAGTTTAGGTCACAAGTCTAGAGAAGTTCTGAGGGATCCACAGCAGTGTAAGGAATCTGCCTAAAATCCCTCTTTTTTGTTTCTGTTTTTGCTTTTTTACCAATTTAACCAGTTTGGGAACTCAGCACCCCATTATACCCTCATCCCTTACATATTCTCTGGATTTTTGCTTCTACTCTAAATGTTTCCTGTGTCGTATATCTGCCCTTCTATCCCCTCCTAAGCTGCCAGTCATGGTTCAACTTTATAGAAAGGATTTATTGACAAAGAAAGGGTAAAGTTTACAATGTGCACAGCAGGGTTTAAGAATTATCAGATCACTCAAAAATCAGCTAACTGATAGGATTTCCCAACACTAAATTTCCTAATAAAATCTAGTCTCTTGGTCATTTTACTTGGGCCCTGGTCCTAGTATACTCATCATTTCTGTTATATTGAAATTAAAAGCCTTCATTCTTCGAGACAGTGCAACATAATGCAAAGCATGCTGGATTTGGAGTCAGGAACCTGGACTCAAATCTTGCCATTGTGACTTTGGGAAAAATCACTTAACCTCTCTGGGTCTCAGGTTTTTTTCACTTATACAATGAAAGGGTTTGATTATATTATCTCTAATATAATTTCTCATTATAAATCTATGAGCCTAGGTAATATAAAGCAGGGTAATATTTTCCCATTATCAAACCTAGAAAGACCTACCATGAAACTCTGGTCAGTCCTTTAGTTCCTCCTGCTGTCTGGCCTGTGTCATCTGATAGCATGGTAGTGTTATAATAAGTTATATGCCCCCAACGAATGGGTATGGGACACTGATATGTGGTTCAGCACCAGCAAACCACCCACAGTCAAAAACTATCATTATTCCTTTTCCCCACCAGACGAGTATCAGAAAAATTTACAAAGCCTACAACTTATTACAGAAAATATCATTTTCTGTAATACCAAATACCAAAAATTTACCATTTCCTTCTAAAATTCGTAACAAAGTAAAACTCTCTCTCCACATATACTTTCATCCTTATTAACATCTTGCTCTTAATAGCCTTCATTTTGCAGCTACACTGGGGACTTTAGGGCTTAGATCAGTTAGCAGGCAAAGATAGGAACCCTAGACACATGTTATTGAATCTCCCATAGCCCTATTCTCAGGCCAGTTCCTTTTAGGTTCTCTCTTAATTTCTCTTATCTCACTTCATTTTGGGGGGATATTGGAAGGAGAATGGAAGGGAAGACTCAGAGGCTGGACTCTTAAAACTGTCCCTTAAAGTCTAGCTTTAACATGCAAATGTGTATGGTGTCACCTCTGGACTATCTCCCTTACTTATACTCACTTTGGGGTTGGATCCACAGGTAGATAACTGTGGGTTCTCATTAATAAAATGATAGCTCATGACTTCCCTCTGGGCTGTCCCTCCCCTTGCCAACTCACACTTGAGATCCCTTGAGGAGTGACTCTCTTGAGTCCATATTCCTAAAATTATAGCTCCTGAACCTCCCTATGTTAAACTTATTTTTGAGAAAAAATATTTAGTAGTCAGACACTAGACACTCTTAGCTCAAAGCAAAGACATTTAATAAGATAATATCGTAAGAACAGTAGCCACAACACAATTTCTCTTTATACTTGTGTTGCTTTTTCCCACAAATATAGTGTCTAGGTGGAAAGTAGGCACAAGGAAGAAGATAATAAGGCACATATGTAGGAAACATATATTTTCCAGACAATTCAAGCCTTCTGGACTGAGGACCTCAGTGTCCTTTCTCTCATTGTGGAGTACTCTCAATCCTCATACTTGGACACAGCATCTCTGTTGGACGTGTCACTCAACTAGGCTTTCTTGGTCTGCTCCACTCTACAGTTTGACTTTCCATTGCCAGGGCTAGTTCTCTCTTGAATCTGTAGTTGTCTCCCTCCTCTGGTATCAGCCCCATGCTCCTTGAAGCTACTTCCTACCTGGAATGTTGCTTCTTTCTATGTCTCAATAAAGACTGTGTGTCTCTGTTCTCGCTGGATTAGTTGCAACTATGTCCCTAATGCTCTCCAACTGGTGAATGCTGGATGTGGTGTCTACCATTGAATGAGTAGCTCAGCCACAAGGTACTATGGCCATGAAGGTGGGGATGGAGTGTGAAAAAGAGAAAATCCCTTTCCTACTCCTCTGACTTCTGGTAGAAGTGCAAGGGTAATTTTGGCAGGCCAAGTTTTTTTTAAAGGACTCCAGGGGTGTTGACAATTTACATAGCCAATGGTCAAATGCTCTTCCAATTCAATTAGAAAAATATTACATCAAGTTATTTTTAAATTTTTATTTATTATTTATTTTTATCATTCTTTTAAAAAAAATTTATGTTCCTAATTCTCTCCCTTCTTCTTACCTCTACCCGATCCACTGAGAAGGCAAGCAATACGATATAAATTTTACATGCAGAATCATGCAAAACATTTATTTCCATATTAGCCATGTCACAAAAAAGCAAGACAAATAAAGTGAGAAAATTACACTTCAATTTGTATTTAGAGTTCATCACATCTCCCTCTGGAGATGGATAAAGTTTTCATCATGAGTCTTTTGGAATTATGTTGGATCATTGCATTGATCAGAGTGGCTAAGTCTTTCATAATTGACCATCTCCTGTGGTCTCAAGAGCTACTGTTTCTTTCTGACCTGGAAGCAGGACCAGGGCCCTGCTCCCTTGTGACTAACCACAAGCACTCCTTTCTTCCCTGCAACTGTGACCCAGAGTTGTGCATGGGTAATGGAGTTGCCAAACAACACCAGGTCCTGCACTAATGCCAGTAAATGGAACCTCTAATCTCTTTCTGACCAATTGTCTGCTGCCCTTGCAGTCTCTGAGCTGAGAGCTTCCAAAGCTGCTGCTGTCACAGCCACCTCCAAGGCCTGTGCACCCCAGGTCAGCCCCCACTCTCGTGTCACAGATCTCTCCTGCTGTCATCTTAAGTTGTCTCAGGGTGGAAAAGTATCTCACCCGAGGTTTTTGTTGGCTCTGCTGCTCCAGAATTCGATAAGAGGTATTATTTTTAAAGTTGTTTAGAGGAGAATATTGGGAGAATTTGGCTGAGTTGCTGCTCCTACTCTATCATCTTGGCTCCATCCCACTGCATAAAGTGATGACTTTGTACTTTGTTGGCATATTGCTACCTTGTACATTTGGTTATCTTTACTTTCTCTGATTATATCAAGTGGTAGGAAGGAGAGGGAAGTACCAAATCCCCCTTCCTCTCCAAACATATACATGTTTGAGTACTTGTAACACAACCAAAGGAAAGTTTCCTTTGACTAATCTTTATCTAAGTCATACTTCTTTTTTTTTTTTATTTGCTCATTTACTTTTAATTTACAAGATTCAGTTCCACCAATCACTTGAGTTTCAGATTTTCTCCCCTCCCTTCCTCCCTCCCCCATGGTGGCGTGCAATCGTGTATAGGATCTGCAAATACTTTCACATTGTACAATAGTTTGGTCATATAGAAGGGCTGTAACCAATGAGTGATCAC
>CM053588.1:135817659-135870621 GCA_028646515.1 Pseudochirops corinnae | reverse complement strand
GTGATTGTATACAGGTTTTGCCTGGTTCTGCTCTTCTCACTTAGCATCAGTCCGTATAAGCCTCTCCAGGTAATTATGAAGTCTGTCTCCTTCCCATTTCTTATAGCACAATAGTATTCCATTACATTCATATACCATAGCTAAGTCATACTTCTTAACCATAGGTGTCCCCAAAGGCTCTATTCTGGGCTTTCTTTTCTTCTCCCTTTATACTATTTCACTTGGTGGTCACATAAGTTCCATGTATTCAATTATCTCCAAGTAGATGATTCCTACATCTTCTTCTCCAGCCCTAACCTCCCTCCTAACCTCCACTCTTCAATGTCCAACTGTTTATTAGATATCTAGAAGGGAATGTCTCATAGACATCTTAAAAATCAGTCTGTCCAAAACTGAATTCATTTTCTTCTCCACCCCTCAATCCTCTCCCTCTTGGAAATTTTCCTAATACTGTCAAAGGCACCTATATTCTCTCAGTCACCCAGGCTTAAAACCTAATTGTCCTCATCAACTCCCTACTCCTTCCTCCTCCACTGCCCCAGTCCATTTCATCTTCCTAACATCTCTCCTATATGGATCCTTCTCTCCTCTGATTCTGTCTCCTCTCTGGGGCAGGCTCTTATCACCTCACACCTAGACTTTGGCAATAGTTTTTGTTTGGTACCCCTTGCAGATCTAACCATGTCATCTCTCTATTTGATAAATTCCACTGGCTCCTTATTGCATCCAGGATCAAACATAAAATCCTCTGTCATTCAAAGCCCTTAATAATATGTTGGTTCCATTTTTCTTACACCTTCTTCCTCCCTCCCACCTCCCAAGTACCCTGCATCTAGTGATACTGGCCTCCCGTCTGTTCATCAGTCAAGACACTACATCTTAAGACTGGACATTTTCATTGGCTGTTTCTTCCCATGCTTGGAATTTTCTTCATCTCCTGATCTCCCTGTAAGCTAAGAGCTCCTTGAGAATAAAGACTAGTTTTTGTTTGTTTTTGTTGTTGTTTTGCTCTCCCAGTTTGATATATTTTTTAATTAAAGGGGCCATCCCTTGGCTCACTTCTTAAATAGCCCTGAATGGATGTTGCCTCAGTCAAAGCCAGAACTCTGAAAGACCTTAGCTTAAAAAGTCCAAGGTCTTCCATGACATCCTGGGCCATCTCTGGTCATCCTGATCTATATCTCACCACTGAACCTAGATGGCTCTGGAGGAGAAAATGAGGCTGGTGACTTTGCCCAGCCCTCCTTCATGTAAATCCAATTTATTTGCAAGTCATGGCATCGTCTTCCTGATGCTGTGGTCCTTTTCAAGAACAAAGGACAAACCACAACCACGTGACCATAAATATTTAGTATAGTACTTGGCACATAATAGGAGATTAATAAGTTCCCAAATGACCTCATAGCCCACTCTAATCCATAGAGATTGCTGGAGGGTTGCTGGTGACGATCCAAGCAAAGAATAATAGTGGTTCTTGTGTGTGGATTTGCATAGCAGCCTATCCAGCTGGACTGAGAGAGAACAGGGCAGCCTGGGTGGTTGTATGAGGTGAAGGGATCAGGTAAGAGGGTCTCTGTAGAATTAGAATCTAAGGTAAGAGTTGTGTGAAGTCAGAGACTAGGGTCAGAGTGTATGGTGAAAGAGGGGCAAGGGTTAAGTCGAATGGGCTGAGAAGCTGAGATCAAGGGGTTTCTGTGGGTAAGGATATGGGTCTTCAGTTTATGAGGGCTCAGGAGGTGTGTGAGACAAAGGGCTGAGATAAGGAGGTAGCAGGAGTTAGTATATATTTGAGATAAGGAGGTAGCTGGAGATAAGGAGGTTAACTGGAGATAAGGAGCGACTGGCGTTAGTATATGTTTGAGGTGGCATCTGGAATCACTGTCTGTGTGGAACAAATAATATCTAGGATTTTGGTGTGTGTGAAGTTAATCTTTTAGGTCCCAGTATGTAGAGAATGAAGGGGTAATGTTTGAAGGAAAGGGTTTTTGTAGAGTTAAGGTTCCCAGTTCCCAGGAACAAAAAAGGGATTAGGAGGGAGGCTGAGAAGTTGCACGTTGAACTCTCTGCTCCCCTCCTCCCCATTTGGACTCCATTTCATCTCTTCTCCCCCTGCAGCATCTCTGGTCCTAGCTGAACCCCTGGAGCTGCTGGCTATGCGTGTCCAACTGGAAAATGTGACTCTTCTCACCACTGACCAAACAACTGGCCCAGCTGTGTGGTTGAGCTGGAAAGTAAGAAGGGTTGATGAAACTGAACAGGGTCAGGGAAGAAATAAAGAGAAGCAAGGTTGAGTCCCTGAGCCCTGGGAGGTAGAATAACAGGAGGTGTGGGGTTTGCCTGAGGCTTCCTGTGGCTTCTTAATTCTTTACCTCTTTCTACAGGTGAGTGGCCCTGCTGCTCCTGCACAGGTCTATAAAGCCCTGTTCCGGGCCTGGTCACCTGCAGCAGAGGAGGTAGTGGGGCAGCCGAATGGCCCATGGAGAGAGTCCTTGCTGAAGGGTAGGCAGAGCGCAGAACTTCGGGGCCTTAGCTGGGGCTATGATTATGAGTTTAAAGTGAGGCCATCCTCGGGTTCAGCCCAAGGCCCTGACAGCAACATTCTCATCCTGAGGTTGCCAGAGCAAGGTTAGTATCACAACCCCCAATAACAAAATCCCTTGGAGACATTTGCTAAGGACCCTTCAATCCCCCCTCCCAGAATTAGTCTCTTGTTTCATTCCCTGTATCCCATCAGAAGATCGCTTCAGGTTGCCAGAATGGTGAAGTTCTACTCTTGAGGCAGCTTCTTCCCAGGACAAAGTAGCTTTGGAAGAAACCCCTGTTCTTTCTGAAATGGGCCCAGGGCCTTTTGAGTTTCCTTTTGAGTTCCCTTCCCTTGGACCCTTTTGGTTCTTTTCCATTCCTTACAATTCCAGATACCTCTCCCCATATCCCTCTTTGCCTCACTACTTTCCCCTCAGTGCCCAGTGCCCCACCACAGGCTGTTACCTTGAACCCTGGAAATGGCAGTGTCCTGGTGAGCTGGGATCCACCTCCACCTGAGACCCACAATGGCATCATCCGTGGCTACCAGGTATATATTTTTCCTAACCCCATCCTCCATACTCCCACCCTCCTTGACATGCATTGCCCCAGCTAACCAGGGGCAAACCTTCATGCCTAGAGTCCTCCAAACTTATGATTTGGCAGATGGAGAAGGAAGAAGGAGTATCAGAGGTGGCACCTAGAAACTGATATGGATCCATGATTTCATTGATGTCAGCATTTCTGCTGCTGGTGAAGACAGAAACCTATTTACTTTAGGTCTTAAAGGGACTTTGGAGATAATCTATTCAAGTCCATTATTCAAATGAGGAAATTGAGGTCCCCATGGAGTAACATTCCCAAAGTCACATAGCAAGCTAGAGGCAGAGCCAAGACTGGAACTCTTGGCTCCAAAGATGATTTTCTTCTCACTCCTCCATGCAGCCTCTGTATGGAACAGAAGAACTGGGCTGGGAACATGGATTCCCAGTTTCTAAGTGTCCCAAAACAGAAGAGCCCTCAGGTAGTGGCCCTCCTCCTCTCCCACCCTCCCCATCCTGTGCTGTGTGTGGTTAGTGTGGAGATCTCTTTTGGCCAGAGATTCCTAGGGTTGGCATCAGAGGAGAAGTTAGAAAGGATTCCTCAGGATAGTAAACACAGCTAAGCTGATCCCAAGTCTATGGGCTAGCTCTGAAGTATAGGGCCTATTCCCTGTTCTGGATTCAGACCCCTGAAGATTTGCACAAGGCATTCTACCTACTGCTACACTATTCCCTCAGGTCTGGAGCCTGGGCAATACCTCACTGCCCCGTGCCAACTGGAGTGTGGTTGATGGTCATACTCAGCTGGAGATTGGAACTGGAATGCCTGGCTCCTATTGCATTCAGGTGGCAGCAGTCACTGGAGCGGGGACTGGGGAGCCCAGCAGTCCTGTCTGCCTCTTCCTAGGTCAGAGCAATGTCCATCTTCCTAGTCCACATCCCTCCAACTCCTCCACCCTGCTTCTTTCCTGCCCTGCTCCCACCTTTCCCTCTCCATGCCCCAGCAGTTTCCCATACCCAGCTTTCCACATCCTCCAGATCTTTTCCTTACCACATAACACTCCCCTCTCTCACCCCAAACCCTATCCCAACAAACCCATGTATTCTCTTTCTCTCTTTTTTTTTGGTTTTTGAAGGGGGGAGGACAGGGCAATTGGGGTTAAGTGACTTACTCATGTATTCTCTAGAGAAAGCCCTGGAACGAACCGCACGAGATTCTGTGGGCCTGGGTCCCCAAACCCTGCAGCAGCTTCAAGCTGCACTGCGCCGGCCAGAGGTGATCGCTAGTGGTGGGGCTGTGCTCTGGTTGCTGCTGCTGGGGGCTGTGGTTTGTGTTCACCGCCGGCGAAAGGCCAGAGCCCACCTGGGCATGGGTGAGTGGGAACTTGGGACCTGAGCAGCACAGTGAAATTTAGAGAACGGACTAAACAGGGGTGTACTAAACAAAGCTGGACTTTGAGGAGCCAGTGGGCAGGGGGTATGGGTCAGACAGGGAAGTCCAGTCAGCTGGACCCTGGAATGGAAGATGAAGCCCTAGGTCATGACATGGAGAGCTGCTAGAACTCAGTTTCTATTCTCCCCTTCCCCAGGTCTGTATAGATACACCAGTGAGGATGCCATCCTCAAACACAGGTGAGAGAATGGACCTGTGGGGCAGAGGGTATGTGACAGAGGAGTGGAGAGCTGTATCCTTCTTCTCCTGCATCAAATCTGTCCAGCTACCAATGGCTTTTAGATATAGGAGATTGAATCTCAGTACTACTGCTTTTACTGTCCAGAATGTTGGCAGGGAAAACTGTGCCACATGTTCCTATACTTTCTGTTACTTCCAGAAGCAGAAACTTCTATGTGCTCAAATAGACTGCCTTTTGGATTCAATGTCTGGAGTTTGCAATGGAAATTATGTTACAAAGTCAAGTAGTTTATACTACATACAGTATTCCAAATATCTGCCTAAGCACTTCAGCTCCTTGGGACTCTGGTCGTAGTATGTGAAAGTGGTCCAGGGTGAAGGTCCATCCCTGCCCATGATTCAGAGGATGAACCCCACAGGCCCAGGACGGAAGATCAGGGAAGCTCCCCTAATTTCTCCCATTACACAACTTTATCCCAACCTATCTATTATTTAGGCTATCCGGGTGTCGGTTAGCTTGGTTAAGAGGCAGCTAAGAGCACTGGACATAGAGTCAGGAAGACCTGAGTTCAAATCTAGCCACACATACATAATAGCTATGTGACTATGGACAAGTCACTTAACCTGTGCCTCAGTTTCCTCTCCTGTAGCATCTACTAAGTTTGTGAGGATCAAATGAGATATTAGTAAAGTGCTGTGTTTAGCTCTTTAAAACGCTTAGAACACTTTGTAAATCCTCTTAAAACACTACATTTCTGTCTGTTGTTATTATTGTCATTGCATATTCTCCTAAGACTTTTAAGTCCTTGTCCTGTCATTCAGCTTGTGACATTTTCAGCTCTTGTGTGAAGTGTGTCATGCTTGCCCTCATTCTTTCTGTGCTGACAGTAGGACTTTTCCTTGTGTTCTCATGGGACCTTTTTAGTGCCTCCTGGGTCTGGAGGGACTATTGAATAAGGTAACAGGATTCAGAACTAGAGGGGATGTTTAAGCATCATCTGATTATTCTAGAGCTGAAAGGGACTTCAGAGGCCATCTATTCCAACCCTTCTATTGTATAGCTGAGGAAAATAAGGCCTGGAGAAGTAAGTGACTTCTCCAAGGTCATACAAGTGGCATAAGTAGCAGAGATGACTCAAATTCTCCATGTTTCAAGAATAGTGAGGGGCAATAGAGAAGAAGCCGAGAGCTGGTAAGAACAGTTGACAGAATTATTCTATAAATTTGTCCTGCAGCTCTTACAATTGGAGCTATGAGTTAAAGGCTCAGTTAGCTGAGCCTCATCCCAATTCTGTGTTCCTGATTTTTTTCTAGGCTGGACAGAAGTGACTCTCCCTGGCTGGCAACTACATGGAGATCCACCTCTGGCTCTCGGGACCTCAGCAGCAGCAGCAGCCTTAGCAGCCAGCTGGGAGGAGACACGAGGGATACACTAGACTGCCGGCGTTCCTGTAAGCCCCCCCAGTCTAGATAAGGCCCCCTCTATCACCAAAGCAAGGACTCGGGTGATGGAATCAAAACATCAAGGAGAACCAAATTGGAGGAATGGGGGTAAGGGAGCTAACCTTAATTCTTTTCTATTTCTTCTCATTTTGCAGTGATTTCCTGGGATCCCCGAAGCCCTGGTGTCCCTCTCCTCCCAGACACCAGCACCTTTTATGGATCCCTTATGACTGAGATGTCCTCAGGCCCTCTTGTGCCCCCAGGCCCAAGGGCCTCACGTATCAGAAGGCTTCCACCTCAGCTGGCTAGGCTGTCCAATCCCTGGCCTAGCTTGGATAGTCTCTGCAGTGCTCCAAGGATACCTTCTCCCCGCCAGTCTTTGACTCCCACAGAAGCCTGGAGAATAGCAAAGAAACAGGGTAAATTATGTCTGAAGACAACTGCCTACAGTAAAAACAGAAGGAGGAAAGGGACGAGGGCAACAGTTTTCACCAATTTTCTTCTTTCTCCAAAGACAAAAGTGGAAGCAACTGGGGTTTCTCCAGTTATTATTTTCTAACTGAAAGAGAAGAGGACTAAGGGGGAAAGTTTTTGCTACAGAGTCTCTAGTGCACAGAAAGAGGATTACACTGATACTAAATGAGGTCCCATGTCTCAATTAAGTCATTCTAGCCATGGCTTTTATTGCTATAACTGATCGAGCAACTTTCCAGGTCTAAAGATTGGCCTATAATAGATGGACCCCCCTCCCCCACCTTACTTGTGCTGGCTGACCCAATATCTTGGCTGACTCTAACCTCACCTCTGCACCCAAACTCCACTTAGTCCTGTCGAACACACTGGATCATGAGAGACTGGAAGTGTTTCGAGGGGAGGAGAGGGGCAGAGAATCATGTAGGTAGTAGATGGATAAAGGATCATAGACTTCTCAGGTTGGAGATGGGGACAATGCCTCTTTCTTTTCTTCTGATCATTGCCTTTTTAGACTAGTTGAGAAAAAACTAGAGATGGGGATGAGTTCCAAGTTCTCCACATTCCCCTACCTGTTTCTCTGTCCTCTCCTTTTTTTGTAGAGCTACATCAGGCCAATAGTTCTCCTTTGCTCTGTACCAGTCGCCCTGTGGGGCTATGGGCCTGGGAGCTGGGTGGTGGAAAGGACCTCAGGAACCTTTCCCAAGTCCCAGGTGAGACCCCTGGATGTGAAGTGGCAGGGGACAGAGATCATGGCCTGAGGAGAGGGGGGGGGGGTGGTTCCACTGTCCTACATTCTTTGCTTCTTGGTTTATGATGCTCTCCCTTGAGCTTCAATATCCACAGTTCCTGAGTATAGTCTGTAGACAATTTGGTGGATCCTTACCCAAATCCATGGGTGTTGAGTCTGTGTGTGTGAGATGAGGTTTATAAATGTCCTGTAGGGTTAAACTAGTCAGGTTTGCTTCCACTCTGGTCTAAGGCCCTGACCACTCTTAAGTTTGATACCTGCTATACTCAGGTCCAATGATTTGACTAGTTCCAAGAGAGACCATACCTCAGCATTTTAGTTTCCTGTCCTGCAAACTCCTAATAACATATGAATGCTGATGACTCCAAATCGCCACTCTCCTTTCTATTCTACCTTACCCAAGACCAGGGGTGGGGACTGAGTCCAAGTTTACAGAACAAATCCTTTTATTAAGGAGATTTGTTCTATGAAGTTTGGATTCAGTCAAAGGGCTGCACTTGAGGACTACATGTGGCCTCATGGCCACAGGTTCCCCACCCCTGCCCTAGAATATTTTGAATTTTTTTTTTTTTTGCTTTTTGGAGGGGGGAAGGCAGGGCAATTGGGGTTAAGTGAGTTGCCTAAGGTCACACAGCAAGTAACTGTTAAGTATCTGAGGTCTAATTTGAACTTAGGTCCTCCTGACTCCAGGGCTGGTGCACTATTCACTGTGCCACCTGGCCACACCAATATTTTGAATTTTTTAAGCAGGGACATTTATTTTCGAGGTGAAGAGTAGAACCAGAAATCATATTTAGGCATAAGAGAATCAGGGCTGCTAAAAATATCTGCCCAGCACTGAACTGTCCTTTCTTCAAGTCTTATAAGTTTAGTTAATGTGTCAGGTCCTCTCACACTGGCAGAAGTGTTATCTAGCCACGAAAAGAGGCCTGACTTCTAGCTGCCTTACTCCTTTATAGTCTCCCCACTTCTTGATAACTGTTCTCCCATCCAGAATGCCAGGTGTAAGCAGGTGGCTCAGCTCAGCTTCTTCACACTGATTCTGGCCTATAGGTTTGTTTAAAAAATCCTAGCCAAAGCCATAGTTTATGCAGAAGTCACCCTGACACCAGGGCTCCTCCAACACTACTAGGTGACCTCAGCAACTATGTCACCACCCTCCCTCTTGTTCTAGAGCAGGTACCCATCCAACTGATGAGGGGAAATATTCCATCACCAAAAACACCTTCCAAAGTTCATGAAGATAACTTGTTTCTTCATAGACTAGGGCCAGGGGCTGCTGGGGCCTCCTGTGTCCCTCATACCATGGCTTCTGCTCTCCAGGAGCTGTACCCCGGACTCTGGCTGCCTGGCGTGCCATTGGGCCCCAGCTCTTCAATCCCAGGAATGAGTTGGCTTCAAGGCCCCTCCCCCCAGCTCCTCCTCCCATTCAAGGGGCTCCTACCAAGGGTCAACAAATTCAGTAAGAGGGAATGGGGTATCAGGAACTTTGGCTCCTTGGGAAGTCAGGCTTGGGCAAGTAAGATGGAGTTACCAAAAACCTTAGGGTGAGGTGGTTCTAAGGCTATTGAGGGCAGAGAAGTAAAAAGGGGGCCAGGCTGATGAATCTATCTTCTTTCACTGGCTAGATCAGGTAAGACCTTCATGGAGCCTCAGATTTCATCCTCCCTGCCCCTAGTGGCAGCCATCTCTCCCAAATCCCCCAGCCCCTTGGCCTCCTCCCTCTCCGGCCCCAGCCCAACCTCCAGCCACCTGTCTAGCTCTTCATTGTCCTCTCTGGGAGATGAAAGGGATAATGTGCTGACGCCTGAGGATGTGGCCCTGTGCTTGGAGCTTAGTGAGGATGATGATGAGACCCCCAGGTGAGTAGCTAGGGGAAGGGCAAGGACAGGGTGGAGGGCTGGGGAAAGTAAAACAACAAAACTGGAGAAACTTTCTGAAACTCACCATCTCTAACCATTACCTGTAATGAAAGCTTTTGATCTCATCCCCTGAAGTCTTTTTGTCACTCTAACACTTTGTCCCTCTCCAGGAACAGTGGTACCCCTCTCCAAAGGGCCCCATCACCACCCACCAGCTATGGCTATATCAGCATCCCATCAGCCTCTGGACTAGGGGAGGTGGAGGGCACTGCAGGTGGAAAAGGGCCAGAGGGAGGCATTCTGCTGTGTCCACCCCGCCCCTGCCACACTCCTACGCCCAGTGAAGGCTCTCTAGCCAATGGCTGGGGTTCAGCCTCGGAGGACAATGCCTTCAGTGCCCGGGCCAGCCTTGTCAGCTCCTCTGATGGTTCCTTTCTTGCCGATGCCAACTTTGCCCATGCCCTGGCTGTGGCTGCAGATAGCTTTGGCTTTGGCTTGGAGTCCAAGGAGCATGACTGTGTCTTCAGTGGTATGTCCTTCTACCCCTCAGGCATCTTCAAAATGATACATTTTCTTCTACTATCCTTGTCCTACCCCCTCGGGGTAACAAATCAAAGAATTCTAGCCTCTTAAACTTAGCTGTTATTCTGTTCATCTTCCTTTCGCCAAGCATCGCTTTGAACTCAAACAAACGTGGGCAGTGTGTTATTTTCTCAAAGATCTGCAAGAAAATTATTCTAAAAATTTCCTTCTCTTAGTTACTTTCTTCTGTTTCATCTTTTTCACTTTCAGGAAGTTCTACTTCCTTTCTAACTTCAATTCTTCCAACTGAAGTTTCCAATATTTCTTCTTGTTCTGGACTCAATGAAGATCAGGAGCAGATTTGATCTACCCATCTACCAAACCAGATATAGACAATTCTTTACATGTTAGTAGCAGACAACTCAGGATTCTTTATGTCCAGTCATCTGATGTCCCTTATTCCATCCATTCTGAAATGGAGCCCTACTGCAGAGTGCCAAGTACTAGCTGAGGGACACCTTTCTAATATCTTTTTCATTTCCGTCAGACTTGTCTCCACCTCCTTCCCCTCAAGATGATCTCTCCCTCACTTCCAACCTGACTCTGCCAAAGTGGGAGTGGAATTCCAACTGGATTGAAGAGATGGAGAATAAATACAGTCATCGGCTATGTAGGGGGCCACCTCCTTCCTGCCCTGAGATGGAGAAAGGTCCACCCCAAGGGAGGCAAAAGGCTGGCCATTCTGTGCTTAAAGCCCATGGTGAGTGTCTTTGTGGCATAGAATCAAAGGGGAAGAAAGTGGTGGAGGCATCTGGGAAGGGAGAAGGAACTACTCTTTGAGTACTGAATGGGTACTCCCTGGAGGTCAACAAACAGCACTTCCAACCTCATTTTAATTCAACCTCTTCATTTCTAGACTCTTGAATGGTAAACTGAAAGTCCCTGGACTTGGAAATGGAATAGAAGCTTCTGCCTATCTGTCTTCAAATATGGGGACATAAACTCTTGGGTTCTAGCCAGTGTTCTTCCACTTTCTGTGACACAAGACCCATCCCCTTCCAGGAGTTAAACAGAGTTTTTCCTCTCCTGGGACTCTGAGGAAATAGAAACATAAAACTTGAGCCTCTCAGGGACCAGGGAGGAGCTCTGCATTCCTAGCCATGCTTTTTAGTCCTGGTCCCTGAATCTACTCCTTGGCTCAACCTTCTCTGGTGGAAGAATAGACCCTCCCATATATACCATTGGTATCAGAGTGGTGGGTAACAGGATTTTGGGTTTGTATGTGTGTGTGTGTGTGGAACACAATGAAGGACTGTTGGGACAGAGGGAAGAATGAATCATCTCAGACCTTCATCTCATTCCATAGATCCTCTCTATCCCATTCCTGCTGGGACTACAGGTAACATCGTTCTTCCTCCCCAGGGCCCAGGGCCATCCTCCCAGGTCAAACCATGTTCTCTCTCCCTTCCCTTCCAAACTCTACTCCCAATGTAAATAAAGAGGAACTGTTGCCTGAGCCATTGAAATCCTATGTTAGTGATAAGGGCAAGAGCTTGGGGACTGGGATCAGGAGAATGTGGAATGAAGAGGTGAAGAGCAAAAAACTGAGAAAGATGAAGAGGGGCTTGACTTGTCTCCTAGAAAATGGGATAGATTTCCATAAGTCAGTATTATCCAAGTCTGGGTTGTAGACGAGGGGGTTGGGAAATGGGACATGGCTTTAACACTCTGGTAAAGATGGCTCAGAGTCTGGAAGAAGCAGCACCCTCACTCCTGTCCTCACTCAATTAGAAGTCTAAAAGGCAACCAGAGCGACATAGGACATAGTACAGAGAACAAGTGCTTTTATTGGCTTATTTACAAAAAAATCTCAGCTGGAAAGTGGGAGAAGAGATATAGAGGGGAAAGAGTTGGAGGCAAGGAAGCACAAATAGCCCTCTGGCCTCTAACCAACCACTCAGTTCATATTCAGAGCTCTATTCCCTGGGTGGGTGGGGGGTAGAGGCAAAAATCCATCTCTATTCTCTTTAGCCCTTACTACCAGAATGAGAGTCTTTCCCACTTTACATAGCATCATAGAATCATAGAATCAGGAGAAACCTCCTTGGTCACCTAGTCCAACACCTACCCAAAGAATGAATCCCTTTTATAAATCCCTTTCATGGGACTCCATAAAATCTTCTCTTTCAGTCCAGGACCACCCTTCCCACCCCCACAGAAAAGGTTTTTGATATTTTTGTTATCATGAATAGGGGTCATCTCAGTTCTGGTGATCAGACATAGAAGGTATGAGAGAAGAGGAGTGGGGAAGATAAGCCCCTGTCTCAGACTGTCTGCTCCCCTTGCCACATCCCCTTCTCAGAGCTGCCCCCCTAACTGGGAGCGTGGGCCCCTTTCATTTGCTTCATCCCATTGGAAGATTCCTACCTCTCGGGGCTTCCCTTTCCCACTTCAACCCTTCCAGTCAGATTATCAGAGTACAGGCAGAAACAGGAGGTTGGGTACTTAAAGTTATGGAACAAACCCATGAGTTTCAGGGTGTGTGTGTGTGTGTGTGTGTGTGTGTCTGTCTGTCTGTCTGTCTGTCTATCTGTGTATGTCTGTGTGTGTGTGTTGGGGGAGAGTATGGTGAATGATGACAAAAAAAATCTGAGGCCCTCTGGCAGCTCTTTTCTCCTTCTTCAAAACTTCTCTCTATTCTTCCTCACACAATTAATGACTCACTTTCTTCCCATTCCTCCTCCTATCCCTCTGTTTTCTATCACCTCAATCACCTCTTGGAGTTTGTCTCCCCCGTGCCTTTTCCTCCTCTTTCTGCCCCCACTTTCACTTCTCGATGCTCCCCCCCAGGGCGACGGCTCCGACCAGGACCTCGGGAGCCCCTGGAACTACTGGAGCCTCTGGAGGAGTTGCTGCCAGCAGTGGAGCAGACACTTGCCCCCTGACCCCGGGGCAAAAAGCTGGGTCTGCTATATTGGAGCCAGGTTTCCTCTGTAGGGGAAAAGAGAAAGAGATCCAGGTACTAGGAATAAGACGGACAATGACCACCACTCTCCTCACTGCACCCATGATCGTGCTCTAATGAGAAAAGGCTGAGCAGGAAAGGAGGTCAGAAAATGAGGCAGAGTAGAGTATTTAACAGAGTACTTATATGTAACAGGAACTGAGTATGTGAAAGATGGAGGAGGGTAGAAGATTTGAAAATAATCAAATTCATGAGTTCTACTGGGGATGAGTTGGGAATTTAAAATCCAACCTGTGTTGACAAACAGTTGAAAACTTGTAAATTGGTAAACCATTTCTACACTATAATTCCCACCCTAATCCCCTCATTGTCCTACATTTGGCCCCTTCAATCTGCCCTGTAACTACTTACCATTGGGGGGAGGAGCATGATGACTCCCTGGGGGTGCAGCTCGAATCATTCTTTTCTCCCCTCTCCTCTCTCGTTCCAGAGAGGAAATATTTCCTATTGCTCGAAGCCCCAAGGCCCAGCTAGCTTCCTCTTCTGGTGGAGGGAGGGGTGGTGGGGGCAAATCTGGGAAGGAAGAGTTTTGGGTATCAGAAAACTCCTTCACTTCTACATCATCCACTTTCTTCCCCTATATTCAAACAATCTTCCTGGCATAATGAGACCAGAAGAAAACAGTTCTGCAAGGCTATTCCTCCCCAAATCTTGGGCCTTCTTTTCCTTATCATCTAGCCCACCACCATAATATCCTACATTTCCTGACTATCCCATAGAAAACTACCATTCTCAACTACTGCGATACACTCACCTCCTGGGCTCCAGTCCTTTCTATAAGGAACAGCTTTGGATTTCTTCCGGGTTCGGGCGCGGGGTCCAGGGGGTGAGGAAAGCATCTCCCTAGGTGTCAGCCTGGCTCTAACTATAGGGTTAAGGAGAGAAAGGAGTTGGGGTTAAGGACTGGCTCTGGGAAAGGGCTTGAAGCTAAAACTTTAGATCACAGGGTGTCATAGAGCTGAGGATGAGAGAAGAATGTTAGGTTAGGAACAGAATTACATGAAGGGCTAAGTGATTGTACACTCACCTGGGGTGCTGGTAGTACTAGGGACAGGGCTAGGACTGAGGTGTTGAGGGGGCATTGGACTGGCACTCAGGCTAACAGGTCCCCCTTCAAGGCCACTCAAACTGGACTGGGATAGGCTGAGAGGAGGACTTGCTCCAGCGGGCACCCGCCTGCAAAGACATGAATCTGTTAGGACATGGGGAAATATCACCTTACAGAGACAGTCTTCAGGGACTTAGTCCACATCAGGCCAGTCCTTGCTAGTTTATACTCACTCATCCATAAAGTGGGGATATAAACCATACTCAGCCATGACCCAACCATAAACCCCAGCCTCCTCAAGACTTGTGAGATTCCTACCTGGGTGTGTGGTGGATACAGACGATTTCAGCAGGGGCCTGTGATGGCTCAGGGGGCGAAGGAGTAAGTGTTGCTGTGGATTGATCTCCATAAGAAGGAGTGGGAGAGGGAATATTTTCACGGGAGGGGGAGGTAATGCAGCCTTCACTTGGGTTGGACTCTTCCACGTGGCTTCTCTCAGGCAATGGTGGGCACCACTCATCAGGTTCTGAACTGGATTCAATGGGAACAGGAGAAGAGGAAAGGTGAAGTTGTTCACCTTCCTTTCACCTCTCCTACTACCAGCTCCTCTCCCTTCCAACCAACATCTTTGCCCTCTTGTTTACCCTAGGCACCATTGTCTGATAATGTAGAAGAGTTGGAAGGGAACTCAGATCAACTAATCTACCCCACATCTGACCAAAAACTCTCTACAATCTCCTTAAGTGTTCATCTGACATCCCTTCGAAGATTTCCAGGGATGAGTAACTCACTGCCTACCAAAAGAACTTATTCCAATTTTGGGACAATTCTAATTATTAGGTACTCTAGGTCTCTTTTGTCTTTAAATCATATAAATACAATTCTTCCAAAATCTGTTCCCCCGAATTTTCCTCCCATTTTTCCCAATTCTGTCCTTTGGACAAACTAAAACAAGTCTAATCCCTTGTCTTTATGGCCTTGGAACCAGAGCAGGAGATTATCTTACCTGTCCTCTAGCTCTTCCTCAGTCCCCTCACAGGAAGGGGGTGGTGGAGGCAATGGCTCAGGCCAGCTCAGAGAGGGGGTCTGTACAGGTTTTCCCAGGATCTTTAATTTCCCCCCCCTGGGGCCTGAGAGGAGGAAGGATAAGCGGCACACAGAGGTATTGTTCGGAAAAGGAGGTATGAGGGGAGGCAGGAAAAGGTAGGAGATGGTGGAAAGCAGGGCTAAGAAGTGGCAGGAAGAATCTTGGAGGAAGGGAGTATTTAACTGGGCTAGGACAGGTTTAGGATATCAAGTATGGAGGAAAAAAATTATAGGTAATCCCAGGGGTGGGGTGAGATGGGAAAGTTAGGATTTGGGGATGCATAGAAGGCATACCACTGTCATCCTGGCTCCATTCTGGTGGAGCATATTGGGTGGTCCAGGCCCCTGGATCCTCAGGGGACTGAGGGGGGAAGCCCCCATGGAAGGTTTGAAGCTCCTCACCGTCTGGATCAATGGTGCTGTAGATGGGCCCTTCCCCTGGGACTGTAGCCCCCTGGGCTGTCTGAGCCAGGTATAGGGAGATCCCTGCTTCTGGGGAAAGAAACAAAGGAAAACCCAGGGAGAGAGGCAGGGGGACAAAGAAAGACCAGAAAGAAAGAACCCCAGGGAGAACAGGTGTGGTGGGCTACATTTTCTTCCCTCTTCCCTATATAGGGCCTAAGCAAAGCAGCAAAGTTTCTTCTCCTCCACATCTCCTACCCAAGCAAGGAATATGCAGGTTCTGAGATTCAGGCTCCTGGATTCTTTCTAACATGTCTCAACTGACTGATGAGAGGGAGTGAATTGAGATGGTGGTGCTATGCCTTACCATTGTAGTATCTGTCATCTGGGTCGGGATTGCTAGGGCAGCAGCTTCCTCTGGGTTCCTGAGCTGTAGGACTTCGAGGTGGATGAGGCCAAGAGTCTGCTAGCCAGGGGTATGGGGCTGGGCCAAGACCCATGGGAGGCCTAAAAGACAGATCACTGGAGCTGTAGTGGGAGATGTAGGGGGGGTGGCCAGAATGAGAGTATAGTTTGGTAAGAATTCTTTGGGGGTTATCATCTTAGGAACGGTGATTTGAACTGAGAAGAAGTGGGTCTGGACTGAGGCAGATCCAGGGTGAGCCAAGATTCTGTGAGTAGTTGTGGTGGGGATGTGAGGGCAGAGTTAGAGAGGGTGAGATAGAGGGAATATGAAGAGGAGATGAAAGGAGAAATGAAAGTTCTGGGAGGTTTATGATTGTGGGGATTACCTGGAGTTGGCTCGGGTGAGGGCCTCATTGTGTGGGAAGGAGACTGGGAAAGACAGATCGGATAATTGAGTGAGGCACCAACTTTGACCTCTGGTCTGAACCCCATCCTAGGTAGAGCTGCCTTACCTGCTGGTGTGTAGGCAAAGGAGGCTTCCAAAAGGCACAAGTAGAAGACGGGTGGGAACAGGACAGAGTACAGGTGAAAAGGGGATGATAGGTCAGGGAAACCAAGCTTCCCCCTCCCCTCTCTTCCCATTCCCTAGCTTCATCTCACTTTCACCTATGAGAATCTCTGAATTCCTTAATCCTGGTTGAGTTCTCAGGTTTTCCTCCTCCTTCCAGACCTACTTCCTCAGCCTCAGACCTCCAGGTCTCATCCCTTCCTGCAGATTTCTTTTCTTCCTTTCGATCCTTGCCACCCCCTCCTTTCTGATTCCGTGCCTGGCTCACCATTGTAGTGGCTGAGCTCCTTGCGCTGTCTACGGCGCCTATACAATGCGGCGCTGAGTCCCAGGAGAAGTGCCCCACAGGCTGCTCCACCGCCCGCAATAAAGGCTGGCTCCCTCAGCACCCTTGCCAGGCGCTCTGTAAGCCCTGGACCCACCTCTAGGCCAGGCCCTGGCTCTGGATCCCGCGGCAGCGCTGTGCAGAACAGCATGGAAAGGCAAAGGAAATTCTAGGACTCAGAGGGGGTCATCCTCATGCCAGAAGTACAATTACCCCCTTAGGCATCCCATCTCCCAACTAATATCCCAGTCTGTGTATGGTACCCCCTTTTTCTGTCACTTACGGAGGTGTATCAACACAGGGGGGCTGGCCACGCCCACACCAGCACTGGTGGCCGCAGCAACCTGGGTTCGGTAGAGGAGGCCTGGGAGCAGTCCCCGAAGTACTGCGGACCGTGCCCAGCCTGCAGCAGACTGGTTCAGGTGGAAGCGGCTCTCGTTGCCCATGCACCAAATCTAGGAAGAACGTGAGTGGTGGGGTAGGGGAGAGAACTGTGTGCTTGGATCTGGGGTACTGCTCTCCCTAGAAACTGAGGCATGACACAGTAGGAAAGGGTCAGCTTGTTGCCTAATACCTGAAACTCATACTACCTCCCACCTCTCTCAACTCTCAAGATTCTGGAAGTATAATGCCCCAGGCAAAGGCAATGAGAGGCCAGATGTACTCTGCCCTGTTGAGAGAGCAGATCCTGTTTCGTTCTGACCACTGACAAGCTGGAGCGCATTCAGAAGCAAGTACCCAAACTGTAGAGGAGACTTGAAACCATGGCATCTAAGAATCTTTCAGAAAGCATTGGGTATATTGAGCCTAAAGAAGACATGGGGTTGGGAGAGGAAGGGGCATAATTCCTGACTACAAGGATTTGAAAGGCAGTCATGTGGAAGAGGGACAGATTGCAATTGTTTTGCTTGGCCCGGGAGATTAGAACTAGAAACAATGAGTGGAAATTACAGAGAGGCAGATTTCAGGTCCATATAAGGAAAACTTCCTAAACAATTAGAGACTTCCAAAAATGGAATAAATTCCCTTGGGATATAGGGAGAATGCCCTATCACTGGTGGTGCTCAGTCACAGGCTGAATGATTCCTTTCTCAGGATGTTGTGCACAGAATTCTCAACAGGCATATACCTGCCCAAAGCCAAGGCCTCCACATATACCCTCTTCCTTAGCTTCATTATCCTTCTATATCTATCTCTCTGTCTGCCTTTCCCTTTTTTTCTCTAAGTCCCATATCCTCACATGGTGGCCCTTCCAAGCTCTCTCATGTCTGGGGTCCTAAACTCTGTTGCTCAACCCAATTTGGTCCATATTCTCTCTCTCTCTCTCTCTCTCTCTCTCTCTCTCTCTCTCTCTCTCACACACACACACACACACACACACACACACACACACACACACACAAATGCTTTCTACCTGGTATTGCTGAATGATTCCATTTTGCTGGGTGGGGAAAGGAGGCTCCCAGGAAACAGTGATGCTGCTGTTGCCATCACCCCCCAGGACCACTGTCACTGCCTGGGGGGGCCCACTGGGGGCTGGGTCAGGGTGGGGCATGGTGGAGAAGGACACAGACAGTCACTGAATGCTCTCAATTCCTTGATTTCCAAACATCTTTTCCCCAATACCATTGTATAAAGAAGTTTAGTAGCTAAGGAATGGTTTCCCTAGTCACACATCCCCATTATTTGGCTGTCAATAGGTATCCCCTTCAGACTTCAGTCTCCTCAGCTCTCTTCGTCCCATGTACCCCCCGAATCCCTCTTGTCTGGCACTTTTTGATTCCCTTCCCCCCCACCTCCATGTCCCTTCTCACCCTCCTCAGGGATGCTCCTGGTTAGAACAGTGCTCTCAGGCCCTGGTCCCTCCCTGCTGTAGGGCTGCACCTTGATTTGGATCTGTACACCTGCTGGAAGCTCTCTCAGCACAGCACTCCGCTGGCCTGAGGATCCTATGTCCAGAACTGTCCAGCTACTTGAGCCTACTGCCCTCCACAACACCCGGAAGCCCCACACCAACTGAGATTGGCCATCCACCTGGAGAAAGAGGCAGGCTAGAGTGGATAAAGCATACTGGAGGGTGAGAAGAGGCCCTAGCAGCCTCTGAAGACCTTAACCCCTCCATAGGTCAGACCAGCCTCAGACACCCAATGGATTTCACTTTCCCAAACCCAATCCTTTGAGCTTTGTCTCCTGATGTTAAATCCCAATTGTCTGTGTTCCCCTCCCCTCCACTCTGTCCCCTTACTCACAGTCCAGGACACCTGCAGGGATGTGGGACTCAGGAATAAGGGCTCCTGTAGTTGAACAACCACATCAGCCAGATCTCGCTGCCCTTGCCATGGATCCTCAACTGGCCTGGAGGGGCCACTGTCTGCTAATCAGAGAGTCCCCTCAGCAGAGCATCACAGGAGAAAAAGAGGAGACTGGCTATAATTCTTACTTCTCCTCTGACCCTTCCCCAAGCCAGTTCTCCAGGGTATAGCCTAGGGCTCAGCGGGAGCGGGACAGCAGAGCAGCTTCTCTGGATGAGTCCTGACATCTCCCATCTACCATCACAGAGTAGAGGGCATAGAAAGGGAGGGGTTTTGAGGTCTGAGATTTCTCCTCAGTAAGAAGGCTTTCCCTTTTACTTAGATCCCTCAGGGATGTATGCAGCAGTGAGCTGGAGATGGGGGCTATATGGATTTCCATCTCCTACCCAATTTCCCCATATCAAGAGACATGATCTTCACTCACCCTGGGTCTGAACAGGTTCAGAGACAGGACTGGGTTCGCTGAGACCCCAAGTCCCTGCTGCTCGAACTAGGAATAGATAGATTGTGTTGGGCTGCAAACCAGTGATGGTATGCGTCTCTAGCTGAACACCATCTGCTACTGTCTTCCAAGTGTTACCAGATGCCTGGCTGCAATGGAGAAGGTTGACTAAGGGAGGAACACTCATCCAGTTTGACTTCTGTGATTCTACTTGGCTCCAAAACTTTTCTGCCTCCACTCCACACCACCCAGGGAGGCACCTGGAGAGCCCTTGCCCACCATAGCAAAGATCTCAAGAACAGATGGCCCCAGTGTCAGCTACATGCCCCACCCCCTCACCTGAAGGCTTCTATCACATAAGAAGTAACTGGTGACCCTCCAGCCTGTGGGCTGGGCTTCCAGGTCAGGGTAATGCTATTCTTGGTGACTTCAATAACTGCTGGCTGAGAGGGAGACCCAGGGGGACCACTGGGCTCAGTAGGGAGCCCTGTGGACCCCACCACACCATCTATAGGAAAGAATTAATTAATGAAAATTCATTTGTTAAGCATTTAGTAGTATTATGGAAAATAATAGTCTGCTATGGGGCTACCCTTTCCAGAGACATAGTAATGTTGATGGTAGGGAAAGAGAAAGCATAATGATTCCCCACTCACGTAAGTTTCACAGCTTGACTTCTTCAGTTCAATTCAATAAACATTTTGAAGAATGTACTATGTGCCAGGCACTATGCTAAGCTTCTTGATTCCCTTCTTAAAAGTCATAAATTAAATGAATGTATGAAAGATGAAATCTGTCCTGGGATATTGGGAGGAAGTTACTGACATGGTGGAAGGTCTTAGATAAAGACAAATAGAAAAATGAATTGAGAAAAGGGATATCTCACCTTGTACCCTTAGCCAGGCATTCCATATGGCCTGTCCTTTGGAACTCTTAGCCACACAGCTGTAGAGCCCCAAATCACCCTCCTGAAAGAAGACAGGTTACTGACAACTGAACTAAATGGGGAATAGGTGGGCAAAGGAGGTGAGATGCAGAGACATGGGAGAAATACTATGCAAATGTACAGGGAAATCTGAGGTCAGCTGAGGGTTACAGATAGGGGATAGAGACCTAGCAGATGGCCATTGGTTTGGGAATGTTAGAAGGAAGAGCTCTGGGGAGTCTTTCTGGGTTGATTGGACTCACCTGCAAGTTGGTGATATGCAAGGTGCCATTAGCCAACAGATTAAGTCTCAGGTCTCCACTGTTCAGCCCCTGTCCATCCTTCAACCACTGAACAGTGGGCTGAGGGTTCCCAGTCACTTTGCATGGCAACCACACAGAGGATCCTGATGCCAGAGTCTGATTCAATGGCCCATGAAGGATTATTGGAGGAAAGTCATCCAGGGAAACTAAGGGAGAAAATGCTGAACCAACTCAAAAGAAGGTCCCTGGATTCAATTTGCAACCTTCTTACCTTTACTTCCCTAAGCCATTTGAAAAGCAGAAAGACTGCCCCAATTTGGTACTTGAGCTTGATTCCACAAATTTATCCTCATAAAGTTCTTTTCTTGGTTCCCAAGCTTTGAGGATTTTCCCTAGAAACCACCCACACCTCATTCACATTGCAGAGAATTCAAAAAAGCCATTCTCTTTTAGCCATTGCCTCCTTTCAGTTGCAGGTGCCCCATTGTATGCTCACCATCCTTCACCTCCAGTGAGGCCCTGGCCAGAATGCTGCCAGCAACACTGACTGCCTGGCACACATAGTAACCAGCATCCCCACTTTGTACTTCAGTGATGTTGAGTTGGCCACTTGGGGAGACAGTGAAACGCCCTGTGGACTGGGAGGGCTGACTAGGGAAGAGCAGAATCTGGAAATGGATAGAACCAAACATTTTAGGAAGCTGAGAACCCAGAGGAGGAAAGAGAGCTGTATTCTTTTTGGGGACCTACAGCTCTCTTTCCACACAAGACCCAAAATCAATGAAATTCCATGGAGAGAACAGGCTTATATGGTCAAGGACAGTTGGTAGGCCCTTTGCTTTCCAGATTGAAAATGTATCTGGTTAAAGTGAACAACAGTGGTATGTGGGAAAGGAGGCATGAAGAAGTGTTGGGAAAAGCACAGGATTGTAGTCAGGAGATCATAAATATTCCTGGGCCACTTTGTCTAGATTTCCCTCTTCTGGCCATCTCCATCCATCCCTACTTTTTCCCCTTACCATATATTTATCCAGGTATCATCTTACCAAACCTCCAGTAGAATATAAATTCCTTTTGCAGGTAGTGTTTCATTTTTATAATTGAATCCCGAGTTTCTTATTTGAATCACCAGTGTACATAGTAGGCACTTTAAAAAGTGTGATTAATTTAGTTGGTTTTTAATATTGACTCTTTGTGTACCCTTGGTCGAGTCATAAGGCCTTAGTTTTCCTCTTTTTTGTAAAATCAAGAGATTAAACTAGATACTCTCTCAGGTCTCTTCTAGTGATAACATTTAATGATTATAGGAGATTTGGGATATAGGAATGGGAGAGGGGAAATTGCGGCCTATTCGCCAATGGAAAGAAGGGTTTATATTCTATATCACTGACTGTGTATTCTATTTTATCGATGAACACTACTTCTATTAACTGTCCCTACTTCTCATGGTGGGAGTTCTTAGTATTTCAGTTTCGACATATATTTATACATTTTATACTCAATATGTTAATTTCTCTGAATTGATGAGACCAGGCACCTAGGGAAATTGGTGTTGTTAATCTGAGCTAAATAAGAGGAGAGAATCAATCTTTGTAAATGTTTGGGGAACCACTGACAGCATCCAAACATGGTAAAGAAAGAGTCATGTAGGAGCACTAAGTTTAGAACTAGAATAGACCTTAGGGACTAACCAGTTTAACTCATTTTACAGATGAGGCCCAAACATTTCACTTCTCCCTTAACTGTATTAAGTTACAGAGCCAGGAATAAAACCCTAAAGCTAAAACTAGGACAGAAACCAGGTCTTCTGACTCTAAATCTCATGCTTTTTCTCTTGTATTACATCTAGTGATCTGTTCCACTCAAAAAAGTACCCATAAGAACAGGAAATAGGAAATAGTCACAGTGAACTATAGAAAAGAGAATCTAGAAGATAGTCTAAGGGATGCTGCCCCATTTTAGAAAAGAAAGAATCATCATTCTTTTTGTTAGAAAGAGAGACCAAATAATAGGAAAGGATACCAAGACTGGAGTCACTACTTTGTTACCTTAGGATGATAGTTAATGAGTAAATGAGTTAGATTAAAACTGGCTACCCAAGAGAGAGGTGGAATGCTTTAAGGTGAAAATTTATGAACATAAATGATAAGGTGGAGGCTTGAGGGAACAGTGCAACAAGTGGCCTAAGATTTGTGAAAACATTTGTGGAAAAGGGAAATGTAAACTCTAGAGATGGCCATAAGGGTATGATCAAGAGTGCCAATTGTTAAATGTTCAATGGGATCATTTACACCTCATAAATCAGCAAACACTACAAATTAGGGCTTGATTTATTGTTGATTGTCTAGACTTAACAAAATGATAGAGAAAATGTTATTAACACAGATTAAACTTAAAAGTGTCTCATGTAGAAAACTGGTTGTTTAACATTTACCAGTATACCCCTGGACAGACACCTACCTGACTACCTTCCTTCTGCCAGAAGATAGCAGGTGGAGGGTTCCCCTTGGTCTCACACTGGAAAGTCACAGTATCTCCTGGAGTTGCTATCTGGTCCTGTGGTTGTGTCACTAGCTGGGGTGGGACTGGAAGAGGGAAAAGAAAGGAGAACAGGAGTGAGGGGATAGGACCAGCTCCAAGAGGATAGGCTAAGTTCATAAGAGATCTGATGGGGTGGGGGAAAGGCCAAATTTGGCTAGTTAGTAACCTATCCATTTCTTCTTTCCCACTTTTATTCAGAGTTTTTATTCTTTCCCTCCCTCTAGAATTCATTGACCTTGGTCAGTGCCTCCTCCCATTTTATGAAATAAGCCCCCAATCCTCCAACCAAATTTCTCTTGATTTCATGCTTTACTCCTATCTTCTTCATTGGCCTCCTCTTGCTACCTCCTACCCCTGCTCCAATTGATTCCACATTCCATCCCTTTCTGTCCCTCCCTTCACCCTCAAGCAGGGTCCTTACCATGGACACTGAGAGAGCCAGAGGCCTCGGCTCGGCCCACACTGTTCTCAGCCACACAGGTATAAGTTCCCTCATCTTCTGCACTCACTCTCCCGATCCGAAGACTGTAGTCACTCCTGATCTCATACCTGTTTCACTCCCCACCCACCCACCCAACAGGGATGGGTTGGTCACAGCTATGCCCCCTTTCCCTCCCCAACCCTGAAGCTCTGCTCTGAGGAGCCTGTGACTTTCCCAAGACAGTCACCAAGGTCAGGTACACAAACAAGTCAAGGACTTGAAGCCTACAGAAACAGATGGGGGAATGTGGACACCATGGATGGGATGAATAGGAAAATGGACATGGTTTCCAGAAGTCCAGATATTGACACCACAGTGGTGAGTGTGGCTGCATCCCAGGCCCCTGAAGGAAGGGTAAGAGAAGTTCTCTTGATGACTGGGGGTCCTGTGGAATAAGAAGAAGGGGGCTTCTCACCTGCCTATAGGCAACTCCCCCTCCTCCTTGCGCCAACGCAGATGTGGTGGAGGATCCCCCTGAACCTCACATGGGAAGTCAGCAGGGGCATCAGCCAGGACCACCTGGTTCACAGGCCTGCGCAGGAAGGAGGGGCGCTCTGCCACAGAGGAATGGGCATGAAATTACAGGATGTCTACATGGCCCCTCAATCCCCCCTCCCCAATATCAGGAACTTATATACTTACCGAAAACCACAAGTTCAGCTGCCCCACTGTCACGTTCTCCTGCCACATTGGAGGCCACACATACATACATCCCAGCATCGCTCTTGAGTGTGTGTGACATCATCAGTTTCCCACCCCGAATCTGCAGAATGTGGGGACAGCTCAATTCCTTTGGATTTAACAGTCCCCTATTCTGCTCCAATCCTCTTCTGCCTAGTTATATCTTTTGCCCATATTTGACCCTAAAACCACTTGTTAGCTCTCAGGACAAGTAGAATCCACTTAATATTCCTAACTTCTTACCTACTTCCCTAGGTCACCTTCCTTCCTTCCCTCCTTCCTTCTTTCCTCCCTTCCTCCTTTCCTCACTTACTCCCTCCCTCCCTTCCTTCCTTCCTTATCCTCTTGTTCTGCTTTTTTCACAGTGACCAAGGTATAAAACTACCTAACGCATTCTATTAGTGAATTACAGAGTTTTTGATATGCTTTACGTCTATTTCTCTTGAATTCCAAATGCTGTTCTTTAGTAGATGAGCGGGCCTTTAACCCAGAACAGATGATTCTTAAAACAACGCTTCTTAATTTTGGTTTATGACTAAATTCCACTGACTAAAAAGTATTACAGTATGAGGCAGAAGAACTGGGTTCTAGTCCTATCTCTGTCATCTACTACCTTCATGACCCTGAGTAAGTCACTTCCCCTAGAAGGGCCTCAGTTTCCTCCTCTGTAAAATATGCGGGACTGTATTAGTTGATCTCTAAGTTCTCTCTAGCACTAAAATGCTAGCATTTTAAGACCCTTATGCTGTGTTCACATACTTTCTGAGTGGCCCCACCCCTCCCAAGACTCCAGTTCCTCACCGTGATTCGTCCTTCCTGCTCCTTGAGCCGAAGATTGTCTTTCTTCCAGGACACCGAAGGTTCTGGGTGGCCTCTGGGTGGTACACACTCCAGAACTGCAGGTTCCCCCACTGCCACCACGACATCCACTGGGGGCTGCCGGAAGTCATCCCTTAGGACTAAAGAGGAGAGGAGGTGACAAAGGGATTAAGAAAAAAAGTAGACAGGGTCCAGGAAATAAGTCAGGACTAAGCAAGGGTGCTTCTAGTGTTTCAGGCTGGGGTACCCTGTAAAAGTACAGAGTTCAGGTGCTAATCTGGATGTACAGGGACAGGACTCAGCCACTTCATGGAGAAGAACAAAACTTGCTTGTGGTGCATTGTAAAATTAAGTATGGAGACAATGGGAGCCGACCTGAGAAAGGTCTGTAAAGTTCCGGGACCACATTAATTAAGTAATTGCATGTGCTAGGACTGTGAAAGCAACTAAGGCTGAGTTAACTTAGCCATTTGCTCTGAGGCCTCTGGAACTGTTCAAAGCCGGCTACTCACCCGCCACCTCCAGCGAAGCATTACGACTGGCCGCTACCCCTAAGTAGTTGCGAGCCACGCAAGTATAGACTCCCTCATCTGGACGGGCTCGGCGTCCATGCACAATACGAGGGAAGAAGAGTGCGCCACTGGGTAACAGCAGGCGGTGAGCCCGCGGATCCTCTCGGGCCGTAGCCACGCGTGCACCATCCTTATACCATTCAATGTCTGGACGCGGTCTGCCCTCGGCACGGCACGGCAGCGTGGCAGGTTCACCCCTAGAGACCAACAGATCCGGCGGCTGTTCCACTATGCGCGGCACTGCGTCCTCTGGTCCGGCCCGCGACCCTGAAAAGAAAAGTAGGAGGGCTGCCCAAACGGGCGTAAACTGAGGCATATGCTCCAGAGGTGGAGGGTTAGTTTTTCCACGCTCCTTCCCACAGTGCAGAGTTTCTACTGGTCACATGGCCTTCCACATCGCAAGATCGCTCCCTAGCCGAGATGCTAGGACACTTGGGGCTCCGCTTAGTTCTAAAAAGTAGACATCCCGAGGGGAGCTTAAGACGTAGAGCTGAGAAAGGACCTGCCTGAGGATCACAAACAGGTCAGGAACTGGAGCATGGTCTCACACATTGCCTTTCTCCCTTCCTGGACCCCGAGCCTTCCAAGCGTTTCCTGCCTGTCACTGGAGAAGAGGAAGGTAGACGTAGTTTTCGAGTACCGAGGCTTATCTAGGTAGGGGCAAAGGAATAAAAAGACTTTCGGGAAAGTGTGATCGGAGATGAAGGGGAGAGGAGGCAATTGTGACTTTCGTTTACTAGGAGTTGTAATCTGTATAGGCCACTAGGTGTCGCTACTGCCACATGTAAGAGTATCATGGTGACTTCAGGTTGGGGCAGGGAGGGTGCCAGGGATAAATCTTGGATGAGCAACCTAAAGCCCTTCCTGAGTGCCCTTCGGCGCCAGGCTTTGGTCTCAAATTCAGTTTTATTTTTCTCTCCCTTAAAAAGTTCGAAGAAAGACTGAGCTGGGCCACCGCTTCTTTATTCCCTTCCCTGATACCTTGGATGAGAAGCATGTATGTATGGGGGTGGGATAGTGGGAAGGGGGAGGAGAAGGGGGGAATTTTAAATTACCTGTTAGATTTAAATGTTTTATGGATAATGTCTATTATTTTATTGGCATTAGAATACCTTGGATTAATATTTCCCCTTACCAAGGCAGGTTGCCACCTCTGCAAGGTAATTTACAGGCTTAGAAAATTGGTAAGAGCACTGAAACAATCAGTGACTTGCCCTGGCTAATATGGTTAAGTGGAGGTATTCGAACTTGTGTCCTTCTGTCGTCCTATGCCATGCTGCCTCTCAAATTATATACATACATACATACATACATATATATATATATATGTAATGTTCTTAACATCATTGTCCTGACGTATCCTGGGCTTTTAGAACAAAATTTACTTTTTCCAATTCTGCCTCCACATGCCAATCTCCTCTCAACTCCAGCCTTCCTTCTAAATTATATTCGGGCATCGGATAATTCAGTCAGCCTCGTTGGAGAGGTAGACAGAGAGAGAACTGAGACTCTTTGCACTCATTTGGAGCTTTTGAGATGGGAAAGGAGATTTGTCACTGAGGAGGCTCCAAGACTTTTGTCCCTTGAGAAACGATACCTGGAACTTGGGAAGAAAAGAACTCTCAGACCACCTGGACTCCCCAACCCATTCTATGGACTTGTCTCCTTCCCCCTAATTCCTTAGGACAACAGCTGCAGGACATTGGTCCCTAGAATTCCTCCCCTTATCATTTCTAGTCCCAAGAGAAGCTTCTACGTATCAGACTAATGAATAGCTGATAGGCATGTTAATGAGGCCTGGGGGCTCTTTGCCTAGTAATCAGAGTACAATACTTCCTTTCCTTCCGAGCTTTTCAATTTAAGATCATAATATCTGGAAAGGACCTCAGAGGAAATCTTAGTCCAACCCACTCCGTTTACAGATGAGGAAGCTGAGACCTAGGGAGGTGAAATAACTTATCCAAGCTTACACAAATAGCAAGTTCTTAGAGCAGAGCAGAGACTCAAATCCTGACTTTTCTGATCCCAAATTCAGCACTCTTTCCACTACACCCACCACTGCCCCAGAGTCCATTTTCTAGTCTCGTCTGTGTGCTTCTACCCAGCCTCAGAGTATCTTCTGATCCAAGAGTGAGAACCTTCCTGAAAAGAGACTCCTAAGAAACAATTATTTGGGGGTACAACGAGGGGGGAGAAAAGTGGGGAAAGGGGCACAAAGAGAATACCCCCCAAAAAATGACAGAGTTGAAGTTTGAGGCTTGGTCGATAGGAGGCAGATTTTTGTCATATATCTCCCTAGGTACCTAATGAACAGCTTCCGCGTGCTTCCAGCTGCGCTCTGGGGGCTTCGGGTTGTCTCAGTCATTTATTAATCACTGTAATTAGCAATAATGACTCCGACTCATGCACGCTTCAACTCTACTGGAGCCGGAGGCTGCATTATCCCACAGTGGGGAGAATAGGGCTTCCGAGTTCCCTTAAAATGCTCAGCTAAACGCTTCCCGCGGCTGAACGCATCCAGCTCGGAAACTCTGAGGCCTCATGATTATGTGCATTATTTGGGCCGAACTGGGCTCCGTCTGCCTCAGGGGATGGGGCAGATTTCCTGTTCCACCCCTCGCCTTCCACCCTACGTAGTTCATTAGCCTTAGACCCTTCTTTACTTTGGATTCCACTACTGCGGACATCTCCGGATCCTCACTTCTATCCTAGTGACGCTATAGTCTACAGCCCCACACCCCTAAATAGCACTCCTAGCAATTCTAGAACAACCCGTCTAACCCCTGTCCCTATAACGACTCGTTCACTGTCATCCGCATCCCAAAACCTTTTCGCTTTAAAATGACTGGGAAAGGAAAAAGGAATGAGGAAATTCTTAACCCCGGACCTCCCCAAAAGAAACTCTATCCCCAGAGCAGTTTGCCTTTCTTTCTATCAGCGCGCACTGTCGCAGAAGTGGAATCCCCCAGGCAGGGCGGTCTCACCGTTGAGAGGGGGATCCCCGGGGGGAAGGAGGCTGTGGTTGAGCGCTACCAGAGAGGAGTTGAAACCGAAGAGCAGCTCGCTTGAGTTGGAGATATCCCCAGCCAGGGAGTCCGCGAACAGGTTCATCTGCAGCAGCGTCTTTAGCAGGTAACGTAGCATGGCGGGGACTGGGACGAGGTTGGGGGCTCGGGTCCCAGCCCCCTGGTCCGAGCCCCTTGATCTGAGAGTTGTGCACCCCTCCACAGCCTCTGTGAGTTGCCCCAACCACTGTATGGCTTTCCTTCCCGCGCGTCCGCTCCGTCCGGTCCCCTCCTTCTCCTCCTCTCCACTCCCCCTCCCCAGTTCAGGCAAGTCTCCTGGGGGCTGGGCGGGCTGAAAGCAGGTGCCAGGGCCGACCACCGCGTAATTAAGGGATTAATCCGCCTCCCGTCGCCCTTTACCCCTCCCCTCCATGCTACTGCCTCTCTATTTATGAGGGAGCTGCTTTAGTTTAGGCCTGGGGATTGAACCCCAACCCGTCTCTGGAGAAACTCTTCCCCTCAAATCCCAATGCAGAGAGAACAGAATCCCACCTTTGCCCCATCTCCTCTATTTGCCTCCCCAAATCAGAGTAAGTAAGAGACTCAAAGGTATGGGATCTCCCTTGGGCTTCCCAGAACTCTACTCTTCATCCTTGGCGGTCTGCCCCTTTTCCTGGCCTATAAACTAATACATTAATCTCCTTCCCAGTCTTTTGCACTTCTCCCTATGGAAAACTGGGGTGAAGAGCCAAAGAAGTGCCTTCTTCAGATTCATAGGAGAGGCAAAGCAGGAATCTCAGTTTCCAATCACTTTGCATATGCTTATGACCAAAGACTAAATCTTGCTAATGCATTGTGTGTGTGTGACAACCAGAGGAGTAACTTAAGTGGGGGGAGGAAGTGAATGTTCTATATTCATGCCCTCCCTCTACCCATCCTACCAGAGACTATCTAGGGCCCTTGGTCAAATGTAGTGTTGATGTAACTAAGGCAAGAGAGACACAGCTGGCCCCTGGGGGGTTTTGACTGCTCTGGAGTTCAGATAGATGAGCTCTGTCCAGGAGTGAAAATGAAAAGAGTTGGCAGTAAAATGCAGATTATTTGCATATTTTATGCATCAGTCTGTACCCAGATATCTCATTAAATTGCTTTTATACCTTTAAAGAGAAAGGGAATGAGCCAGAGGGAAATGAATCAGTCAGAGAACAGAGAGTAGAAACCTCTTTGTACCTTTAAAAAGAACATCACTGCTTCACAACACCTAATTGCAGAGGCATCTTATGTATTATGGCATTGGAATCAGGAAGACTTGGGATCAGGTCTTGCCTCTGATATACATTTGCCCTGTGACCATGGGCAAGTCACTTAACTTCTCAGTGCACTGACTACAAATTTCAAGTGAATTTCTATTCTGCTCCAGTGGAAGGAATTCCCAAACCTTTATGCACATCAGTTGCAAGGGAAGAATTGGGATTGATGCAGAGTACATACAAATCTGTTCACGTACTACTGGGGTCATACTCCAGTGAAGAAATGTCATAAACATACCTATTAGAGATGGACAGAACATGAGGGTAAACCTGTCTTCTACTTTTCTAGGATTCTTTCCACAAAATGAACTTTCAATGTCTCTTCAGTTCCATCTCCACTGACACCCCTTAATAATTCCACATCTATTCCCTGGGAAAAAGGCTAGGGGAAGAACTGAACTGATTCTCAATGGAAATCTAGTTGCATCCTACAAAACAGGAAAGAATAGCCAGGAAGGGTCCCTAGGCTCAGCAAATTCAATTATTATCCTTATGCCCAGGTATCTTTAAGTAGCTGAGGTGGCCTGGATAGTCTCATGACTTTTAAGATTACATAGCAGCCCAAATAACTATTCCTGTTTGGGGAGCTGAGGATCCCCAGTGAAGGGGCCTACAAAGCATCTGTGACAACAGGTCTTAGACCAAGTTAGTTCTCAGAATAATTCAGGCAAAACACTCTTGAACAAACCCAAGACTCTTCCCATTCTATAACAGACTCTAGGACTAGGGAATACTGAAAAAGACAATCTCCTCATTTTAGTCCTTCAGCTCTTAGCATGGTTCTATCTCTCCATGCTCTGTGGAGTGCAGAAGGCAAGAAAAGAAGCTAATTAGCTTTGTGGAGGGGAAAGAGTTGGGCCTTGGGGTGGAGAAAAGTTCCCCTGCAGGAGTTGTCCATTCAGCACCATAAATTTGCTAAGCCTGTCTGCAATCACCTTCCTTCCAGGTTCTAAGTCAGCACAGTTTGGGTTTGGGGTAGAGGTTGGGCATATGCTGCTTGAATTAAGATAAGTGTCTCAAGAGATCTGGATCTGAAGTGTGCCCCTTCTTTAACTGGTGTGAAGATGAAAATAGAAACAAAACTTTACATTTTAATAAAATAATTTGTTTCAATAGCACTAGCAATATAACAGCATCATATTTATATACAAGTACAGTTGCAACAAAGTATGATTCAAAGAAGAATTTGTACTGGTCCAACTGTATTGGAATAGCAGTGGAATTAGTATTGTAATAGACAAAATTCTTGATAAATATTTTAGCTTCACAGCTCAGTGATCTCAAAATGAGTTATAATCTCCTTCACCATTTGCTCCATCACTCACTTTACACATTTTCTAGTGACAAACTGTGTGTGTAACACTAAATAGTCTCTCCTCTTTGCACACCTCTTGAATGTTGTACTCTAGAAGTTGCCTATTCTGCACCTAACCTTGGCTCTACAGAGAGATGAGGCCAAGGAGATTGAGACAGAGGTATCACGTCTGCATCTTTACAGAAGTATTACATCTGCATCTCAATGACACACTGGGTACATTGCTTTGTCTATTAAAAGGTAAAGGTCTTGTTCTCACCCTAAACTGACTGAGGGCACAAGACAGCCATTAAATCAATAAGTGAGCCAGAACTAGAATGAAGGAGTCTTGACTCTAAGTCCAGCTCTTTAATCAAGTAGGCTTATCCCCAGGGCCGAGTAGCCACTGCTTTCAAGATGGGGATAAGAAGGTGGGGTCGGACAAAAAGGTTTGGAGCAGACGGAACTGTGAGTACCACCGTGTGGATCTTGCCCGGTTTTAATCCCCTGATTTGTTCCCTTTCAGCCGCTCTGCAAACATGGAGCCCTCAGGCGCCTAGGGGCTTGTTGCCCTGTTAGCAGATTTGTTCCCCGAGATGGCGCAGCTAATTGTTCCTTTATTTGGGGATCAGGTCGTATTTGCTCAGGGTTCCCAGAGCGGAGACACTGCCTCAGCTTAGATGGCTGGCACCAACTGGGCAAAGCTAGCTTTCTAATCCTCATCATTCCCCAGGGTTGGAAGTTGGATAAACAGTGGGGGCTTTCTTCCCCTTTCTTGGGTCTTCTCTGTCCCTGTTTCCTATGCTACTTCTGTTTTTATCTTTGGTCTCCTATCTTCACATTTCCTCCTAGATTCCCTTCTTCATCCTCCTCATTTCTCTTGTCTCTCTCACCCCGCCCCCCAACAATTTTGCTTTTTTTTGGCCCTTTATTCCAGTCTCTCCTCCAGGATAACCCCCTATTTTACCTCAGATTGAACATAGGAGTGTTATCCAGAATCATGGATGGACCTACGAGAAATATCTTCTAGCTACAGAATATTCACTGGACCTAACCCCACCCGCAGTCCCAAAAGCACCAGGAAAAAGAATTCTGAAAAGAGATCACAGAAGATCTAGGATTGGAGTTCATGTTTATTTACATTATGGATCTTTTGTAATCTACTTTTTATTTAGGACTTAAGTAGATATGCCTGTTCTTTCCAGGGTTGGGCAAGATAAGCAACTTGAAATCCAGATACCTCTCTGCTAGAAGATCAGCTCTCAGTTTTCCATAGCCTATTCTGTAGGTGGGCTGCTACTCTCCCCCTTCCCCCCCCCCACTGACCCTCAATAAATCAGGACATTTCGATTTAATTCAATTCAACATACAGCTACCAAACATCTACTATGTGCACATGCAGTGTATATCCAGTACAGTGTAAATTCTGTGAGAGCAGAAACCTCCAATTTTTTTTTTTAGGTATTTATATTCTGAGCACCTGGAACAGGACCTTGCACATAGCAAACAAAATAATTTGTTGGATTGCATATTGGTTACTGGGGATACAAAGATTCAAATCATTAAACATCTTTAAAGAATTTACCATACGTTGAACATTCTGCTACTCACAGAGGGTACCAACGAAAAACTGAATAGTCCCTGCGTTCAAGTACTTTACATTCTTCTGTACACAACATGTACACAGATAGGATAGGGACAGGCACAATATATCTGATTTTTTTATATATAGGGAACTCCCAGATTAGGAAATTCCCTCTACCAAGGTATGTCAGTACCTCCCCTGCAATTTAAGAGTCTGAGAAAGTTGATTAGAATATTGAGAAGTTAAACAACTTGTCACATAGTCAGTATGTCTCTGAGGCATGATTTGAGCTCAGGTCTTCTTGTCCACAATAAATAGGTGCAAAATATACCCAAAGTAGACAAAATACTTATAAAGACAGGGGAAAGCAGTAATAACTACTATGAGGGTGAGATGAAGTGGATTTGCAGAACATATTTATGGACAGTGACATTTGAGCTGAAATTTCAAGAGATTCCAAGGAGGAGGGGAGACAGAGAGAAAGAGAGAGAGAGAGAAAGAGAGAGAGAGAGAGAGAGAGAGAGAGAGAGAGAGAGAGAGAGAGAGAGAGAGAAGTATTTTAGGAATGAATGGCTAGAGGAGGAAATGCATGGAGACAGGAGATAGAGGGTTTTGGTCTTGTACAAGGACAGCAAATAGGCCAGTTTGAATAGAAGCTAGAATTTGTGAAGGGGGACAATGTCAATCAATCTAGAAAGATTGTTTGAAGCCAGATTATGAGAAGCTTTAAATCCCAAACAAACAAGTTTGTATTTATTGTAAAGGTGATGTGGGACCACTGAAACTTTTTGAGCAAGTGAGTCAAATTTGTACTTTAGTAATAGCAATTGGGCAGCTGTATGGAGGATTCTCTAGGGAAGACACTGAAGTGCCAAGGGACTATTTGGAGGACTACTGCAATAATTGGGCAAGAGGTAAGGAAGACTTGTACTAGGGTGGTGGCTGTGTGAATGGGTAGAAGGGAACAGATGTGAGAAATGTTGCAGTGACAAGATTTGGCTACTGATTGGATATAGGGGATGGGAGAAAATGAAAGGCCAAGGATTACTATAAAGTTGTAAATTTGCATTAATAAGTGGATAATGGTGCTCTGGACAGAAAAAGAGAAGTTAGGAAAAGAGATGAGCTTGGATGGGAAGATGAATAAGTTCTGTTTTGGACATGATAAGTTTGATATGGCTATGGGACATCCAGGTATAGACATTCATCTAGCAATTGGTGTTGGAGGTCCAGGAGGGGGATATTGAGATTTGGGAGATGGTAGAGATAATAATTGAATTAATGAAAAAAGATTTTAAAAAACCCAACATAGTCTTTGCCCTCAAGGTTCTTACAGTCTAATAGGGAAATAAATCATATATAAATCATAGAATGTGACAAGTACATATTTGAGGTCAAACAGAGAAGTATGAGAGATTTAGGTGATAAGATTCATTTTTACCTGGGGGAATCAGAGAAAGCTTCATTAGGTAGGTGTTACCTGAGCCATTCCTTAAAATAAGAGAAAGTTCTCAACAGTTAGGGAAATGGAGAGAGTATTCCAGAGTATAACCTATACAAATGCATGAAGTCAGTAAAGTGTAGGATGAGAATAATAGTCAGTGATGTTTATATAGCACTTTAAGGTTGGCCAATTGCTTTATTTACATCTTATTTGATCTTTACAACAATTTTATGAGATAGGAGCTATTATCTCCATTGTGTAGATGAGGAAATTGAGGCACACAGAAGTTAAGTGACTTGCCCAGGGTCACACAGCTAAGTGTCTGAGGCAGGTTCCAAACCTAGGTCTTCTTTAATCCAAGTTCAGCATTGTATAAGAGAATAACTTGGGGTCCAGTTTGACTGTAGATGGAGGCACAATGGTGAGTAGTGCAAAATAAGACTGGACAGTGGGTTCAATCCATATCATGGAGGGCTTTGAATGCTGTAGGAAAGTTTCTGGGCAGGAAAGTCAGATTTGTACAATTAGAAAGATGCATTTGACAGTAGATGAGTTGGAGAGAGGAAAGAGTGGAGTCTGGGAGGCCAGTTAAAGACTACTATAGATCCTTGAACACATTTGTTTAGTTTCCTTCTCAGATTTTACATTCCTTCTCATATTTTTCCCCCCATAGTTTGCTTGTAATATTATGGTAAAGGATACACAGGAATATGTCAGGAGACCATAGTTTTGAGCTCCTTTACTATTTAATTATATAATCTTGGGAAAGTAATTCACTTTGTTTCTTCATCAGAAAACAAGCTGTAATAGGTAATGTAGGGAAGTGCTCCCTACATAGAATTGCAAATTCCTTGAAGGAAAAACTATTCTTTTTAACCCCTTCTCTGACCCTGGGATTTATGGTACTCTGTTTACTTATAGACACCTCCCCAAGGTTTGAGGACAGATCCACTCCTCTGGAGACCATATGTCCTCTTTGCCATGCTTTATTAATATAATAGTAACAGTAATGACAGAAGAGCAGAGACAATGAAAAAGTGAACAAGAAAAGGGAGGGAAGAGAATGATGAGGGAAAATAGACTTTTACAGGACAGCCAGACAGGAGAAAGGAGATAGGACAACTGGAAGAGGGGACCACTGGATGACAGCCAGTAGATAACATTAGGAAGTATGGTTGTTCTGATTAGGTGAAGATATATAGTGGAATGAACTAAAAAGAAATGTTTATTGGGAGTATGCTGGAGCAACTGGAGAGAGTATTTGAGAAAGGAATGTTGATTGCATCTGGTTAGAGGCTGCCTTTTAGGACAAAAGGAAATAATTTGGAGTCTAGGAGGTAACAAGGTATGATGAAGAATTGTATTTATGTGTTGGGAGAATTATCTTTTTTTTTTTTTTTTGCTTTTTTGGAGGGGGAAATGTAGGGCAATTGGGGTTAAGTGACTTGCCCTAGGTCACAAGTGTTAAGTGTCTGAGGTCAGAATTAAACTCAGGTCCTCCTGACTCCAGGACTGGTGCTCTATTCACTGTGCCACCTAGCCGCCCCTGTTGGGAGAATTCTCATTGTATTTAGTAGAAAGGTAATAGAAGTGGGAATACAGAGAGCTCTGGTTCTAGCCCTTTAGCAAGAGTGTTAGTGCCAACAAATTGGGGTAAGAGTAGGATGTCATTGCCAGGGATGGGTGGGCTGAGGAGAATCTCTTCATTCCATAAAAATCCCCCCATTACATCCCATTTACCACCATTCAGTCACAGATACAAGTCCAATGTATTAATATTTCTAAGGGCTGCAACCTCGAAGAAATATCCCTGCCTGATTTTCTTCCCAGAGCAGATGATATGTATATGTGGGAATAGGAAGAGTAGCACAGTCCCCGTCCTATCCCCTGCCAATCTCTCCAGACTTCCGATTTTCTAGGTCCATGACTTTGGGCAAGTCACATTCCCTTTTTGGGCTTCAGTTTTCTTATCTGAAAAACAAAGGAATTTCATAAGATTCCTTCTAACTCTAAAGTTCTGTGAGCCTGCTTGTTTCCCAGAGTTGAACCATCCTGAGTGAGTGAGTAGGAAGGTGCTTTCCAAAGTGACCCATAGCTGAGGAAAGGCACTATGATCAGAGGTAGGGGGACCTGAAGGTTTCAGGCTTGGGATCACATTGTAGCTATCTGATGAGGGTCATATGCCTTTGAGGAAAACAAACCAAAATAGCTTTCTTCTGATTTGAAGTAGAGATGGTGTTGGTCATGAGTAGTTATCTGTGCCCTTCTTCCCTATGAATGTATCATGGTCTGGGTTTAGTAGACTGCAATTTCCAGCCCCAGGTGACAGCATCTTGGCCCAATGCCAGTACTCTGCTCTCCCTTTGACCAGGGAATCTGGTTGAGAAAATGGTAAAACTTGAGCTCTGGTGGTGGGAGGGGGGAGGTGTTGACAGAAGTGTCAGCACCAGCTGGTTAGAGTGAGGGCTGGAATGTCATTGCCAGGAATGAGCAGTCTGAAGAGAATCCCTTATCCCACACTGATTACCCTGCAGTGCTCTGCTCTCTACCGACTCCTTCACCCCACCTCTCCATACAGGCACACGCCCAACCCATTAACATCCCTCCGGAGGGCTACAACCTCCAATCACCACCTCAGTCTGAGCCCCTTCACTGAGCACAAATATGCATTGAGTGTGTATAAGGGAGAGAGTGGATGAGGGGGAGGGAGAGTCTTTTGCTGGGAACAAACATCTGCCTCCCACCCCCATGAGGTAGTGTCTGTAAATGGACCAGCAGGGTTTCTGAGGTTCAGAATGAGGATGCCAGGGGGCAGTGACCCAGTCTGCAGGGGCTGGAGGGCCAAATAAGGAGGAGGGGGGTTTGGAATCAGAGAGTAAAGAGCAAGCATCGACTGGAAAGCAAGCCGCAGAAGCCAGCCCCCAGCAGGAGACAGGGTTTGTTGGCTTGGCCCCTGTTATTGCTGGGATAATAAGCCAGAGACCCCTATGGGGTGTCAGTAGAAGAGTCAGTAGGAAACTACTCTAGCTAGTCTCAAAATTCAAAAAACGGGAGGGTCAGAGAGGCTACTGGGCAGAAATGTCCATATCCCAGTGGAACTTTAAGGAGAGATTGGAAACCTTAGCAGTATACTGCTCATTTCTTCCTTGTAACTGTTAACTCCCTCAGTTACTTCTTCACACTTTAACAGTTTCCTCTCCTTCACATCAACTCTTCTTCCTTCCTGAGGTCTCAAATTTCATTTTTAGGTACATTTTCATTTTAGGTGCTTATCTTTGGTCCTTTCTAGTTTCTCCACATCATCCTGAAAGTTTTGGGCCCCAAACTGACATGCAACACTAAGGGTCAGTGTCAAGCAAGCATTTCGAAGCACTTACTATGTGCTGGCACTGTGTTCATGTCGGGATACAAAAAAAAGGCTGGAGTTTCCAGAAGGGAGAAGTCTCTTGCACACGACTCTTCCTAACTCCAGGCCCAGCATCCTATTCTCTTTGATACCTAGCTGCCCAGAGGGTAGGAGGATTTGAGTTCAAATATGGACTCAGACACTTACTAGCTGTTTTCCTGTTTTCCTCAGTTTCCTCATCTGTAAAATGAGCTGGAGGACCACTCCAGTATTTTTGCCAAGAAAACCCCAAATGGGGTCATGAAGAGCTGGACGTGACTGGAAAACAAGTGAACAACAACAACCTCCTGACTCCTTGGCTGGCACTCTAGCCCCTGAGTCACCAGCTGCCAAAGTTACTGAGTGTGTATATGGCCCTGACAAGTACATTGTCCATTTCCTGAATTTTCTATAGAATGCAGCTTCTTGGAGTCAGGGAAAATGGTGTCACCAAGGCATCAGCTTCTCTCCAAACTCTCAAATTGAAATATTGCATCTCCTAGGATGTTTACTACTCTTCTTGCTTCATTTTTCCCATCTGCACAAGGAGAATAAAAACATCAATTCTACAGCTTTTTGGGCAGGAGTGGGGCAAGCATGGAAAATTCTCCTTTCTGATCTCCAATTTACTTTTCTCCTTTCTTCCCTCCACTGATTTTCTCTTCATTTTCCCCTCCATCCTCTCCCAGTTCCTCATTCACCACATCTGTAGTCCTTATGAATATTCAATTTCTCTTCAAAGCACCTATGTGTGATTCTTCCTCATCCAAAGGATACCCCCACATCCACTGGGGGTATAGGGGAGAGAGTAGTTTCTCTTTTAACCAGCCTTATGTAGTCAGGTCACCCGTGAGTGAGGGACTGAGTATTAACCCTCTCAGCCTTTGTTCCTCATCATGAACTTTCCCACACTTGGTCTGAAAACAGATACTAATATGTGTCTGCCAGTTCCCAGTCTCTCTAGACTTAGATACCCCAATCCCTAAATGTAGATATTTCCAAGTGTTCTCTTCAAAGGTATGTGCTACTTCCCTTAGGCCTCTTGTCAGCATTCCTAAGACAAGAAGTTGAGACAGGACAACTAGGAAAACTAAGAGAACTCCAGGGTGAAGAGTAAAGGAGGCAAGCAGGTCCAAGGTACTAGAGTTCCCTTCAAGGTAAAGAATTCCCATGTTGATAGCTATCAAGAGCTGCACTGGGTCAAGATGACATAAGGCCAAAGCTGATGCATCTCTCTCCCTTTTCTCCATTGGTTTCACTAAGACTGCTGCTAAACTGCAGAGACAGAGGAGCAGGGAATAAGGAATAAGAATAGAATATTGTTGGCTGTTCTAGTTGTAAGGGACCTTACAGGGCCTCCCAGTGCAGGATTCCTGTTCAGAGTACCCCTGAGATGAGCATCCTGCAATTGTGTGACCCCTTTAATGAGGCAGCCCATTCTATTTTCAGATAGCTGATTGTTAGAAAATCTTTCATTGTGCTCTACTCACATTTGCCTATATGGCTCCTTCCATTACAGATCACAGTTCTGACTTCTAGCAGCAAAATGAAAGTTAAGAGATCAGGTAACAGGGAGAGAAACCTATTTGGGTTCCAAGTCCTGAGGGAGAGGACTATTTCAGTGGGGTCCAATGCAACTGGGGATGGCATAGCCTGAAGTTACTTTGCTCTTCAATGTCTCAGTAGATCAGGCTGGGGTTGAGTGTAGGGATTTTGTCCAGAGTAGCAGTTTCTTACTATTCCTCCCTTCTCCCTCGGCCAGTTCCATTCTGCTCCATTTTACCATTGCCTAGGTTTGAGCACTTTTTTCTTTTCCAGAGAGTTATTTCTAGGGGATGAGGCTGCTGTCATGTAAACTGGGAGGGAGATGTGGGGACAGGGCCCATGTGTTTTGGACACTATTAACTAACTCCCCCACCCCAATCCATCACAGTCTCCCCCCGGGGCCGCCGCAGCCCCAGCAGCTGGGTAACCCCGGGGAGGCTGAGTTGAGGGTCCCTGAAGGGAGCCAAGCTTCAGGCAGAGAAGCAGAGACGCATGTGTGCTGGGGCAGGTTGGGGCTGGCTCCTCATTGGGAAGGGGGCTCTCCAAGCTGGGCTTCATTAAGGCCATGGCACTAATAGAGGAGGGGGTATGGGGGTTGGGCTGACAGCCAATTACTTGCTCGTCTGCATTATGGATTAACCCATCTGGGGCTGGGAGATTGGCTCTGAAAGGGGCACAAAGGGGGGAGGCGTGACCACAATCACACACTGAATTATCTTGTCTGAGCATCATTGTCCAACAAGCAGGGCCTCTGGATGTATGACCCTTCCCTGGGATCTCTATCTCCTTCATTTTCTCTGCCTCCCAAAAAGAGTCAGAGGTAATCTTCTACCTGGTTAAAGGGCAGGGGCTTTGGGTACATTTCAAATGAGCTCCTTCTAGAGAGGTAGGGAGGGTGTGAGGGCTTGGGGATTGGGGTCACACTAGCAAATCTAGGAGCGAAGTGATACATTCACTTCCTTCCTCTCCCCCCCCCCCCCCCATATAGGGACATAGGCTTTCAAAGCAGTTCCTCACCTGTCTCCTTGGAGAGGAAAGCCACATAAGACATACCCCCTCCCCATTGCCTCTGTGGCCTAAGCCTCCAGATTAGGGAGGTGGGGGTAGGACAGGGATTGAAGAATAATAGTCTTGGTGAAAAGAGCAAGATCCAGGGTAGATAGGATGAAAGGCACAGAAACTGTGGGAAGAATCTGAGGAAAGAGATAGGAGCTAGGGGAGAGGAACAGGGATTGAATGGAAAGCTTTGGAAAGGGAGATGGGCTGAGAGAAGAGCAGGGAGTGGGAGGAGTGTCAGGAGGGATCAGGAAGAAGAACCCCCACACTCACGTCTCAGGTCAGTATCAGTGACCATCCATTCACATGCTATGTCATTCTAGCCGAAAAAGAGCTGGTGAGGAGGGGACTTGAAGGACCCCATGCCCTCCTCTGGCATCCCTAATGCTCTCCCTTAGGGAACCCAACACTCCCCTCCCCCAAAGTCTCCCTTTCTAGGAAAAAGCCTATAGTGCATGTTAGTAGAGGAGAGAATGGAAAGGGGGATGGATTGAGAGTGGAGGTGCTTTCCTTTGGATAATCCTCTCATTACCATCTCATAATCAGAATCACGCTTTCAATGTAAATGGGGATGTTAAATATTAGTTTCTCCAGACGCAGGCTCCTCTGGAGTAAATTATCAACGTTCCCCATAATCCCCTCACCCCTTCACTCCTCTGACAGAGATTCACTCCAGGACTGGGAAACTCAACATGGAAGGGTGTCAGTGTGGAGAGGAGCTTAGGGGTCAGGTTAACTTTAGGGTACAAATAATGATAGTTGCCATTTATATACTACTTCAAGGTTTTCAAAATGCTTTTGATATATTATTCCATGTGACCTTCACAACAATACTCTAAGGTACTATGGGTGTTAGTGTCTCCATGTTACAGATGAAGAAACTGAGGCTCAGCAAGATAAGTGACTTACTTATGGTCACACAGTTATAGATGTCAGAAGCCAGATTTGGATACAGGTCAAGTCCAACATTTTGTCCACTTCATAAAGATGACTTTTTCCTTAAAATTAAATTCTATTTTATTTTCAAATGAAGACCTGCCTTGTCTCAGTCCGATGTTACCTCCTGCCATTGATTGATAAAGCAAGAAAAACAAAATCCCTATTATATAAACACATATGGCTAAGTAAAATAACTTCCTGCATATATCAAGACATCTTAAGAATACTGCAAGAATTTGGAAAAAAAGGATTGAGTTTTGTTTTCACCTGATCCTGGGAAGATTTTCCTGATTCTGAAAGGCAAGATCATCTAAAGGAAATTGACCCAAGCCAAACTCATCAAGATACTATCTGTGCTGATTGACTCTTGGTCTCAAATCATTCATGGCCCACTGGAGATCAATAAATACAGTATTGTAAATTATAGTGCCAGATTCCTGAAGGGGGAAGGGATGTTGCCATTGGGGAGCCCAGGGTCTTTGTCCAGTCTATCTAACTTCAAACACCCCTCCTATCTTCTGGAGATGTGGTATTTTCCTTTCAGTTGTGTGCAAAATCAGTTCTTATTTCAGTTAGCACAGCAGGAAGAAGGATTTTGGAGGGAAGGTAAGAGTTGACCTAATTTGTTTCCAACCTTCCTCCAAAAGAAGGAGATTGTTTTGACCTTTTCCTATGTTGAAGGTGTGGAAGCAGAGGGTGGTTGGTGGGTAAAAGCATGTGTTTGTGATGTAACTATAAATACAAAGTATCCCAAAAGTTTTAGTGCTTAAAACTTCACTAAGACTTTTGAAACATTCTATAGAGAGAAAACTGCATTCTCTTGGCATGGAAGAAGAGCAATCAGATGTGAGTCAGCCCCTTTGCTCTGCTCCTGTGTTGAGTATCCAGGCCCTCTGCTACTGGAAAGTTCATTTTCCTACTTGTCCACTCAGTTTGGATGCTCTTCCCCTTGCTGTCTGGCCTTTGCTCTGGATACAAAACCAGTTAGTTCATTCCCAGTTTCCTGCTTGGTACCCAAGAGAAAAGATTTACCTAGCGTCACCAAATCTTCCATTTCATATTGAGATTGGGACAGGGATAGGAGTGGTAAGACCCAGGCTGGCCCTTTGCTCTTGGCCCTTTCATTTAGGGAATATTTGTAAGCATGGGTAACCTTTGTAGTGTGAAGAAGTCTGTTCTGCTCTTCAGTTCCATTCTTTTTTGATTCAGTTCAATTCAATATAATGTGTTTCAGTTCAATATTTAGGTGTCTACTACTAGCTCTGTGACCCTGGACAAGTCACTTAACCCAGTTTGTTTTAGGTTCCTCTCCTGTAAAATGAACTGGAGAAAGAAATGGCAAACAACTCCAGCATTTTTGCCAAGAAAACTCCAGACGGGGTCACGAAGAGTCGGACAGGACTGAAAAACGACTGAACAAATAACAATTATATGTATGCCCCTGTGTTTTCTGCTGGGGATACAAATATGAAAAACAGCGCAACTAGTGACGTACGGAAGCTTAAATTTTTATTTTAAAGTGGGGTTTGAACATAAGTATGGTAGTGGGGGGGTAGGGGGTAGAATAAGCTTTCCCTTAGGACTAGGGTGGTAGGACAAAGGACCCCGTCCTCTTGGATTTGGAACATTTGGGACAGGGTAAGGAAGGGACCCCAAGTGGCCTGAACTGACCTGCCTCAGAGAAGGAAGGAGATGCCTTCGGAGAGTCCTTTCCCCCAGGACAAGGACTGTTTCCATAGCTTTGCTCCCTCACTCCCTCCGTTTAGCTTTCTCCTCATTAACTCTCTGGCCTCATTAATCAGCCCAGATGAAACTCGCCCCAGGGAATGCAGACCGCCCCCTCTGCAGCTTGGTGCTTTAATTACCCTCCCGGCAGGGGAGCTGGCCGCACTGGTGAATGCTCGTCCTAGCCAGTATTCTCCCCTCCAACCCCCTCACCTCCCACTCCCCTGCCCCCTTACACACAGGCACAGACAGGCACATATACGTGCACACAGGCACACAGAACCAGGAATAGCTGGAGATGAGTTGGAAAGGTTATGACCCTGCTGCTAAAGGGACTGATGCAGCAGGCTAAGTTCAATGGTTATTTGACCAGTCAGGGATGGCCTTAGTACCTGACCACTCCGGATGCCACGGGGGCCCTGAAGTGGGAGTGGTGCTTCTGAGGGGCAAGGACAGCTTTTGAGGAAGTCTTCTGTCCCATGTTCATGTTTCTATACATACTCCCTAAAGTTAGTTGGGCAAAGTAAGCATCCACCTAGGATGAAAGCCATAGAAGAATGCAAGGCGGGAATTTGAAGGATCTTCAATTACTTGACTATTGATACTTCCTTTGCCAATTTAAAAAATATCATTGTTTTTTGTCCCTAGACCATGGCATGCAGCTACAACAGTCAATAGTTAATCAGATATAGACAAGTGTTTGTATGTGTGCAAATATATAGAGACATGTCTTGGACAGATGAACAATGAGCTGGGTCTAATTAAATATTTATGAGGAGACAAGCAGATTTTGGTAAACTTAGATGTGCTTAAAATGAATTTTTCCAAAACTACTGGTTGCCATCAAAGTCCAATTTCTTTGCCATCAGTATTCTAGGAATGCTATATCGGTCCCAATAATGGAGCACCTTGACTTTGGAGGAAACTGAATTACAACAACAACAACAATAATAGCTTGAATTTATTTCTTTTCTTTTTTTTTTTTAGGGCAATTGGGGTTAAGTGATTTGCCCAAGGTCACCTGGCTAGTAAGTGTGTCAAGTGTCTGAGGCCAAATTTGAACTCAGGTCCTCCTGACTCCAGGGCTGGTGCTCTACTCACTTTACCACCTAGCTGCCCCAATAGCTTGAATTTATATGGCACTTACTTTGTGTTATGTACTGTGCCAAATGTTTTATAATTATTAACTCGTTTTATCTGTACAACAACCCTGAGAGGTAGCTGGTATTATTATATCTATTTTACAGCTGAGGAAACTGAGGCAGAGATAGGTGAAGTGACTCACCCAAGGCCACACAACTAGTGAGTGTCTGAGGCTGGATTAGAACTAAAGTCTTCCTGACTCGGTATCCTTTGGGTCACCTACCTGCCAATTACAACAAACAATGAGCAGCAGATACCTCATGGTGTCAGTCCATTGTAGCAGGGGCCTCTATTGTGTTGGGGTGTCTTCTGTAGATTGATTGTGGAAAAACATGGATGAGAGGGCCTTGAGAAAGTGAAATCTGCATAGGAAGAGGAAGTACCCACTTCATTAAATTATGAAACTATAAAAAATATTTTTATAAATACACACTGTCAGTTCTCAAGTAGCAATTTTGTGATGTCAAAATTAACATACATAGTGAAGCCTCAAAGCCTTTGATGGACAAAGATACAATTACCAAATTTTGCCCAGAAAATTTAAAAATGACTGCTCGTGGTTCTAACTTACATCTCTTTGTCCTGCTTCTGGAGGTTGATGGGGATATCTAGGATCCTAAACTTGTTTATGGGACTACTCCCAAAGCTTCTGATAATTATGTTGAGGTTGGAGGCACCTATCGAAGGAGGCACTCATTTATAGACTCAATGTTTGAATGTTCAACCTTGAGCTTCTTGCAAACCCTATCCAGTGGTGAATTCCCAGTCTCTGCCACTGACTTATGCTCATTTTTAAACATATTAAGTTTCTCTGTCTGCTGTCCAACTTCTTTTAGAGATCTTTTTTGAAACCAGCACTAGATTTTCCTAGGAATTTGATGCATTGAGAACTTCAGATCCAGCATTTACTTGAAGAGTCAACCTAGAGTTTACTAGATTTGCAGCAGAGGGAGTGAAGGGACACAGCCAGGAGCCAGGGGGCTATTTGTCTAAGACTAAACTCTTCTTTTTCCAACCACTTGAAGCTCTTTTTGAGCTTCACAAATTTGTACTTAGCATTTTTACAGTATTATGATTACATTTTGGAATGTGTCCTTTTAGTTCCATTAAAAAGAATTTTAAAAAAAACCTAATTCACAGGAACAGTTGAAGATCTATCTATGCCAATACCTAAGGATCAAGAAATTCAGAAGGGCAGTGGCTAGAGATTAGGAAGGTAGACAAAATGATAAAGGAGGAAAAAGAGCCTTTTCTTAGATCCAAATGTGCATGAAATAGTAAATGAGTAAGTTGCAGAGGGGCTTCATGAAGATGTTCTGTTTTGTGGGCACGTGTATCTCTATTTCTCCCCCTCCCCTCATTTTGGTATGTATGTCTTACCATGTATATCTTTTTTTTTCTGTCTCTCTAAATCTATACCTGTCTTTGACCGTCTCTCTCACATCGCCTCTCTGTCTTTGTCTCTTTCTCTCTCCCTCCCTTCATTCCTCCTCTCTGCCCCCCCCCTCCATCCCATATACCATATCTCCTCTGCTAAGACTGACCCTTCTCCTAGAACGTGTCTGCAGCTCTGGTAGCTCATTTAGGAAAGAAATGTCTCAGTCTTGGGATGGGGGAGGGATGGGAGAACAAGGGAAGAGGAGCGGGGAAGTGAAGGGAGGGGAAGAGGAGTACATTGGAGGTCCCGGCCCAGGCCGCTAACCAGACGCCTCTGTGATTGCTGACTGAAGAAACTTACAATAGCGCAATCAGTTAGACTGAGTAAGTGGGCAGAGGCGCGGGCTGGAAACCCTCATCGGGTGGATGAATCTATTCATTTTCTCCTGACCTAAATCCTAATCTTCATATCCAACCCCGCCTCCAAATCGGCCTCATAACAAGACTATACGAGGCCTCATCAATAGCTGAGAACTTGCGGGTCTAGCCTTGGTATTAGGGCAGCTGTCAAAGTTCTCCTTTAGCTGTTTTTTTCTTCACTGCATCTGTTATCCAGGTTTCTGCAAGCGAGCAAGCCGGCTAGACTCGTTTTGACTAGATTAGTTACTACTAAGAGTATCTCTCTTTCTTCCACCTCCATCCCTAGTTTAGCTACAGAATATTTATCTGTCCTCTGTTCCTAGGAAAGGAGTACCCCTCCCCCCGCTACTGTTCGCTCCAACACACTCCTAGTTGGATCAGGCTAATGAGTTTCTCTCCCACCCTCTCCCATTGTGCTTATATTGGGGTGTACTGGGGTCTCCGCGGTGCGATGGAGAGTGACCAGGCGGCTGCGACCCCCGCTTCACACCTGCTCCCCCCGCCCCCAGCCCGGGGCCGTGTTCGGGGTCTCCTCCCCCCTCCCACCCCGCGGGAGGGGTCTCAGCTGGGGCCGTACTTGGTAAAGAGGCCTTGGAGAGGCAGGCCACCGAGAAGGAGCTATAAATTTGGAGCAGATGCGGCCTGACAGTCACCCAGCCCGGGGAGGTGGGGGAGGGCACATTTCCTAAACCCAGCCCAGATCCCCGTTTCCTCCGCTGAGTTTCTGGCTGGGTCCAGGAGTAGGTCACTGAAGGACACGCAGGGGGAGTAGGGGTGGACTGAGGCTGTGTGTGTGATGGAGATAGAAACTCTCTGAACCAAGACCCCATGATGGGGGACACTTTTCAAAAGAGGACGAAAGGTTACCTTAACGTCAGCAGGACAACAAGAGCAGGGACAGGCTGAGAGTGAAGATTCTATTCTAGGCTCTGCTACTACTGAACATTAAAAAAAGAAGAAGAGGAAGAGGATATTAAGCTAGAGTCCAATGTGGGATCTGGGGAAGGGAAGGCTTCTGGGGTTACTCATCTAGAAATAATAGTAATAATTCATGTTAATGGGAACTTAAGATTTACGAAACACTCACAACAGCTATGTGATATAGGTAGCAAATATTATTATCTTCACTTTACATGTGAGGAAACTGAAGTGTAGAAAGGTGTAATAAGGTATCCCGGATCATATGACTAGTAAGCAGCACAGTAAGAAATGGAATCCCTGACTCCTGACTGAAAGTCCAGGGGTCTTTCCAATTTGAGGATTCCCAGTGGAGATCCTCTTCCCGACTTCCAGTGAGACAAAGAAGGGATCCACCTGACTAGCCTTGAGCAGGGTGATGAAACAGACTTGAAACGGCATCTTGGAAATTGAAACTGGGTCTAAAGGAGGAATTGGAATGTGGGGTAGGGTAGTCATAGTTCTAAATTTACTTTGGTTTTACTATGGGACCCATTTGGAACTGAGAGGCTAATTCAGAATCTTTTAGTTTCAGGACCTTAAAAAATGGCCATTCTTATCATACGTAGGATGATTGAGTTTTGGAGTTTTTTTTTAGGTTCATGTCCAGGACACCAATGCCAGTCAAATACTCTGGGAATAAAATAGTAACAGCCTTCCCCCCCATTCCCCCCTCCCCCCCTCCCCCCCGCGCAGAGCTAGGCTGGAGGCATCTATTCTCACTTCTCATGCTCTTTCTCCTGTCTAGAAATGAAGAAAAGTGGTTTGGAAGCAAATACGGTCCAATACTCTGGATGTAATAACAGTGTAGCTTTCTTAGAAAAAAAAGTTTAGAAGTTGGAGGAAGAACTGAAAGATTCGGTGTTGCAACAGGTTGCTATAAGCAAAAGCTGCTATGGAACTAGAATTTCTTCAGTTTCTATTTGAGTTCACCAAACTCTGGCTCCCCAAGGAGTACCAAGTATTTTCCGGAATTTTAGCCCTTTCATTTATTGGAAAAAAACAAAACAAAAACCACACCAAACCTGGAGATTTTGGGCGCCCCCTAGAGGACAACAATAGTTTTGCTCTCTACTTAGAGTGAAGCAAGTACAATTCCCAATCTTTCCTGATTCCATGCTCCATCAGTTGCTATGGACTCCCTAATCTGTTGCTTTGTCCAGCCCTCCAGATAATTGTTGAGATAATTAATTATGATTCATTGAGTATTACTGGAAGAGACCAAGATACTTATAAGGTGTATCCTATACAGATAATCACAGTATATTGGAATTAGAAGAGACCTTAGAACTAATCCATTTCAGAGACTGAAGCAATCTACATGCTATCGTTCTTTTCCATGTTTGATTTTGTTTCCCTTTTCCCATTGTCACTCCATTGGTTACAACCCTTCTATACAACCAGACTAATGTCCAATGTGAAAGTATTTGCAGATCCTATACTTGATTGCATGCCGCCATGGTGGGGGGGGGGGAGAGGGAGGGGAGAAAATTTGAAATTCAAGGGATTCTGGAACTGAATCATGTAAACTAAAAGTAAACAAATAATTTTTTTTAAAAAAGAACTCATCCATTTCAACCTCCCTCATTTGCAGCTGATTAACTCAAGCCCAGAGAGATAAGGTGACATTTTCAGATTCACATGACTCCTTAGTGATGTAGTTGCACCTGAACCCAGACCCTTTGATTCCAAGTCTAACAGACTTTCCACTGTATTTTCAAAGCTAAGAATTGTAAAAGAGATCTGAACTTAGAGTCACAATGACAAGAGTTCAAATCATACCTCAGGCATTTACTAGTTGCATAAACTTGGGCAAGTCATTTAATCTGTATCTGTTTCAGTTTCCTGTAAACTGAACAGTTTCAGTATCTGTAAAATAGGTTAATAATACTCCACAGGGTTGTTGTGAAGATCAAATGAGATAACATAAGTAAAGCTGTTTGGAAACCTTAAAGTGTTATATAAATTCTAGTTATTTTGTTATTGCTATTACATAGATGATAGCTATTTTTATTTATTATCTCAAAGTAGGCAGCCAATATTTGTTGAACACAGGAATAAATGCCCTAATCCATGCCTATTCATTACTCATTATTTAAGCAGTGATTACTAGAAAAATGAGTCTACAAGCTTCAGTCACTAATATCGGAACTTCAGCACAATTTGAGTATCTGTCTTCTTTTCTTAGGACAGTCCATACTCCTTGAGTTTCTCCTAAGCCCTTTCAAGGTATTTGTAACATGTATTGAACTGCTTGAGTTCAAGGTATAGACTAGGAGTGCTCACCCAAGAACCAGTTTCCCACACCCTCATGGTTGTGAGCTAAGCACTTTCCTTCGGTAGACACTGAATTTCAGACTGGGGGAAGAGGGAAGAACACAAAGTGACATCATAAATTACATACGGATCTTGGAAAATCAGGAGCCAGCTGTATGACATTTTATTTTTGACCACTAGGTGGCAGTGCTCTCCTGATTAAAACCCCTTTTCCCTCCTCTAACAGTCTAAAGTCCCGTAAATTTCCATCTGTTCAGGCCACAGCTATGGATATCTTTGCAAGATTTGTTCTATGCCTTGGTGGATCTATTATTTCATCACTCTGGTACTCATCACTTGGGTACTTCCTCCACCAACTCAAATCAAAATCCATTCACACTTTCTTATCCTGTGCCATTTTTGTCCAGTTGGTTCCACTGTTAAACCACATGACAGTCAGGAAATGGAAGTGTCTAAGTGTTCAGACAGTCTCCAAGTTTGGAGCACTTAATGTTGGATCCTTTGCAACTGTTGCTGTGGTATTTCTGTAAAGCATTATAAAGTTGCCTGGATCAATGAAATAGGAGCGAACTCAGTCAACCAAACTCTTTTTGCTACTGGTTCTGGGAACTTCCAAGTGAATAAGAAATTAAATGTTGAAGTGTATAGAATACATGGAGCTTCTAGGGAAGAAATGTAGAGGCTTTCCACAATATTTTCACATATACCAAAGCACTTTGAGGACTGGAGATCAGGATAGACCAACCTTTAGGTAGAAGGCAAGGGGGAACTATGGCAACTCCAAATAGATATGAAGGTTGGCTAAGATATTGTTCTTTCAGATCCTAGGGGAAGTTCATGCTCTTCCTCATTCTCCTTATAGCTTTGGCGGCTTCGAGTTAACTGGAGGTGGGAATGGGGAGGGATAACTAGTACTCTTTAGCCCAGTGTGTCAGATAGCTTGGGAAGTTCTCCATCCCTTCAGCTATGTTTGTATACACTGGCATGTTTATAGATACAGAAATAAGGATTGTGAGCAGAAATACAAGCAGATAAGCACAAACAGAAACTTATAGTCTCTAATATCTGCAGACATGTCAGAGCATAGTCAGTCAAAAAGTATTTATTGGGTTCCCTAAGGGCATTTAATATAGCATAGTACTTCACCTTCATTGAAAATCCATTAAAACAATTACCAGGTCACGCTTGAAAACTTTTCTCACTAAGGAATTTGCTTTAGGTGCAGGGTTAGCACGATCTGATTTGGAATTCAATGCCAATACCCCATTAGATAAGTAACTTCTCCATAACCTACTATTCAGAACCTCTGGATTGTAGAAGCTCTATGTGTATTTGTGTACTTATGGACATATTCTAAGACCTTGTGGAGCTAATGTCTATGGTAGAAGGGAATAATTAGAAAATTAATGAATTATCCTTTATTTGCGCTTCAAACAAAGAGCTTGTTTATGTAACAGGTTGTGCCTGGATTTTAGTGTATTAGTGACCATGAATTTAGCATTTACAAATATGTTTGAATTTCATATTCCTGTATTTCATACCAGGCAGTCAAGCTTGGCAAATACTTTTTGTGGAAACACTTTTTTTCAAGACTGAAATCTAAATTTAAATAATCTTTTAGTTTTTAGAATTAATGTTTAAACTGGGAGAATTCATTTTTTTCTGCTGCTAACAAAAGACACATTTGGCTATAGATGCATTTTTTCATATATACCTGAAAATTTGGGTACATACATGTAGGAGGGGAGAATTTAAGAATTTATCTTCCTAGCAGCTTAAATAATATTTGGGGTACTTTGCTACTGATTGCTTCCTCTTGTGGTTTTTAATATTCCATGGTACTTTCCTCAGTCTTATACCAGGATCTTTCCTACAGGTTAGTTACAGTTGGTTAACAAAGCCTCCTCTTTTCCACAGAGGTCTATAAAGAGAGGAGGGAGAAGGTATGGAGTAAGGGAACTAAGAAGCACTATTTTGGAAAAATCAATGTTATTATAAAGGTCTTTTGGTCTCTGGAAGTTGGGAATTTTTGCATCATGGAAATTCCTACCATTGGGGAGGAATTCTATTGTGACTAGGAGCCAGGAACTTTATATAGGACATTCTTTCTCTTAACTACAAACAGCTGAGTAATGTAGCTTACAGGCCTTAGTTTTGTACCCCAAAATATAATCTATAAGGTGGGTGGAGTATGAAACTCTCAGAGTTGGTTCTAGGCAAAATTATGGATTAGGTTAAGTTGGTCCCAGGTGACCTAGGAACCCAGAATCGTAATTTTGTTACCTGGCTATCCAGAGTTCTCATTTTGATGTCTCTTGCTCAGAGAGGCCCATATTTCTAGACTCTCGATTCCCCACCTCTTAGTCCTTTTCAATGACCATTAAATGACACCTCAGGAGGGGGAGCTGTATAAAGGTTAAGTAGCCTATTTGAAAGGATAATTTTAACTGAGACTGACCTGTTCTCCCTCCTCCTTCCCATCCAACCTTCACTGATACAGGGATTATAGTTGATGTGGTGGTAGTAATATATAGTGGGAGGGGTGGAGTGATGGAAAAATCAAAAGAGAAAGAAAAAGAAATATCAAGAAATGTAAGACATGGATATATAGCATAGCACCCTTTGTTCAATATATTTTAATTTAAACAACCATGTTTAGGTTGCCTCTCATAAAACTGAGCAAAAAAAAACCATAGAGATGGGAAAAGAGAAGGAAGAATGTGGATCTCAAATCTAGAGCTGAAAGGGACCTCTGAGGCCATTTAGTCTAATCCCCTTATTGTACAGGTGAGAAAAGTGATAAATGACTTGCCCGAAGTTACATAAGCAGGAAATATCAGAGTTTGAACTTGAACCTGGGACCTCTGAGAGTTAGCATTTTTCCCCACTATACTATACCACCTATTGCAACTTTCCTGGATTTCAAAACTTCGGTTTGTTTAAATTCAAGAATCATATTTAATATATTTAAATGCTAAACTTGCAGTCTGGAAACTTGGATTTTAATTTTAATTCCCACAGTTACTAGGTACGTAACTGTTGGCAAATCACTTGGACTTCTTGAGCCTCCTGTTCCTAGTTTTGTAAAGTGAAAATAATTACTTCACAAGGTGACTGTGAGGAAAGCATGCTATTAACCTTAAAATCCTTCATACACCTAACAAATAAAGTTTCCATTCATCTCATCATAGAACTCACTGGCTCTAAAATCTTCAGTGGCTACCTATTGTCTCTAGAGTAAAACACAAAGTCCTCAGCCTGACATGAAGGGCTTTCTACAATCTTGCTTCAACCTATCTGTTCAGACTTTTCATAATTATGACCTATATAACTCATTCTACTTTCTAGAGCAAATGGCTTTCTTGCGGTCTCTCTGCATTCCTGCAGGCCCTTTTTGAAACCTGTGATGTACTTTCTTCTTACCTTTGTCTCTTAGAATTTCTAGCTTCTCCTAACATTTAGCTCAGATGTCCCCTTCTTCTGGAAGCTTTTCCTGATCCCTTTCCCCCTTTCCCAGCCCCATTCTCTCCCTTCCCTAAATAGACTTGTTTGTTGAGGTAAAGAAAAGGACTTGGGTTTGGCGATCTAGAAGCTGCACCAGCTGAGGCTCGTCTGCAGTTACCATGTGACTGGCTCTCACCTGTGTTATCACGTCCATTTCCACCCTCTGCCCTTTCCTATGAAATTTCTTTTAATTTTCTGGTAATATTCCTTTTGAATTTTCCCAAGCCTGCTTTTTTGGAACTAAGGAAAAAAGATATTTTCAGGCATTTAGACTAATCTACTAGGTTTAGAGACTAGGCATGGTGGCATGGTAATAATAATAATAATAATAATAATAATAATAATAGCTAGCAT
>CM053588.1:135735822-135817159 GCA_028646515.1 Pseudochirops corinnae | reverse complement strand
GTATGTTCACAGAAATCCTGGAAGAGGGCCTTGCTGATGTTTTCAGGGGTTCTGAGACTGTTCTACAGGCAGAGAGTGACTTGATGAGGACACTGGCTATGGTTTTGTTGAGCCTTGTCTCCCCAGGAACTGAGATTGCTGAGGGCTTTCCTCGGGTCAGTATGAAAGAAGGGCCTTTCCTTGGGTTTTCAATGCTGAGATGATATCTTAATCTTGTTATAGTTTAAGGGTGGATGGCCTTTTGTGCTCTCCTGCCCCTTTTGAGAAAGTGCTTGATGTTAATGGATGGTATTGTAATTCAGTAGTGTCCAGGAGTGGGAAACATTTGGCCTTTTTGGTGCTCTGTGATTGACTAAATGAATGTACTTTGTTTATGATTGGAAACTATTCTCCATTTGAGAAGAGATTAAATGAATGTACTGCTCAGGAGTGGGCTACTTTGACTACGGATCCAGGGGTAGGATACTTGGACCTTGGTACTTTGCAATGGAATTGAGAACTTACTTGCTAAATGAAAGAGTTATACTGTATTTTGACTTTCTCTGTTCTGTGAATGTTTGCTGAATAAACGGGGTTTGCTATGCTGGTAATCAGAACCTTGGAAGTTGCCTTTGCTTGGCATTACAACATTACAAAGTGGAAGAGTGAATGAAAGAGGGTGAGGGGAATAGGGGATAAAGTGGAGTACATGATGTACATAGGACAAATCGCGATCTAGCAATAAGGGGAAGGTGACCACTGTGGTCTCTCAGGGAGATAAGAGATTGCAGGGGAGTGGGTAAGGAGGAAATGACTGAAAAGGTAGAAAGAGGAGGGAGGTCTTGCTTTGGGGTTCTGCCATGAGATAGTCTCCTTTTTGTCACCTGCAGGAATTGGGATTGTTCTGGGAGTGAGGTACAATGGAAAAGGGGAATCCATGGGGCCAGCTCTACAAAGCAGTGGTAGAAACTGCCTAGAGGCGAGAGCCTAAAAGATACCTCAGAAGCTTTGATTGCATGTGGAATACAGATGATAGGTAAAAAGTAGATAATTATAGGGGTCATGAACCAGAAAATGTAGGTCCAGAACAGTTAGAAAAAGATGATTAATAATAAAGAAAATAAAGGAAAGCGGTAACAAACATGAGGCAGGGATTGGGGGTGAGGTGGAAGTCAGTAGGAATAGAGCCACCTCCAAAATATATGTGTGTGTGTGTGTGTGTGTGTGTGTGTGTGTGTGTATATACACACATATATACCTATATCTATGTATCTTGAAAAACCCCTATATTAGAGACACAAAGGAATATAAACCTAATTTTCATAACTTTAAATGTGAACAGATTAAACAATTCAGTAAAACAAAAATGAATGGCAGATTGAAAAAGAAAATGAAACTCCACAATCTGTTGTGTTTGAGCGACACATTTAAAAAATAAAGACACATATAAAATTAAATTGAAGCAATGGAAAAAAATTTACTATGCATCAAGTGAATCTAGAAACGTAGGAGCTAAAAGCATGTTATCTGACCAGAGTGAAAACAAAAATTCAACAAATCAAAGGGATAAACAAGGAAGTTACATGATACTAAAAGGAAACAGAGCACACACCAATATTAGTAATAAACTTGTATGCTCACAAATGCCTTAAAATCCAAACTGATAAAGGAAATATTAAAAGAGCTACAGGATAATATAGATGATAATGCAATAGTGACAGGAGACTTCAATATCCTTCTCTCAGTTTTGGATAAGTCTAAAAGAAAGATAAACAAAAGGAAAAATAGGGAACTGAATAAACTGCTGATTAAATAAAGTAGAAGATTTGTGGTATCTTCTAAGTGGAACTAAATAATTATCATTATTATATTCTTTTGAATGTTGCTTTGTATTGTTCTTGGGTCCTTTCATGTCTATGTTTGTCTCCTCTAGAGTTTATATTTTTTTAGTTCAGGTCTTATTGTCATATCTCCATTGTATTTCCAATAGTACTTTCTGCTAAATACTGTACAGTAGGAGTTCAGCAACTTCTTATATATTGAACTACTTGCAGTGTGCTGCTGTACTAAGCAGCAAAATAAGCATTACATAGGCTGTCCCTGTATCTCACTTAATGCATTAACAGCAAATACCTCTTAGGGTTCATTTTTGCATTTGAGTTTTGCTTTATTTTTCTTTTCTATTTTTCTTATTTGGTAGATTCACTGTTGTGGAGGCGGTTTTGGAGATGAGGTGGAGGTAACAGCTAGAAACAGAAGTTTGCTGAAGGAGAGGATTTTCAACCAACCCACCTAATCTGGGATGACTTCCTGCATGAGTCAGGGTAGATTTGAAGAAGGTTTTGAATTAGGCAACAGAAATATGGAGGCTATTATTATTATTTCAAGCATATGGGGTAGTGTGGAAAGGTGTTGAACAGCAATTTCCAAACTTCCTGGAGTCTCCCTATCGTTTTTAAAAAATTTGACATACCTCCCCCTTCCACACCCACTCAAAAGTGCTGAGTTGCATTTATTTTTGATATTATAATTGTGAATGAAAAATAATTTTGCTTTGAAACTTGCTCTTGAATCTACAAAACTGTCTGAGATAATTGGAGAATAATATGGCCAAAAACCAGTGCTGGCAAACACTGGGTACAATCTGAAATTTGGGAAATTTAAAAAAAGAGTACTAAGGTCAAATTCGACGATGATATTATAATGGAAACAAGAGAGAAGATGAATTCTGGAAGTTCCTCCCAGCCATAGGTCTCTAGGATGCGGCTATTTTATAATTAGTTCCTTGATAATTATTCTAGGATCCTAATATAAAATTAAACATGTGTAAATACATATTGTGGTGTATGTTTGTATACACACAAATATGAAACAAGTATTTCACATCAATTGAATTCAGAATTGCATTTATTAAAAACCTACTATGCAAAAAGCACTGTGCTAGATGCTGAGGATAAAGATAAAAAAGGAAACAACCCCTCCATTCAAGACCCTTACATTCTACTTGGAGTGAGCAACATGTACACAGATAAGTAAAAAAAAAAAAATTTATATAAAGGACTCCTTATAGGAAGTAGCACTTGAGCTGAGCCTTGAAGGGAGCTAGAGAATCCAAGGAGGCAGAGGCAAAGAGGCAGAGGATTCCATTCAGAGCAGGGAAAAGAGGCAGCAGACAGAATGTTGGTCTAAGAAAGAACAAGCAGATCAGTTTGAGAGAGTAGTAAGGTGCATAAGTAGAGTAATGTGAAATCAGTCTAGCTTGGGATGTTATTTTCTTTTTTGGGGGGGTGGTTTTTTTTTTTGGAGGGGAGGAAGTAGGGCAATTGGGGTTAAATGACTTGCCCAAGGTCACACAGCTAATAAGTATGTCAAGTGTCTGAGGCTGGATTTGAACTCAGGTCCTCCTGACTCCAGGCTGGTGCTCTATTCACTGCACCACCTAGCCACCTCTAGCTTGGAATTTGTAATCTTTTTTGTGTTACCACCTTCCTTTGGCAGTCTGATGAAACTTATGGACCCCTTCTCAAAATAATGTTTTTAAATACTTACTATAAAATATATAGGTTTATAAAGAAGTCAATTATAGCTTATCTAAAACTATATGGCAATATATAAATATACACATTGTGTGTGTGTATATATATATTTTAAGTTCACAGACCTCAGGTTAAGAACCTCTAGTCTTGAAAAATAGATCAGAGACAGATTTTTAGTTTGTATTTTATATTAGAAGCAAGAAGGAACCACCAAAACTTCTTGGATCAGGAGAATATGTCAGACCTATGTTTCAGAAATATCAATTTTGTATCCATGTTCGGGATAGATTAAGGGGGTGAGATGAGATGGAGGGAGACAAGTTAGAAGGCTGTTGTGGGGGCAGCTAGGTGTCACAGTGAATAAAGCACCAGTCCTGGAGTCAGGAGGACCTGAGTTCAAATCCAGCCTCAGGCACTTGACATACTAGCTGTGTGACCTTGGGCAAGTCACTTAACCCCAATTGCCTTGCCTTCTCCCCTGCAAAAAAAAAGAGGCTCTTGTAGAAAGGGCAGAGGAGAAACAATAAAAGCCTCAACTAGCGTGATTACCATGTGAGGGGAGAGAAGGGGACAGATATGAAAGGTATCATGGAGGTAAAACTGACACAATTTGACAACTGACAGCTGTGGGGGAAGGGAAAACTTTAAGGGAATGAAGAACCAAAGATGACTCCAAGGTTGCGACACTTGACGACTAGAAATATGGCAGTATCTCTGAAAGAAATAATATTGTAGAAAGATAATAAGCTCTCTTTTGAATATGTTGATTTTGAGCTAACAATAGGATATCCAGAAGATATACAGTTGGTAATGTGAGATCAGGGCTCAGGATAGAGATGAAGGCTGAAAATATAAATCTTTGAGTCATCTGTAGAGAGATAATTCAATCCACTGGAGCAGATGAGATCACTAAAGTCAAAATACTGGTATTTTAAATTTTAAAATGCTGGAATGACACAGCTATCATAAGTATGGCAAGAAAAAAGTTATCTAGTCAGTGAAAAAGTTATAGGAGATAAAGTATATTGATTTAATTGTATTATAATAGTTTCACACAATAAGAAATGCATACAGAGTAAAAAGAAACAAATGGAAAAAATTTGATCATATAAACATTGTCGATAAAAATTACAATCCAAGAGCAATAAGGTACTTAGACAATTTTATAAGTACCTTTGTATTCTGCATATAAAGGAAATTTTGTCATTTTATCAGTAATAACTATTACACTGGCAAATTAGTTGATTAAAAAATTGTTAAACTTTTGAATGCATCTAGGAATAGTCAACCTGTGGTGTCTGAGACAATATGGGATAAAAATGATACTCTTTTTACATTATCCCTCTTTCCAACTGAACTCTTATTTCTCATTTTTTTTCTTTCCCTGATCTTTCTCTTTCATTTACTTTTCTTTTAATGTCTCCCCTACGACATATTTCTTTAACCAACCACAATCATTGCTCACTTGCCAGGGTGACACTTGGGACTTAAGAACTTGTTTATTCTCCCCCTTCCCCTCTTTACACAGTTGTCAACTAGATTCCTGTATCCACTCCCCTTCTAGCAACATAGTTTGTAATTTTAAGGCAGCCTTCTTAGTTATATCCTAACCTTTAAAAAAAAATCACTCGTAAAGAATCACAAATATGTGATAGCTGCAGAGGCAAACTTAGGCATGATGTAAGCAAAAACTGCTTAACAAAGTATAGCTGTGCCAGTGGCCACCTTGGGTAGGGTTCCCCCTCACTTGCCTTTCGGCAAAGACAAGTGGATGACCATTTGTCATATATGTTGTCATTGCCTTTTATGCTCTCTGCCTTTCCAGTAAGAAGGAAAATGAAAGTTTAGAAAGGTAGTTGGCGGTGTTCTTGGTGATATAATGGAAAGAGCACTGGACTGGAACTCAGAGATCTGGTTTTGAGTCTTGACCCTCTAAATTTATTAGATTTGTCATCATGAGTAAAATCAGATAACTTATCTGAGCCTCAGCTTCTTTTCCTATGAAGTGTGGACATCTACTTACTTAACAGGATTTTTGTGAGAAAAGCAAATGTACAGATCTAAATTAATAGGAAGATTATTGAAAGTCAGAACTGGATTATAGTGTTACTTCTCCCTTTGACTAGCTGTGACATTAGGCAAGTCACTTCATTTCTTTGAGTCTATTTTCCTATCTGTAAAATGAGGTTGAACTAGATAATGATCTCCTAGAACCTTTCCAGCAATGTGATTGTAGCTATTATTAAGAGTTCATAAAATTCCAGCAAATGAAGATGTATTCAAGGGTAACATGCTAATTTATTACCAGATGGCAAAAACTTTGTCATAAAACTGACTTTCTTTTAATCACCACATATAGGTAGGAAAAAGTATAAATGTTACACAATTTCTTCCTGAATCAAGGACGATTTAAACAAAGAATGACACTGGAAAAAGGTTTGCCAGCAGTGAAGAACTCTGCTGGGCTCTTAAGTCGAACAGTTCTCCAAAGTCAACCAACCAATTAATCAATCAACAAGCATTTACTAAACTCCTGCTAGGTACCAGGCACTGTGCTAGGTGTAGACTATGCTGCTCATTAGACACTAGTTGAGGATCCACTGGACACAAATCAAACTCCCTTCTATGCTGATAGCTCCAAATCCACTTTCTATGGAGATGTGCCATTCATTGTCCTTTGCCTCCACCGCAGAGATGCTCTCCCAGATCTCTGTTTTGCTTTAGTTTTTGCTCCCTAGGGCCAGCGTGGAGGAGGGGCTGAGGTCGTGGGGATTTAAGATTGTGCATATTTGGGGGAGGGCAGTCCAAAGAGATCCTTGACGCCCTCCCCCCCCCCTTCGTCTCTATCTATTCCCTCCCGTCTCCTCGCCCAGCGCTAAGGCCTTTAGTGTTTAAGGAGGGGGTGACGCCGAGAATCGCACTGAGTTCGGCACACCGCCTTCGCCCACCGCCCCTCTTCAGGCTTCGACCCCGTCACCACTCTTCCCGTCTCCCTCCGCCCACCGGCAAGGGAAGAGAGTTCACCAGCCAGGTCTAGCTAGACTAAGAAGGTGTGTCCGCTCCCCGCCCTCCGCCTCAGTCCCTGCAGTAGGCGCACGAGCAAAACCAGCCAACCCGCCCGCCCGCGAGCTCCAAAGAGAACAGCGGGTAGCTCCCAAAACCGCGGCGGCCGGATGTGGGGGCGCGTCACTTCCGGGCGGTGCAGCAGCGGCCGCTCGGAAGATGGCTGCGCCCTGTGGCTCGGAGCTGCCCACCGACTCGCCGCTGAAGATCCCGAAGATGGAGGTGCTGTCTCCGGCCTCTCCGGGCGGCCTGAGCGATGGGAACCCATCCCTGTCTGACCCTTCCACGCCCAGCGGCGCCTCCCCGCTCGGGCCCGGCAGCGCGGCTGGCTCGGGGGCAGCGACGGCGGCGTCTGGGGCTGGGGGACTGGGGCTGGGGGCCCGCAGCGCCGCCTCATCCTCCGTCTCCTTTTCCCCCGGCGGCGGCGGCGGGGCCGCAGCAGCTGCCGCCGCTGCCTGCCGGGGCATGTCGTGGACCCCGGCCGAGACCAACGCGCTGATAGCTGTGTGGGGCAACGAGCGGCTGGTGGAGGCACGGTACCAGCAGCTGGAGGGAGCCGGCACGGTGTTCGGCAGCAAGGCCCCCGGGCCAGCCATGTACGAGCGCGTGTCCCGGGCCCTGGCCGAGCTGGGCTACGAGCGGACCCCGTCCCAGTGCCGGGAGCGCATCAAGGTAACCAGCCGCCCGGCCCGGGGCAGCGAACCAGATACATTGAGAGAAGGCGGGGAAGCCGGCCTCGGGGGGCGGGGGCGGGGGCTGGGCTGTCCGCGGAGCTTCCCTCCGGGGCCGGGGGGCGGTTCATCCCCTCCGCCTTTCTCTTCTCCCCTTGGGGAGGAGACTTTTTCGGGGGGCCCGCCAGGCCTCGGGTCTTCTGGGTGTGAACTTAAATGTCCCTACCGCCGCCGCCGCCCCCTTTTCTTGCCAATTTGGATGCTCCAGCTCTCCGAAGTTGGTGGTTTTTCATTGTGTGCTGAGCGGCTGTCCTCGCGCTGCAGGCGCCTCTCTTCCCCCCAGCACCGGGGCCCCTCGCTTTGTTCCATACGGAGGGGCTCCCAGGGTCGGAGGCGGGGTTGGGGAAAGGGAGAGGAGGGGGGAGATGAGCTCCCATTCTGGGTTTCCCAGTGAGTGGCGGAGCCACACTCACAGAAAGAGCTTTCTAGGACTACTGGCCTTTGTGTCAGTTGCAGTATCTCCAACTTGAGCTGCCAGCGGGGCTAGTAGGATTCCAGATGCCTTGGAAAGAGCTGCTGGCAGCCCAATCTTGTATTGTTACTGTGGCAAGTTAGTGGGCACAAAGACACCCAGACTTGGAATTTGGAAGGAATGTGGAGTGAGACTGTTGTTCCCTTGGCTTGAGACTTTCTAACATTTTTCGTTAGGCCCCTTCATGAAAGTCATCCCTTTCCTCATGTTAGGTAGATACTGAGCTGTATTTGTAGTAGTAAGCAAAAAGCCTCATGAGTCTTGAATTTCTCCTCACATAAGCATTTTAATGTTTAGGTACTTTTAATCTCGACCAGAAATTTCACCTTTGTGAAGGCTCTTTAGTAATTTGCAGTTTTTAAACCTATGGGCTCCAGTTTTTTTGATAGTGAGTTGTATTTTAGTTGAATAATTTGTGATTACAAACCTACAGTGCCCACCAGACTTGATCCATTTTCCCAAGCTTCCCTGAATGAAAGTCTTTCTGTTAATTTAGGGATGGTGTACCTACTTCAATCCCAGGTTCAATAAAAATCTTAACGTTTGTGACTTTTGGCTGTTTTTCTCTTGTGTGTATTATTTGTTTATGGTTTTATAGACAGTGAAAGTTCTTTTTGGATTAGGGTCTTCTTGAAGGCTGCTGCTATCTGATGGATTTAGAAAAATATAATTTAGAAAATTTTGGCCAGGCCCAAAACCAAAGGTATTTCAAATCAATCAGATATTATTCTGGGACTCTGCCAGTTAATTCTCTTATTCTAAGTTGTTTTTATTCGTAGTGTCTTTGACTTTAGAAAAAAAGTCTTTTGCTTCAGTTCAGTAAAGCATTTACTGTGTTCTGGGCACTGTGCTGGCTGCTGAGAATATAAAGATTAAAAGCAACTTAATCCCTCTCCTCAGCCCTCAAGGAATTTAAGTTTTACTTTATCTGTCCCAGCAGAGCCCAAATAAATAGAGGGGGTGTGAGGTGGGGGAGAGGAAGCAAAGGAATGATCCAAGATTCAGTAGGAAAATTTGAGGAGGGAGATACATTATTATTCCTATTGTTTTGTAAGAAATTCGAGCTGTTTATTAAATCTAATGAACAGTATATAAACCTTTATCAGTATTTGATTCAGTCAGTTAATGGTCAAGGTCATTGAAGTTATAAATTTGGAGAGATCACTATTCTTAATACATTTAACAGAGTTAGTTAATCACTGCCAATGGTGTGCAATATACCATTCTCTAGTTTAGGTTCCCCCTTGGGGATACACCCAGACCCTAAAATCTTACCCATCTGAATTCTTTTGTAGGGGAATTTCAGGACTGATTTCAGTTGTTGAGCATGCTGTGTTATCAGTGGATCTACTGAACGTGGATAATTCCACTCTAAATCTTACCCCTGAAACGTCCAAATATCATTCAGTCAGTTTGCCCTACTATCCCAATCTGCAAGAGATGAACGAGTAAAGGAAATTACATAGTCTTATTAATTTGTTTTAAGAGGATATATTTATCCATACAAATGAGAATGACCATGGTATCCTCTCAAACTCTTCATATATAGAAGCTTATAAAAAAAAAATTAGACTTTTGTATCCATTAGTTCTACTAATGCAATACTATTCCACTCCTTTGAAGTTCTATTCTGATGTCTTTGGTGCTGTGGAGGTGGTTCTAGGGTCTGGAAGGCTAGGCCAGTATAACTACAAGTTCTTGTAGTTTCTGCCAAGTTGGGCAGACTTTGGAATGTGGGAGTGCTTGACAGTCTATATGTGTATTGTCCTAGAACTAGCCCAGCCAGATTCATCACTTTTTTTAGTTACGAGATGATTAATTTTTTCAGCCTCAGCAACTCTTGAAGACCATCTACTAAATAGAGGGTTTGGGAACTCTGTGGAGGGAGTTACACCTAAGGAAAACATAAATCCTTGAAATATGAATGTAATACTACTTCACTCGCAACGATTCCTAAGTTGGCCAAATGTAGCTAAACTGCCTCTGTTAATTACTTTGTTTAAAAGATAGGGAAGAAAAAGAGCTTGATTTCTTTTGTATTTCAATCAAAGCAACCCAGACTTTACCAACTAATGACTAGAAAGAGAACTTTGATAAACTTGTGCTATACTGTAGTATTCCTTTGTAAACTTAAAAAAAATGTTCAATTATATTACCTGAAAATCCACCCAGAAATAAATTCATCTTGTAAAAGACTTTTAAGGAGAGTGATAGGTTCTGCAAATTAAGTTTTTAAGTTTTGTTACAAGTAAGTGACTTGCAACCAAATGTGGAAAGTAAAGGCCTCAATGCATGGATTAGAGGGGTTGGCTTAACTGAGAACTTATAGGAAACAGAAATTTGTATAGGGCAAAAACAGAATTGGCTTAATATAGTATCCGACCATGACATGTCAAATTACTGTACATTGCAAGAGAGATTGTTTTTCCAGCCAACATAAAATCCATACCCTAAGCAGGTAGGGTGAATTTGTTTACTCAATAATCTTTATCTCATCATAGCAAATAAAGACAGATATTGAGTTGATCCCAGCTGGATGTGGCTAATAATACTTTTTAGCTTTTTCCAAGTAGTCTAATACTGTATTTCAAGGACAAATGGAATTTTGATCTGATATCAATAGCTGGCTGTTGCTGCATAGCTCTTATCTATTAATCTTTTTAAAATTGTTATAAACTTAATTGCCACCACTCCAAATAATTGAATAAATACACAAGCATCTTACATAAAACTCTTAGAATTTTATAAAGTAGAACCAAATGACTTAATACAATAAACTAGCAAAAATATGTCCTGCTTATGCCTTTTTCCAGTTCCATCTGAAGTTCTACTAGTTTTGTCTTTGTCTTTTTTGTAACATTGTAGTCACTAATTGTAGTTCTGGTAATCTTGCTTTGCATCACTTCAGATAGATCTTTCCATATTTCTTTACATTCTTCATGTTTGTCATTTACATAACATCTGTTTTATCATATAGATTATTCTAATCTTGGTGTGGAAATATTTCACAGTTTAACAATATCTGACCTGATTATTTCTGAAAAATATTCGTTTGCCAAATAGATGAAAATGACTGGTTTGGGTGGCCTAATTTTGAATTCTTTCTTGTTCTTTGCAAGGCCATTTATTGACATCCATTTTTTGAGTGAGTACTATGTGTATATTTAAAACACAAGTTTCTCCATGATCTACTTGATATGGACACTTTCTTAAACAGTGAAGGTTGCTACATAACCATGCCTTCTCATCCTGCCCAGTTCTTGTCCATGACCTCATAGAAGAACAAGTTACCCCAGAGGAGCTCCCCACCTTTCTGAACTCAATCTGCCTCTAAGTTTGTAAACATCCTTTATGTAATAGTGTACACCCTATTAGTGTGTATGGTGTACACCTCTAGGGCTATGCACTTGTAACCTAATAAAATATCTTCTTAGATTGAGTATCAAATGGTATTTACTTCTTTCAAAGTATGTTCAGATTTATTGTCTCATTTGATCCTTAGGAAAACCTCCTGAAGTTGTAGTCTTTCCTGTGTTCTTTCAGTTAAACTGACTTCCTCCCTAGAATAAATTTTACAGTGTATTTCGGAAGATAAGAAATACATGAAAAAGATGAGTAACAATACAAGTCAATGAATTCACAAGGTGTCTTAAAACAGTGCATAATTAAGTTACGGCAAAGGCTATTTTCAGAAAAGAGATAATGTCATAGTTCTGCTATGTTAGCAGTTCTTGGCTTTGACACTTTATCCAAGCTTTGATTTTATAAAATCATTTACTATTGAGCCAGATGCTGCATTCACACTTTTAGTCAGTTAATCTGATGCACTGCAAAACTCATTCTCAAGTCCCATGTTTTTGGGCATTCTCCAAAAATTTGCCTCTTGGGAGTTGGCTTTATGTCCATAAAACAGATGTGTACTTCTAGCTTGCCACAAGATGAATGCAAGGTGAATGTATGACCTAAAAAACTTGTCTTTAATGGATCAATATTGTTTGCTTATTTAAGAACATGTTTAAAGATAACGGGGTGGAGTTTCTCCTTACCAATCAAAATGAATAATTCTTTAGGATGATTTTTGGATTAATGAAAAGTAATTATCACAATACCTAGAATAATTTTTGTGATTCAGGGGGCAAATCACCATTTTGCCTAAATTTTAACTATCATGTCTAACCATCCTTTTGTGAGAATCAGTGCTTTTTTTTTTAATCAAAGAAAGATGCTTAGGGCCAAAAATTGTCCTTGTCCTTAAACATTTAATAAAATATAGGCTTCTCTGTGGATTCTACAAAAACCTTCTGTCTTATGATGAAATTTTCAAGAAGTGTCAGTTGTTACCAAGGTATATATGATTTAATCAAACTGGTTACCTGTACTAAAATTTTTGCCTATTCTGCTTCATTTAATCCCCTGACATCACCTGTAAGTATATTCACTCTTAGGCTTGCCTATTGATGAGTCTGAGAGAGATGTGGTGAGTGCCTAGAAAGAGTAGATTATTGAAAATATTGTTTCATACCTTTTTTAAACTTGTTTTTTGGAACACATCAAGATTTTCTCTATTTAGAAGTAATTGACTTGGCAATCATATCTTATTTGTGAATGAACAGGATTCTGGGTCTGCTTTTTAAAAAAAATTTAAATATAGGAAGACTGATACAGTATACAAATTAAATACATTTGTGGTCTGTTTTCAGAAAATGTAGTATACAAAAAATAAGTTTGGGAAAGACAGATTAGAGAATTATTTAAATTATAGAAATAGTTTTTCTTTTATAAAATAATTAACGTAACTCCTTATTTTTTATGCCATGGACCCCTTAGAATCCTTTAGAACCTTCTTAGAATCTTTTAAAATAAACAAAATACAATACATAGGATTACAAAGGAAACCAATTATGTTGAAATACAATTATCTTCAAAAAAATCATGTGTTCCAGGTTAAAAATGCTTGCCTTAAATCATGTATTTACCTAATTCATGTAAAATCCGTTTATAAAAAGTCATATAATAATAATAGTGCATCATTTTATATAGCCTTTTACAGCTTACAAAGCACTTCAACATAAATTATCTCATTTTTGTCTTTGCAGTGTATTGTTTCAGTTAAATACAGCGAAACTAAGACTTAGGTTTAGTGATTTGTCCAAGGTCACTGGACTTTTCAAGAACAAATATATTGTGTAAAATGATTCTCATTTGAGTATAATGACCTATTATATATAATTTGAGTACCCCGACCTGTTGTATTCAGCAAAGTGATATTAGTTTGGGGCTATAGAAAAAATTTTCACTTTGCATCTGCTTTTTAGACCTTAATAAGAATATACCATTTACCATACTGTATAGAGGATCATTCACATACTCACCATTGTTATTAGAGATCACCATTTAGCAAGGAACTGGTATACAGTTTCAAATTTTAGGCTTCACTTTGAAAGTCCAAGGAGCAAAAACAGTACTGTTTAATTATTAGACCTAATTAGTTTGCCTATAAATTGATTTGAAGATATCACCTGGAAACCAATCAACTCTCCATTTTGGAAGAGTAGATTATACAGGCTTCTGTAATGCCATGCACAAGCAGCTTTCCAGAAGAATGCTACTGTGAATAGCTTTTAAGGTTCTGATTACACAGAATAGTGAACACTATTTATTCCATAACAAATCAAAGCAAAACATTCACAGAAAATCAAGATACAGCATTCACAATGTTACACCTTATCATAGATAATCAAAATATAGCATTCACAACAACTTATCACAGAAAATGGCCACATAGTTTCCACTACAGTGGTCACAAAGTTTTGAACAAAGAACAATCATTTAGTAACTCAAGCATTCACAAAGTCCTTAATTCAGTCACAAAGTACAATTGTCAAAGTTCTCCACTCATGGGACATACTAAGTTAACTCAGTCACTTATTCAGTCATCAATCACTAAGTACAATCATTTAGTAAATCAGTCATTGTATTAACTCAATCATTCAATCATCCTTCATCATTCACTATTCAATCATCAGAAAATACACAGACCCTCCACCTCTAGGTCACTAGTAAATTTACAGTTTCTCAGTCAGTATACAGTATCCAAGTAAAGTCTTCTTTCAGCTTGACTCAAGGTGGATTCTTGGATTCCCTCGATCCCCATCCATGGTCCCAGATCCTACCTGGATTCACCAAACTGTCACCTGAGTTCAAAGGCAGACAGCTCCCAGGTCCTTGTCCAGCTCTCTGTGCAGTTCCTGCTCCACATTGGAGCTCACAGTGTCTAGTCCATCTCAGATCCTTCACAGTTTCTGTTCCTGGGAAGTCAAGGCCCAACAAAGCCACAAACAAGTTAATACAAAGTTCCAGCATCATAGTCATGCTTCCTCAGTCCCCTGGCATCTCCGGCTGTCCCTCGGACTCAGCAGAAGGCTCAGCTGGCTCCCAGAATCAAAACCAAAATCATTCTCTTTGGGGGGGGGGGGAGGGGGGCAGCTTTCCTCTTCAGCCTCCTTGGCTCCTCTTAAACCTCCCCAGTGGCAGCAGCTTCTGCCTCCATGGAGTTTGGTCCAAGAACGTCTGTCTCTCCCAGCCAGGGTCTTTCCTTATATACACATAGCATTAGCTTCCTATTTCAGCCAACTCTTCCCTGTTCCGTCAGCAACAGGAGACAGGAGTTCATACCTTCTGTTTCTTTAACAGAGGCTTAATCTGAACTGACAAAAGGAACTTCAAATCTCATTACTGTTACACCTTATTTCTCTTTTGTCAACTTTGTCCATTTCCTTAACATTTTCATTAGGGAGTATCGTAATAACTGAAATTTATATCCAGTCAGATGTTGGCTACTATGCCACCACACTGACCTATACTCATACTTCATAGATTTCTTAGGGCAACATGAAAATCTTTGAGTATAAGAAGTTACTTTTCTAAGTTAAAAATGCAAATGCAAACAAATGCAAAAAAGAAAAAAGTATAATGCTTAAATAAGTAAACTTATAGTTGTTTATTTTTGCAGAGATAGTTAACTACCATATAATAACTGCTGCTGTGATGTTTCTATCCTGTAGTAGAACTTATTTACCCAAATGTTGACTTCTCCATGTAAAGTTAAGGAGTGCTGGATTTAGAGTCAAGGTTCCTGGATTCATAGTCTGGCTGTGCCTCTTACTACCTAATTGACCTATGACAAATCACTTTCCCTTTCTGTTCTTCAGTTTCTTCATCTGTAGAATGAGAGTGGGATTGGACTGGATAACCCCTTACTTGATACCTTCCATCTTTAATATGTGATCTCTGAAATTTAATAAATTGGTTCTAAATTTGCAAATTTTTCAGTTTAGCTTAGTTTAGCTTCATCTCTGTATGTTTTAGCTTTTCCTACATTACCTGAATAACTGAAAGACGACCATTTCTTTAAATTAGTAGTTTCCCCATTTGTAAAAGAGAGCTAAATGAGATCCCATAGAAATGACATACATACTTCTCCCAGTCTCCTAAAAGCTTAATGTAGTGCTATGCCATATTGTTACTTCCCAGTATCTGTCATCACTGATTAGTTGACATATTAAACATTTTAATAGTTACTTTTATTATTATAAAATTTTACATGTTTCTAGCCCCTCATGTAACAATAGTGTATATGGAACAGTGAAATCATACTGTTCATTCAAATTGATCCTGTAAAGCAGAAGTTTAACTAAATGTAGTTTAAAGTTATACCCTTTCTTTCGCATACTTCATAGTTCTATTTACATGAAGATTTTATTATAAGTTGTATTTTTATAATTCATTGTAGTATTTATATTCAACTCTTCCCATTTCTGTGACTAAACCAAATGTCTTTCATTGATCTTAGTGTGATCAGGAAGAATCAGTTTTGGTTAAAATTCATTTTTAATTCTAACATCTGCAAATTCTTTTCCCTATAAGAGAAGACTTGAATTGTGGTTCAAGAAGGACACTGACAAATTGCTCTTGATTTTAACCTTTAAGCTATCTACTTTGGTAGTTGGTGATGCAGTGAATAGAACACTGGACCTGAACTCAGGAAGACCTGAGTTCAAATTTGTCCCCAGACATTACTAACTCTGTGACCCTGGGCAAGTCATTTAACCTGGCAGATAGTAGTTGTTTAATAAGTGTTTATTGATTAATTGATTGACTTAACCTCTTTTGCCTCAAGTTTTCTTTACTGCAAACTAGAAATCATAATGGCTCCTACTAGGAAGAGTATTTGAGGATCAAATGAGATAGTATTTGTAAAAGTGCTTAACACGGTGCCTGGCACATGGTGGGAGCTATATAAATGCTTATTTCCATCCATTCTCTCCCTTTTTCCCTATTTTAAAATGTTAGGAATTTATATACATAATTTAGAGTAATATAATTTGAACTCTTTTTTTTTTAAGAGAAGAGATTGCTTTATATTAGTATTTAGAAAGTTCTTTGGACCAATTACCTATATTATTCATAAGACCTAGAAATTAATCTTTTATGTTTTGGGGTATACCATGAAAAATTCCAGTTTTCTATGCTGAATTAAGCATAATGTACATTACTTTGTCTAGTAAATATTTCTTTCCACTATGTAGCAGACTGCCACCGGGTTGTAGGCTAACTAGCAACACAGTTCTAGCTTCTTGTTATAAGTAAGCTTTAATCCGAGCTTTCTCTCTTACAATCTAGTAGGAGTAAGAAGATATGCACATAGATAAATGTATTTCACTTTAGAATATAAGTGACAAGTGTACAAGAAGGAAGACAAAGTGTTGTGGAATCAGATGAAGAAGAGATCATATGTAGTAAGGGAGATCAGAGCTGCCCTAAGTTTGTTACTTATTACCTGTATTATTTTGGGCAAGTCATTTAACCTTTGTGAACCTTGGATTGCTTATCTCTTTTAATAAAAAGGCAATAGGACTAGATGCTTGCTAAGGTCCTTCTATCCTATGATCCTAAGTTGAGGTCTTCATGCACTCTTCTTTTTGATCCTCTTGCCTAAGTCTTGAAAAATTTCCATGTTGGAGATTTTCACATTTTCTAATATCATTTCCCTGGTATCAGGATCCTTGCTTGAATGACTCACAGCAACTCTTCACTAAAAGTTATATTTAATTCCTGGATGGAAGTAGAGTTGGGGTCCCATTGCCCTACTATAAAACATAATTAGATAAAGTAAATTAAAAATAATTATGTACTTTAAATGAAAGAAGAAAATATTTACATTTACATTTTGGGTTGAAATCCCACTCTGACCAGTATCTGTTGTAAACATTGTCATTATAAGTTAAAAAAGTCCCCGTAGTCAATGACCAAGAAGCACTAGGCAATACTATAATGGTACATTGATGGTATTACATTTTCAGGTGCAGCAGAGAATGAGAGGCACTTAAAATTTAATGATCTTTTCTATGCTTGCAGTGTTTTCGATAGTAATATTAGGTATGTTTTTAATAGATATCAGATTTAGGAGCATTAATGTTTCTTTGATTACTGACTTACAGGGTGCATCTGTGGAATAGAAGATACACATATAGTAATGTATCAGCATATTTAACTTTTTAGTATTCATATAAAGATTTAGCAATAGTGCTGAAAGAGTGATATGGAAGATGATGTAGGAAGTTTGAGACCAGGTGGCAAAAGGCATCTTCTAATTATTGACATAGCTACCTGTTAAGTGATGATTTGTAAAGTAGATGAAAGGTCCGGTATGTCTCAGATGGTTGACCTCATCTGTTCTCAAATGTATGTGATCGTTCAAGGATTTCATCTCCCAAAATAACTCTTACTTTCCAAAGAATCCCTTAAATATTAACTCAAACTTGCAAATTAGATTTGGGTTGTGTGTGCTTCACTACTGGTATTAAGTGGCTAAGAAATCAGCCAGTGCTATGCGTATGTTCGAAACATTTATTCAGCTTACAGAATGTGTGTTTGCTTATTCATTACTGCATCATGTATATTTTGTTGGGATTAAATCAGAATGACAGTGCTGATGTATATATGAATACAAGGAACCATTGTGATGACTTCATAGGGTCTGTAGCCTGCCCATTTGGGAACCACTGCTGTGCTCTATCAATTTGATTACTTTTCTCCAACTTTTTCTACCAGAATCTTCGTCCTGTTTGAAAATGTTATGTTAAGAAGGGCATACTCTTTAGTCTTGCTCCTTTTTGTATTCAATAATTTTCTTCATTTCTCTTGAAAATATATTTCATAATGCTTGAGCTTCTCTATTGTTTTCTCACAAGTGTTCAGGTAAACTACCTTATCATTCCTTTATTTTGTGCCTTGAAAGTATTGATGAAGTGCTCAAAAAATCAAGTCTCTAGTAAGTCGTTATTATAAGATCTCTGCCGGCATAGTTCAGTACAAAGAGCATAGGATTTGGAGTCAGAAAACCTAGATTTGAATCCCAGGTTTTTTACTTACCTGTGTGTGAGAGATACCTTTGGCAAATTATTTCACATTTCTGAGACTCAGCTTCCTTATCTAGAAAATGAAGAGATTGAATTAGATTAGGGGTTCTTAACCTGGGGACCATGCACATAAGAGAGAGAGAGAGAGAGAGAGAGAGAGAGAGTGTGTGTGTGTGTGTGTGTGTGTGTGTGTGTGTACACCAAAGTATTTCAACATAATTAGTTCCTTGGAAATGCTATGTATTTTATTTTATGCCTTTAAAAAACATTCTAAGAAAGAATCTGTAGGCTTCACCAGATTCCAAAAGGGATCTATGGCACAAAAAAGGTTAAGAACCACTGGATTAGATGAACTTTAAGATCTCTTTCAGTTGTAAATACTGTGATCCTATGATTATTGTTTCATTGAGGGACATCAGAAGTTGAAAGTGCATACCTGTTATCTTTTTCTCCCTTTGTTGCCTTAAAAATAATAAGGAACACTTGTGATTAACTCTTGAGCAACAGAGGAGGATATTATATTTATAGTAGTTAACATTCTCTTTTCTTCAAGGATTCTCTGAGCAATCAGAATAGACATAGACCTAATGAATCCAGAAAACTACACTATCACCCACATTAGCTAGCTAGGGAGCAGGAGCAGGCAGGCATTGATTGGTTATCAAAGCTTGCTCTGGAGACAGGAATTGGATTCCAATCCTACCTCTGGTGCCTAGTACTACCTGTGTAACTTGGGGCAAGTCACTTAAGCTCCATGAACCTCAGATTCTTCATCTGTAAAATAAGAGAAAAGGATTAGATGGCCTGAGAGGCCTCTTCAGGCTCTAGATCTATAATCCTGTCAAACCTTTATCTTAGAAAGATTTTATGACAGAAAAATAAATGGATATCTGGGAGTAATGGGTGTTACATCTCGTGAAGATTGTGGTGACAACTGAAAGTAAAATTTGGAAATAAGGAGCTATAAATGAACTTGCAAAAAGGCAGATTTAAAGGTATATAGGGAAAACTTCCTTATAATTAGTGACATGGGTTGCCTTCAGACATAGTAGATTTCTCCTTAGTAGAGATTTTAATCAAAGACCGTATATTCATTTGTACAGATTCTTGTAGAGGAGATTTTTGGTCAGTTGTGATTTGGACTAGATGGGCTTTGAGGTCCCTTCCAACTTTGTGAATAAGACAGCGATTATAACGTGTATGCTGCCTGAATAATTTCAGTTCTGGACAGTTCCCCATAGTTATTAAGGCTATAAACAAGAAACCTTTTGACAATAGTTGTCATTTTTCTACCTGACCTTATAAAAATCGAAGGGTAGAAATCAGCTGATTCTTTCTTCATCTTTATGGTAAGGATAGCTGTTTTATATTTTTGAGTTCCTTACCCCATGTTTCAGATATAAGAAGCAACTAGGTTTGAAAGTCTGGGTGATGATTTAATGGAGACTATTGTAGAGATCTTTCATGCTTCAGGTAGGGTTCAAATTACGTGATCTCTGAAGTCTCTTCTGACTTTGAAATTCTGTGATTCTACAGCCATAGAACTACCCCTTACAGGTTAACAACCTTTTGAGAATTAAAATATATACTTCATTGCTAAGGAAACAGTTATCAGAGATTATAGATACTGTCTAAAGAGTCTTCCTTGTCACCATTTGCTTTGAGGAAAAGAATTTATTTATTTGTTACACTTATACCTATTTTCCTACCCTTTCTGCTTCTGCTTTTCTTAAGAGGTATTAGGGAGCTCTTATCATCTCAGATTTTGTGTTATAGTATGACAATAATAGTGTAGCAGAAGAACAGAGAGAGAAACCAATTTGAGTCTAGCCAGATAACAGACCTGACTATAGTTAGTCAAAGGAAATTTTCTGCTAATAATGACTTTCATTTCTTAATCTAGAAGAATTCTATTTCTTTCCTCTATTAATCTTCCCTTAATTTAAAATTAGCCTCTAAGGAATTTTTAAAAATTCTTAAATTTTTAAAAAGTTTTTTTAATTCTAAGGAATTAAAAAAAATCCACAGTCACGATATAACTGTTAAACATTATGTCATCTTTTAATACAAGCCAAAGTCTTGGGGAAGTGTCTACTTGATGTAAGTGGAGCCTGTGTTGCAATCAGAAATTCTCTTATCCCTCTTCCTTCCCTGGAAAGGGTTTAAAAAAAAATATATTGTGAATTTGCATAGTAAAAGAGAAATTTGGCAACTCTTACAGCCTTTGCAGCTGCAAAATCCACCAGTTCCCAGACATCAACAGCCCACAAGAATTTATCTGGGAGACAACCCTGGCTCTCCATCAGGGTGTGGAGGCCTGGGCAGCATGGCGATGGAGACCTTTGTGAAAGATATCAAGCCCAGGACTTAAGAACCTGAATCTCATCTTCATTGTGCTAGAGACAGGCCGAGTGACCAAGACAAAAGACATGAGGTGAGGATCTGCAAAGTAGCAGATAAAACAGGTAGCATCAATATATCTGTTTGGGATGATATTGACAACCTGATCCATCCTGGGGACATTATCCGACTCACCAAGGGGTATACTTCAGTTTTAAAGGCTTTCTGACCCTCTACACTGGCCATGGGGGTGATGTACAGAAGATCGGAGAATTCTGTATGGTTTATTCTGAGGTCCCCAACTTCAACAAGCCAGACCCTGAGTAGAGTGCCCAGCAGCTCCCCAGCAAGATGATACAGAACGACAGCACCTCTGCCACTTCCCAGCCTCCGGCTGGCCTTTCTGCAGCCTCTCCAGACTTTGAGAGTCAGAATGGGAATGGCCTAACCAACCCCCTCCCCGCCCTGACCCAGGCAGTGATCCCCATTCACCCCATGTTCCCCTTCACCCTGCCAGCACATGAATCACTGGAAGTCAGCCTAGCCACAGTCTGCTTTTGCTGGCACTCCAAGCCCCTCCACCAGTCCTGTCAGCAACGGCAAAGAAATCCGGATGATCAGCAAGAGATAGGGAGACACCTTTCCTTCTCCCTCACCGAGGACAACCCTCTTATATGTCTCCCCACTAAGAACAAAGACTGACTCTTGAGAGCTAGTTGTGAATATGGTGGTATATTTTAGCCCTGACCCTTCTGGGATGACATATGAGGAGATGGCATTCTTCCCCCTTATTTCTTAAACTGATGCCCCTTGCTCAAATGAGAATAATTTGTCCTCTTTTCCTTCACTCTGAGCTCCCTAAACTTCCTCTACCATTTTTAGAAACCAAATTTGGAGTGAACTTAGCTTGAGTGTGTGTAATAAAGGGGACTGACCTCTGCCCTCCCCTAATAAATATTTCCACCCTGAAGAGGAAAAAGGAATTTAGCTGGCTCTGATTAAATTTACAATATACACCCTTCACCTGTTCTCCTCACCCTATCCAGTCTTTGCTTATCACTGCCTAAACTACTAGTCTAAGAGGACCAATATCTATCTGCAGCAATTCCCTGAAGCAATGCCATATCACTGGGATTAATACTCTGTCATACGGAAATTAGAAGACAGATTAAGGCTTTATCATTGTAACTGCTTAGTAAGGTAGACAAAATATATTTAAATTTGCTTATCATTGAAGATGAAAATGTTTGTGACATTACCATGAATTATATTTTAGGTCATTCCTAAATATTTCACTATTCTGAATATCCTTACAGGTAATTTATCCAAAATAAAAATTGAGTATTGAAGTCAGATAATGGATGACATGTTATATTGGATAAATCACAAAGCCACATAATGAATTAATTGGCAATAATATTTAATTGATAGAGCAGAAAAAAATTTCTTGCCCAGTAGATATTTATGTGCCTGTAAGTTATGAAAATGTTGCTTCTACTAGTAAAATTTTTTTGGTTCTGCTAGAGAACAAGAGAATTTTGCCTGTTTGCCACTAGATACTGTTCATTCTGAGCAGTCTGCTGATTGGGACTCAATGTGTAAATTAAACCCAAACCGACTCCTTCAAGATTTAGAATTCCCCATGAGTACTGTGACATTGGGTCTTTTCATTTGTAATAAGGCAGGTTAGTAAGAAGACCTATTAGGCCTCTTTCCCACATGCTATACTGTTTTCTGTTACAAAGCAGTAAAATCTAGGTGATCTAGAGAGGGAAAAGGAAGGGCCAAGAGTCTGTAGCTTCACACACACGCACACACACACACACACACACACACACACTCTACACTTTTTACATTTTAGTCAGTAACTTGACATGTATTAGATGTTCAAGACTCCAGAACTACATTGGTTTTTTCCTCATAATGCAGTTTTATGCTCAAATAAGTGATAGAATGGCATAGAGATGATTAACAGCATCACAATATTATACATATAACTGCATCAAAAAGATAGGGGAGCAGGACAGAACTTGGAACCTTAGTAAACCTTTTGCTAGTTTAGATAGATTTTGATGTTGAATTGCTGATAAATAGAACTCCAAAAAAATGCATGAAGTAAATTGCCAGAAGTTTGTACCCTACATTCATATCTTTCTTGTCCATATTGAAATAAATTTGTTTTTCCTTAACAGCTGCTAATTGAAACCTTTCTTCTGTTAACTTTGGTGATTACACTGAGAAATTGTGATCAAGAAAGAACATTTTAGTATCACCTAAAACAATAAAGATTTTTAAAAAGATAATTCTTAAAAACAACTAACCATGCAATTGGTTAGTTTTTGCCTCATTTTGGAAGGGTTCTCTCATTTAGTTTTTATGAATAAGTATATGGGAAAGTTAATCAGCTGGCATTGTTTGAAAGCAGTGACCTTAGTCCAAAGCTAGGGAAATAATCTAAAAATGCCATATGATTTGGTGCTATTACAGGTGGTACAGAATTACAGCTGCTCTAGCTTAGGTATATTTTTGGTTCTTAGAAAATAAATTCCTGAATATTTTCCCTGAAGTTGATTTTTCTTGATTCTAATGAAGTAGAGAATCCATGTGATTTATAAGGATTTGTTTATGAATAAAAAGTATTATATTTTTAATAATTTGGCCAAAAAAGGGAAACCTCATGGATAATTTTCAATTGGCAAAGGGTTAAGATAAAGTATGCCTAATCCTCATCTAATGTGGGTAGTTCTATACTTACCATTGAAAGCTTGTTTTACTACTTGGTTTTTTATTTTTATTTTTTTAAACAAGTTTTTCCTACTGTTACAGCTCAGCTTTCCTTCCTGCAATTTGACTTTATTTTTCATCTGATGTCTGACACTAACAAGAATGATCATGCCAAAGTCTTTCAAACAACGCATTTACCTGTGTGTGGCTGTTGTGGCCCGCTCTTCCTGCTTCTTATTTGATGCTCTGTTTTACCTGTAGCCATTTCTCATAGATCAGTGGTTTTGTCATGCTAATTCTTTTCTGATTATATGTAAAATGGGGCAGACATTGAGAAAATGATTGTTCTGATAGCAGAATTGGTGACACTCCACCCTGTTTTATGAATTTGCTTAATTCCCTTTATGCTCTGCCAGGCTTGTGGAAAAATTTATTTCTTTTCACTTCCTGAAAATCCAGGGAAGGATTATAGGAGACGTGAGGGAAAATGAGACCCACTCCCACCCCAAAAGTATCTTGTGTAATGTCAGGGAGGGCTGTGATGAAACCACTGCCCTACTTGTAGATCTTATTTTTCCAAGCTTTTCATTATTTTATTTGCCCTTTTCTGAACTCTACAATTTCCCTCTCTTGTAGCTGGTGCGATGCCCAGAACTGAATGCTGTGCTCCAGCTGTTGCCTCACCGGTGCTGAATAGAGAGGAAGAGCCACCTTCATAGCTTACATGTGATTCCTCTGCTTATACAACCCAATACTGGATTTACTTATTTTGGCAAGAGAGTTGCATTGTGCACTGTATTTAATGTTTCGTGTACTGTAACCCTGGGTCTTTCTCTGCATTGCTACTGTTAAACCCAAATCCTGCCAATCTCAATTCCTACTGTTTACTCCTCAGATAGACTGCTTTGCATTCATCCATAATGAATGTCATCTTCTTGTTCTATCATTTTCTTTTCTTTTAATCTTAAAATTGACCAAAAAATTAACTATGTTCTCTAAGTTGTCAGTCATCTTTTTCTCCCTACTTTGGTAGTGGGGCATTTTTCAAATCTTTTCTTTGATTCTCACCTTTTAAAAATTCTCAAATAATTGGCATGGTGGACTTCAGTAAGAGTTTACTTGGCATTTCTTCTAAATTCAGTACTGAAGCACTCACGCCTGTGATTTGGTCATCTGATCAAATTGTTATTTTAGTGCTCATATAGTCATAATTAAAAAGAAAACAAACTTGTTCAAGATACAAGGTAACATGTGACTATTAACAATTTTCCATATGGAAACAATCATGTATAATATGTAGTCTTCTGTGGAAATATCTGGTAGTAAGTAACTGCACTGACTTTACTCCACTTTGGATATTTTCTGTAGCCTGGAAAAGTGAATCCTCTAATAGTTTTAAGTAAATTCTCTTCCCCTAAATTTTAATTCACTGAAAATTTTTTTCTGAACCTGTTACTTTGACTTCTGAGATGGGGTAAAAGGGAGAAAGGAGGAAGAAGGCCAAGGGAGAAAGAAGCATCTCCCCTTATAGTTGAAATGATTTTCCTAAGAAAGACCAGAATTAGGTTCTTGCCAGATATGACCTGTTGGCAAAAGAGAGGTGAAGCTTCTCCCTGAGAATCATTAAGGTTCACATTCCTGGATTCTGTAATATTGTCATTTTAGTGTTAGGATGCAGACCAGGGCATTTCCCCAAGTCCTTTTATTTGTTATAGTACATATTTTTAATATTGTATCCCTTAAATAATCTTTTGTAGTTAGGAAGGTCCACTTTTTTCTGGTCAGGATATACGTGATAAGAACAGGAATCTCCCTCTCTCCTATTTATCCACCCCAAATCCCTAGCTTAGTTATATCATAGTGTTTCTCATAGAGTTAGACAAGCTGATTTTCTGAGTTTTAATATTTCCTTCAAGTCTAGAGACATGATCTGTCTTGATGAACATGCCTTACATATGTTATATGAAAAGTATGAAATCTTCTTTGTTCTTTGGTTCATGCTGGAGATCAGCGAGGCACTTCTGTCTTAAACATTTCTTGAAATAGGTACATTTCTTAATAGAACTGAAGCCATATTTACATGGAGGCAGTGTGGTACAGTGGAAAAAATACCACCCATAGAATCAGAAGACCTTGGTTCAAATCCTGTCTCTGATGCTTGCTACTTGTGTGCCCTTTGGACAGTTAACCTCCCTGGGCCTCAGTTTCTTCATCTGTAAAATGAGGGGGTTGGAATAAATGGCCTCTGAGTTCTAGTTCTAGATCTGTGTTTCTAACTAGTTTTAGCATTCTTATATATTAAATTTCCTATATGATATTTGCTTACTCGGCGTCTTCAGCCCTGAAATCGAATATTTCTTTCCTATATCAGCTATTCCAAGCAAGTATGTAGCAATAATGATTAGTCCCTCTTGTTTGAAAGAGACCGAGTCATCAGGCCAATATTCCATAAGCAGATCTGGGACTTCTCAACCATTGTGTAACTACTAGACTTTACTGCTTTCTTCATGCACATTTACACGAACCTTACAAAATTTCAAGTTTAGCTGACGATGATTTAGTGGTTACACAGATGGTAAAAGAGCCTGTTTTGTGGTTTCCCACCATGCTTGGTATCAGAGATTGGTGGCTTTTCTTAGGTCTGTATTATGTCCTGGCAGGTTTGATGTGGCTAAGTTACCTTTCTTTAGAGAGATGATATTAGCATTATTCCTTGGTTTCCCAAATTGCTATCATTGATAGTTCTGACTCTGGGATATTTTATATAGTGAATTTTTTCTCTGGGCAACTTTAAAGGAGTGAACAGCAACATGGTTTCTCTCTTGTTTATGGCCTTGGAGGCTGAAGGAGCATGGTTAGGAACCTCCATTTACAGCCCTAAAAGGGGCTGGATAGAGGGGTTTGGGGTTTTATTGGAGGCAGGAACAAGAATTTGTAAGATTTTTTTTTTAAGTGTGCTGGGAATGTTTGCAATTCAAATTCTAATCTTTGTAAGGAAGGCAGAGTTCACTGGGGTGGGAGAATATTTTGAGGTTTGAATGAGAGAACCTTTAAAGACACTTGACTTCTTTGGTTCAAAAGTTTGCTCTGACCATTTTCCAAAGTCCAGATTTCTGACTTAAGCCCTGGGCAGTCTTGGAGCCTAAAATGACAGTTAAGAAGGTTGTGTCTAATAGAATTGTGGTCGTGCCCCTGGTAAAAAAGAAAAAAAAACTTTAAGAGATATTTAGTACCAAGAACTTTAGTCCCTTAAAGATATACTGAAGATGGTTGAATTAAGTAGAGAGGTGGTTATGGAGGGAATAGGATGGCTAGTATTTAGGATGGACTGTGCAGTTCATCATCTTTATCATCCTTTTATACTTACCATTGTTCATTCTGTATGTCTAGCTTCAAGTGATATATTTTGAAGTAAAAATAAAGTCTCCTGCTATAGGTTGTTCATCACTGTGTAAAACTTACTGGAGGCCTTGTAAAAGGTCAAGAGTTTTGGTTGGAATAGATAATATATTTACTTATGGGATTTAACTTTATATCTAAAGGAGAAATATACAGTCACACTAATGCCTCCAAATTAATTCTGAAATGAACCAGCTATGCATAGTTGAATACAGAAATATTTGCAGTTCACCAGGGAATAAGGATGGGGGGGGGGAGTGGATTGTCTCTTAGGCAAACTGCTTTTGAAGTTAAACGTAACAAAACAATGGATATTGGAAGGATTGCAATTGGGGAGGGTCAGGATTCTAGCTAACTAATTTGGGAGAGTTGGTACTAAGTCTTTAGTTTACCCTTTAAAATAACATATCATAGGGTGTCCCACTTCGTTACAGGATATGGTGTTGAAAATTACAAATGAGATAAAGATTATCCAAAAAACAGCTCCTGTTCTTACAAAATTGAAAGAGATAAATTCTAGAAGACAATAACCTAAATACATCTTTGTACTCACATAACATTTTCTTTTCTATGTATAGTAATGTAGTAGGAAAGTAAATAAATATATTCCCTTCCAATTTCCTTAAAAAAAAAAAAAATTAGTGACCTTTATTTGTTCATTTTGGTTGACATTTTGGATCTTAGATTAGACTGTAGTACATTAGGTTCATTATTAGACCTAGGTATTAGAGTACTAATTCTTGATAATTGATATGTTAGATTGGGAATTTGGAGTATTATTGATTTGACCTCTATTTTAAATTTCAGCAGCTTCCCAAGAGACAGAATGAGTTAGTAAGGAATACAGACTATGTAAGTAATATATTTTACTAGCTAATTAGTTTAGGCAATTTTTTTTTTTTTAAACCTGTATTCCTCCTTAACTTACAGTAAGGAAGGTTGTATTCTTTGCTTTGGGGAATCCTCTTTTCTGTCCTCCCTTCCCTCACCTTTTTCCAAATTCTGGGCACAATAGCAGCTGTACTCTCTCTTCTGTGGCAGGTGTGCATCCTATTGGCTGGCTGGTACTTCTTGGTTGTTTTTTAATGGGGGAGGAGGAATAAAATGTGTGTATTGGGGACATGCTATGATGTAATGTTTTTTTGTTTTATAATGGATAATTAACTGCAAAAATGTTGTTTGAACTGTGATGTGTTTGAGTTATTGCTGAATATAGTATTTTTCTAATGTAATGAATGAAAATGAAATCTAGCATTCCTATAACAATGTGTCTGTGTTTGTCTGTTTGTGTCTGTTTAATAGTAATTAATATCTGTGGTCCATACCTGGAAGAGGAAGTACAGATTTAAAGGAATAACAAAAGACTTTGTGTCTTAGACCCTTCGCAGGTGTTACAGTCGGGTGAAAGAACATGGTGTTGGGAAAAGAAAGAGCAGTTACACATTTGAACAGTTGGAACAGGTGTTTGGTCAGGGAGGATGGGATGCTCAGCCCTGCCAGCCTGTACTTATTAACAGTAGTGGCTTGTACCAGGAGCTGGAGTCAGACGGCAGCACTATGGAGGATTATTCGCAGGACGACTGGGGAAACCACAGTCAGGATCTGCACGGCTGTCCAGCCGATCAGGAGTTGGGTAAGAGGCCGCTATCTGCCTTCTGTGTGTTCTGCTGTAGGTGATCCTGGACTGTGTTCTGCTTCCGTTCCCATGGTCGGCACTGGGTGGTGACCACCTCTTGGGGGCATTGACCTTAAACTTCTGTCCGTAGCATGGGTTTTTTTAATTGATGATTGAAGTGTCAACAAGATTCCTGACATCATGGAGGACTTTTGCATTTAGAACTATTCAATTTTAAATGTAGCATATGATTACCTGTATACTGTAATTCCAAGATAATTACAGAGTTTATTGGCTATTAAGTTCCATATTGTTTATTTAACAATTTTTTTTCTTCATTTGGACAAAATACTGAAATTTTGATTGTCCTTTTTGGCTTTTGAACTTAAATATGAATAACGGTCTCTGCTAGGCTTCAACCTGACTGAAAAAAGGTAGAATTCTTCAATTTACATTGAAAAGGACATGAAAAGGATGATTTGTTCAAAGGACCATTTGAATTAAATTATTTACCATATGCTTATTCCAGTTAGTTAGTAGTATGACTATAAATAGCCCCTACGACTTGAGTGTAAAATTTATCTGCATGATTATAGAAGTTAGAAATAGAAAACTTGTTCCTCAAATCTAGATCCTATGAGCCTGATCAAGAGGATTAAAAAAAATTAACTCTCTGATCACTGCTTTATGAGAGAACCCTTTTGCAACCACTATATATCAACTAAGTTATATGATAGTAACTCATACTTTGGCCAAAATTCTGTTACCTCATGTTGAGGTAATTAAGAAATCCCTATGAAATGAATCTAGAGCCATTCACACTTTTGTGATAAGCTTAGCAGATAAAGTCTAAATAAATACACTGTGTAAAATCCTGATGGCAGAAAAGTACTGAATGAAAAAGCAAAAGTTAGATGGTGATTTAATTCTGTATTTTAAAATGAAAATGTTCAAATGTTGAATGAGGGAAAATTGCTAAATATAGGAAAAGGTCTTGATACAGTAGGAAAGGAAAAAAGATAATATACTTAAATTGAGGAAAATATTTAACAACGTTTTATTTTTGAAGCACATTAATAAAGACTATCTTGGTGTCTTTTGACTCTTGTGTTGTTCTGATAGGTTAATTCACTAAAACCTTTGAAAAAATTACATGTTATACATTTGGGAAGTCTCTTGATATTGGAGAAATAATTGCTTGAAAAATCTACATGGAAAATCTGAGTTGAACAGAATTGTTTTCATTCTTGTGCTTTTAAAATCATGTTCACAGTGAAATGAAGCTTTAATCTCCTAGCTAGAAATCCATTGGTGACCTTGAAGAATCTTGTACATGTAGAGCTGGTTTCTGATCTTGCATATAAATGTATGCATCTCATTATTTGGGAGATATATATATATAAATCTGGCATTGAACTACAACAGTATTTGACACTAGAATTAAGGACTAGCATTTGAAAATATGGCATCAACAGTAAAGATAGTTACAAATCTGCATAAATGTATATCATGGCTTAGCAAAATATAATTCATCTTCAAAACTTTGCCTTTCAGATGAAATGCCTGTCACAAAGAGAACATTAAAAATAAAACAAGAGTCTTCTGAAGAAGCACAGTAAGTAGCTGTTTCACCTTGCCACAAAGTGCATTTCCCTAAGGATGGCAAACATTGGGAGAAATTCAGAAACTTAATTCAGAAATTCAGAAATATAAATTATACGTGTGTGCAAAATCATAGCCATACCATTAAAGAAGCACATATATGCTTCTCTTGCCTTTCTCCATATTGTTATCCCTAGAGGTCATCTTCAACTTCTGGGAATTTTACATCTGAAAAGGAGAAATTCATCATTAAATGAAAAGGTGTGTGTATGTGTCTGCTAGAGTGTGTGGGTGTGGAATACTTTTTTGTTTAAACAGATTCAGAAATGAAGCACAAGGGTCTTGAAGCTAGGTGGAAAAGTTGTGGGACAAAAAAGACTCTAAATTCGTCTTTTACATCTTAAGTTGCATTTTGTGTGGACAAATGGCCTACTTGCTCAGTTGGGAAGCAAAAAAAGTAATTCGTAGAAAGGAGAATGAAAAAGACTAGGAGCCAGGGCACTTTGATGATGGCCTCAGTGACCTGATTTTCCCCCAAGAGCCTGGTATTTTCTGTTATGTTAAATATTTCAACTCTTTGGGACCTCAGTAACATGTAAGTGATTTATTCTTTTTAATGTTTATGAGTGCTGTGTTGAGTCCAATTACTGTTGAGAGAAAAAGTGAAGAGATAAATTATGGGGAAGTAAAAGTTCCCAACCTGTAATCTTGACATCATCTGACAAGATGGTGGGAAGAAGTGGAGAGAAGGTGGCAAGAAGAAATTGCTGTGGTAGTGATCAGTGTAGTGAAGAGAGACTAGGTGCTTTCCTTTGGAATCTCCCTTTCCCCTGCCTTTGACAGCTGCCCTGCTTTGACTTCTTAGGACAATACCCTTAAGATCAGAACATTAACCAGTGGGCCTGATGCCATAGCTGGGCGGTGGGTAGTAGAAGTTTGAACTAAGGATCTTGAGCTACCTTGTGAGGAAGTAAGTACCCTGTCACTAGAAATCTTCAGGTGGATGCTAGATGAACATTTGTCAGGTATATTGTAGAAGGCATTTATTTTTCCTTAGAGATTTTAAATTAGAGGACCTTTGAGATCATTTCCAAGTCTAAGATCCTATTATTTTAGTGGCCAATTCTGATTAACATTTTAATGAACTGTTCAGAAAATTGCAATAAAATGAGGACAAATAATTTCAAACTCAGTAAGTTTGGAACTATCCCTTGACTAGATTTAGGTCTCATCTTTTATGACTATGGAACTAAAGTGTCCCAAAAGAAGGGAAACACTTTATTTCCATGATTTTTAAAATGAAGTTTAACAAGTTCTTAGTTCATCCTTCCCCATACCCCACCCCACTCCCAAAAAAGCCATTGGCTCTTTCACTAAAATGTCCCACCTCTCCCTTTAGCCACCAGGGATCTACAGGGGAGGCCCTGCAGTTGGTGTAACTGGGGCTGAACTCAAACTGCACAGAATCGGTGCCACCAACCTCAAACCACCTGAACTTTTCCCGTTGTTGGAACTTCGGAGTCCAGGAAAAACGACAAACAGATCGCAGAGACTGTTTGAATAACTCTGGGTCTAGCTCCCCGTTTGTGCTCCATAGCTCCGAAGAGCTGATGTGAGCCATAGGAGCTCCAGGCTGAGATCAGATCAGCAGGGCAGGAAACTGACCGGCTCTGCAGAGATCTCCAAGCTGTGCCGCCTCCTCTCTCCAGGTCACACCCCACACGGTGAGAGATTTGAAGAGGTTCCTCTCAGGGTGTTCACTCTGCAGTACAGGGGTCTCTCCAGAACTGCTCCCTGCAGTGTCTGACCGCAACATCACTGATGGTGTAGGACTGTGACAATGCTGAACAAATTATCTTCATTTGTGAAGTTGTATTATTTTTCCCCTGTAGATGCAAGGAAGGCTTAACCAGGTTAGCTACCATAAGTTGCAGTAAATAAAATATGCCATCCTTCAACCATGAAAATGATGCTACCCACCCTATCATCAGAAGAATGTGTGCTTTAAGTTCTTTTTCAATAAGTGGAATGGCTTTATGTTAAACTATTTGAACTTTGTTATTTGGTCCTCTTTATGACATAATAAAATTCATCTTAAAGATAGCAGACTGGGATAAGGGATTTGCAAGACTGGCCATGGAACAGTTTTTCTCTGTTCAAAACTAATTTGTCTATCCAGAAATAGAATCCTGAACCTTGGTCTTGAGAGCATCAATATAGAAACAGTCATTATTAGGTACCTACTAGGTTCCAGTATATGTTAAGAAGTAGGTGTTATTCTTTAACAGAGCAGCAAATGAATCTAGATGGGCCAGTTCATCAATTGGGAACTATGAAAGACAAACAAAAGGGCCTCCACAGTGAAGGTCTCTGGCCTCCAGAGGAAGATCATGCAATTTATGAACTCTTTCTCAAACGAAAGACAAAGAGGGTAGGAGAATAGATTTGATGTGGGATCATGTGTAGTCTGGGAATGATACATATGGATGTCCCTCAAAGAGTGTTCAGCTGAATAGGAATATCTCAAAGGGCCACAATTCTCTCTCCTCTTCCTCCAAAGAGCTGCTAGTAAATCAGGTGTGCACATCTTTACTCTTCACCTTTGTTTGACTGTGTGTGAGTGTGGTAGTCCAAGATATTGCAGATTGAATCTACAATTTGTAATGTAGTTGATTCCTATAGAACAGTAAATCAGTATAACTGATAAATTCCATTAAAACAAAGGTCTTAGCTACTGTTGTAAATGAGACCAACCAAGAAAAGAACTCAGCCTATTACATTCCCTTGACCGACCACAGCATGGAGTATTTGCAACTTCAAGTTAAACAGCATGTGAAATAAGAATTTCCAAAGTTTTCTTTTTTGTCTTGTGTATTCAAGCAATTTCTTCCCTGCTGCTGTCTTTTACAAATTCTTTCCCAGGACAGTTTGGTGCATATTTTCAGCTGTTTTCCAACATTCTTTAATCTTATTCCTAATGTCTATTTTTGTTAGTATTAATGACTTCTATTGAATGTAGGCCTTTCCCACATAGATTCATTCTTATGACTTAGTGTTGTGCTAAATCAACTTACAGTGGTATTGGTAAGACATTAAGGTGGTGATAAATTTTAACTCATTTTTGAAAAAGCAAGAAAATACTATCTTATTTTATATCTGTTTTGGGTCCAAGAACTTGAGTAAGTCACATGGCAGGTGCAAGCCAAGTAAGTTTGGTTTAATGTATCAGAAATACCAGGTTTAGACTATAAATGATTTTAAGTGGTAATAAATATGTTTTTAAATACAGCATTTCTTACCGTTACTTAGGAATGAAAGCTCATAAAGCTCACCATTAACTTTACATTACCGATAGCTACTTTTTGATGTATTTGTGATTTCTGAAATATGAATGTCTTATTTTAGTAAAAAAATTTTTTTACTAAGTTGGGTTGCACCCAGACTAGAGAGGTAATTAAAGTCTGCCCATCTCTGCTTCCTTTAATCCCACAAAGGTCAAATTTTTCTCAGACCTTTTTTGTATGAGAATTGTGGTACTGTGATCATCTGTCCACCTTAATTTTTTTGTTTTTCCTTTTAGGAAGCGTGACATTATGCAAAATATTGTGCAGATTTTGGAATCGGTACAGTTAAAATGGGAACTGTTTCAGAGCTGGACAGACTTTTCCAGGCTCCATCTTTCTAACAAACTGGCCATTTTTGGCATTGGCTACAACACTCGTTGGAAAGAGGATATTCGTTACCACTATGCTGAAATCAGCTCCCAGGTGCCTCTTGGCAAGCGTCTTCGGGAGTACTTCAATTCAGAGAAACCTGAAGGCCGGATCATTATGACACGAGTACAAAAAATGAACTGGAAAAATGTTTATTATAAATTCTTAGAAATCACAATTAGTGAAGCCAGATGCCTGGAGTTGCACATGGAGATTGACTGGATACCCATTGCCCACTCCAAGCCAACCGGTGGAAATGTTGTTCAATATTTATTGCCAGGAGGCATTCCCAAAAGCCCAGGCCTTTATGCTATTGGCTATGAAGAATGTATTGAAAGGCCACTTTCACCCCACTTGGAGCACCGTACCCAGGATGTAGGAAAGGAAGCCCGAGGAGACACAGAGACTCTTTCATCACAGGCCTCTTTACAGGTGGACATGGAGTCCACGCGCATTATCTATTGCTACCTTGGGATTGCCGAGGTTCGGACTCTGCAGCAGTGCTTGTTTTTACATTTCCAAGCAAACACCAAAACCTTCAGTAAAGATTGGGTTGGTATTAATGGTTTTTTGTCTCAGAACTGCATTGTGGAACCTGGTGTGTCCCCTAAGTCTATCTATATCAAATTTGTGGAAGTAGAAAGGGACTTTCTTTCTGCTGGCTCTTTAGTGGAGTGCCTGGAAAAAGCCATTGGATACCCCTTAAAATTTAACAACTGATTTCCATCCTTAGTAAGGATTTGGGTTTTTGTCTCCCTTCTCCCTCCCCTTATCTGCCTCTCCCATACACCCACTGCCATCGGACTCTTCATGGAAACTGTCTTTCCACAGTTGGGCCAGTATAACTTTAAAGGAATCAAAGTGGACTTCAAGGAAGAAGCAAAAAAACCACTCCTGCAAAATGCTCATTCTGAGCAAGCAAGACACAATGAACTTGCAGGGTGGGTTAGCTGGTTTTTTTTTTAAACAAAAATTTTTAAAATTATATGGATTTTAGAGCCCTGTTATAAACAACTGTAGGTACATTCCACATTGGACCGAACTTATACTTTGAGTTTCATATGAAATTGAAAAACTGTATTTTTTTCACAATGTTTCATTTTTACACATCTCTCTATGTCTCTATATAAGTGTTATTTACAGCCCTGAATAAATAAGCAATAGATAATGGCAAGTTAAATCTTGAGTCACATTAAATGAGACTTTTTTTCAATATCATTCTTAGATACTATTACATATAATTTAGAATTCTTTTTTTAACCTGTTTTGCTATTTACAGCCAGTGTTGCCTGAAAAAAAAACCCACCTTATTTTGTGATATATTCACTTTACTGGTTGTGTTACCGTATCAGCTTCATTTTTTTCTTTTTTTTACATTAAAATATTTCACGGCCATTTGCAGTAATAGTTGGGCTTTTTGTAGCACAGTGATTCCTTAAGCAACTGGAAGTATAAACTCCTAAACTTACTGCTTAGAGCACATAGGACAAGGGCAAAAGCAGGTGCCTTGCCTTTTTGCAAGACTTTAATTCACTACTGGCCACTACCTTTATGTGGCAGAGTACGCTATAAGCCTGGAGTAGTTTTTGACACAAGAGGGGATACTTCTCAATTGAACAACATTTGAAAGAAGTTATAATGCACAAAGCACTATCCTAAGTGATATCGGAGGTATAAAAGTTTAATAAATACATGCACCTTCTGCATGATTACAATCTAAGAGGGGGATACAACTTTACAGTAGAAGTTCCTAAGAGCTACAAATCACTGTGTTCAGGGAAAGAAAAATAATTCCCCATTGGGCAGACAAGGGAGTACTTCATAGAGGAATTGATATTTGAAGTGGGTCTTGAAAGATAGGCAATATTCCAGTAGGTAGAGATGATAGGGAAGACATTCCAGGTATAGAGAACAGCATGAAGAAGACATAGAAAAAGGGAAAGCACCGGCATATATGAAGTTAGTCCACAGACATTGAGGATTTGTTAAGCACCTATTATATACCAGTCATTGTGCTATGCACTAGGTCTGCAAAGAAAGGCAAAAGATAGTTCCTGCTTTCAAGGAGGTTAACAGTCTGATGGGGAAGACACTGTGCAAATAACTATGTACAAACAGGCTGTACAGGATAAATGGGAAAGAATCAGCAGAAAGAATGCACTCACTTTTAAGGGGGATGAAGAAAGGCTTCTTGGGAAAGGGAAGGGTTTTAGCTAGCATTTAAAGAAAGCTGGGGAAGTCAGGAGTCAGACATGAGGGAAAGAACTTTTCCTGGGGTCAGTTGATTGTCTTGTGTAAGAAACAACAAGGAAACCAGTTTCACTGAACTGCAGAGTTTATGGGAGAGAATAAGGTATAAGAAGATTGGAAAGGTATGAGGGGGTCAGGTTATAAAGGGCTTTGAATACCAAACAGCTGATTTTTATATTTTATCCTAGAGGTAAAAGGGAGCCACTGAAGCTCATTGAATAGGGGGTGATGGAGACTTGCACTTTAGGAATCAGGAGAGAGTGGCCTAGTCAGACTTGCACTATAGGAATGTCAGTTTGACAGCTCAGTGAAGGATGTATTGAAGAGATTTGAGGCAGACCAACCAAAAGACTGTATAATTAGCCCAGATATGAAGTGATATAGGGGGGTGATGGTGTCAGACGAGATAAGGGGATGTATATGAAAAACATTACAAAGATAGAATTGATAGGACTTAGCAACTGATTGGATTTAGAGAGGTGAGAGAGTGACGAATCAAGGATACCTAGGTTGTGAACTAGGAAGTGGTGGTATGCTCAACAGTAACAGAAAAAAATTAGGAAGGGAAGGATCATAGTCTAGATTTGCTGACATGTAGAGTATATGAAAGAAGATAGACAAGACAGGAAAGGTAGGGTGGTGCCAAATTGTGGAATTTGAGTGCCAGATAAAGGAATGTCTTTTTTTTTTTTTATTCAGCTGGAAATAGAGCTCCATTGCAGAAATTTGAAGACAGAAGTAGCAAGATGATTAGATTTTTGTGTTAGTCAGACTAATAGATCATATAGTGAAATTTGGATTGGAGGGAGTTATATGGTAGAGAGATCACTTAAGAGGTTGTCCAGGTGGGTGGCAGGTAGTTCCTTTAATAAGGTAATAGAAAGAAATGAAAAGAAGGTAATATTGCAGTGCAAGGATCTGCAGAGTTTGGCAACTTATTAGGTAAAAGAGGTGAGTACAGGAAAGAGTCAAAGGTAACACAAAAGTTTTCAGCCTTTAGTGGCTGAATAAATGGTGGTACCATTGACAGAAACAGGAAAGTTAAAAGGAAAAATGCATTTTGTAGAAAAAATAGAGAAGAAGAACCCAAGTAGCACATGAGAAAGAACAGTGAATGAATAAAAGAACAGTCAGAGGACCAGGGTTCAAATCCCTTCTCTGTCACTAAGTACCAATATGGCTTTGGGTGTCATTTAACACCCCTGAGCCTCAGTTTCCTCATCTTTAAAATCAAGGAGTTGGGTTAGATGGCCTCTAATGCCTTTTTTAGCTCTAATCTATGGTCTTATCCTAACTACTAAGGCAGAAGGCAGAACTTTGAGTAATAACAATATTAGGGGTTTAAGAAAAGGAAGAGACAGAGAAATGATTAGAACAGTAGAATAAAACTGGTTGGTTGGTGGTTGTCCTTCGTGCTAGAAGAGGACCAAATGACATACTATGGTGGGGTCAAGGTACAGTATGTCCAACTGTGGCTGATCAGAGCTCTGAAGTCTCTACTACAGGTCAGGCACAAATAGTCTGTATGAATATGGGAGTGGAAATGTCTCTAAATTTTCACATCTCACATTTCTTTTGAGCTACTGCAATAAGCACAGCACCTTTTTTGATGTGGGCACACCATTCTGGGTGGTCCTGTGCTGCATCTCCCATGTCACAAAATTGGTTCCAAAGTTCTTCAGAGAGATCTTGAGTGTCCTTGTCTCACTTCTGCCCACCATGTGAGTGCCTTCCTTTCATGAGTTCTCTGGAAATAAGTCTTTCAGGCAAATGTACATTTGGCATTCGAACAATGTGGCCAGCCCCTTGGAGTCACACTCTTCCCTGAACACACCCTATACCCCAATAGGATAAGAACCATAGAATTCAAGGGAGAACAGAGTATTGAGAAAAATGGAGTGGCCAAAAGTGTGATGCTTTAAAGACATCTAGTAATATACAGAATGGGAGGGCTTTTAGGATTTAGAAACAAATAAATCACAGGTGATCCTTGAGCAGTTTCTATATAGAGTGATGGAGATGGAAGAAGTCACATTGCAAGGAGGTTGCAAAGGGTGGAGTAGTTAAAGACAAAAGAATTTTGTAGTCAAGAAGGGAATCTAGGAGTTGAGGATCTCAAAGGCAATAAAGTTTTAGTTAATGGTGAAGTAGAGGCAGCAGGAAATTAGGTTGTGAGCAGTAGAGAGATGAGCTGGTAGCTTGGGGTAGAAAGGTCAGTTTAAGACAGGGGTGTGTGTGTGCAAAATCTATAAGTACTGTAAGATGAGGGTGAACAGGTTTACAGGAGAGATTTCAATAGGATTGATGAGAAGAATGAAGGTTCTGTTGCATAATTTCCTAATAGGATCATAATTTTGTGATTCTCTCCTGTGATACTTCAAGCCCTGAACAGGAGCAGAGAATTCTGATGGTAATGGTTATTACCCTAAATTGAGGATTAGTAGGTATTATTGAGAATTTTTTTTGAAAGGCAGGAAGTACAGGAGGGGAGGGGAAGGGATTCTAAGGTTATGGCAAGTGAATCAGTGAAAGAGCTGATCCCAGATAGCATCCATATTGGGTTAGGGGGCAAGAGAAGCTGGAGTGGGGGAAAGAGATTCATAGAAGAGGTAAGGAGGTGAATTAGGGAACCCAAGATCATGCTGAGGATGGAAAACAAATTTGGAGGAGGGTTGTGCTCAGAGAGAAGAATTTTGGAATTCAGGACCTTTTTAGGGGTAGATTTTGGGTCATGATGAAGTCTGAAGTGGGGCCAGATAGTTGTTAATATTGACTGAGCGGGGATAGAGATGGAGGCTATTGGAGTTGAGAATCTTAAGGAGCTGTGAATTAACATGAATATTGAAGTATAGAAGGATGATGGCAGATTGTCAGGAGGAAAGGAAGTTTGTGAACCAACTTAAAGTCATTGAAGAAGGTGTAAATAGGACCTGGAAGTCACTAGATATCAGCAATGTGGAAGATGAGAGAAGGTGATATAAGAAGCCTTTACTGACCACTGTCAACACTTCTCTTATGTTGTATGTCTGGACTTTTAAAAAATGCCACAAAAGAGTATCTTGTCCTTAAATACTTGGGCTATAAGATTCTTTTTCTATATTTTCTACTTAGTGAACAGACACCTTGCTCAAGATGTGAAATGAAAAAGATAGTATTTTTGAAAAGGAAACAAACCACTTTTGATATGAACTAGGTATGTGGTCACAAGGTCATAGCTTTCTAGAATTCTGTCTAGGTCTTCCAGATATTTCTTAAGGATAAATGGCTTTCCACTTTAGAGTTAGCTAAGTTTAATAATCTTACCTGTAAAGTTTTGGTTAATGTGGTGAAAACTTTTTGGATCACTTCCTCTCAATGACTCCCCAACATCTTCTATGGAGAAATTGCCCAACTCCAGTACTCTGAACAGGAGATACAAATATGGTAAGATTTATAATCTTCCCTCATTTTACATCATTGAAAACCAAGTGACAGCTGTAGCTTAGTGATTCTCTTTTCCAGTCTGAATTTTACTATTGCCTTGACTTTTAAACTTTTTTTAAAAATTTAAATAAGTATAGACTTCCCAATGGCCAAGGATAAATTTGAGATAGGCTAACTTCCATTTGTGATGAAAGCAGCTGGAAGGAATGGGGATATGTGTGTGTAGAATTACCTGTTTTCTGATATGTACTGGCAAGGCATACTAGCAAACAACATAGACACAAGCATCCTGGAGCATGTTAATTATAACATTTCTTCTTAAGCAAGGTTTCTAAGCTATCCCATTAATCCTAAAATTATAGGAAAATTAAATTTCATTCTTACCAGGAATATCACATGATAGTCCTACTTAAAATAACAGTGTCTCTCACCTCTAATCTTCCTTCTTCCCTTAAGCTTAATAGTTGCCCAACTAGGGAAGAGGAGGTGTGTGTGTGTGTGTGTGTGTGTATGTATGTGTGTGTTTCTACGTATGAGGCAGAATGTGGGGTTCAAAACAGTTTACAATAACGAGGATCAGCAGATCATTTGTGATCATTCATAGACCAGTCTACAGAGACAGCAACCAACCGTGTGTTAGCATTCATTTTTGAACCAATGGAACTGAGGATTTAGAGGAAGGGAGGCTGTCTGGAAAAGGTCTTGGGTATGAAATCTATTAATATGTGTTTAGATTAGAACAATGCAGGAAGGATGTCATATTGTTACTCTCAGCTTATACATTGCTAAAAACAAAGAATTAAACGAAACTATTTGGGCCTCATTGAACTCTTAAAGGTAGGGTGTTGGAGTAAGTCACTAAGCACAAGAACCAGTGTTTGGAAAGATTTTAAAGATAGGAGATAGATTGTGATTTGTCAAAAAACCTAAGGAGCTAAACATATGAAACAGACACTGGCTTGTATCAGCTATCTCATTTTAATTCAACAATTCACATCCCAGTATGTTTTTTGCATGTTATTTAAAATAATTTTATGAACTTCAGGGTGGCTCCTTTCATGTAATATTCAAGGCATATAACAGTTTCAAAACAAAAATTTGATTCATTTTATTTTGAAAAATAAATGTTCTATATTTCATACTATACTATGGGGTTGGGGACTAGGAAAAGGTGTCACAAAACACTCATAGTCAACTACCCAATACTTGGAAATCATCTGGTCAAAAGAATAGAATTTTAGGAGTTGGAAAGCTCTTAGAGGTGTACTCCAAACCCCTCGTTTACAGAGGAGGAAACTAAGGTAATCATCCAAAGTCACAGATCAAATTGATGGCAGACTTGGGGCTAGAACCCAGTTTTCCTTATCTCCTATCCATTGCTCTTTCTACTAAAAACCTGCCTCGGCTAAGATGAGAAATGTACTTATACAAGGACTAAAGAAAGTTGCTATTATGATTTTAACACTGTGAGGACTCTTCAGAGTGCCAGTTTGTGCATCTTATTAAAGCACTTGACAGTCTGGACACCGAGGTTAAATACAAAAAAAAATCTTTAATGATGGGCAGTAACAGGAAGGTGAGGTAATGGAAAAGACCCCTTATTTCCTTATGCAGATTTTGCCTTATGTAGCACTTGTTACAGGTTAGCAAAAGGGTTATTTGAGGTACCTTGGGAGGATGTACTCCTAGGATGTGGTATCAGATGTTTGTGGTGGGAGTGTCAGCTCTTCATGGAATGAAATCAAGGAAGGCACAAGCTGTGGGATTGATTTAACTAAAATCTGGGAACTAGATGAGCATGCTCATAGGTTTTTAACTGTGTAGAAAGTGGAGTTTGGAGAATACACAAATCTTAAAAGGATATTGCTTTTATGTTGATTAGTATGCATAAAATGTAATTCACCCCCTAGTTGAACCTGTATATTTCCTGGACTTACTGTATGGAACTCATACTTTGCAAGGTTTCTTTATTGCCCTTGCCTCCAAGTTTTTCACCTACTCACACTCTACAGCCAAGTACCCATATCACAAAATTCCTGAGGCTTCATGGCTTGTCTGGTGTTTTGTATGGTTGTTCTTGGCACTTTGAAAGCTCACTAGCCATTTGACCTGGCATCCTGTCAAGCCCAGAAAGACATGCCAGAGAGGGAATTAGGCATGGTAGGAAAGAATGAGGCAGTGGTCACTATTAGAAAATGAAACTCAGGAGTCATGGTTCCTCTCTTGCTCCCTTAAACTTTGGTGAGATTCTGTGCACTTAGTAAGCTCTTAATAAATATTTGTTGCTTTAGTCTCAACATCTGTGGTGCCCTAACGGCTTGCCACCCAGAAGGTGGGAGTGAATAGCAGTGAAACGAGTTACTTAAAAGCTCTATGTCTAACGTGACTTCTGACTTTATCTTCAGCCTAGTCTTGCACTGCAAACAGTGCCTCCCGGTCCCCCTCCCCTCCTCCCCGGTCCCCGTCTTGGACCAGAGAAGAAACAGATGTCAGTGTATTTCATTTGGGCAGTGGTGGTCGAAGTCCTGCGCGCTACGATCGGCCTAAGCATTATCAAAGACGTTCTTGGTCTAGTAGACATAGCGTGTTTTGTTTCCTGTGAATTTTAATTAAATTCTAAGCAAACGAGTAAGCAATCCTGAGCATTAAAGGATCAGATCAGGCCTTGAGCCATGCACCGCAGGGGAGGATAATTGATGGGCTACGTACTTTCCCGCATTCCCTACTGTATGTCCTGGGCTGCAAGCCACTCTCTTCCAGAGGGAGGGTCCAAAAGGACCAGAACACCTGGTTTTCGTTCTCTGCTTATTGATGCGCCTTAGGTCAACCTAGAATCAGAGAAGCATTCAAGAGGTATTTCATGCTTTGAGATCCGTGGGCACTGGGTCCTGTGTCTAGCATTCTCATTCTCGATTTCTCCCCTCTCCGCCTAGGTAAGAACAAAGCAAATCAGAGTGTATGCTCTACCTTCCCTCCTATCGGGTTGGGGAGTGCTACTCTGGGGACGACGTAGCCTGGAGTATTCCTAACTATCAGAGATTTCTGGATTTTCTATGCTCTCTGGCCAGGGAAAGAAGGCGGGGTATAACAACTACACGGACCTACTCTCCCAATGGTAGCCCCGCCCCTTGCCCCCAGAAAACAGTTGGGGGAGGGGAAGGGGGCGGTGATGAATAACCTGTGCCCAAGGCTGACTGCATCTTTGGGCTTTTGAGGCTGCTCCGATCGTGCTAACTAAGAAGACCCAGGCTGCTAGTGACGCCCACTGGCCCTACTTGAGAAGGACCTCCTTCTGGAAGTCCTGCTTAAGGAGGCGGGAGGGGCATATTTTTTAGCTCTCGGTCGCGTTCCACTACATATGTATGTATAGAAAACAATTTGCGCAGCAGCTCTGCGTGACACCCACTGCCACCGTTATGGGTTGGCGGGGGAATTAAGGACCAGGTTGCGCCCAGAGAGGGTTTCGCCCGTTGGATTTCTGACCTGTTAATTCTTTCTCCTCTGGTCTTTTTCTTTGCTCAAAGTCTGTCGCCCCCTCCCCAAATCTCTGTTCTCAAGACTCCGACAAACTTGAAGTACTGGCGAAGGAGAACCAGGAGTAAATATTTCAGCAACTCAGGACCCTTTCCCAGGGCGACACCTCCTTGGTGTCAAGGATGTCACCACCCACTTGCCCCCTCTGTTTTTACCCTCCAGAGGCCATGGGCTTCACGTTGTTGAAGAATGAAGGAGCGCCACTTCGTGGCTGAACTAGCCACTCGAACCCTCGAACCGTGACCTCTCCGCCCCTTCGAAGGCCCCGCCCCTGAGCACCCTCCCTCCTCACTCCCTGAAGTCCAAGGCACCCGAGTCTGAGCCGCCGCCCATAGTGTCATTTAGTGTCTGTAGCCTTAGCTGGTATTCTGGCTCCCGCTCTAACGCAAACGCAACACCTGTCTTAGAACTCTGAGACCCTGAATGCTTTGGGGATTGGGAGTGTCATGGTCCCCCCGGCTGGTCCTCCATGGTCCCTCCATCTTCAGCTTTTTCTCCTGGGGATGACCACCTTCGGTGAGTTCGACCTTGGAGGAGCCCCTGGCTTAGAGGGAAAAGAGTGGTTTCAGTGGATGTTGTGGTGGGGAGGGGAAGGCTCCGTAGCTTTGGACGCTGATGTGGGAGATGAAACTTTTGAGTCTATTCTCATTTGAAAGAGGGAAAGGGGAGGGAGATCTACTACCTTTTAGCCCTTCCGTGGCATGACAATTAGGACTACTGACAGTCCAGGACAGGAGAGTGAAAGAGCCCATTTGGAGCAGTCGGAGGTGCGAGGGATGGGGGGTAGCAGCGGCCGGGAAGGGAAAAGGTAGTAGATCTGGATACTCTCAAGGTTTAGTAACCTCATTCCTCCACTCCACCCCACTTCATCTTCAGTTATGAGTCTGATGAGCTGAGCTGATCTGCTTTGAGCTCCGGGATGAGAAATCAACTATAAAGAGCTTAAGGGCTTAACCGCACCCTCACCCCCCCCCCCCCAGTCGAAGGCAGGAATTGGAGGGAAAACACTCCTCCCCCCCAAAAAAATCAACCCGAGAATTATCTGCCTTTTGGGGTCTCGTGCTAAAGTACTGTCACCATCCTAGCGACCCCTTCCTTGGGCCTCCTCCTCCTCCCCTTCTCCCCTCACCCCAGGCTGCTTCCTGCCCGGAGAACCAGGGGTTGCACCCTCGGGAGCGTGGCAGCGAGGTTATTTGGGACACAGGAAGTGTGTGTGTGTGTGTGTGTGTGTGTGTGTGTGTGTGTAGGGGGGGGTCCGTAGCGGATAGTGGGGTTGTGCAGGCTTGTTACCCTGAAGTTCCTCACTCTAATCTCTGAAGGAATAAAGCCGTCGGGTTTGAGGGGAGGAGGGAGCAGTGGAAAAAGAGAGATACTCCTTGAGAGTAAGTCTTGAAGATCCTTACTGCAAGATCTAATTCTTGGGAGTGTGGCGTAACAGGATTCGTTATCGCAGCTACGTCTGAAGGAGGATGGAAAACTTCCAGACCCGTTATTCCACGTAACTTATCTCCTGACACTCTTTCCCTCTCCGCGCTGATTATTTTTTTAGAGGGGTGGAGCAGATGGGAACCTCTGGTGTTGAACTGGAGTGTGATCGAGCCAGAGTAAGTTTAGGGTCCAGGTCAGTTTCCCCATCATTATTATTCCTCATCACACTGGTTTCCTCTCAGAGATATCAAGAGATAAATCAAGGGATAAAAAACAAAAACAAAAAAAGCTGTGGTTGAAGGTTCAAATGTTCTCAAATCTTTTGAGGGCAAGAAGTATTGGGATGGTGGAGTTTCCCTTCCAATACTTTCTAGTTTGGTCCAGTTCCGAGTGTCGAAGCATTTGATTTTCAGGCTCCCTTGGGGCAGTCCAAAGAGCACTTTACTCATATCAGCAAAAGACCCCTCCCAGTCTTTGAGTTAGAATCTTTAGGAAATAGTAGTTGCTACTGATCTGGATCCTCAGGCTTTCTCAATTTCTCTTTGTTTCTCCCCCAATTTCCTTTTGGGCTACCCAGACAGAAAAGAAAAGCTGCCTCAGGCCTAGATAGAGAGGAGTGAGGAGAGAGGGTGGCTGGATGGCAGAACTGGATTTACACTCACTCCACAGTCCCACTGTTACCACTTCCCAATCCTCAACTTTCTTTCCTGAGCTAGATGATACCTACTTGACCTTGAGGGGGTTTGCCCATCCCAAACTGGCAAGGGGCTGGTTAATAAGCCCCTTGGCAGATAGTGCTCAACTCCTCTGGTCCAGGCTCAGCTCTACTGGTTGATTTTGTTCTCCATAACTCTGTATGGCTGCCCTTGGGGCGTGAGAAGCCAGCAGGGGGAGGTTCCCAGAGAAGGAGGGAGACTAAAAATAGCCAGGGGATGGTGGAGGCTAGGGCCTGGGCTGCCTGCTCCCCCATCCCTTCTTCCTTCCAGAAAAGAGTTCCTCTGCCCTGGTAGGGTCCTTACTTTGGCCTGATCCCTATGTTCCCTCTATCTGGATAATAACCTTTCTCCACTCCAATTAACATCTGGCCAAAGCAGGGCAATTAGAATGGAGGAGTCAGAAAAAAAAAAAACTTCTGAAAACAGGATATTTGGGTAATTTTATTTTTTCCTCTGAATAGATTCTTAGGATCAGGAGGTGGAATGAAAAGGATGAATAAGTGATGGGCCATATCTTCTTAGAGACCCTGGGAGAGTGCATACACTCCCATTCCCTCCAGACCCCATCACTTTTGAAAACTTTGAAGTTGTGAATCCAAGCCCTAGAGAAGGATCTTACATCCTGATTGCTGTTGTGATTGGGTTGCTCTCTTGGGGCTAGGGGTAGGGAAAGTAGACAGGAGAATGAGGGCCCTCCCAACACACACACAAAAAAATGGAGGCCAGTGGCTGTTCTATTGTCTTTGTTCCAGAGTTAAGAGCTTCCTCTGGGAAGAAGGAAAATTAAGGCTCTCCCAAAGTATCGAAGTTTGTGATTCTGGCTTTCTCTTTACCCCCAAGCAAAGAATTCCACCCAGTCACAGCTTACTGTCCTTCTACCTCTTCCCAGCTAGGGATAATTCTGAAAAGTATGGTCTCTTTCATCTACCTTTCACCTCCTTATAGCAAAGAAAGGATAGCAGGGAGAGATACCAAAGTCACGAAAGTGGAAGGGACCAGCCCAGTTAGCTGGAGAGGAGGCTTAGCTACTTGGCCGGATTATTCTGGGGTGGGGTGTCTCCGGTTTTGTCCCCCCCCTTCATTGTCTCCCTACTTATCTCTAAGGCCTTTGTTTCCTGTCCAGCCTGTGGAGACATTGCCAGGAAATGGGGGGGGGGGGGGAAGGTTGGTGCTAGGAACACTGAAAATCCAAAGAAAAGAGGTGGATGAGGAAGGGGACCTACAAACAAGCAGGTGGGGGAAGGGTGCATCCTGCACTACAGTCTACCTTCCTCCCTCTCTCAAGGGAGTATTCAGCGCATTTGAGAGGGTGGTTATGGTTAATCCCAGATCCCCAAACCTGTTGTTTGTGGCTGTGTTCTAAGCCCTCTTTCTCTTCCAAGTTTTGTTGACTTTGGTTTTCTTGCTGCTTCTCTAACATGATACTCCTTCTCTAAACTCTGTGCCTTTTCACTGACTGACCCCCATGCGTAGAACACTCTCCCTCCTCACTTCCTTCCTAGCTTCCTTGGCTTCCAGACTGCTAAAATCTCACACACTCCTACTACCTAGAGGTCTTTCTCTGTCCTGGCTATGCTAGCACCCATCCATCCAGTTTGTTCATAGTCGTTTGCATTTTGTTTTATCCACTTTTTATTCTGTGTGGGTGATGAATTTAAATGCTTAATAAATGCTTGTTGATCTACTAAGCCCAAAATAGGCTGGGGATTAAGAAATTTAAATTAGGAAGTAGGACCAAGAAGTAGCTGTGTAGTTGTAGAAAGAATACTGGACTACGGGACCTGAAGCCCTGACCTTTCTTCCAGCTTTGCCATTCACTACCTCTCTGAACCTATTTCTATACCTGGAAAAAATGTTTGACTTGTAATCAGGAAAGGAGAGGCCTGGACAGGCAAGTCACCTGACCTCTCTAAACCTCAGTTTCCTTATCTGAGAAATAGAAAGAAAAATAGCACCTACCTCATAGAGTTGTTGGGATAAAATGGGATATCATACACAAAATTTCTTCTTAAATCATAAAGCCTTCTATGAATGTCAGCTACTATCATTAAGGCAGAGACATTTGATTTCATCTGTGTGAAAATGATTACTATCTATAGAGACAGATAAGTGGCACTGTGAATAGTACTGAACTTGGAGTTAGGAAGACCTGAATTCAAATCCTGTCCTAGTCACTTGCTAGTTTTGTGACTCTGGGAAATTTATTTAACCTCCTTCTGCCTCAGTTTCCTCATCTTTAAGTGGGGATAATATCAGCAGGGTAGTTGTGAGGATTGAAAGTAATAACTCATAAAGCACTTTGAAAATCTTGAAAAGATATATAATTGCTAGCTATTATAATTTATAGTCCCAGAATACGCTGAGGCTCAGAGGTTTTTCTCTTCACTTCAGTGTCCAAAGAGAGCCTTGGAATCTCAGGACTTGAGTTCAAGCCCAGTACTCTATCCATTCTGCCATAATACCTTTTAGCTACAGAATAGGAGAAGGAATTCGGTGAAGACAAGTTCTAAGAAGACTCCTATCTCTAAAGTTCAATGATTCAATATCTGGAACCCAGGCAAAGGGCCAGAACAGATTGCAAGGATGACAGGCTATATACTACCTGCAGTTTTCAGGGAACTCAAGCAATTTCTGCTTACTCTTACTTTCCCCCACTATTCAAAATCCTGAGACTTAACCATATACAGGATAATGTCAACGCAACCCAGTTTGGGAAGGCAACTTGGATAAAGTTCTGAACTTGGTATCAAGAACCTGAGTTGTTCTAATTTCTGGGTTCAGACACCGGGCAAGTCAATCTCTGGAAGCTGTAGTTTCCTCATCTATTAAATGCAACTAATAATAGCAATTGTTATGTTGTAAAAAGGGTCAAACAACATAAATTAAGTCCAGCTCTTAGGAAACCCCAATTTCTATATAAATGTGAGCTATTTCTATTGCTTCCTCCAGCTCTTCCATTCCTCAGTCTCAGGTTCCCATAACAGATACCCCCAGTTGGAAGGACAGAGGATTTCTGAAGCTGTTCCAGGTAGTTCTAGCCTGAGAAGGGTTTAATCTGAATCTTTTTCTTAAGTCTTCACTTTTGAGGGGAGAGAGATCCAGTTTCCACGACTGGGAAGGCGAGGGCTCAGACCCAACAGGTTCCAGGCCCAAGCACTGGAGTTACTCTTTCCTTTCCCACTTAAGAGCTTCTGATAAAGCCGCTGAGTTAATGGGTAACTGGAGCACCCCCACCCACACGGCCCTTTTCTAAGTACAGAGCCAGGAGAGAGGAGAGCAGCTGCAACCTAAATGATGGTTAACTGGTCAACCTTGCCGCACTGCACTCTGGTAACCTGCCTGTTACTTTGGTAGAGGAGCAAGTGGGTTAGGTCTTGAGCACTTTAGTAGGGCAGTATGGGAAGAAGCTGTGGTTTTTTTTTTGTTTTTGTTTTTAAAGCAGCAAGGACAACTACCCCATTCCTGCAAGTGACTGGAAAGGAAAGAAAGAGGGAACTAAGGTCTAATAATTCTCTTTCCCTCCCTCCCCACCAAAGAGCTTTGAAATACCTCTTCTTAGATCCAACTGATGCAGGGCTAGTAGAGAGAGATTCTCAGATCTTAACTTAGTCACTTTTGTGAGCTGGAGCAACATCCCATCTCTCTACAGAGATCTATATATTTAGTGATTCATGCGGCAGGGAGGGTGGGTAGAAGGAGAAATGATATTTCCCCTCTTACTCTTTCCCCTTGCCCCTGCCCAGCTCCTCAGTGATGTCCCTCTATTCCCTCCCACAGCATCTGTTTCCCGAGGAGCCCAGCTGGAGTTGCACATGGGGTCTCCCAGGGTGGAAGCAGTGGAAGGGACAGAGGTGGTGCTCCCAGCATGGTACACGCTGAACAGAATGATGTCCTCTCCTAAACCTGAGGCCTCCCCTTACGTGCTATGGTTCCTGGAACAAAGTGGGAAGGAAATGGTGCAGGTGAAGAAGAGGGGTATCCCAAGAGAGGGGGCAGGGATTCATTTAGGAAAGACTTTGTCAGGAGCTGAGACAGTGATGAGACCACTGAGTTGGGTGGGCACTTACTCCAGGAGGCACACATTATTAAAGCTATAAAGGACTTTAAAAACAGTTTAGTCCAACCCCCTTATTTTACAGTGAAGTTAAAATGGGGAAGATTAAGCTTGTAGGATTTGGTGGGGTGTTAGTATACTAACTACTTGTGGTAGAGCAGAGAGTCATAATTGGGACAGGGCAATTAAACACTTAGTCCAGAGCACCAAAATGTACCATTCATACCAGTAGCATTATAAACCAATATAAAAATTACTCCCTCAACCGATTTTTTTCATTGTTTCTTGCATTATTTTGACATAATGAATTAAAAGCTTAATTTGAAGGCTGCTGGCCTGTTGGGCCCCTTGAGTGCCCAGTAATAGGGCCTTGTGATCTCTCTACCTTTCTAGGTGCTGTCCTATATTGATGGAAAATTATTAAGCGAACCCCGCATATCTCTAGTACATACCATGCCCTCCAGAAACATATCTCTGAAGCTAGTCCAGCTCCAAGAGCAGGACTCTGGGCAATACAGATGCTCTGTGAATGTGCAGGACCAAGGAAATAGTATGTCAGGTGTTGGCAGCTTGGAACTTGATGTTCTGGGTAAGTGAACAACAGTTCTCCTGACCTCTTGAGTCTATCTCCCTTTACCCCAATGTGCATCTCCCCCAGTGTAAAGTTCTATATAGATTTCAACTATTATTACTACTGATATGCAGTCTCATTTCATCTCACCCTCACTTCTCTCCTCTCCTGTGTTACCCTTAGAGTTTGGTCTCTCCCAAAAGTGCATAAGAGAACTGTGGACTTAGGGAAGGTGCAACAGAGTCCCTAGTCTTCTCCTATCATAAGTAATTGGTCTTAGTCTCTCACCTGATTTCCTTCATCTCCTCAGTGTCCCCAGCTGCTCCATCATGTCATCTCCATGGTGTTCCAAGAATGGGGGCCAATGTGACCCTGACCTGCCTGACCCCAAGAAGCAAACCAGCTGCCCAGTACAGGTGGGAGAGGCTCCCACCACGGGTGCAGTTCTTCTTCTCACCTGCTGTAGGTGAGAAAATTTGGGAGAAATGGGGAGCTGGGGGGCTGGAAATGTTGAGATAGACTGAGGGCAAGAAAGAGAAATGGGCTAGGTACTGTCAGAGTGAGAAAGATTGGAATTGAGCCTTTCCTGAGTCTTCCTTTTAAAAATTTCTTACATCATTTTGTTTGACCATATTCTAATGTATATTTTATGTATTTGTGTACAATGTCTTACAGAACATACTAGATTATAAATAATTTCAGGGTCAGGATGTATCCTCTTTTTGTCCTTATACCTCCAACACCTAGCACATGAACAATACTTGCCTGTCATTTGTTGAAGAGGAGCAAGAGGACTTGAAAGGAGGGGTGGGAAGGGAGGAGCTGAGGAGATGAGGCGAATGTTGGGGATATTTGGGGAGTAAATTGATAAAGGTGTAAGGTAAATTGAGAGGAGAGTGTAGCTCCTTTAGTTCCCTTCCCCTGGACCAACATTGTGGGTATACATGTCCATGGTGATGAGATGACAGATGGGAAGTTAGGAATGAGTCTGAGAAAAGTGAGACATAACAGGTAGAAGTCCTGAAAGTATAAAAATTGAAAGGAAAACCTAGAGGGTTCGAGGTGCTATGTTCCCTAGTACTCTGGTGGGAGATGGACAGACTTGACAGAACATTATAGAGAGTTAAATCAAAAGGAAATGGACAATTCTTTGGGAAAAGGCATTTATGGGCTGACCACTTGAATTATGCCTGCAGATAGCACCCGTGGGTCTCTGTTCCTCACCAACCTTTCAGCCTCCATGTCCGGAGTCTATGTCTGCAAAGCCAGCAACAAGGTTGGCAGTGCCCAGTGCAATGTGACCCTAGAGGTAACTTCAGGTCAGTAGGGATGATGTGGTGGCTACAAAAAGGGTGGTCAGTATTGGATGACAGCAAGGAAAGGGGGAAGTATATGGGAGAAAGTCAAAGCATATGATGCTAGGATGAGTAACTGAAGCTTTCACTCTTATCCAAAATACTGAAATGCCAATCATTGATCGCACATATCCTAAGCAACCCTTTCTTCCACTCTTCTTCCTGTTAGGGCAGAATATATATACTGGGGTGGGTGGTGGTGGTGGTGGTGGTGGTAGTAGTAGTAGTAGTGGAGTATGTTTCAGCAAAGGCCAATTTTGTGGAGAGGTGTTAATTGGGTATCCAGCTCTGACTCCTAGATTTTTCTAGGGCCAAAGGCAGCAGTGGTAGCTGGAGCTGTGGTAGTCACCCTGGTAGTGCTGGTGGTGTTGGCTATATTGGTCCTTCTGTACTATCACCGGGAAAAAATGCAAGAGGAGCCAGCTAATGATATCAAGTAAGTGTCTCTGGCTCTTGTGCAAACCTTTGATCTCTTTGTATTCCCAATGGAGCCTGGGGAATCTAGCCAACTCTGGAAGAAGAGTCAATTGCTGTGATCCCATTTTCACCTTACAGCCAAAGGTGTAAATTCCTTTTGGGAAAGGTTTGAAGAGGTTGGAGTAGAAGGATCAAGTGACGAGGAAAGTAGCAGAAGTAAATGCCAGTCCCCAGAGACCCTGATCTTTCTGATCTGTCATTATGCCTCCTTTCAAACTCAGGGAGGATGCCGTTGCCCCCCGGACACTGCCCTGGCCTAAGAGTTCAGACACCATCTCCAAGAATGGCACCCTTTCTTCTGTGACTTCAGCCCGCGCCCTCAGACATGGATCTACCCGACCTGGTGCACTGACCCCTACACCCAGTCTCTCTAGTCAGGCCCTGCCTTCCCCAGGGCTACCCAGGACAAACAGGACTCACCCTCCCACAGCATCACCTACCCTTGGAGGGGTATCTTCTTCTGCTCTCAGTCGGATGGGTGCTGTGCCAGTCATGGTGCCTGCTCAGAGCCAGGCAGGCTCCCTGGTATAATTGCCAACCCTTATCTTGACTGAGTTATCTACTTGTTTACCCTTTCTACAAGCACCTCAAGGGTGATTGCCTGTGCTGGGGGCAGAGGGGGGAGGGGGGGCGGTGGGGTTTAGAATGCTTTAAAGACAACCATACTCCAGACATGTAGCCTCCTTCTCCCCCCCCACCCCTAATTTTCATCTCCTCCTTTCTGTCTGGTCCTGTGATTTCATTGGTACAGGGAACTTCCACTGTGGAAACTTCCTCCTCTGATGCAAATAGACAACTCATCTAAAACTTAACATTTTAGAGTTGACTAGGGCCTCTGAGAGGTTAAGTGTCTTCCCCAGAGTCACACAATTGATATGTATCAGAAGCAGGACCTCAATCCCTGTTGTCCTGACTCCTAGGCTTGCCTTCTAATTGTCCTAAGATACCTCTCTAACTCCTTGTTATTGTGGGGAAAGCCTGTTTTCAATAGGTCTCATCAACATTCATTCAGACAACTGGCTCTAGGCAGTAGAAAGCCTTAGGAAGTGAGCCTGGGCTCAGGGAAGGTTTATACCTCACATATTACTCCAGAGTCAACCCTTCAGCCTGGTGACTGGAGCTGAAATGCTGTCAGGATGGGCTTATGAGGGGGTCAATATGGTGGGATTCATCTGTGATCACCCACCTTCCCAAGATCCTTCAGCTTATATCCTCCCTGTGATCTTACCTCAGACTCAACTGCATTAATAACCTTTCTTGGTTGGATTTTCATGGGGGAAAAGGGGGGTGGTGTAATTTTTAGAAACTACTTTGTACTGACCTTTTTAAAATAAATATCAATAAAAAATAACTGTTATTTGGAAAGTCAGAGTCACATGCAATTTTCAAAGCTACTGCCTAGAATTGGAGCTTAAAGAAGGAATTGGTAGAATACTGTTTAATCACTCCTATGCAGGTCTCATTCTTATAGAATCTATACACTATCAGAGCTCAAAGGGACCATGGAAATGTAACCCAGCCCTTATTTTACAGATGAGGAAACAGACCCAGAGAAGGCACATGCCTTTCCAAGGATCACATACCTAGGTAGAAGAGACCTCTACTTAGAATAGAACACAGGGTCTTCTATATTTCAGTCAAATATCTTTCCATGGTAGTGACACTATGGCTGCCTCTCTTACCTCTTCCCCATCTTTTCCCTTCCAGCCTTCTTATCATCCCAGGAGGGCATGAGCTATCCCAAAAAGAAAAGTAATGGCATATGCAAGGCATGGAGGTAATCTGGATCACTTGTTAATGTTCTTCAGCAAGAAGCCAAAAGGGATATTCCTCCTTCTGGAGGTCATCAGAGAGAGTGGTATTGGGAACACCATTCCAAACTCCTGTTTCAAATGGAGCAGAATGAGGAATCTAGTTTAAGTTCCCCTCTTCTTGTCCCTGTCTATGATGCTCTATTCCAGTGCTGTTCAATGACAATTTTAACATCTCAGGCATGAGGTGGATGAGGTGAAGTTTCAGCCAGGTCCACACAGAAGTGGGAGTAGACAATGTGGCTCTAGGAGACATTCAGTAACCTGTCCCTCTTTTCCTCCCCCTTCCTCAAAACTTCCCTCTATTCTTTCCTCTGTTTATAGGGAATGACCCTGTCAACCTTAGAGATTCCATTGGTTTTTTTTTCTCAAAATCCTGAGTCAAATGACCTCTAGGTTTCTGTTTCTCATCATCACAGGATTATAGATCTCTAGCTGGGAAGGAAGTCTTTAAAGGCTATCTACTCTAACCATATCATTTTATAGATGAGGAATCTTAGGCCCAAGACCACACAGATCATAAGCTTCAGAGGCAGGATTTGAATCCAGACCCCCTTACTCCAAAAACATTGCTTTTTTTTTTTTCATTTCCATGGAGATATTTATCCAAATTGTTTACATTTTGAAAATGAGTAAAGAGGAGAAAGAAACTGTCTTATGGCAGCAGGGGTCACTAAAGGACTGGGGAGGGCCCAGTGGCTATGCATGAAACATAGTGCCAAACTGGCACTATGTCTGTCACATGTTATGTCCACCAAGATAGTAGTTCAAGAATGAAAAATGTTCATTTGTGTATTAATTTGCATGCAACAGTGTTATTATTTCTCAGTGTCAAAATGAATAGGAACCTCCTGAATCTTTCCTCTGCTTTCAGCTCCTGCCCTCCTGCAATGAGTTCCTCAACTCGTAGCCCGTTTTCTTCTTGTTCCCAGCCTCCAATCCTTTACTCCTCATTGTCCTCTACACCTGTTGTTCTGTAGCATGAGATTGGGCTTCTTTTTTGTGAACCCAGCTCGGCCTGGGGTTGATCACAAGTTTGGACTTCTCAGGGTTTTTCTGCTCTCTCCAACTCCTTTCTTTCCAGGTAAAGCACCATTTCCTGAAGGTGCCAGGGCCTCTCCCCCTTGTTTGTTCTTTGTGTTAGTCAGTCCAGCTTACCTCTGGTTACAGTCCTCCTGATATTCTCCTCCCACAAAGGCTACACAGAGGAGGACAGCTCAAGGCAGCCATGGCTTGGCTCCCTGGATTCCCAGTGTTTTGGACAATGCTGACCCTCATCTACTTGATCGGTGAGGAGCTGGGAGCTGTTGGCTGGTAATGTGTTTTGGAGGCAATGATTAGAAGGGAAGGGAGAGAGCACATTCTGTTAGCTCAGCTGCTACAGTTCAGTATCACCCTCATGACACCTCCCTTCCCTCATCTGCCCTCAGAAGTTGAATAGCTAGAGGCTCCCAGAAATGGGGAAGGATGGTGGCTCAACCAAGGCTATTTTAAAAGGAGAAATTTAGTTGAATAAGATGGGGAGAGGTCTCCTGAAAACTGAGGTTGAATGAGGAATGGCTGAAAGTGAGTGGACTGTTGAGGCCCTGAAGGTGGTTGCTGACAAGGTTATTAAGGACTGTGGAGTTACTGTGGTCTTTCATACTCTAAGGGAGACTCACAGAAATTAACAAACACACACTCATATCTAGCCCAGGCTTGATCTCTTTTACCAACAGACCTAGCCTAGCTGATAGAAGCCCCTCCCTTCCTCCCAGAAACCTTTACCTTAGGTTTCAAGGAGGTGTGTGTGTACATGAGGTTGGGGTGGGGGGCTGGGAATGACCCAAATAGGCTGTGCTGGAAGGGAGGGGGAGCAGGATGTTCTAGAGGTTCTAGACCCCAGATTTACATTGTTTTGGGAAGAGGGGTGGGGAGTTTGGATGGAGAACAGGGGTTTGTTTGCCCCTGTCTTCCCTTCCTGCTTCTGTCCTCCTTGGACAGGATCTGAAGTCTCCCCCTGTTCCCCTTGGGGTTCCCCCAGCCCCAGGATGCCCTGTGGAAGTGAAAGTGCCAGTTGAACCTTTGAACAAACCTGTTGGTGAGGCTGCAGAGCTGAGCTGTAGCTATTACACATCGGTGGGAGAGAACTTTGCGCTGGAATGGAGCTTTGTCCAGCCTGGTAATCCAATCTCTTCAGCTGAGACTGTGAGTGTGAACTTCGGGGTCTAAAGTCTCCCCCAGTGGAATGAGGATCGAGGGGAGAAGGGAGAAGAAGGCAACTATACAGTGAAGAGGCAGCCTCACACCAATCATTGGGGGAGGGACGTTATGATGTAACTCCTTTGGTCTACTTAGGTAAAAGGGGAAAACAGCCTCTAGATACAGGGGCGGGGAAGCTGCAGCCCCCAGGCCACATATGGACCTCTAGGTCCTCAAGAATGGACCTTTAATTGAATCCAAACTTCACAGAATAAATCCCCTCAATAAAAGGATTTGTTCTGTAGAACATGGCCTCAGTCAAAAGACCAAACCCAAGGACCTACAACGCCACAGTGACCTCTAATCTGCAGGTTCCTTACCGCTGCTTATGTGGTTTTCCCACCCTGATCAGACAATTTCTTGTTTGGATAGGAGTCACAAGGAAGAGACTCCAGGAGACCAAACCATAAATGCTGCTATTCTACCTCCTCGCCTGCTCCTGCCCCTCCTCAAAAAAAGTTTTGAGAATTCCCTCCCCCTCTTACCAACCTTTCCCTGTGATTTAAGGGTTCACTGGTTGCCCTTCCCCTAGTTTGAGAGAAGTAATCCTGGTGAGTGTGGTCCCCCTACTCCACCCACTCTAGCATATCTACAGCCTATAATCCTCTCCCAACATCCAGAGATAATAGAAAGCTAGGAATCTTGCATATAGCAGTTTCTGTGAGGAGACATGATGGCTGCAAAGTCTCTAGTGTTAGTTCCTATCACAGCTCCCATGATAGGGGCAGGGCCACTCTACACAAAATTGATAAGTAGAAGCTTATCTCTATAACTATTCACCTTTCTTTTCATAGCCTTTCCCCTGATTAGCTCCATTGCCTTTTACCTACCCTTTCTACCCTAGACATAGGCTCATGTTGCCCCAAGCTTCTCCTGTCCCAGAGAAAAGTGAGTCAATGGAATAATTTAAATCAAGCTGTTAGTGACTTATAACTTAGTGACTCGATTTATATGTTTATCAGGATCACACCCATTTTAAGATTTCACCTAGATAGAGAAACCCTTAAGATATTTAATAGCAAAATTTTAGGGACTATGGGAGGGAGAGAGTCTTGGTCCCTGACTTTTGGAAAGGGGTCACAGAAGTGATAGCCACAAAAAAGCTATATGTAACCTCCCTTTCTCTGCCACTTCCCAAGATATTATATTTCATCAATAAGAAGCTATATCTGACGGGTCCCCAGGCAAAGAGGGCCACTCTGCTGCAGAATCCCCCCACCGGAGGGGTAGCCACACTTCAACTGACAGATATTCGATCTTCAGACACTGGAACCTACATCTGCCAGGTCAACAATCCACCAGATTTCTATAGTAATGGCCTGGGGCTGGTCAATCTCACAGTGCTAGGTAAGGATAGGCCATGTTCTAGCAAGCCCCTACATACATACATATACATACATACATACATACATACATACATACTTACAAAGGACAGTTCTTTCCCACTTCTTGCTTTCTCCACTATTTCCTCTAGGATGAAGAGGTGGAACTTGAATCCAGGGTTTCTGATTCTTAGCATGGTTCTTTGTCCATTATAGCATATGCACCACAAACTCAATTCGTTCTAAACAAATCATTAACTTCATCATCCCTCCCTTGCCCTCCTTCACCCAATCACACTATTTCCTATTTCTGTCAAGAGAACTATTATTTGTTCTATCACCTAGTTTTGAAACTTGAGAGACCGGCTTGATCTTTACTCTCCCTCTACCTCCCCTTTCTTCAACTTGCCAAATCCTATTGAATTTTATCTCCATACCAACCCTGGAGTTAATTTCCTTCTTTCCAGTCACACCATAACCACACTACTTCAGTTCCTATCACCTTTCACTATTTCAATACTCTCTTTATTTCCTGTCCCTGCCTCCATTTTTTCTTTTCACCAATCCATCTTTCACAGAACTGCCAAATCAATAGTCCTAAAACAGATTGTTACTTCCCTGGTCAAAAGCTTCCAATGACTACCTATTGCCTCTGTGACAAAATACAAACTCTTGTGTTTGGTATTTAAACTTCTTCACAATCTGGCACTCACCCACCTTTCCAGACTTATTACATATTGCACCCCTTCAGGTACTTTACAGTCTAGCCAAAGAGGCCTATTTAGTGTTTTTCATAGAAGACATTCCTTCTCCTATTTCTATTGTCTCCTCTGGGTGGAATATACTCCATTCTTCCATCCACCTCTTAGGATCCTTTCTTCCTTCAACAGTCAACTCAAGTATCACCACCTATATGAAACTTTTTCTTATTCTTCCCAGCTCCCATGTGTGCCTCTACCTTCCTTCCCTCCCCCCAAATTATCTTGCATTTGATTATATGTATGTTATTACCCTATGTTAGTGCCAGGAGAGAATGTAAGTCTCTTGAGGGCAGGGACTGACTGTTTCACCTTGGTCTTTGTTTCAGTATATAGCAGATGCTTAATAAATGCCCAATTGATTAACTCTCATTTAAAACACTTCCTCTGCAGTACCCCCAACCAAGCCCACGTGTGGACAAAGTGGGCAGATCTCAGTAGGAGGGGGTGCTGCATTGACCTGCAGTTCTTCAGGGGGTGCCCCCCGTCCTGTGTACACCTGGGTTCGGTTGGGTTCTGCTCCTACACCAGCTCCTGGCAGCATGGTGCAAGGTAAGTGTTTGGGGAAGGGGGTAGGTGAGGTGGAGGAGGGAAAGGAGAGTGGGGTTGTGAGAAATCAGCATTGGGATACTGGGATATTAAGAACCTAGAATGGCAAGGTCTATCCTTAGGACCACCCAAGAAATCCAGGAATCTATGTGGCCAAGTGTTTTGGCCCACTTGTTGGGCTCCAGCAGCTTGGAAAGTCCCTGATCACCCTTTTATTTGCTACCCTATACCAGGGGTGGGGAACCTGCTGCCTTGACACCACATGTGGCCCTCTAGGTCCTCAAGTGCAGCCCTTGGACTGGATCCAAACTTCACAGAACCCTTGCCCTATGCTCTCACTCTTAAGAGGCAGTGTAACATTATGGATAGGGCACTGGACTTTGAATCAGAAAGACCTGGGCTCAAATCCTGTTTTAGATGCTTCTTAGCTATGTGACCCTGGGCACTTAACCCATCTGTGCTTCTTATTTTTCTCATTTTTAAAATGAGAGGGTTGGGATTGATGGCTGATAAGGTCCCTTCTAACCCTGAATCTATGATTTTATGACTGTTAATGGAGGTGGGGAAGAAGTAGCAGCAGTTGGGAAAGGCTGTGGCAGGGCTCAGTATATATGGGGCCAATAGCACAGTAGAGTCTGACAGAGCAAACAGTCCCTGTAGCTTATAACAACGAACAGCAACCTGCTCTTGAACACCCCATACCACCCAGTTTTTCTGTGTCCTATGGATGTAGTTACTCCATCAGTTCTCCCCTCTGCTTTTCCTAGATGAAGTCTCCGGTCGGCTCATCCTCACCAACCTTTCTCTCACTTCCTCTGGAGTCTATCGATGTGTGGCTGCCAATCAGTTAGGCAGTGATTTCTGCGAACTGACCCTGGAAGTGGCTGGTATGGGGATGGGGCTCTGACTTTTTCATCTTGAAAGATAACAGGATTGGAGTGGGGAGGCTTAGACTGAGGAATATGTGTTAAAGATGGGGTTATACAAGATGATTAACAACCAAGGTTTTTCTTTGAGTGTCTTGTGGGTTTTGTGTCTTCTCAGACCCTTCCAAGGGCAGGATTGCAGGGGCTGTGATAGGTGTCCTCCTGGGCTTGCTGTTCTTGGTGATAGGTGTATTCTGCCTACTGAAGTTCCAGAAGCAGAAGATTAAGAAGCCAAAGGAGATATATGGGGGCAATGATCTTAGGTGAGGAGCTTGGAGGTGGGAAGAGGAAGGGAAAGTGGTGTCAGGTTAGGGTACACCAGAGGCAACATCCCTACCACATATTACCCTCCCACAGGATATTTAAGGACCAGTAAGAGTCAAGAAGGGCATCCGAGCTGGAGGTTTAGCCCAGGAAAATTGAAGGGAGACAATAGGCTTGAATCTGGGTCAGGAACTGTGGGATAGATCTCAAACCTGGGGCATTTTTGGACTGGGGAATTGGTCCTGGGGTCTATATACATATATATGGTAGGGGGCTGAAAGGGAGAAGTTTAGATGAAGTTGGGCTAAGAACTCTCTTCTTTAGCAGCAGGTGTTAATTCCAAGGGCTGGCGAGGTGGGGAGGGCTGGAAAACAGAAACGAGGACGATCTCTGGTTTTATTTGAGGATTTGTTGCTCTTCGATCAGAGAGGATGCCAAGGCCCCAGGGGTTTATGACTCACCTCCCCAGAGAGGCAGTTCAGATGCTGGGCTCCTGGAGAGGTCTTCTTCTGCCAGCACCGTGACCACCACGAAGTCCAAGCTCCCCATGGTTGTTTGACCATCTTTTATGCTCTACTGCCTCTATCCCCAGGGACTTGAACTTATAATTAAAGTCCTAGTTTTCAGGACCTATCTCTGGCTTTTTTCTTAAAGGAGGTGATGAATGTATGCCTCCTCCAGGGGATGGAACGAGCCTAATTTCTAAGGAGCCTTGAAGCCAGGAGTGAGAGATTATTTAGAGAGGATGCATGGAGAGTGTGCCCAGGGAGTCAGCCAAATCTGTCTGGATCACTAGTCTCCTAGGTGGATCCCTCCCTCACCTTTTTGGTAGAGGTTTCCAGACACATTTTGGTATTCAGCCCATGTCACTTACGAACTGTTGGGTTGGGTCACTTAAACCTTTCTGACTTTCAGTTTCGTCATCTGTAAAATGGGAATACTTGTACTACCTGTCTTGCCGGGCTATCAGTAAAGTTCTTTGTTTTTTGTTTTTTTTAAGTTCTAAGTTGGGCTGGGTCAGTCCAGTCCAAGGCCTTCCCTTCCTGTAAACCCATACCAACCCCGTCTCGAGGGTAGCCCGGTACACTTGGACATTCCTCTTTATTGTTCACATTCCAACCCAGAGCGGTCACATGCACACACGAAAATTTAAAAACCCTTCTGCCACAGCCCCAGGAGCCCGGCTGGGGGCTGGGCGGGCAGGGCAGGGCAGGGCAGGGGGCGGGGCAGCTTCTGACTCCCCCCACGCCGCCTCTCAGACACCTCGGCCTAGGAGTTTGCATAACAAGAAGAGTTGGAGAGGTGGTCCCGGGATGCGCAGCAGTCGAGGCAAGGGGCATAGGGTTGTAGAATGGGCTCAGGACTGGGAGATTACAGGCAGGTTGGGACTGGGCGTGCAATCACCGACACTTCAGAGGACCTTTGGAACGGGAACCCGCTCCTCCTCCTACCAACCAGAATAGGATCGCGCCCAGAAGGAAAGGGTTCCGGCACCCCCAAAAGCCTCCCCTCACCCCGAGTGTGTAAACAGGGGACTGCCTGTGGAGGAGCAGAAGGCCCAAAGTCTTGGAGCTTGGGTGGGCTGGGTGGGGATGGTTACAGCAGCACAGTGAGAAGGGGTGGGGGCAGGCGTACCCCTCGGCTTCCCGCAAAAACAAACAGGATTTCCTTAGTGGGAGCACACACACAGAGGGACTACTTGGGGGCGCCCTCAGCAATCCGCAGAGAGAAAGCGAAGAGGAGCTTAGCAAAGTTGGTGGTGAGTTCATGCAGGGCGGGTGCGCTGCGGAGGTGGAGCGGGTTAGGCAAGATGAGGAGGTGGAGAGAAGGAGGACAGACAGAGAGGAGAGGGGTAAAGAAGATAGGGAAATCAGGTCCTTTTTCAGACTGGCGAACAGGTAGAGTGACTCCAGAATGGAGCCGGCCCGAGGGGGAGGGTCTCCCGGTGGCGTGTGGGCTCCTGAGGCTGGCAGGAGAGGTGGGGGAAGGAGTCACAAACATTGCAGGGAAGTCTTGTCACTGCGAAGGGGACACGGCATCCATCTCACCTAGGGAACTGCGGAGGGAGAAGCTCTGAACATCATCCCCTTGTCTTCCCTCCACTCTTCCCCACCCCTAACCCCAGCTGGGGTCAGAAACCAATGCTTTCTCTCCCCTCTTCCTGCGCCCCCGCTGAGATGCCAAGGAGATTGGCCTTGGAGGAGGGTGCCTGGGACTTCCACTTATCTAGAAACTGTTCCCCGCCTTCCAGTCACTGAACTGAAATGACCTCCCCAAGGGTGTCTATGTGCGAAAGAAACTGCGTATGTTTGAATCTCTGTGTATGCCTGTGGCTCCAAGTGTGTAACTCGGTTTGTACATGTTTGTCCAGGTGTGCATGCTGTCGCTGTCTCTGGGTCACCGACTCAATTTTTGCGGGATTCCCTTCCCCCAACCATCGCCTCCCTCTTCCCACCCCGCACCTTCCCCAGCCCCAGCAGCAGCAGGTGGTGTCTCCTAGCCTTGGAACTGGAGAGAAGGGAGAGGAAGGATTTGACACTTCCCATGGACAGACACGCCCCCTCCCGACAGATATACTAATACATCGCGGCTGATACTAGAGCAACTCCTGCCCCTCCCGAGTAACACAAAAATTACCTTAGAAAACAGTCAGTTCACCTTCAGTCGGGGGGCAAGCAAACAAGGAGAGAGACAGAGAAGGAAAAACAGGTGAGCTTATTGAATCCACAAGTCCTCCCATTCCTCCTACTCCCCCCTGGCCTCTGATGCAGTAGGTGATCTGACCCAGGGACTTCGCTCCCCGGTCTCTCTCCCGGTTCCCCCCCCCCACCCCCCCCCGCCCCAGCACAATTAGCCTGTCCTCCCTTAGAACGTCTGGAGTGAAAGGGTCCCTGGAAGGAGACTTCCTAATCCTCGGAGGACTGAGGTGGGGGTCTAGGGAATGCTCATGCCAGGAAAAGTGGGGAGGGGATCTAGGGATAGATCGTGACACAGCCCTTACCTGGCTTAGTCTCCGCTGGGGCCGCCTCCCGCGCCCCCCCGGGCGCCCCCAGAGCCGCCCGCCCCCCCGGGGCCTGGGCCCTTCCGTGCTCGCTCCCCACTTTTGATCTTCTTCCGAGCCATGTGGCCCCGGAAACTCGCCTGGATTTTGGCAGCTGCCGCATTGGCGCCAGGATCGTCCAAAGGGATGTCCAAGATGTCGTCATCCGGCTTGGAACAAGCGCTCTCCTGGGGGATTGGGGAGGAAAAGAGGATTGTTGCTTGGATGGGGTGCGGTTGGGTGTTGTAGGGATGAGAAGAGACTCCAGCTGGATGTTAGAAAAGCTAGGGTGGGAGATACCAGGAAGCAGAGGGTTTGGGTGACAGGGCTTCGTAGAGACTTGGGAAGGGACGTTTTGGGGTGAACTGTGTCAAGGTATTTGGTGAGGCTGGACTGCAGACAAGAAGAAATGGAGAGGAAAAGGAGGCTAGCATAAGAAAGAGAGTAGTTATGTACCGAGAATAGGAACCTGGGGACAGAAAACTTGGGTGGAGAATAGTCCTTAAGAGACCGGAGAGGGCCCTGAGCCTCCCTGGCCACAGTCACAGCCTAGCAGGAAAGGAAACTCAAGGCAGGGGGCTGGAAAAACTGCCAGTAGGAATTAGGAGATGGGGGAGGAGCTGGACAGCCAGCCATATTCTTATGGAGAAGCAAAAACAACAGGCAACGGAGGCAGGGATCATAGCTCCCCCTCCTGGTTCTGGTTCCCTCAAGATCCACTTGATCAGAGACTAGATCTAGATCAGAGCAACCCAGAGCTCCCAACTTTAACGCTTCTCTGGGGGTATAGTTTTATTAGCTGTAAGACAGAGGGGTTGGACTATATGATATCTGAGGTATCTTCCAGCTATAAGGGATCCAGGTTAGAAAATCTGGGACCTCAGAGAGGAATCAGCCGCATTTTCCTTATTTGGAGGCTAGGTGTGATTGGGAGGGAGGTCTTGTTAGAGGAGCCATTTTAAAGAAGCATTTTGTTCTACTAAGTCAAATGCTTCTATAGCAGCAACAACAATAAATGGGAGCTGGATTCTCTATACCTTTCAGTCAATGATGTCACTGTAAAAATGGGATCTGCTGTGGAATACTCTTTGGAAAATTTGCCAGTTCTTTTCTCATACTTTTATCAACAATGCTTTCCGTGCTGATGTAGACTATTTTCATAAAAATTTTGTAGAGATGTGAAAGTAAGCATATGGGTCAATTTCTATCGGTGAGAATAGGCTGCAAGTATTACTAATGAATTTTGAAGGAGAAATTGCTTAGAGACTGTCCACAGAGAGACATGTGACCAGGAAAAGAGGTGGGCTGGTTCATTAGCAAGATCAAGGGATAACTGAAAGATAGCTCATATACTCCAGTGGTATAGATAGAATGTCAAGAGATCTAAAGAAAAATCTCCAACATAGTGGTCAAACTCTCCTCTTCCTTCTCCTTCCCCCTTCCTCCTCATGGGAGGACAACAGCAGCACAGAATGAGAAGAGGAGATGGGATGCAATCTGCTCTAATGGAGGGAGTACACAACTGTGGAAGTAGTGAATTAAGGGGATTGCATGAGCTCACACAAATTTAGAAGCTAGATTTAGAACCAAAGACCACAGGCTCACAACCTCAAGGAGTTTGAGTATCTCAGCTATGACCAACAGGATTGGGACTCCTAGATTTAGAAGTTTCCTTCTACCACCTTCCTTTCCTACCCAGACTGCTCCTCCGCCAGGAAAGACTTAGAGAAAAAAAGAGAGGAGACAGTTTAGAAGTCCAGATGGGAAAAGAAGCAGAGGAAAAGACTCATTTCCACCTACTAAATGGAAGAAGGAAATACAAACTGGAGCAGAAAGGCCTTTCTATGGTGTTTATGTGGGAGAATGAATCAGGGACAGCATAAAATGTGAATAAACTGAAGCACAATGCTAGATTAAGCAAATTTAAAAAGAGGCTCTTAACCTGGAGTCTGAGGGTAGATTTCAGGAAGTCCATGAACTTGGATGCAGAAAAAAAATTATAACTTTATTTTCACTAATTTTTGTTTCCTTGGCAATCTATGTATTTTAATTTATTCATTTAAAAAACATTATTCTGAGGAGTTCAGAAGCTTTGACAGACTGACAGAGGGATCCGTGACACAAAAAAGATTACGCCAAGTCTAAGGTTACTCTGACCTCCAAAAGCAGGTGGATACCACATAGACTCATGGCCTTCTTGAAAGCTACCCTTAGGCATGGCTGAGACTGGGGGGAAGTGAGAAAATGGTGAGAAAATTAATCACATTATTAGTTTGGGATCCAGAATAGATTGGAGGTTCATGGGGCTTGTGTAGTCTCAGCTTCTCTTCCTTCCCTCTTAAAGTTAGTTTTATTTTGAGGTATATAAGTTAGGTTCTCATTTCTAGCAACCTTCTTCCAGTTTCTTAAAGACTTTCTATAGTGACCTTGTTTCTCCTACTGTTTTTGTGTATGTGGGAGGATAGGGATAGAGGGAAATTGTTGGACATGTGACCACTGGAACCACTTTCACCCCATTTCCAGTTCTGAGGGTACTAGTTATCAAATCCCCCTCTATGTTATGTTATATTTGTCCCAAGTCTTCTGGGAATAGGTAAAAAGAAACCTCGGGCAGAATGTAGGCAACTGGATTTGAAGACTGCCTTCCCATGGTTCCTCTTCTTAGAAGAGGGAAGAGGGTGTATGTATTTGAGACTGAAGGGTGAAGAATGATCCTCCTGGTGCAGAAAAAAATAAAATAAGACACCGTACTGGGGAAAAGGAGGAGATAAGGTAGGCATGAGTCTATTCCTTCTCTGGAGTTTCAGCTGACCACTTCCTTAGGTCCTGCTTAACCTAGTTGTTAGGGATTTGGGCAACACCAGTTTAAAATCTGTATATCTGAGTCTAATTTAGCAAAAAATGATCAATACTAACTCTCACTTCTGAAAGATACTTATCATGCTCCTACCCCCATCCTCAGCCCCTTTTCTGGGCCTACAACTATCCTGGAATCTTTTTGAACAGGACATAAGTTTTTCCCTTATTCATTATCTCAATGGAATGTCCTGGCTTTATTGAAAAGCTAGAGTGGTGACAATATCCTCCTATCTTCTTTGGTCTAGAATATTTTCTGTTTTCTAAGTTTACCCTTCTACTTTTTCTTCCTTAGATTCCTAGGACCCAGTTTCTCCTCCTTCCCCCAACCCTCAAGTGGTTTTTCTGCTCCAGAGCTGGACACACACTGATCACCACTAGTGCCACTCTCCAGAACCCCAGCAGTTAAGGGAATAAGGTTGGGGGGGCGGAGAGAAGTATCCTTTCCTAGAAGGACTGATGCCAAACCTGAATCCACCATGGCTGGATTCAGATTGAAAACCTGTAATAGCAAGCAAAAACTCCCCCTCCTGACCTACTCCTAGTACCTCCTTTCAGTCTTCAGGGACCAGCCAACCCAGTAGAAAAGAAAGGAAAGAAGGAAAGGGGAAGGTCTCAATTCCAGGGCTGGTTCAGAGGCTATGATTCTGTGACTTCATTTGGGCCACCTGGGTTTTACCTAGCAGTATGTAGGGAAAGAGGGAGGTAATTGGAAGGGAAGAAGAAGGATAGGAGCTGGGAGGTATTCTGCATATTTTCATGTGAAATGAATAGTAATAAAACCAGAAAACTTTGGAAATTAATACCTATAATACTTGCATCAACAGGAAAGGCACTTCCCCTCTACCCTTTTTCCCTTTGGAGGTCTGCCCTTTCTTTCCTAACATCTTTTTGTTCCTATCTAAAGTAGGGCTGGGCCTTTCCCAAATTCTACAGTCAGAATCAGTAGGAAATTGTGCAAGTAACATAGAACAGGGAGAGAAGAAGGACAAGGTGGAATAAGACTCAGGTTGAGATTGAATAGAATTTAGGGATCTTAAAGACCTTTTGATCCAATTTTCTCATTTTACGGATGAGAAATGTGGGCCCAAAGAAGTAGTGTGACTTATCCAAAGTCAGAAACCCAGTCAGTGGCAGACCTGGGACTTGAACCCAAGTATCCTAATTCCCATTCTATTCACACAATGCTTAGTCTTAAATGCCCAAGATGTCCTATATGGCTTCTCTAGTTCCAGTTCCTGTATGGGATTTAGCAGTGGTCCCTACCAACTAAATCTCCTGTGAATCTTACTAAGGAATTTTCTGAAGTAGGAGGGATGGGACAGAAATTAACCACCTCTATTCCAACTATATACTTGCTCTACAATTCAACCATGCTTACACTAGTCAGCCCCCATCTTCTTCCCTGCCCCACCCTATGACCCTGTGTCCACACTTCCCTTTCCCAGAGCAGTAGCAAGGTTAACTCACCACTCACAATCTTTTAACCCCATTAACTCATCCTGTTTGCCTGACAAACCTAGGAGAATAGAGGATGCAATGAGGAACCCACAGAAGGGGAAATCCCCCGATGTAGGGGTATGTATGTGTGTATGGGGGGGGAGGGGGAAGGGTGAGCAGAGGAGGTGATTCAGCTCTAGAGCTTCTTGAATTTCCAAGTCATTGGGCTTTAGGAATGACAGCAGAGTTGAGGAGAGTCCCTAATTTTTCTCAGTGAACTCCTCTTGCCTTTATTAAAATTTTTTCCAGGACTCCTTTGTCTATGGGGGGCAGTTTAGGTAGCATCCCCTTAATCCCACTTGCTGAGAAGATAAAGCAAGAACTCTAGTTACCCAGAGGAGTAATGTTATACCCGAAGAGAGGTTCTTTTAGGCAATGGATGAGTATTGTTCCTGGAGTCATGAAGATTTGATTTAAAATCCTGCCTCAGATACTTCTGAGTTATGCAAATTAATCTCTCTCGGCCTTAGTTTCCTTATCTGTAAAGGGATATAATAGTGCCTACATTACAGGCTTTTTCTGAGATTCAATAAAATAATATGTGTAAAGTACTCTGTAAACCTTAAAAATACTGCATAAATTCTAAATATTATTGTATTCTTCTTCCAGGACTAAAATTTTTCTTCAGTTCTGGTATCTGTACTCTTTGTTCTCACCTTTCAGCTCACTTTATTGTTCAGGAAGTCTTTAATCTTTTCCACAAACCCTTCCCCCCCCTCTTCTCCACTCCTCTTAGTTCCCTGAACTACTCCCAACTGGTGGTCAATGGGGCTTGCCATTTGTTAGTGGCAGAGTCCCTTCATACAACACTCAGAAGGTTAGAAAGCCATCTTCTGGGCAACCAATATCTATTCACCCAAAGCATATCTTCCCTTCTTCCTCCAAATCCTACCTCACTTAAAAATTCTTCCCTCATTCCCTCAATTTCTTTCTTTCCCTTTCCTGGTGATCTCACCGAATCGGACCATTCCTCCCACATTTAACCTTTTCTCACCCCACTGTCTGATCTCTGTCTTGAGTGACTGAGGTCCTGAGCCCATAATCTTCCCGAGGGAGCAATCCTACTGATTCAGACTAATCAAAAGGTGTGAATAAAGCACGATTACCCAAACCATTCCTAGGGCAGCTAGACAAATTTTTATTTGCTACGTTCTGATTTCTTACGTGGGCGGGAGATAAATTACAGATATTTCTTTCCCTCTCCTGCAGAGTCCTCTGGAGGTCATCTCAGCCAATCCCCACACCTTCCCCCAAACAGATGAGGGGGAGAGCAAAGGAGATAGAACTCACATCCAGATTGCTTCTTGTCCAAGATCATTATTAACCCATTAACTGATGACTCCCACCCTGGGCATTGTTCAACTCTTAGGAGATTGGCAGTAGGTGGAGACTGAACTTGAGCCTACAAATTCCCAGGGAGAGATCCACCACAACCTTCCTGTTCTTGTGGTCTCCTACCTACCCTTCCTTATCGGAAAGTGCCTCCTGACAGTCTAACCTCTGTCCAGCCGCTGCTTCACCTTGCCAAGACTACAGTCTGTTCGGGTCAGGTGAACTCCAATAATGAAACGACCAAAAAGGTTCGTGTTCTAACCACAACTGCTGTCTCCGGGGAATCGTTCCTAGGACTCGGAAGCCTAGAGAGGACGTCCCCCGCTCCCACCTCCTCATTTTTTTTCTCCAAGCAGCTACCCTTTTCTCTTAGCCGACGTCCCAATTCCCTCCCTGGGCTCGCCCACCCCTATCTCCCACATTCCCTATCTTAGGATGCTTCGGGGGTCCCCTGGCTCGGTTGACCCACTAGCACCCTTAGACCCCTCCTCTGGTGGTCCTTGTATTTACCGTGCAGCAGTCCATCCCGACGGCAGGGCTGGGCTGGGCGGGGCTGGGGGCGGGGGCAGGGGCGGTGAGAGGTCGGACGCGCTTCAGAGACCCCGGTTTCCCGGCTCAGGGTGCAAAATCCGCTCCCGACTCTACTCCTCTCTCTCCCGCGCTAGCGACTGCTCTGGGATGTAACCTGAAGCCCACAGCAGGGTAGCCAATCAGGAGGAGTCTTAACTTGAGTGGGCGGAGGAGAGGAGAGGCTACGCTTTGAGGCTCCGCCCCCTTTGTGCCCTCTTTTCCCCCCCTCCCTACCACTCCCACCAGTGGCGCCCCAGCCCTTCCACCTACACACCTTCCTCTATTCCTCCTACACACCTACAGCCTCCCAAACTCCCGCGGAATAATCCCCACCATCTCCGCTCCCCAGTAGAGCACAAAGTGATAGACAAGGAGTAAGGGAAACAGAAGAACACCCCCGACCTTTCAGAGACGCACACCCTTCCATCTGGACATATATATCTTAGTACAGTTACCTGAGGCTCCAGCTCTTCCAGAGAGATATCCCCCGTTTTTGTTTTCTAGTGATGTGCCTCTCCCAATCCTTTCTTCCATTTTCCCCACTCTCACTCGAATCTCCAAAGTAAACATACACACACAGACCTCGCCAAAATATCGAAAGATTGTCTTCTCTTCACATCCAGTACAACGCAGATATATTCATCCTGCAAGTTCTGAAGGCCAGTGATGGACACGTAATTATACACAAATACACAAAAATTCAGATACCCCACAGAGAGCTGTACACCCACACACTGCTGTACTCTACAATACACAGATTAGCTTAAATACACATAGGCACCCTTCCCTCAAGAAACACACACACACACACACACACACACACCACATCCTGCTCAGAAAGACATGCAACTGCAACCTGCAAACCTGTGATACACAGACTACTGGGTACTTCTAAATACACTTTACATACACACATGATGGATACATATTTGTAAGAAGGAATCTTCAAGAACCATCTCCCCATTATCCCTTGCACCTCCCTTAGAGAGCTGTCTTCCTAGAATCTGTTCAGTGTCTCCTACATCTTGCTGTGGAGTAAACTCCATTAAGGTCCAAGGAATCTTTGGCTCTTAGATACACACCTGCCCCTGCCCTTCTCTGTTCATCTGAAGAAGATAACCTCAAGCACAGTGAATCATCAGAATTCTATTTATCTCTCTGGGGTCATGGATTTGTTAGGGGAGAGCATTCAGGTATCCTGAAAGGTTGAGAGAAGGGAATTGTGGGGAAATCCACATAGGAAGGAAAATCTCATGTCTTGGACCTTAGGCTGTCCTTTTCAGAGATGTAGGTCTGGTAATGGTGCAGGCTATTGTATGGGTAAGGGTAAGGTATTTATGAGGAAAATGGAAAATTCTAAATCAAGAACCTAGGGGAGGGAAAGAGAATTGCTGACATGACAGTTCAGGGAAGAAAGCAGATGGGTGATGGAGCTCTGGAGATGCCTTGAGATTAAGCCCATATAGGGTACAGGTGAAGGATGGGCTGGTGAAAAGCATAGAGGTTGGTTCCCTTACCTGAAAGGGTAGTATGGAAGTTCTTGGGACCAAAGGGGAAGACGGGAAAAATCTAATTGTTAGCAAGGGTGGGGAGAGAGTTAATTAACTTGGTTCTCTAGAGCTGAATTGATGCTGGGTTTCCAAAGTTTTATATCCATGGGAGTCTCCCTCCTCCCCCCAATTTATTGAAGGCCCACCCATGTTATTGAGAATTCAATCAATTCCTACTACAAAATAATATTTTCTGACTCTAATAAACCATAACTTACCTCGGGGACTCAAATTTCTTACCTAGTTGATTGGGAGTGTACATGAAGTTTGGGTAACTTCCCTGAAGGACTCTACTGCTAGGGTCCTGTGGGGATGGATGGGGAAGTGGGAAGGTGGGTATCAGGCCCAGTCTCTGTGCTTCTCTCTTCCTAATTTAGAACTGAGGAGTTTTGGGATTTGGTGAGTTTGCAGTAAAGTCTCCCAAGTTGCTAGGCAACCTCTCTCTGCAGGCTGTGCTGCCTCCTGGTCCTTCCTCCTGCTGGTCAGAGATGGTGAGGGGGTGTCTTTGCAGTGAATCCCCCCTCCAACTCTAATACCTTTGTCGCTATCCTTTCTCTCTACATAAATATTGTGGTGTCTGGGTGGGGGGAGTGGTCTCTCCAGAAGGTCCCAAGCCGACAGGAGAGTGGATATTGTGGCAGTCGCCAGTCCCAGCAACACGATCAACACCACAGCAACAGCCTACTTCAAGTCCCACGCTATACTGGCCATGGTTCCTGCCATGGGGGATGGGATGTCTCTAAGATGGGACTAGACAGGGCAGAAGACATACATATGCAAAGAGATAGACACAAAGATAGCCTTCTTTCCACACCCACGGACACATCTACATAGATGCAGAGTCACAGGCAGGACATAGACCATTGCATACGTATGTATAAAGACAGTCATGGACACTGTAATTATATTAACACATTTACAGAGGCAAAGACACAAAGCTGGACTCATGTATACCTGGTGTCTCATATATACCCCTGCTGTGGTCAAATACTTCCTCTGTAAAGGGGGCCCTTCTCTTAACTAGATGGGCAGAATCTATAATTAAATAAAACAAGCATTTATGAGGTACCAATGCACCAAGCATTATACTAGGCACTGGGGATTTAGAGACAAAAATTAAACCATTTCTCCCCTAAAGGTCTTTACAGCTTAATGGGAATGAGGGTAGGGTGGAGAGAGGGGCACATGTACACAGATAAATACATTTTAAAAACTACAAAATGATTTGGGGGATCAGGAAAAGCCTCATATAGAAAGTAGCACTTGATCTGCAGCCTGAAGAGAAAGGAAGGATTTCAAGAGATAGAAGCAAAGAGGGACAATATTCCAGGCATAGGGGAAAGGTGTGAAGGTGGGAGCTGGAATGTAATGTACAAGGGGGAGCAAGTTGGCCAGGTTGACTGGAATATAGAGTTCATGAGGGGGAATGGTGTGAAATAATTCTATAAAAGTGTGTTGGAGCTGAATTGGGAAGGTCTTTGCAAAGCAGACAATGGGAAAGGACAGGGAAGGTAACAAGTATTAAATACCTACTATGTGCCAGGCACTGTGCTAAGCACTTTATAAACATTACCTAATTTGATCTTCATAACAGCCCTAGGAGGTAGATGACTCCCATTTTACAGATGAAGAAACTGAGGTATATAGAGGTTAAGTGACTTGTCCCAGGTCACACAGCTAGTTAGTGTATGAGACTGAATTTGAACTCAGGTCTTTCTGACTCCACTGCTAGCACTCTTTCCATAGAAGGGCTTATATTTTCTTTTAGAGACATTAGGGTGTCATTGAAGCTTTTTGAGTGGGTGAGTGGCATGGTCACCCTTGTGCTTTAGTAATAATAACATGGCATCTGTTTGGGAGATGAATCAGAAAGGGGAGATGGAAAGGTGATGGGAGCTGGAACCAAGGTATTTGAGATACAGTTGGAAAGAAGTGGATAGATGCTAGAAATTTGGCAGTAGAATTGACAATACTTAGCAACTGGTCAGATATAGTTGAGTGAGGGAGGATGAAGAGTCAAGGATGATGCTTAGGCTGAGCACTGGAGTGATCAGCAAGATAGTGGTTCCCTTAACAGAAATAGGGAGTTAGGAAGGGGGAGGGTTTTGAGGCGGAAAATAATAAGTTCTGTTTAGGACATGTTGAGTTGGAGATGCCTACAATACATCCAGGTGGAAATGTCTAACAGGTAGTTGGTGATATAGACCAAGAGTTTAGGAGAGAGATGAAGTCTAGATAGATAGATTTGGGAATCATTAGTATATAGGTGATAATTGGACTCATGGGAATCCTTGAAATCATCAAGGGAAAAATGTAGAGAGAGAATAAAAGAGATCCTTAAGAAGGAACCCTGGGGTACATAGAGGATGGGTCCTCCTTTGTGATTCTACAAAGGAGACCAAGAAGTCAGATAGATGGGAAGAGAACCATGGAAGAATGGTTATCAAAACCTAGGGAACATTGAGCAATCAGGAGAAGGTGATGATCACCAGTGTCAAATGATACAGAGAGGTCAAGAAAAATGAAGACTGAGAAAAGGTCATTAGATTTAGCAATTAAGAAAATGTTGGTGATGTGATAGTGAGAGTTAAGAAATAATATAGGCTGGGGTTGGAAGCCAGATTGCAAGGTGATACATAAGTGAGATGTGAGAAAAGAGAGGCAACTAGTGTAGATAGCATTTTTCAGGAGTTTGTGAAAAGGAGGCAAGATATAGGACTATAATTCCAGGGAATATGTGAAGTTTTTTTTTGTCTGTACTGTGATTTTAAGCTCCCTGGTAAAGAAAGTCCCTTTCTCAATTCTGTAATCTATAATTTGCCCAGGGTCACACAGCTAGGATGTGTCAGAGGTAGATTTGAACTAACTCTGAGGCTTGTTCTCTTCCCATTATTTTAAATTACTTTTCAACTGAAGGTTGGGTGTTTTTTTGGTTAAGGAGTGGGGAGACTTGGTCATTTCTGTGCCCAGCAGGCAAAGAGCCAATGAATAAAGAAAGATTGAAGATTAGAAAGGAAGAGATGTTTAAAGAGCCAAGTTCCTTAAGGAATTAGTAGGGGATGACAAGGACACAAGCCATAGGAGTGAGGAGAAAGACAAACTCTGAGACTGGAGCAAAGGAGGAGTAAGTGGAGGAATGATAATGAGGGAAACTGAATTATAGAACTGAGGGAGAAGAAGGGGCTCATGATGGATATCCTTAATTTTCTTAGGAAAGAAAAGCAAAAACTGCTGAGAGAGAAGAGAGGAAAAGGGTAATGTAGGATGCTTGAGAAAGAAGGGAAGAAGCTTGAGCAGATTCTAGGGGATTGTGACTAGAAATAATTAAGGAAGAACAAAAGGATTGCTATGCATTAGTGAGGTACTACAGAGATTAGATAATGGAAATTTGTGGTGGACCTTTTTAGAATGGTTTCCTCCACTTGTGTTCAGGAGCACTTGGGTAGGAGCACAGAAGACCAATGGTTGGGGTAAAATCATCTGGAAAGCAATGTGTGGCAATAGAACAAGGAGGAAAAGATAGAGAACAGTGCAAACTTGAACTGGCTAATAGTCAAGATTCTTTTTTAAATCTGGCATTTAATTTAATCATTATTATTAAATAAAAAGGGTTTAAATGCCTCACTTTTTTGCTAAACAAGCATTCATCCTGCAGTTGCTTACAAGGATAGCTCTCTTTTGCTTTAAGTACATTAGCTCATTCAATCTTCACAACAATCCTGTGAGGTTGGTGAATCTAGTCAAGTGACTTGCACAGGATCACGCAGCTGCTAAGTGTCTGAGAAGAGTCAACATTTATTAAGTGCCTACTATGTCCCAGGCTCTATGCTAAGCACTGGATATAAAACCCCAGTCTTCCTCCTTCGAAGTTCAGTGTTGATCCGATATGCTCTGGTACCTCTGCAATCTCGACAATGGCCAATGGAAGATCAACTGTATACACAGGTCATAGTGTTGTGAATAGTAAGTCAGTAAAAGGGTGGATTTGTAGTTTAGCTGGTCCAACCAGAGAAAAATTAAAGTCTTTCCTCTCCGTCACAAGTCCATAAGATGAATTAAATCAGTGTGTCTTCATGGTCCACAGATTCCCCAATGTCAGTTTGGTGAAACATGACAATTACCATGTGGTCCATCTTCCTGCATTCCTGTGTAGACTTTGCTGCCACCTCAGAACACAAAGGGACATCTTTTGTGGTATATACCACCAGTCTCTGAAACTATTAGTATTTTTTGTGATTCCGTCCTGGCCAGACTTCAACACACATTGAGTTGTTTTCAGTCCTGTCTGACTCTTGGTGATCTCATTTGGGATTTTCTTGACAAAGATACTAGAGTGGACTAGAGTGGTTCCTTCTCTAGCTTATTTTACAGATGAGGAAACTGAGGCAAACAGGGTTAAGTGACTTACCCAAGATCACATAGCTAGTAAGTATCTGAGGCCAGATTTGAACTCAGGAAGATGAGTCTTCCTGACTTCAGGCCTGCCACTCTATCCACTGTGCCAACTCACTGTCCTTTAACATATGGTTCCCACATAAGAATGAATGTTCTGTTCCAGGTTTCACCCATACTTTATGCTTTGCATAAGATTCCAAGTAATTCAGGGCAATAATTCACAATCTGAACTTCTGGTTCTTAGTGAATTTCCCAAATCAGGTTCCCAGAGAAACCAGCTTCTCTAATTCTTAAACTGCCAGTTTAGGAATCTTGTCATGTTATGGATTTGTTCTTTATGGAACTGGAAACAGTACTGCCATTGGGTCGGTCTATAAGCAACTTAATATTTTCCTCCAGTATATTTCAAGAGCTTCTGGAACAAGGTGCGAGCTTCTTCTTTGGTCAGGAGTTGCATCTTGCCAATAGTCAAAATTTTTAAGGGAGTATAGTGAGGCTAGAACAAGGGTTATAGAAGAGAAAGAAAGGGAGAGGTACAGTGACTAGAGATTAGGATAATGAGAAAAATGATTACTAAATAACCAATTATTAGGGAGATCCAGGATTTTTTTCCTTTTTAAGGAAATCTCTGACTTTGTCCAAAAATTTATCCCTCCTAAACTATCTTATCTAGGTGTAGTTGTTACCCCACTCCACTAGAAAAACTGTATAAAGAATTAAATTGGGGTGAATTTTGGCCCATTGTGTTCTAGTCAGGCTTGGGTGGGGGTGGGGAGGTAGATCCTTTGTCTAGAATATTGTCCACTTCTGGGGGTGGTCTGTGAGTACGTGAGGTAATCAAAGTCACATCCCCAGCCCCTCATTAGAATAAGTCCACCCTTCATTATAATATGCATTCTCTTTGTCAACCTATCAGAGTTGATTACCTTCTGTCAGGAACACCCACTCTTCTTAGGACACATAAGCTTCAGGAAGTCACCATGATTTCTCTTTGCTCATCAAAAAGAATAAATAAGCCCATTTTATAGACTATTTGCTAACTATTGTTAATAAATTATAATTTACCCAGAAACTCTGTCTCAGAAATTTTCACTTGCCACAATTAGGACAAATAATTTATTTAAGAGAGGTGAGGATAGAAGCATAGGTCATAGTAAGATAAAGTAATTTTAGAGTTCTAATATGGAGGTGGAACACATGGCAATGAGATTAAGGGTAGCTGAGGTAGAGTGTGTAGTACAGGTCATGGGAGCTGAGGAGGCTGATGAACTATTTCAGGATACAAATATAAGGACAAGGGGTTGGAATGATCCATGACTCACAGTACTGAACTCCTTGAGCAAGAAGGGAGAATGATCTGAAGGCCAGTAGATAACTTCCATAAAGATCTGGAAGTCATGGTAAATCTAGTTGGAGTGAAGTTATAAAAAGAGGAAGCAGGGGTTGACCTGGAAGTGCAGGCAAAGCGCACTGGTACGCCTACTCCTCTTTCTGGTCCAATGTCTTGGTGAGCGCAAGAAAAATCGTATCGAGAATGAAGAAGGCAACTTGAAGGTCAGCGGTTTTGAGAAAGAGTCAGATTTTTATGAATGAGAGAAAATGGATAGTTTGTGAGAAAAAGAAACATGTAATAGGAAAGGCAGTTTGCTACCCATAGAAAAAAGGCACAATGAAAGGGGAAGAAAGCAATGAATACAGAATCAGGAGCAGGGCTGAAGTGAACTGGGATGAGGGAGCAGGGAGTGGCAGCAGGAGAAGAGAGCTTTCACCGGGGCAGGCTAGATTCAGAAATCTAAGCATTTAGAGGAGAGAGTTTGCTAGCATAGGACAATAGATGACTATGACCTTTCAGTGCCCCAGCCTCCAGCTAAGTTGGTGATTTGGGTGTGCTGAGGCACTGTACCTGGGATGATCTAGGTGGCCCAAGAAGTCTGGCTATGTAGCTTGGTCAGGATGGTCAGAAGTTGAGAGGCCTCGAGGAAGGCCTTTCTAGGCCTTTCCTGATTGTGTAGTGATTGATTTGTTCATCCTCCATCTGCAGAAACAACTCTGTTCTGCCTGGGTTTTTTTATTTTCTGTCTCCTAGTTCTCTTCCTATCAGTCTAACCACTCCTTCTTTGATTTCTTTGCTGGCTCATCACCTATATCATGCTCCCTAACTGTAGGGGTCCCCCAAGTCTCTCTCCTGGGCCTTCTTCTTTTTCTATATACTTTCTTAAAGATCCTATTAATTATAATATCTATAAAGATGTCTCGGAGATCTATATATCCGATCCCAGTCTCTCCTTTGAACATCAGTTCTGTATGCCACTTACTTATTGGATATTTCAAATGGTTGTACCAGAGACATCTTAAAATTCATGTGTCCAAACCAGAACTCATTTTTTTCTCCCAAATACAACTGTCTTTCACACTTCCCTACTTATTTCAAAAGCACCATTGTTCTTCCAGTATCCCAAGTTCATGACCTTGGTGTACTTATCCTACATATACAATCAGTTGCTAAATCTAGACCTTTCTACCTCCACAGTGCCCTTCTCTCTATTCACAAGGTTATTTTAGTTCAGGTCCTCATGTCCTTTCACCTAGACTATTGCAACAGACTTGGTCTTCTTGCCTTAAATCTCTCACCACTTCAGTCCACACTGCTGCCTATATGATTTTCCTTAAGTGTAGAACTGCCATGTCATTCACTTATTTGGTAAACCCTTAGGGATCCTTATTGCCTTCTACCTGAAGCCTTTGGTTTGAGTCATTTACATAAGACTCTCCTCGTTGGTGGAGATTGATTACTCTGTGCTCCTTGCTGGAGTGAGAGGCAGAGTTGGCGGGAGATGAAAAGAAATCCTTGTCTCCTGGCTTCCAGCTTCCAGGGAGAACTCTTTTCAGGTCCCTGAAGGGAAGGAAAGATTCTGGGTCAAAGCTGATGGTTGGAGAAGCTTTCAGCTTCTCTCACTGGGAGTTCACACAAGCCCAGAGCATTTAGTAACCAATCTCCTCTGCCAAGGAGAGGCTTATGCAAATGGCCCTTTGAGGCAAGGGTTTTGTAAGTTAAGATAAATTACTCCCCTTTCTGAGTTTTGAGATCCAGCCAAACTGACCTTGCCTTTGTTCCTCGTACACCACATCCCATCTCCCTTCTCAGGGCGTCTGCACTGGCCATCCTTTATGTTGGAATGTGCTTCTAATCATTGTCTCATAGAAGGCCTCTCTCTTCCTTCAAGACTTAGCTCATTGAACACTAACTTCTTCACAAAGCTTTTTGGGAACAACAACCTCCCAAACTACCTTGTATTTACTTTGTATTTATTCTCAGTGCTATTTTTTATGCTCTACTGGTCCCCTTCTCCCATAGGTGAGTTCCTTCCAGGGCCTCCATTTTGGGAAGGAACTCTGGTTGGCCAACCTTCATTCTCCTCTTTACTGTGCTACTGACTTTCCCTGTTTCCAAACAATGACCCCTATGCTGGGTGCCTTCATTCTGTCCCTTACCCCTTCCCAGTTCTCTTTTGTATGTACCCCATTAGAATGAAAGCTTCTTGAGGGCAGGGGCTGCCTTTATTTTGCTTGTGTTTGTGTTCCTAGCACTAAGCACAGTTCAGGCTATATAGTAATACTTAATCAATGTTTGTGGTCTTGTATCTTGCTTTTTTTTTTTTAATGTTTATTCTGTATACACACACACACACACACACACACACACACTTCTCCCCCATTCAAATTTAAGTTCCTTGAAAATAGGGTTATGCATTTGTGTTAGTGTGCACCATACCTGGTACATTGTAGTCTATTAATAAATGCAACAAGCATTTGTTAACTTATTTATTAATATTAATTTTATCAATAATATACCAACATTTATTTATTATCTCTCCTTTTCTTATTTGTATCACCTAGTACTTAGTCCAATGCCTGGAGCATAGTCAGCACTTCAAAATGTTTATGGGTTGATCGATTGTTTAGTTGATTTCTAAATCCTCATTTTTTTCATTTGTAAAATGTAGTAGTTGAACTTAATCTCTAAGGTCCATTCCAACTCTAAATCTGTGATCCTAGAAGGCCGGGACAAGAAAATTGGGGCATTTTTACTTAGATTAAGTGAACCAGGGAGCAAGAAAGTGAAAAGTCCAAGGCTTCCCACGACACATTTGGCACTGTTGATCCTGATCCTATAAATGGTGCTTTGTGGTTTCTAAGTGACTTTTATCACAATAACTCTATGTGGTAGGTGGTGGTAGGTGACCTAAAGATTATTATTCCCAAATTATTAACCTCTAAAAAGTCTATTTTCATGACTCACTGTGGCAGGGAGATACTTCTGGGCTCTCAAAGACTATTCTAGAGGAATATAAATTCTGGTCATTTCTACCATGCCAAAAAGGATCATAGGTTCATAAGTTTAGAACTGAGAGGGAGCTTAGAGGCATTTTTCCCATTCTCCAGATTTTACAGATGAGAAAAATGAGACCCTGAGGGGTCAAATGACTTGCCCAGGGTCAGACAAGGAGTGTCTGAGGTAGGATTTGAATACAGATGTTCCTGATTTTGAGTCCAGCTTTCTACTTAGTGTACCAGTCTCTGCAACAGAGGTCCAGTCTAGTTAGGTACAGAGAGAGTCATCACTTGTAGGCTGGCCACTTTGGGATGAAATATTTGACCATGATAATCTAGAAGACAAAGAAAAATACAAAATATTCTTCAGTCTTGTGCTACCCCTTCCCACATTGACAATAACATTACCAGTTACAGAAAAGGAAGCAGAGGATGATAAAGGTCATTTGGTTTTCAGATGTTCTGTTAACAGTAATTTAGCTTTTGGTATTCTAAATATAAGAGCTTATATTCAGTGACCAAAAAGAAGGCAAATTGCTGGAGGAAACAAATTGTATCAATCAGCCAACAAACATTTCTAAAACACCTATACGGTATGCCAGGAGCTGTGCTAAATGCTGGAGACACAAAAGGCTGCTAAAGACAGCTCTTCTCCTCACAGAGATTACAATCTAATCAACTGTTATATTCTTGTAGATGAAACCAGAGGACCAAAGGAAGTTGTGGCTAAAGGAAAGGAGGATTTACACATTCTCTTTGGAGAGACAGATAAAGAAGTTGTTAAGAATTCATTTAGTTGTGTGTGCAAAGGCAATAAGAAATGTCAATTTCATAGAATATTTGATGATCTCATATTGTCCTTAGCCCACAATAATGATTTTCTTTAAAAAAATTACTGATATCTTTTGGTTTTTATCACCTTAATTCCTAAATATATCTTTTCTCTTCCCCCTACCCAGTGACTGAGCCCTTATAATAAAGAATAAAAAAGAGAAAGAAAAAATGGTTTGGTAAAACCAATATATCAACCATATCTGGCAGTATATGCAGTAGTCCATACTCATAGCCCCCCACTTCTACAAGGAAGGGAGTGAGGTTCATTTTTGAATCTTTCATCTATTGATTGCCACCTACAGGTGCTTTGCCAGAGCATCGAAATGTCCTGAGGGAAAGACAGGAAGGCAGCATGTGCCTCCTCTGAAACTCAGGTGAATCTAACCCAGGATTCTGTGTGCAAGAATAACAGTGACTTAATGTGAAGGTATATGTAGAACCTATATCAGATCACATGCTGTCTTAGGGAGGAAGAGAGAGGGGGGGAGAAAATTTGGAACTCAAAAGCTTGGGGAATTGTGTGTTGTAAACTAAAAATAAATAAATTTAAAAGAAAAAAAAAGAATAGCAGTGGGCCCCAGACTCCTGATACCACAAAGCCATCATTGGTGTATGTTGGGGGACTCCTTTGTGAAGAACAGGCCAGGCATTTCTGACACTGCTATCATCAACTCAGCTACTGAACAATTGCCAGTCATAGGAAGAATAAGTCCAAGAGCTACAGGAATAGCAATACCCCCTATACCACTGGACTTCATTTTTATCAGCTCCTACTATCCCATCCAGGGGAGATGATGAGCCTTTGAGGGTGCTTCAGTGCCTGCCTCCTCAGTGGCCACAGTTGCTGGAAATCTTACCATTAGTGTCCTTGGGAGGGGATATTATTATGTTTGTCCTTTGTTTTCAAAGAGAACCATGAATCAGGGAGATGATGTCATGACTTGCATTTGACTTTGATTTGAGTGAGGGAGGGCTGTGCAAGGTCACCAGTTTCACTTTCTCTTCCAGAGCCATCTGAGTGCAGCGACCAGATCATGATAGCTGGAGATGACCCAGTTTGCAATGGGAGACCCTTTTAGGCCAAGGCCTTTTCAGGTTCTCACTGTGAGTAGCCATTTAATGAATAGGCTTCTTAAAGAAGTGACTCAAGGGATGACCCCTTTAATTAAAAAAGAAAGATCAAACTGGAAGAGGAAGACCCTCAGGGTTGCTGGTCAAAACAGAAATAGTTACTATTGACATTCACTTTGAGCCAGGAGGGTCCAAAATATAGCCATTAAGTGGTGTTCAGGCAGGGAACTATTGTGGTCCAATCTATCTCCTTCCTTCCTTCCTTCCTTCCTTCCTTCCTTCCTTCCTTCCTTCCTTCCTTCCTTCTTTCCTTCCTCTCTTCCTCCTTCCCTTCTTCTCTCCCTCCCTCCCTTCTTTTGTTTCTTTTTTAATTAATTAATTTATTTTCTTGTTTACATCATTCATTTCCACAAGATTTTGAGTTATAAATTTTCTCCCCATCTTTCCCCCACCCACCATCCCAAAACAGCTATCCCACTGTATAACCCCTCCCTCAATCTGCTCTCTCCTATGTCTTCCCCCATCACCCCTCTGACTTTCTGGTAGGGCAAGATGGATCTCCCTACCCCAATGCCTGTATATC
>CM053588.1:135705361-135735322 GCA_028646515.1 Pseudochirops corinnae | reverse complement strand
TGGGCCTCTTTTGCCATTTGAGTTAATCTATTTTTTAAGATGTCATTTTCTTCAGTCAGGTTGTTGACTCTCTTTTCATGATTTTCTTGCATCATTCTCATTTCTCTTCCCAATTTTTCCTCCACTTCTCTTATTTGGTTTTCAACATCCTTCGTAATTTGCTCTATGGCTTGTAATAGTCCACATTTTTCTTGGAAGCTTTTGGTATGGGAGTTCTGACTGTGTTGTCTTCCTCCCGTTCCATGCTTTGATCCTTTTTGTCCCCCAAAAAGGAACCTAGAGTTTAGTTGCTGTTCTTACTTTGTTTCCTTTGCCTGTTCATGTTGTCAGTCAATTACTTGACTTTTTAGCTCTGTGGAACTCTGCTTCCAGAGGGGAGAGTTTTGTCCCAAATCGCTGGGATTTTTGTAGCTGCTGGAACTATTAGGAGGCTGCTACAGCCCCCACCAGCTTTGGCTCACTGAAAATGCACCCCAGGACCACCACCCAAGACCACAATCCAGATCCAGGCAGCTCAAGGCAAGAGCACTTAGTCTCTGAATGATCACTTGGCCCCCCTGCAGTCTGCAGCCTGGGAGTTTCTGAAGTAGCCACATTGAGGCAGCTGCAGGGCTGCCACTTCTGCTGCTTCCTTGCCCTGGAGGCAGTTCGGCTGGACCCTGTCCCCCAAATTTAGCTGAGTTCCACTAACCTTTCACTTAGTCCTTATTTCTTATGGCTTGATAATTCTGGAAATCACCACAGCTGCTGCTGATCCATTCTCCTGAAGGCTCCAGCTGCAGCTTGTCCTGGTGGCCCCGGGGCCAACCTGTGGTTTCAGGCTGGGCTGGTTTTGGCTCCCAGCATGCTGTGATGAGCCTTTCCTATCCTGCCTGTTGAGCTGCCTTCAGTGGGAGATGTGTTTTTCTGTAATTTTGTGAGTTCTGGAGCCCTAAAATTTGTTTAGAATCATATTTTATGGGTATTTGAGGTGGTTATGCGGGAGCTGCGGAGTTTTTCTGCTTCTATGCCATCATCTTGGCTCTGCCCCCCCACCTTCTTTCCTTCCTTCCTTCCTTCTTCCTTCATCTTTTCTCAAAGACCAAACCTTAAATTCATTTCACTCTGGGAGAAGATAAATATTTAAAGAGTGCCTACTGTCTTCCAGGCACTAAGTACGTTACAAATATGATTTCATTTGATCCTCACAACAACCCTGGGAGGTAGGTGCTATAACCATCCCTGTTTCACAGTTGTGAGGACAGTAAGGCAAGTAGAGGTTAAGTAACTTGTTCAGGGTCACATAGCTAGTAAGTATCTGAGGCTGGAGTTGAACTTCACTCCAGACCTAGTGCTATATTCTCACTGACTCACCTTGGCCAATGGCTCAATGTCAGAAATAGACATGGTTTTATTAATGGAAATGACTCAAAAGTAGATGTATTCTCATTAACTTTGCCACTGCATCCTAAAGACCTAGTCTTTCTATCTGAGTTAGAACTGAAAACTCCTGTATGTGTGATCTCCCTCTATTAGAATGGGAGTTCTTTGAGAACAGAGACTGTCTTGCTTTTCAATTTGTATTCCCAATATTTTGCCTATGGTAAGTACTTAATAAATACTTTTTCATTTGTTCATTCATTCTCCAAAGTCGAGTTTGGTCACTATAAAGCATTTGGTTGCATGTTTTTATTGTTTGGCTCTTAATCTCTAGTCGCCGAATACATTATTTTTCCTGGTTCTACTTATAGCACTCCACACATTTATACGTCTTCTGATATCTGTATTCCATAAGTATACTTATTGTCAGCTCCTTGAGCAGGGATTTTTTTTTTTTTACCCTTTTTTGTATCCCTACCGCTTAGGACAATGCTTGCCTTATAGTAGATGCTTAATGCAAGCTTGTTGACTTGACTTACAGCATAGTAATATTCTATCACATTTGTATACAAATTTGTTTAGTAATTCACTAATTGATCGGTTTTTATTTTGTTTCAAATTTCTTTCTTTCACAAAAGTGCTCTTATTAATATTTTAGCATGTATGAGACTTTTCTTTGACTTCTTTCTGGTATATCGTTAGTAGCAGGATATGATAGCATTTCTTTCTGTCTCTGCCTCTCATAATTCCAAATTGTTTTCTAGAATGTTATAGACTAGTTCACAGATCCTCCAAACAGTGTGTTAGTGTTCCTGTTTTTCTGCAGTTCCTCAAATATTGACTATTTTTATCTTTTATCCTTTTTGCCAGGGTGCTGGTTATGAAGTGAAATCTTAGATTTGTTTTGATTTACATTGTGCCTATAAATGATAAGCTTTTGCAAAAAAGGCCACCCTGAAGATACAACTGTTGACACTAAAAATGGGAAATGAATAAAAGGACAGACAATTACAAAGACTAGCATCATTTCCTAGTGATGCAATCAATGGATAAGATAGAAAAAGCAAAAAAAAAATTAGAATAAAAGAGCACAGAAATTTCATCAGTTGGCATATAGTGGATCTCCTTGCTAAATAGAGAGATATGACGACTAAGGGCAATACCTATTTAGAATACAAAATGGTCTGGACAATTTTATAAGTGAAGATGGTGGAAAATTATGAGCAGTAGCATCTTATAAAAAACAAAGGGAAAACAATAGCCAACAATTACAACTTGTTGAAAGATTTAATTAAGTCAGATCCTCTTAGGAACATTTGACATTGAAATTGGAAGGAAAACAACAAACATGTAAAAAATGAGAAGGATTTGTCCTGGTTTTAAATTTCATATCTAATTTTTTTTCCCTATCAATGACAATAGATTCACAATACTTGATTTTTTAAAATTACAGCCCTCACCGTGTTGCATGAAGAAGTAGAAATGACACCAAAGGGGAAAAAAGGGGAAGTGCAGCTTTCAAATAAATAGAAGTTAGTTATTGTTGTTCAGTCATTTTCAGTCATGTCTGATTTTTTTCATGACCCCAATTGGGGTTTTCTTGGCAAAGATACTGGAGTGGTTTGCCATTTCCTTCTCTAGATCATTTTACAGATGAAGAAACTGAATCAAACAGGGTTAAGTGACTTGCCCAGGGTCACATAGCTAGTAAGTGTCTGAGGTCAGATTTGAATTCAGGAAGATTCTATCCAGTTCACCACCTTGGTGTCCTATCTGTGCTGGAGATGATAGCAATTTTGAAAGCATTGCGGGATTGATTTTCAAGATACCTGTGATGATGGTAGATACCTCTTCCCCTCTTTCAGAGGAAAAAGAATCACAGATGTTGAGAAAAAGTGATAAAGGTATGACAGTTATAGTCTGCTTATGTGTTTCATGGGTAATCCATATGACATGGCTATACTAGTTGAGGCAACCCAAAATGTCAATTTATTAATCACCACACGAGGGCAAGTCATATTTAAATATTCCACAAGGTGGTGCTATACTTAAATCACATGCCAGATGTTTTCTTTGGAGTTTCTGGTGTGCATGAGAAAGCTTCCCATCCCTACAAGTCACATACGTAGCTGTTGTGGTTTGGGGTGAGGGGAGGAAGAGGGAAAAGGAGAATTAAAAATCTACACCGAGAAAATTCTGAATCTATACTAAGGAATAATGAAATTTAGGTCAGAATTTTTTTTTAAAATTATAGAAAAATTTGGGGTTTCCATCTCCATTCTCACCTCTGGACCTTCACTTTTCAATCAATGGCCCTCAATACATAGGACATAGTCACTATGGCTGCATGTTTTGTTAGACAAAGCAAAACCAAACCAACAAATGAGTCTGCAGCAAGGTCCACCCCTTCTGAGAGGTGGGGAACCAGTAAAAATAGAGTGCCTATGCCAGGCAGTAAATGACAGGGGTGAGGTTTGAACTCATACCCTCGGACTCCAAATCCAGTACTTTTTCTCTTTCTCCCAGACAACCTTTATAATAATATCTGGTCACGGAACACCCCATGAAACATGTAGGGGCATTGTTCTGTAGGGGCCATCTCATGGAGCATGCACTGAGTTCCCCTGGTAACTTCCAGAAACATGTGCAGCTCAGTGATGAAGGGTTTAGTCCTTTGGAATGATGTAACAAATGCTGGGTGGCCTCTTGGTTCTCTACTATTCTATGATGTATGCCAGGGTAGAGAGGAGGCTGCTTCAAAACTGCCTCAGAGATAATAATAAAAATAATAATATGTGAAATTTAAAGTTTGTAAATTGCCTCTTTCTCTCTCTCTCTCTTCCTCCTCCTCCTCTCCTCTCCTCTCCTTCTGTTTCTCCCACCCTAGGATCTGCTAAACAAGTCAGAACTCTTCAAGACCCTGCTTGGATTTCCAATGAGGCCAAGATGGCTAATTTCTCATACTTGGCAGTCAGCACACGTACAAGATCTCAAAGCCTTGGCTGCATTTTCTGATGTACGTTTCTTTCCTGAGCCCAAGTGATCAAACAGTTATCCTCAGATGGACATTTCCAATCTTGGAAGCAACTTTGTAACTGTAGAGAAGTTGGACACTCCTAGGTTACTCAATTGGTGTGACTGTACTAAATTTCCACAAGATGTAAAAAGTCTGTGCATGAGGTGGTGCCCTTTATATCCATAGCATCTCTTAGAGCCTGGCCTGCCAGCCGACCCATGAAGTATCCTTGTTGAATATCCTTTCTATATAACATAGTTATATAAGTAAACCTCCTTTTGTTAACTGTTGAACAACCTGTACAGTACCTCATTTTATCCCAACATTGAACCTGAACTGACAGGGTATCCACCTGAGGCAGGTCTCCCCCTAGAACCCTCCTCTTCGAGGACCTTGAGATAGTGCCGAGTCGAGATGGATGAGCAATGGGAGTCCAGCAGTCCTGCAAAATGTTTTGTGCTTTGATGTTTTATTGACCTCTAGGGAGAATATAATAGTTCTAAGTTCATTCATACATACACACACATATGAGTAATTTGTGTTTTTAGTATTTTTTGTGTGTAGGAAATAAATAGCTGTCTTTTCCCTGATTTGCACTTGCATTTGAATATCTTTCTATTCCCCCTACATGAGTCAAATCCAAACTTTATGTGATTCTCCCTGGGGCTCCTGGAGGGGAGTGTAAAAAACCAGAGAGTTTGAGAAAAGGAGCCCAAACCCTCTTCAGAACATAACTTTGTCATGACTGAACCTGATCCATGCATATGGGTCCAGACCTGAGAGGGAGAAGTCAATTTTTCTAGCCCTCCGAGACCCAGTAGTGATTTTGTGATCTTAGTACATATGGATATACAATAAAGTGGGCTTAGCATTGAATTGGAGGAGGAGGAAGAGAAGGAGGTGTTGGTGCAGGCCTAACTCAGATCGGAACCCATTAGTTCAGGTCCAATGTTGGTATAAAATGAGGCATTGTAGAGGTTATTCAACAGTTAACAAAAGGAGGTTTACTTACATAACTATAGCATATAGAAAGGATATTCCAGCACTGATGTTGGGTAGACACAGATTCTCTCATCTCCATATGGAAATGTGTCTGTTCAACATGGTAGGGTGTGGTGACTCACTCAGTCTTGGGACATCCTCCAAGTCTGAAGGGCTTAGACTTCCCATGGATGAGCCTCTTTATATTCTTAGGTGACTAAGAAGCCACTTAAATGTGACCAATGGGTTGATTAAGTCCCTGGGATAGCTCTTTCTTCATTAGGAAAACAAACAAATAAACAAAAATTTAGCTAACCCATATTGTGAGTATAGGTATGAATGAGGAAATCCTTTGTAGACAGTTGTCCTGTCACAGGGGACTGGATTGCCTTCTTCTGGAAAAAGTCCTATCTTTTAATTATCAGTATTATTTTGGTGATACTGTATTGCCATGCATAATGGAATGTTAGTCTTCAAAGAATTAAAGTTGTGTCTAATTAAAAAAGGTAATATAGAAGTTAATGTAACCATGAATAGGTGGCAATGTTACCAGTGAAAAATTACATAGGAGAATTGGCATAAAGTATATCATCAGTATGTATAGGAAAAGAGGTGGGTTGATTATGTGGATAGAACAAGGGAAAACCAAAGAAAAACCTATGTGCTACATTGGTATCTAGAAAATATCAAGAGATATCAGGGAAGGTGCCTAGCACATTAAGTGGCACTCCTGTTGCGGATTTATAGAAGGACACAGAAAAGAATACAGTAGCACAGGTTGAAAAGGCATTCATAAGTTGTTATCTGGACCTTTGTATTGAGTACCCCTATTGATAAGATCACAGAGTTATCAAAGTTTTGGGGTATCAACTTATTTTTCCTAGCCATTTTGATCTTGAATCATTGTCATTCTTCAATGACTATAGATATTGATACATGTTTATGTGTAGTTAAGCTTTGATAGTTTAAAATTGCACAAGACTTTTGGAATATCATGTAAATACATGTATATATGTATTATTGTTTGTGCTTTTTCTTGAAGTGGACCAATGATGTTAGGAAGGTGATGTCTTAACTTGCAAGTGAACTGGATTTAAGTGAGGCAGGGCTGTGCAAAGTCACCAGCCTCATTGTCTCCTTTGGAGCCATCTAGGTACAGTGACAAGATATAGATCAGGATGATGAGGATGGCTCCAGATACAGGGGGAGACGTTGGCCTTTTTAAGCCAGCAGTTCTCAACCTGTGGGTTATGTTCAATTTAAATGCTTCCTACATATCAGATATTTACATTATGATTCATAACAGTAGCAAAATTACAGTTACGAAGTAGCAATGAAAATAATTTTATGGTTGGGGGTCACCACAACGTAAGGAACTGTATTAAAGGGTTGTGGCATTAGAAAGGTTGAGAACCACTGTTTAAGCTAAAGTCTTTCCCAGGTCTCAGTTAGTCTGAGGCAACACCCATTCAGTGATTAAGGCTGGGTAAGAAACGAGGCAAAAAATGACCTCTTTTAGCTAGTCCAAAAAAAAAGTCAATCTGAAAGGGGAACACTCTAAGGATTACTGGCCAAAACAGAAGCAATTGCTATTTATACTCATTCTGAGTTATCAAAAGCTAAACAATGACCAAGTGAGGCTTGGGCTAGGACCTATTGTTGGGAGAGCCAGGGTGCTTTGGGTTTGAGGCCTGGTCAAGTAGCTCCATTCGAATCCCAATGGACTTTATCAAAGCCTAGGTTTCTAATGCTGCATTTCAAGGAATCATAAATGCAACTACGTGGGGCAAAAAAGTTAATTGTCCCAGTTTTTTGTTTTTTGGGGTTTTTCTGTTTTTTGCTTTTTGGAGGAGGGAAGGCAGGGTAATTGGAGTTAAGTGACTTCTCCAAGGTCACACAGCTAGGTAAGTGTTAAGTATTTGAGGCTGAATTTGAACTCAGGTCTTCCTGACTCCAGGGCCAGGGCTCTGTTCACTATGCTGCCTAGCCACCTCAATGTCCCAGTTTTTTTTTTTTAATTAGTAGGGAAGAGAAAAAAAGAAATCTAACCCATAAACCCCAAGATATCTTGTGAAATTTCAGCTACCAGAATTTATATTTCTTTGGGTAGAGTACCCTCAGGGGTATGTATGTATGTATATGTATGTATATGTATGTCTGTATATATACACACATAGATATAAACACACATGTATAAACATGTATATTCACACACATATACACACAAACTCTGATAGAGTATATCAATGGGTTCCTTTTCCATCTATAAAGCATAAGTTTGGTATGGATGTTTTTTCTTTGAATGTTTTATCGACTATTATTATTATTTACATTACTATCATTTCCAGATTATACTAATAATTCTGGAAAACCCTTTCAGACAGGTTAGTTGGACCAGTTTATAGCTCAGCCAACAGTACATTATTAGCATGTCTGTTTTCTCAAAGATATTTCAACATTATCATCTTTTGCTAATTTTACTAATCTAATGGGTATGAAGGGAAAACTCAGAGTTGCTTTAATTTGCATTTCTCCTATTGTTAGTGATTTTAAACCTTCTTTCATCTTGTTAATAGCTTACATTTCTTATTTTGAAAATGTTTGGTTTATATCATATCCTTTATTTACTTATCTGTTGGACAATCTCTTTTTCTTATATATGTATCAATTCCCTATGTATCTTGGATAGTAGACCCCTACCAGATATTTACTGTGAAAAATATTTCCCAATTAAATCACTTTTTCTTCTTCAATTCAGTTTATTATTTTTATTTTCAAGTAACAAGTGTTTTAAAAATGAATCTATCCCTCATAGTATCCCCCTCCTCCCATTGAACAAATAAAAAAATGTAACAACAAAAACCAACCACTCTGAAAACCTATATTTTCATATGTACTTAGTCTAGCAAAACAAATTCCTACATTAGCAATTTCCAAAAACATGCATCTTCTTTTGTACTTTATATTCATCACCTCTATCAAGCAGTGTTTCATGTTCATTAGTTTCAGATTCATTTTTTTTATTGTATTGATCAGAGTTCTAGAGTCTTTCAAACTTGTTTTTCTCTATAATGTTATCATTGTGTACATTGTTCTCCTAGTTCTGTTCACTTCACTTTGCATCAGTTCATAAAAGTCTTCCTAGTTTCCTCTGAAATTTTCAATTCCATCATTTCTTCAGGCACAATAAATATTCTATTACATTTCCATACCATAATTTGCTTAGCCATTCCCCAACAGGACAACCTCTTAGTTTAAAATTTTTGTCTACTGACAAAAGAACTGCTCTAAATATTTTTGTATGTATAGATTCTTTTCTTCTCTGTGGATTTTTTGGGGTAGAGGCCAAGTTGTTGTATAGCTGGGTCAAAAAGTATGCATAGTTTTATGAATTTCTGGGCATAGTTCAAAATTGCTTTCTAGAATGCCTGGAGCAATTCACAGAACTTGTGTTCCTGTTTTTTCCAACCTTTCCAATATTTGTCATTTTGCTCTTTTATCATCTTTGCTGATCTGACAGGTATAAAGTTATAACCTCAAAGTTGCTTTAATTTGCATTTCTCTAATTATATGTGATTTAACATTTTCATATGATCATTTTACATACTAAATACATTAGTATTTGATAATGTTTGTGCAAAAGCCTTCCAATTCGACCTAATGAGAATTATTTTATAATCATTTCTATCCCTTGTTCAGTTAAAAATGCTTTCCTAAGCAGAGTCATGTAAGGTTTCACTGGGTTTGTGTTTTTGTTTTTTCCTATGTGAATTATTGCTAGGTCTATTTCTTTTAAGCAACCGTGGGTTTTGCTGAGGAGGAAGGAGCTCACTTGGCTTAGAGCTTGATGCAATCTGAACAATTTGAAAAATGATTATATTTGACTAGAGATGTAATAAGTTGTTTCCTTCAAGAGGGAGTTCTCTGACACCAGAAGGGTTCAAAAAAGCCTTATGACTAGACAACAGTTCACATTAAAAGGGCATAGGGGCTTTAGTACACTTTAACTTCCACGTGAATTACTGACTTGACACAGTCAAAAAAGTTCATACAATCTTTTTTTTCTTTGTCTTTTTGGAGGAGGGAAGGCAGGGAAATTGGGGTTAAGTGACTTGCCCAAAGTCACACAGCTAGTAAGTGTTAAGTCTCTGAGGCTGTATTTGAACTCAAGTCCTCCCGACTCTGGGCCAGTGCTGTATTCACTGGACCATGTAGCTGCCCCAAACTCAAACAAATATAAGAAGATCATATGGTAGAATCATTATCCCACTGAACTTTGCCCTGGTCAGATCACATCTGAAATCCTGTGTTTATCATCAAACTATCAAAGAAGAGGTGTGGAAAGTTAGTAAGGATCAGAACTAAGAATCAAAACTATTTCTATTCGATTAGAAATCTGATACTTTTCCCTCCCAGTGATTCTCAATCTGCGGGTTGCAACCCCTTTGGGGGTCGAACGACCCTTTCTCAGGGGTCACAGGAGTCGCTTAAGACCATCGGAAAACACATATTTCCAATGGTCTTAGGAACCGAAACACTGCTCCTATATCAGTCTCCAGGCAGGTCTGCCCACGTGCGAGTATTAAAGGGTCCCGGCATTAGGAAGGTTGAGAACCACTGCTTATACCATCATGCCTCTAATACAAGCTCCAGGTTTCCAACAGTAAAGTATCAGGACATCATAAAGGCCAACCAAAGAACTGCTCTACCTGTCTCGTTGTCCCACTAGTTCCAAGATCCACATGACAATATTTAGGAATGACCACAGTGAACATTTGAAATTGGGCCTTTAGCTTTTTCCCAAGGACCTATTTCAATTTAGATATTCTTGCTCCTTGCCTAGCTCCCAAGGGAGCCAGGTTTGCAGGTATGCACACAAAAATCCATGTAGGGATGGATAATATGGCTGAAGGCAGTAAGTGGAGGAAGGGAGTGGGGAAGAAGCAGAAGCATTAATTGGCATAGAGAATGGGTCTGTAGGGGGAGAATGGGAAGTTGGACAGAAACTAGCATAATGGGAATTATTAACTCATAGAATTTCAGAATTAGAAGAGACCTTAGAAAGTAGCCTGTTACTTGGTCTGCCGGGTAACAATCACCCTAATCTCATAAAATTCACTTTTTAGCTGAATAGTATCAGAGAAAGGACATCATATAGACGACAATGAGGATAGGTTGGTTGGTGGTAGCAGGAGAGGGATGAGTTGGTGGGAAGGGAAGGTTCTGGGTTCTAGGCCAGATCCTGATAGAGACAGATGGAGAAGAATCTGGGTGGAGATGGTCCTGGAAGGCAATGGAAATAATGTGGCATGTGGCACTTTTACTGCCAATGCTTATTTACTCCTACCTGGGAGAATGGGCATTCTTTGGATACAGTATCAGAGAATGGGCATTCTTTGGACACACTACCTTAACTCAGACCTGTTCAGCCCAGAGCCTAGCCAATGAGAAGGGAGAGTGAGATAGGGGGGCCCTGTGTGCTCTGGAGGGATAATGTCTGTGGGGCTTCTTGGGCCAGGCTTCTGCCATAAGGGGGGAGCAGCAGAGACAGTTCTCTCTGAAAATATTTCAGCTTCTCACTGTGGTGATATTTTTAGCAACCTGCTGGCAGAGGTGGAGCTTCGGTACATATTTAAACGGGCTTCTGCCAAGCTGGAGTGTTCCCACCTCTTCCCCACTCCATGTCCCAAAGAGGAAAGGGGGAGAAATTTCATGTTCTAATCAATAGTACTCTAGAGATAGAGTTCATCTTATTAGGTTAATGAGCGACTTGAGGCAGAACAGGCCCTTTCTATGATTTAGTTTCCCACCCTTCAACACTATTAGAACAATTGTCATTGTCTAAAAAACAATTTTATTGCTCTCTAGGGTACCCGGCCTGGAGTCCAGAAGACCTGAATTCAAATCTGACCTCATCTCTTACTAGCTATATGACCCTGGGCAAGTCGCTTAACTCTTTCTGCCTCAGTTTCCTCATCTGTAAAATGAGCTGAAGAAGGAAATGACAAACAATCTTTGCCTTCAAGGAGCTTATATTCTAATGGGGAGACATATGCCCTAAAAGTCTTAGTGCAATTTTAAGCTTTAGTAATTTAAAACTGATTTTTGGGTTCTCTCCATGTAAGTGTATAAAAATAAATATGAAAAAGATAAATACAAATCAATAAACATTTAAGCACCTACTAAATGCTGGAGATACAAAAGGAGGTGAAGGCAGTCCCTGCCCTTAAGGAGCTTATGACCTAATACATGTGAAACAAGGTGCTTAAATAAAAGGTGCTTTGGGGGGGGGGGGGAGCCTAGTGGTTGGGAGTGTGTGTGGAGATGAGGAAGAACACATAAAACGTAAAAAGTGGTGCTTGAGCTGTCTTGAAGGAAGGGAGGGGCTCTGTGTGGCCAAAGAGAGGACAGAATTCATCCCAAGCATGGTACACAGTCAGTGCAAAGGCCCAGATAGTTGAGGAATGTTGTATGTAAAGAATAGAGAAATGCATAATTTGGCTGATTTGGAGAGTGAGAGAAGGGGAGTAATGTACATAAAGAAGCTGGAAAGACAGACTGGTACCGGGTTGTGAAGGGCTTCAGAGCTAAACAGGGACATTTGTATTTTATCTAGAGGCAAACATGGAGCTACTGGTTTTTATTAAGTATATTTATTGAGTAGAGAAGTAGCATAGTTAGATCCGTACTTAAGAAAAATCACTTGGGCAGGAGGGTAGAGGATGGACTAAAGGGAAGAGGAACTTGAGGTAGGGAGACCAACTAGGAGACAGTGGTATAATCCAGATGAGAAGTGCTGAGAGCCTGAACTAAGCTAATAGCTGTGAGTAGAGAGAAGGGGGTGGATGTGAAAGATGTGGAGGTAGAAGGGGTAAGATTTGGCAACTGATTATATATGTGGGATGAGGAAGAGTGAGAAGTCAAGGATAATACCAAGGTTAGGAACCTGGGGAGAATGATGGTGACTTTGACAGAAATAGGAAAATTTTGGGAGAAAGATAATGGGACCTTTTTGGGAAATGTGGAGTTTAAGATGTCGCTGTGATTTCCAGTTTGAAATGTCCAATAGGCAAATGCAAAACAGATGCTCAAGGGAGCTAATGGGGCTGGATATATAGATCTCCAGGTCATCTACATAGAGATGATAATTAAACATATTGGAGCTGATAGGGTAATTTAGAGTAGAGACAATGAAGAGAGCCCAGAACACGACTTCAGGGAGTATCCACAATTGGGGCCAGGATAGAGATGATGAGTCAGCAAAGGCAATAGAGATAGAAGGGGGAAGAGAGAGGGATGGAAATAAGCACTTATATAGTCCCTACTATGTGCCAGTGCCAGGCATTGTTCTAAGTGCTTTTTACAGATATTATCTCATTTAAACCTCACAACAATCTTTCGAGGTAAGTGCTGTTATTATTCCCAATTTATAGGAAATTATTATAGGATATTATCATTTCCATTTTACAGAAGAAATGGAGACAAATGGAGGTTAATAACTTGTCCAAGGTCACACAATTAGTAAGTGTCTGAGGCTGAATTTGGCCTCAGGTCTTCTTGACTCCAGGTCCATTGCTTTATCCACTGGCAATCTAGCTTCCTCAAAGTATGGTTTGATAGGTGGGAGAACTTGGAGAGAATATCCCTGAGAATAAGGTGGTCAGCAGTGTCAAGTATAGTATGTAAGTCAAGAAGGACTAGGACTGAAACAGATTTGACAAATTAGACATTTTGGAGAGAGCAGTTTTAATCAAGTGGTAAGCCAAATTCCAAAGGGTTGCAGGGTGACTAACAGAAAGCAACAGGTGTAGGTGTTCAGCTGAGAAGGGGAGAAGAGTTACAAGATGAAAACTTGAGGGAATGGTATGGTCTAGTGAAGATGGATTTTTTTTTATATAAATAGAAGAGACTTAGTCATGTTTGAAGGCAATAGGAAAGGAACTACAGATATGAAGAAGTAGATCGAGAGAGCAGATGATTGAGGTTACAATATGTTGGAGAAGATGAGAAGTGGATCAAGGGTAAATGTAGAGTGGTTGGCCTTGGCAAGGGGAAGGACCATCTTACTATCAGAGACTGAGGGAAAGGAAGAGAGAGTACGGGATGAAGTCAAAGGGCTTGGGGAGGAAGAGAAGGAAAGATGATTGTGCTCACATCAAATGATTTCAATTTTCTAAGTAAGAGAAAAGTCTTTAGTTAGAGAGAGAGAGAGAGAGAGAGAGAGAGAGAGAGAGAGAGAGAGAGAGAGGACATGTAAATATGTGAAGCCTGAGAGAAGAGAAAGTTTGGAATAGTTTCTGTGGGGAGTGAGATAGAGAATGAACTAAGTAGGAATAAAAGGATTGCTTTGATTCAGTGAGCATCCAGTTGATGTTGGAAAACACAAGATTTATAATACACCCAAACAGCACCATGGTGTGATTTCCTCCAGCTCTGATCAACCTTCTCTTCAACTCTGTTTGTGAGCTGAAGCATGAAGGTAGATGGTGGGAGAAATCCAGGATTGAGGAATGAGCAGCAATAGTCATTTGGTCAGTTAGGAAGTCAATAAACATTTATTAAGTACCTATTATCTGCCAAGTACTTTGGTTAGCACAAGGAATACAAAAAAAGGGCAGAAGACTATTCTCACTTTCCAAGAGCTCATAGTCTAATAATGGGAAGACATGAAAAACAACTCTATACTATATATATATATATATATGTATATATATATATATATATATACACACACTTATATATAGGATAAATTGGAGATAATCAACACAGAGAAGGCAGGTGCTGAACCTCTAGAGAAAGAATTTCTATGTATGTTTGTTCTTTTCTATCTCTCTCTTTCTCTCTCTCTCTCTCTCTCTCTCTCTCTCTCTCTCTCTCTCTCTCTCTCTCTTTCTCCTTATCAGTTCCCATGACTTTCATTATCATCTCTATGTTGATGGCTTGCAGATTTATATATCTAGGCCCAGTTTCTCTCTTGAGTGTTAGTCCCACATCACCAGATAATATGCTGGTCATTCCAAACTCTATGTGTAGGAGATAGCTTAAACTTATCACGTTCAGAATGACCTAGGGCTGATATATAACAGCCAGCACGATGTGGATGGGCTGGAAATTTTTAATTGAGTGCACTTCAAAGGAGATGTTGAAGAGGGATGTTGGTAAGGTAGAGTCTGAAAGTGGCAGTGGATGATAAAGAGTGTTCTGACTCTTCCTCTAGGATTAATGTGCCAAGCAGTGAGTGAAGGTACAGCCAGTGATGGAGCTGATCACTAGGGATACAGTGTTATCTGGGGGAAGCCAGGTCTCAGTGAGGGCTAGCAGATAAAAGGAATGTGAGAGAAAGAGGTCCAAAATTAAGGAAAAATTTGTTTCCTGTGGAATGAGAATTCCAACAGTAGGGTTGAGGAAGATGGGGATAAGAGAATAAGAAGTGGGAGTGGGGATAGTTTTAAAAAAAGATAGCAGTACAAAGTAGCAAACGGCAAGGGTCAATTAAATGGTATAGAGTGTCACAGAAATTCAGAGGAGTTCTCAAGGATGAATTAGACATAGAAAGAAAGAATTTAGAGGAGTGGGGAGGAAATTCCATGTTGGTGAATGTCCATTTATGTAGGGGGCTAGGGGAGAATAAAATTTTATTAAGAAATGTCCATAGAATCATAGAATTAAAAGGAAACTTAGAAACTCAAAGCCCCCATTTTATAGATGAGGAAACTAGGATTCGGAGTGATAAAATGATTTGCCCAAGGTCACACAGGTGATAAATGATAGAGCTGGGATTAGAACCCAGATTTTATAACTACAAATACAGAATTCTTTTCACTGAGCTACAGATTGGACTAAATTAAGAGTTAGGTAGTGACCAGATTATTGAGAGTCAAAGGAGTGTGGAGTCTCTCATAGTATCTGATGTGGTACCTTGTAAATGAAAAGCTACTAGATAAATATTTATTGAGTTAAATAATCCTTAGTTTTATTATCTTTCAACAAAGTCATTAACAATATTACTGACTTCAGTAGACATGCATTCAGTGCCCATTAAATTAATGGCTTTCAATGAGGTTTTCTGAAATTTATGGAGACAGGGTTCATGCCTTTAGGGAACTTAATCCTTCTTGAGAAAGGCAAGGTGAACTAATGATATAGAAGTGTAAATATGAAGAACAACATGTGTACATACACTCAATATATTGTGTTTTATAAAATGGCTATTAGTTTAAATGAAAAAAATCACTAAAAGGAAGTTGAATTCTGAGTAATGGAAAAACCAATAAAAGTCTTGGAGAAGAGATAATGAAAAAAAAAAACCACCCTCCTTCATAGCAGAGATGTGGGAGGCTAATAGAATGGAATATTATGTTTATATATGTTATCAAATCATGTTTTCATATCAAATTTTTTGATTGTTTTCCCTTTGTCACAAGGGAGAGTTCAATCTGGAGGGTTGGGTGCATGGCAAATGACTATGATGTAGAGATAATACACCAATAAAACTTTTATTTTTTTTATGTTTTTGCTTTTTGAAGGGGGAAGGCAGGGCAATTGGGGTTAAGTGACTTGCCCAAGGTCTAGTAAGTGTTAAGTGTCTGAGGCTGGATTTGAACTCAGGTCCTCCTGACTCCAGAGCCAGTGCTCTATTCACTGTGCCACCTTGCCACCTAAATCAATAAAACTTTTAAAAATGAAATAAAATGGGCGGCTAGGTGGCGCAGTGAATAGAACACTGGCCCTGGAGTCAGGAGGATCTGAGTTCAAATCCGACCCCAGACACTTAACACACACACACACACACACACACACACACACACACACACTAGCCGTGTGACCTTAGGCAAGTCAGTTAACCCCAATTGCCCTATCTTCTCCTCTCCAAAAATAAAAAACCCACAACGAAATATAAGAAGATTTAATAAAATAATGTACCCTATGGTCATTCCTCTTCTCTTCTTCCTTCCTCCAACCCCTGCCCCATTCCTCCTGCTTATGTGACCTCAGATCCATCTTGGTGGCCCTGATCCCAAGGAAGATTAAGTTCTTCTTTCTGGTTCTGCTCATACCCCAGAGTAACTTCAGAGAAATCTCCAAAAGTTTAGGTATGATTTATATTTCTGGGTTTCTCTAAATACAAGTAACAATGCCCCCTTCCATAAAGGTGCTCATTGTACAGTATGGTCATAGGGTATGGGAAAGTTGTTTCTTTCATCACTGAAATGACATGATAGGCTTAGTCTTCACAGGTGTGCATGAAACACTCAAAAAAAGTTCATATAATGAGTATATTTTCTTCTTTCTCAATTCAATAAACAATTATTAAGCACCTTTGTGAGATTTCTGAGTACTTATTTCCCATTTATCTTGGTTTTACACTGCCTACGAAATCAAATCACTATTATGAAAGATTCTGTAGGTCCAGATCTTCTTATCAATCAGGAGCATAGCTTTCTGAAGTCCTTCAGTTTCTAGATGATCTTGGCAGTTGTCTTCTTCCCTTCTAAGAAGTGTAGAATTATGAATAGATACATCTTCTTTTGGTCATTTGGTGCCCCAAACCTAAACTCAGGAACTCTTGACCACCAAGGCTAGAAATTTGTTCTCCGAGATTGCTAGTTGCTGACCCATGCTTAGGGAAGGAAACCAAAAGACACAAGGCAGCCAGGGACTTGAGATCCAGTCTTAGGTTTTCCTGGGCAAACATTTTTCATTTGCCATGTGTTCCTGCTACAAATTGCCAGTGCTGCTGGGTGAGGGAAAATAAACCGTCTCTCTGCCCCTTGCTGTAAACCCACAGGAGAGAAAGCACTAGAAAAGAATGCCAAGGCAGAAGGATCCAAAGAGCAGCAGAGCCTCACTCTAATAGAATCTAAAAACAGGGAATTTCCTACAAGAGTCCATCCTCCCTCATGTTTAATTGCTCCTTGTTTTTGTTTAAACCCCAAACTATTGGGGACAAATCAGGAGTTCCATATGTCATCATAGCAAGGTGCTAGAGTGCATGTCTCTCAGCAAGAGTTAATGAAAACTTCTTTAAAAGGTGTCTGCTTTTGTTCAGACAAAGGTCCACATGCTATAATTTTATGAAGTGGATTGAAGAAGGCTCAGATTGATCAGAAGTTGTCCTGATCAACCCTTCATTAAAAAAAAATGTTGGTATTAAGTAGAAAGCTCCATTTTGTGCAGAGGTAGCAAGATTCTGATGCCACAAAGCTGGGATCTCTGATGTCATCTACCCTAGGGCTCTGTTATCACATTTACACTAGCTGCTGTGATATTGGAACTCATTATTGTGTGTTGTTAATGAGAATAAACTGGGAAGTACTTACTTTACTGGATGCTTCAGATGTTCCAGCTTTTGATGAATTCTGAACATATCACTCGAAGTCCTCTGGCTCAGAATGGTTCTACCTATCCAAAATTCTAGAATGTCCTTATAGTAGATTCATTGGCTCAGTATTACAGTGAATTGTAGATATTATATATAGAGAGACTTTGTTTCTTACTTTTTGGGGTCTGAATTAAAACACTCCTAGTGTGTATGGGCTCTCATGACTCAGAGAGAAGAAAAGGGAAGGAGGCAGGGAGGAGAAGGTAAATAAATGATTGTTGGCTCACTTGACCCATTATTCCTGTAGCCTTACTGCATTCAATATAGATGATCATTGGGATAGTTTGAGGCAAGAAGGCAAAGCAGGAGGAACATAGCATGCTAGTTTACATGGAATATAATAGATGTGTATTGTCTATTCTTCATAGTATCCATAAGGGATATGTGTATTATATGGGTTCATTCTTGGGATGTATAACATTTTCATCAGATACCTTAAGTAAGTATCAGAGAATGCTAAAATTATTGTTAATGTTTAGTTGGTGGGCATGAGAATTCATCAAGCCTCTTGGAAAAGGGAGTGACAGGGGAAGCTAGGTGGCCCAGTGGATAGAGCACTGGCTATGGAGTCTGGAGGACCTGAGTTCAAATCCAGCCTCAGACACTTAACACTTACTAGCTGTGTGATTCTAGACAAGTCACTTAACCCCAATTGCCTCATCAAAAAAAAAAAAAAAGAGAAAAAAAAAGAAAAGGGGACAATAAACTAAACAGACTGGAACAAATTAAAGAAGTGATTAGGAGCAAATAGAACATGGTTAATTAGAAACAAGATAATTCTGATGTAATGGGAAGTGCATTGACCTGGGAGATATAATGGTCTGGGTTCAGGTCCTGACTCTACCATTTTTTTTTTCTGTGACCTGGGCAAGTTACCACTTCTCTAGGATTCAGTTTCCTTATCTGTAAAAGGAGAGGTTTGGAATGGATGATTTCTATGGTCCCTTCCAGCTTTCATATTGCATGATTTTTTTTTTTTTTTGGTAAATATGAAGGTAATACCATTGGAGGGGACAAACAAACATAGAACTCTAAGATGTGGAAGCCTAGGTTATATGCACACAGGGCTCAGAAAGGATCTAGGTATCTCGGTGGAAAATGAAGTAAGCATAAGAAAACTATAATGCTGTGATTAAGAAAATAAATGTTGTCTGGAATGTAGCACATTTGATTACACAAACATTCCCTTGAGCACTTTCTGTGTGTCTAGTACAAAGTGCAGTACTTAGCAGATTTGAGGAGGATGGACTGAGGGAAGATCATACAAAAGATGTGTAAAAAAAAAAAGGTTCCTGATTTTAAGGTCTTTTCAGTCTTATAAGGAGACATGACATATTAGAGAACAATAGAAAATAGTAAATCATTAGGTCTTTCCCTTATACTCGATCAGCATTTAGGCAGTCCCTAAATACCATTCTATTTCTAAAAAGAGACATAGGAAGAAACTTGGAAAACTAGATGAGAGAAAAAGAGGTAAGGAAATGAAGGAAAAATAGTATTTAAATGGAAGCGTTAAAAGAACTAAAGTTAGAGAGAAGGTAGAACTTGGCAAAAGCAGGAAGGCTGTGTAATCTTTTCTAGAGATTTTAGAGAAGGGGGGGGTGGCTCTACTTAACAGTGTGGGTGGGCTCCGTGAACACTTGATCTTGGCCATCTTGCCAAGGCTGTCTCGGGGAGGGAGGGGTTCCCATGCTCCTGCCGTAAAGGGTTAATTCTCCATGTCCCCGCTGAAGTCAAATCTTCAAATCTCAAAACTGGTGCAGCAGCACCTCCCCCATCTACTAGGCTGCGGGTGCTATCGGGCTGGGTAACAATGCCTGTCATTTCACTCCCGGGGGAGTGGGGCTGCAACCGCCCCTGACAGCCCCGAGGGATTGAAGGGAACTAAATATAGTGCATTAAATATAATCCTGAGAGGGGTACATTTGCATTGCTTTTTCTCTCCCTTCCTCCTCACAGCCTTCTTGACAGGGCAGGAGCTGGGCTCTGGTTCTGGGCTCAGGGTTCTGAGTTCTGGGCAGCTACTGTGGGTGTGTTGTTGACCAAACATTCTAGGGCTTCACGTCTCTGATGTTGCAATTACACCAAATTTAGTTTAGGATTTTTAGAAAGGTGTCAGTTTTCCAAAGCACTCCAGTCCTGGGACCCTTTGGGGCTAGTCAGGGGTCTTGAGGACGCAGGGGAGCTATAGGGAGAAGCTGGGGAGATGGGAAAATCAGAATGGAGGCGGGGTGCCAGCCTGGGCTTTGTTCTCCTGTCAGCGACTTCCGTCTGCTACAGTCTCTCTGAGGTTAAATATTAATTAAGAGCAGAATGACAGTGAGAGCTGAGCAGTGTCACTTTCTGTCCCAACACACATGCTAATTTCCTTCCTGGTAAAGTGACTTTGGAGCCGGATTGGCAGATCCTGGAGGAGGAGAGTGGGGTGAGGAGAGGGGAGATGGAGAGGAGAGATAGTGGGATAGGGATGGGTCCTACTCTGAGACCACTGAAAGAAATGCCAGCCTAGAAAGAGCTGGTAATAGGGAGTAGGGAAGAAAGGAGGAATCTGACTGGAAATAGCCATTCTATGGCCTATTTAACTACATATAGGGGAAGAAAATAAGCATTTATATAAGGTTAGCCACTTTATCAAATGCATTTTTACGAATATCTCATTTGGACCTCACAACAACCCTGTGAGTTGAGTACTGTTATTACTCCATATTCTACAGTTTAGAAAACTGTGGCAAACAGAAGTTAAGTGACTTTTCTAGGGTCACATAGCTAATAAATATCTGGGGCCAGATTTGTATTCTGTTCTTTCTGACTCCTGGCTCAGTACTTTATCCACTCTGCCACCAGCTGCCTTTAAATAACCCCCATCTTCTTCAATAATAGTAATACAAGAAGAAGGGGGAATTGGCTTCTCCTCAACACTTTGAATATGCTATTTTTTCATTACCATTACTTTGCTCAGAAGCCCTGTGATGAGACAGGGCTACTTTAAAAGCAGAGATCTAGCATTAAAAGGCTTCTAGCTACCCTGACTTCTTATGGTGATCCCATTGTTCTGGATACTAAAGGATAGGAAGAGCATTGATAAGATGGAGAACATCTAGAGGAGAGCAACCTGGGTGATGAAGGGCCTTAAATATATGCCATAAGAGGACAGGTTGAAGAAACTGGGGATATTTAGTCAAGAGAAGGGCAGACTGGGATAGCAAGGAGAGATATGCTAGTTTTCTACAAGTATTTGAAAGACTTCATGTGGAAGAAGGCTCAGACTTACTCTATTTGGTCACAGAGAAAACAACCAGAAGCAATTCGTAGAAGATGCAAAAAACAAAAACAAAACCCACACAGACCTTTTTTAGTCTTGATATAAGTAAAACTTTCTAACAATTGTTGCTGTCCAAAAAATTAGAATGTTCTGCTTCAGGAGGGAATGGATATGTTGTGATACCTCTGTTGGTTGGACTAGGTAGCCTCTGATGGCCCTTTCACCTCTAAAATTGAGTGATACTGTGATTCTATGTCTCAGGTACTCAGTGGGCTGTGGGTACAGGGCAGACTCAATAACCATTCTGATTTGAGGGGTCTTTCTTCAGAGGTTGTTCTTTTTTTGAGGTCAGTCATGCAAAGGGTGTGGCACCTTTGAATTTCAATGCAGGCAAGTGCCCTGGGAGGCTTAGTTACTGTTGACTTATGTGAAATGAAGTGGTGCTGAATTTATATAGTTTAGGACCCAGCCTCTGGCCATAGGCTCAAGAATATTCTGGCACAACCCTAACTTGTGGTATTTGGTGCTTCTTCTATTCTTTTCGTAGAATAGCTCCCAATACCATTGATCATGGGGCTGGGGAGATGAAAAGGTATGTATTTCTGAGGAGAGATGAGATGGAGAAGGGATGGAGAATAGGGACACATGGGTGGAAGACTGAGGGGGCAACCTAGGAATTATGGTTGGTACAATTGCAGCCACATAAAAAGATACATGACGTACATACAGTACCTTTCTTTAGGGTGGTGGTCAAATGAAAGAAAGGAGGGAGAAAGAAAACAAAATGAACCACCACGGTCAACTTTGCCATAAGCTGGTTGGCATCCAAGGAGTGAATATGGTACTGAATTCATGGAGAGCTTGTGCCCTTTTTGGGGTTAGGATAAGACTTTTGTGTTCTTATTAGAGAGAAGATAGTTCAGTTGAACCTCCTGCCAAGGTCTGAAGATACCTGTAATGGTGTCTGGGTAGGTAAGGGGTAATGGTAGGAAACGAAGGCCAGATGGGGGTTGGGATTAGGTGCCACCTTGGTCTGAGTCCTGAGATCTGTGGGAAGGAAGCCCTAAGCACCCCCCTCTTTTTTTTCTTTCTTAAAATACTCTGTGTTCCTGCAGCAGTGCGACTGCTAATCTAAAATAAAAACAGCAGGAGATGCAAATGGTCAGGGTCTCCTAGCAACAGGAACTAGCCCACGCAGGGCGAGTGGAGCCCAGCAGAACTGTCCTAAGGCTGAGATGTGAGGCCTGGTTGGGGAAGAAACTAAGCATCCGCTCAGGGGCTATTTTTCCTTTATTTCTGAGGGAGTCTGTTCCCAAAACAGGATGGTTGTACCCTACCTTAGTATCCCCTTCAGTGAGATGGTGGGAAACATTCACTGATGCTTCATGAGTGTGAATAGGTCAGAAAAAACTTCAAAACTGCTCCTGGATCCATACAATCTTTCTGAACTGGGTTTCCAGAAAGACTGTTCTTCAGAGATTATAGTCAAATGAGTCTGCGATCTCACCAGTATGAGTATTCCCTTTAATGAGGCAGATGAAACTTCAGCCATGCCTGCCCATCCTGGATGACTCTTGTCCATGTCCTTCCATAAGTGGCCTGCTGGGGATCCCTCTTGTTCTCTTGACAGCTTGTAGATACTATTCCATTGTTCACCTCTTGCTCTCACCTCATGGTCCAATGATGCAGTGCCTATAAATACTAGTTGCAAAAAGATCACCCTACATCTAATGACAGCTCCTTGGTCTGCAAGGCTCCCTCCGGTTTTGCTGCAGCGCACGAAAAGTGTGCTTCCATTCTTTTTGAGTGTGTCTTCTGCCAGGCCTGCCTGTGGTCACTCTATATTGCCTCACTATACCATAGAACTGCTGCTTGGAGGTTGGGTTTCCTGGCATATGTCCTCTATATGGGTCTAGCCCATTAGAGGACACACAGTTCTAGAGTCTCCTGAACTTTAAAGAAATGTTCAGTCATCCAAGATACCCAGAAATAGCCAACAGACCATTAAGAGACAATAATTTGACTTCTCTGAATAGGGGCTACCCAGGAAAGACCATAGAATAGCATTATGGAGAGCTAGAAGGAGTCTAGGAGGTAATCTAGTCCAACTCTCTAATTGCCTAGTTAAGAAACATTGTGGTCCAGAGGGATTAAGACTTGTCCAGAGTCACACAATTAGTTAGACATAATTGGCAGTAGAACTTAGATCTCCCGACTCCCAGGCCTGAGCTATTTTCATCAAACTATATTTAAGTTTCTTGAGACTATTCCATGAAGGAGAAAGTAATATTAATGGAATTTAATATCTGGGAAGAGGGTGGGGGGCATTGGGCAAGGAACAAGGTTGGAGAGGGGGAATGGAAGATAAAATGGAGACTGACGATAGCGTGTCACAGAGCCTCCAGTATTTCTCATGTTGTTGAATTCTCTTTCCCTCAGAGAGAGTGGGGGAGGGGAGGAAGAGAAACATGCTCTCCAGGCTACAGAGGAGGTGAAGGGAGGCAAATAGCTCTAAGATTCAGAACTAAGCAGTGGCAGAATCAGGAATAGAAGTCTGGAGTCCTGGCTCCCTGAGTGCACTGTGTGCCCTAGAGAGTACTGTTTCCTGTTACATAAGAAACTCATTTACTCCTTCATTACTCATAGTCTGGCTACTGAAAGACTCTGGCAGCATCTCCCACAGAAAACAGCTGAAGGTAAAGGTCCTGAGTTGTGACAAAGTCTCTGTTATTCAAGAACTCGTCTAAGCTTAAGGCAACTTGGGGGTAGCAGATGGGGGTGGTCAATGACAACCAAGGCCAGATGGAGAAAATCCTCAAATGTGCAGTCTTCAAATTATGGAAACCCAAGTTACAAATGCCTGGAATGTGCAAACAATTGTCTCAGCAGTCCCTGATCTTTTCATATCTCTACTGTCCCTGTTCCTTCCCCCCTGAAGCCCTCTTCCCCAGCCACAGCTATAGCTGCACTGAGAGCCTCAAAACCTAGCAAGAGTTTATTGATTATCATAGCTCCTTCCTACCTTCTTACAACCACGACTCTATCTTACAGGGACCACTACCATGGGGAAAGAAAGAATACAAAGAAACAATAAACTTGATATCATAATACAGGGAGGTAGACAAAACCTCATAAGAATCACAGAGACTCGGTATTCAACTCATGGTCAAACCATAGCCAATAGCACATTAAGTGTTGTTTAGAAAAGAATAGATCAGATATGCAAGGTGGTGGAGTAGCATGATCTGCTAAGACAACAGAGGTTTGTGTAGAAATTCAGGAATCTAAAGTGAGGCTCTTTGATTGAATCCAAACTTCACAGAACAAGTCCCCTTAATAAAAGAATTTGTTCTATAAAACTTGAACTCAGTCAAAAGACTGCACCCAAGGATCTAGAAGGCCACAGGTTCCTGATTTAAAAGCTCATGATTGCAAGAGCATTTGAGAGACAAAAGGCTGGAGAAACAGGTGATATCAGTGTGGAAGTAGATTGCTTGGCCACTTGAGAGAAATCGATGAGTTCCTAACATATGTCACCCAAACTAAAACAGAGGCAGGGATATTATTGTAGTGGACCAGCTTACTATTTACACCACTGCTGGAGGATCTCTCTTTGCTAAAAAAAAAGAGCACCTGATCCATTTTTTGACTTTCTTTACTGATAATTCTATCATTCTTAAGGCAGAGGAAACAGTAAAAGGAACTACTATTCGAGACCTGGTTCTAATCAACAAGAAAGAACTGGTTGGTGAAGTGATAACAACAGGAACCTTGGGAGAGAATAACCATTCCATTTTTTAGTTCATGATGGATAAGGAGGGGAACACTGGATGCATGCCCAGGATATAGTCTTAAAAGAAGTGTATTTTTTTTTTCATAAGTTCAGAGGAAGTATGAGTGAGATTCTGTGAAGGATCTAGCCATAGGCTGGAGGCCCTCCTGGCCATCATAGTTACCTGAGACACCAGCTCTTTCTTGGCTCTGATTTAAGAGATTTTATCATTAACTAACTCCTTTTACTGTTTTAAAATCTTGCTTAATCTTTAAATCTCAATTTGTGGCACTAAGCTTTCTGTGTTTCTTAGTCCCTAGGGTTATTTAGTGTTAAGGATTTATTTTAGGGGATGAAGCTGGAGGTTCTCTCTTATTCAAGGGCTTCAAATAAGGTCCAGACAACTGCTTGTCAGGGATGCTGAGGAGGATTTCTGTGTCTCAGATGGGAGTTTTAGACTTGTTGATCTGAGATCCCTTCCAGTTTGGGATTTCAGTGATTCTAAGGGTTTCTCTTCCTCTTATACTGGCTAAGGATAGGGTGACAGGGGTATGGGAATCACTGTGTTCCCAGCATCTCATGACGGAAATCAGAAGAAAATTTCACTTTGAAACAATGGTGGGAAGGTTCTGTGAGGCTATTTGTAAGATTTATGTGGTCAGTGCCTATCAGGTGCCTTTGATTTCTGAAATAGGCATGATAATTGGAAGACATTGTCAAGAGTACAGCTGTCAACTACCTTCTGACATAGAATCATGATTTTCCAACCCTTATCTTTTGTGTTTAAGCCCTTAGTCGTTTTACGGGCTAGTCTAATGTATGAGAGTTTTCTAGAGAATCAGTTAGCCAATATAGGGAAAGCTATCCAACCCCTCAGGGCCATACTAATACACTGTGGGCCTTAAATGTTTTAATGATACTTTAAGTATTATTGCAACTTCCTACTTATTTACTTTCTGCCACCCCCTACCTCCAACCCTTCCTTGCAACAAATATAGAAGTTAAGGAAATGAACACATTGGTTATGTCTGAAAATATATGCTTCATTCTGTACCTGCAGTCTACCATCTATCTCTCTGCCACTAGACAGGGAGACATGAATCACAGGTGATCCTCACTGCATCTGTCATCGTAGTTATTCCTGAGAGCTGCATATCTAGTGTCAGATTCCAGGGGATCCCAGGGAAGCAAGATCGAAAAACTGGAGCCTTGAGTTCAGGGAGTTTGTGAACCTCTCACTGGGTAGTATGGAGAGGATAGCTCTGGAAGGTTGAGGGCAAAGATCGCCCTGATCTCCTCTTCCAGGCACCAGTCATCCTCCATTTTAGGTCCATGGGCAGATTAGCAGAGTGAATCTTCTAAGGGAATAAATACAGCATTTCACAAAGCTTTAAAAGCTCCAAACTCTGAGACTTCCAAAAAACTTCAAACTTAAAAGCTTCAAAAAAACCTTTAATTTGAAGACTTTTGGGATCCTTTACTTCTCAATACTAGGGCAGCTAGGTGGCACAGTAGATAGAATGCTGGGGGAGTCAGGAATATCTCAGCTCAAATCTGACCCCAGATACTTAGCTGTGTGACCTTGGGTAAGTAATTTAACCCCTGCCTCAGTTTCCTCAACTGTAAAATAAGGATAATAATGACACCTACCTTCCCAGGTTGTTGTGAGGATCAAATGAGATCAGAATTGTAAAGCACTTAGTGCAGTGCCTGGAACATACTAAGTGCTATATAAACATTAGCCATTGTTATCGAAAATCAGCCATAGCCCTTCCAGACCTGTATAGATGTGGAAAAGAATTTCACACAAGATTTTAAAATAAATATTCATTGAATTAATTATTTTCAGAAATTTGGATGTCATCATTGCTATCTACACCAATAATTTTAGGTGTGTAGAGGGTGTTCTCTAGAAAACTTTTTTAAAAATTGACTTCTCATTGCCATTCTAGAAACCATGTGTGTCTTTCAATCTGCTTGCCATTGCTGATGGTCCTCCATGTGAGACTATGTTGGGAAAACACAGAGTGATGGACAGACCAACACTATTGGACATGGGTTCCCCTGGGTGACTGTCAGCTCATTCCTTCTGGATCAGTATGCACATACTGCTGATCAGCAATCTCCTTGAATTTTGGTCTTTCCTGAGTGGCATAGTCCTCTCTAAGCTCAGTTCTTTGAACACAGAATGGGGTCAGAACAGAGAATGCTGAAAGTATGGGTTCCAGGGAAAATTTGCTGGGCTCAGTGAGAAGATCTGGGGTCTACACTCCACGGAAGTCTTATGCTTGCTAAGACTAAATGAACAAGATATATAACTTTAGAAGGGAGGAAAATAAGTGGTGATTAAGTGCCTACTATGTGCCAAGCATTGTAATAAGAGCTTTACAAATATCATGTCATTTGATCTACACAACAAACCTAGAAGGTAATTGCTATTATTATTCTAATTTTGTGGTTGAGAAAATTGAGGTAAACAGAGGTTAAGTGACTTGTCTAGGATCACACAGCTAGTAAGTGTCTGAGGTCATATTTGAACTCAGGTTTTCCTGACTTTAGGCCAAGTGTCCTATCTACTTCATCACTTAGCCACTTCAGTTTTCTGTGCTCCCCCTCTATGGCATGGGCATACTCTACAGAAGCTGGATATGGAGTAAGGACATCATGTATTTTCTACACCTTTCTAACCCTGCCACCTCATGTAAATACTTCACCCCTTTCCACCTCCACTTTATCTGTTAAATTCTTCCATTAGAACATAAGCTACTGGGGGTAGGAACTGACTTGCTTGTTTTTATTTATATCCCCATTCCAAAGTGCCTAGTATGTACTAAGTGCTTAATAATCTTTCTCTTTCTCTCTCTCTCTCCCCCTCCCTCCCTCCTTTCTTCTCCACTCATTCTATCAATTAATCTAGCAATCTATCAGTCAATCAATCAATCTATCTATCTATCATCTATCTATCTATCTATCTATCTATCTATCTATCTATCTACCTACCTACCTACCTATCTTTAGGGACAGGGAATCAGGTCATTGGCCTGAAAGGCACAGAACACTCCCTGAGGCTGTAGTGAGCACTGTTCTGGTTTCTACCCAGAACAACTGCTGATGAAAAGTGTGGCTGCCTACTACTGAGTATCAGGGGAAAAAGTAGAGATATTTTTAACATACGGAATATCAGCGAACAGAATGCTAAGGAACTAAAAACTTATTCTGATAAATATGAAGCATATGTTGTGCCTAAAGCAAACCCAGCTTTTTCTATATACAAATTTCATGAAGGAAAAAAATGTTGGAAATTGCAGAAATATCTGATGGCATGTAAGTGGGCTACAACCACTTGCTACAGGCACCCTTGGCTGCTGTGCATATGGATTTCAGGGGAGAGACTGAGCCAGGCTTTTGGTGAATGATGACACTTTGGGTGACCTTCTGGCCTAAGGATTGTCCAGTGATCTCTAGAGTGACTATGTGGAAAGTACCAAGACTGGCTATCAGCTGTTCATTTCCAAATGCCTACCCCCTCAGTGCAAGTCAAAAGCCAATGCCATCCCAAACACAACAACTGTCTGTCCTCCAATCCACAGTGGGTGGGGGGAACCCCACATCCAAGTCAAGGACATCTGGGCCTTGAAAGCCTAGCCTGGGCTTTAGCACTAAAGTCCTTGAATGGCTCTTCTTGGGTTTGTGTATTAGGTTCCCCCCTATCGATGAAGGGCACTTTATATTCATCTTATCATAGGGGCTCTTAGTGACTGGGGACCTTAATTTGCTAGTAAACTTGACAAATATTTTCTTTTCTCCTGTAGTGGATAATTGCATCCCCAACAGCCTCTCCTTTTGTGCCGACAGATGGAACGGATGTGTGTTTGCCATTTTCATTAATACAATTAGTACCTTAACATCCTGTATGCTTCCTCCTGAGCCACTCCCTGGAATTGGGAAAGGATTGGAGATGGGGGTTGGGTGGAAGAGTGGCAAGTGGATGGGAGAGAAGCAGGCTCTGGGGGAGGATACAGGAATGGGTTGTTGGAGGGCAGCTCTGGAAACTACGCAGGATGAGAGCCTATGAGTGCTGCAGAGGGAGGGAAGGAGGAAAAAAGAGGAGGGAAGGAGGGGAGAAAGCGGCTGTTGAAGTGCCAAGCCACAACAATAACAACAGTAACGACTGTGAGGTTAGGAAGAAACAAGTTATTATGCCGCCCAAGAAACCCCCTGGAAGGACCCAGCAACTAAACAGCTTCCAGCATAAAGGGGCAGAGCCACAGGAGTGGGTGGCGCAAACTGTTCTTTGCTTTGCAGCGGGGCTGCTGACATACTGCAGCCACTCACGCCTACGTGCCGCCCCCAGTCTTCTCCTTGGCTCTGCTGGGAGGTACCAGAGACAGACTGAGTGGAGTAGCGGTAGTTTTCCCATCACTCTGTAAAAGCAAGGCTATGGGGTGTTTGACGGCCTGCTCCATTTTCCCCAGGAAAGGGGATAAAAATAGTTCTGGCTTCCTGGGCTAGCATGAGCATACGAGTTTCTTTCTGAATTGCTTCCTTCTACAGTCCTCATCCTGGTTCCCAAACTCCACCAAATATTTACTATGCTCTTTGCCCAGTCTCTTAGGTATTGCATGCAACTGACTGACAGACGCCCACTTCCAATACCATCTCTGTCACAGAGAGATGGAGGCTCTGGCAGGAAGCTACTTGGCTGATGAGGCTGGGTTTGTGTCAGAAAATGCCCCTGTGTGTGCTTTATAAACCAGACCCATGACTCATTGATTACTCTTTGGGATTCCCTGCCTCACCAATCTGAATTGATGGGGTTACACAGATACTCTAAGGTATAATATCCCTAGGGGATGCTAATTTTACATTTAGCCAAAGTTAGAGGTCAAATGAACCTAGAGAAAAGAACCTGTGGCCCAGTTCTTACTCTTTCCCCTTTTGCCTCATAGCTGAGGTATGTGGTATATATTGTATATATGAGGTATATGAGGTAATGGGGTAAAATAGTAAAATATTCCAGGTAGGAGCGCCATCTCCGAGGTGGTCATTACCCAAGTTCAAGGGGGAAAGCCTATCTCTGGAGAATACTCTTAGTTTGATTTTGGAGTTCAACTGCTGAACAATGTAAACGGTACACATTTAAAACAGACTATCTTGTGGACTTCATAATTACCTGGAGAGGCTTATAC
>CM053588.1:135677902-135704861 GCA_028646515.1 Pseudochirops corinnae | reverse complement strand
TGTGTGTGTGTGTGTGTGTGTGTGTGTGTGTTCCCATAGTTTAACTCCCATATCTATTCAGATTACTCCCAAATCTTTATTTGTAGTCCTATCCTCTCCCTTCTGAGTTCTAGACCTACATCTCCATCTGCTTTCAGGGTATCTCTATCTGGATGTCTCACTGGCTTATCAAACTTTTCATCTCTAATAAAGCTTACTCTCTTTCTTCCTAAACTTGCTACTCCTGACTACACTATTTGTTTATCACACTACCATCCCCTCTTTCTCCCCTGTTTTCCACCTTGGAATTATCAATGACTTTCTACTTCCTTTCCTTTCACATCTGAATAAATTTTCAAAATCTGTTATTTTTACCTTTGTAACATCTTTCACATTTTCCTTCTCCTCTCTATTTTCACAGTCATCACCCTAGTAAAGGCCCTTACCTTCATGAACTACTGCAGTTGCCTTCTAACAGGGTTCCATACTTCCATTCCCTTTTCTTCTTTAATCCATCCTTTATGCAATTTCCAGAGTAATATTTTGTATGCATAGATCTACACAGCACTACTCTGATCAAAATTTTCAGGGGCTTTCTCCAGTCTCCTGCATAAAGTTTAAGCTTCCTTGGCTGGTATACAAATCCCTCAAAAATCTGTCTCTACATAAATTTTTAGCCATATCTCATATTACTCCATATTCCACAGTCTCTAAGGTTGAATAGAATTGGTTAACTCTCTGTTTTCCTACTGGATCATGTGCCCTACAAGGTGCCCTTCATGTGCCCTTTGCTTATGCTATCTTGTATATCTGTCATGCCTTCCCTTCCTCTCTTCACTTACTGAATTCCTACCCATCTTTTGAAGTTCAAATCACCTAACAAATTAACCATTGAGCATTTATAAATGCCTACTATTTGCCAGGCACTGACATGCTATGGAGTCAATAGATTCCATGAAGTCTTTCCAGATCTTTCCCCCTTTCTCCCGAGAAAATTCTGATATTGTATAGTACTTTGCTTTTTGAATCTCTAATGAACTTATTTGTAATGTATATTACAGTTGTAATAGGGGACTGACCAATTGGGGCACAGTCTTTGGAACATATATTATGTTCTCTGGCTGCTGTGTATTTATGTGGAGGCTTGGTGAATCAATCTGCATAAATGTGTGGTGGAAAAGTCTTTTCTTTTCCCTATTCAGATCATGGGCAGGTATTCTGTGATTATATCTTGTAGGTTTATGTAGAGTGATGAAAAGCCTTTTAATTGGCTCCTGAGTCAAAAATTAGTATTCATACAAAAGGTAGAATGGATGAAAGCTCTCTTTTCTTGTTGCTTTTTAGAGGAGAAAAAAAATGCTGTGAGCATCTGGGTAGGGGGAAGAGGTAGTAACAGCAGTGGCAGGTGCTGCTATGGCTGCCTCACTTCCCTAGGCTACCACATGATCATGAAAGCATTATGCTACTCTTTCTTTGTTTCTTTCTTTGTTTCTTTCTTTGTTTCTTTGTTTGTTTGTTTGTTTGTTTGTTTGTTTGTTTGTTTGTTTGTTTCTTTCTTTCTTTCTTTCCTTTTTTCTTTCTTAACTCCACACACTTAAGAAAAACCTTACTTAATGTTTTATTTTTTCCCAATTACATGTAAAAGCAATTTTAATATTTTTTTTCCAAATTTTGAGTTCTAAATTCTCTCCCTTTCCTTTCCTCTCTGCCACTTGAGAAGCAAGCAATTCGATGTAGGTTATACATGTTTAGTCATGCAAAACACATTTCCATGTATCATTCTGTGAAAGAAAACACAGGCAGAAAAATCCCTAAATAAAATAAAGAAAGTAAAGAAAAAGTACCTTTGATCTTCATTCAGGCTCTACCTGTTCTTTCTCTGGAGATGGATAGTACCTTTTATCATCAGTCCTACAGAATTATCTTGGATCATTGTATGGCTGAGAATAGCTAAATAATTCTTATTAGAGCATCATATAATATTGCTGTAACTGTGTATGATGTTCTCCTGGTTCTGCTCATTCTACTTTGCATCAGTTCATGTAAGTCTTTCCATATTTTTCTGAGAGCATCCTGCTCATCATTTCTTAAAGCATAATAGCATTCCATCACAATCATATACACCTTATTTAGTCACTCCCCGAGTGACGGATATCCCATCAATTTACAATTCTTTGCCACCACTAAGAGTGGTACATTTTTTTGTACGTATAGGTCCTTTTCCTTTTTGTTTTTTAAAAATCTTTTTTGGGATATAGACTTAGTAGTGCTATTGCTGGGTCAAAGGGTATATATGGTTTTATAGCCCTTTTGGCCTAGTTCCAAATTGCTTTCCAGAAGGTTGAATATATATACAACTTCATCAATAGTATATTGGTGTTTTAATTTTCCCATATCCCTGACAACATTTGTCATTTTCCTTTTCTGTCATATTAATTTGGTAGGTATGAGGTAGTACCTCAGAATTGTTATACTTTGCATTTCTCCAATCAATAGTGATTTAGAGCATTTTTATGTGACTATAAATAGCTTTGATTACTTCGTCTTAAAATTGTTCATATCTTTTGGCCATTTATCAATTGAGGAATGGCTCTTATTTCTATAAATTTGTCTACATTTTCTATATGTTTGAGAAATTAAGTCTTTATCAGAAAAACTCACTGTATATATATTTTTTCACAGTAATGATTACCAGCTATGTATTTCCCTTTATTCTATTTCCCCCATTTATCCTACCCTCTCTCTCTTTTTACCCAAAGTGTTTTGTTTCTGACTTTTACTTCCCCCAAGTTGGTCTCTTTTCTATCAGCTCCCTGTCCTTCTTTTGTGCCTTTTTCTTCCTACTTTCCTGTATGGTTAGAGATTTCTACACCTAACTGAATGTGTATATTATTCCCTCTTTGAACCAGTTCCTGAGAGGAAGGTTCATGTGCTTCCTGCCCCACTTTTCTATTTCCTCCTCCACTGTAAAATCTCTTTCAGGTCTTTTTTATGTGAGATATTTTATTGCATTCTACCTCTCCCTTTCCCCTTCTTCCAGTTCATTCTTCTTTCTCATCCCTTAATTTTTTTCTTTTTTAGATAATCATGTCACCACATTCAATTCACACCTCTGCTTTCTATCTATGTATACTCCTTCTGACTTCCCTAAATAATGAGAAAGTTTTTAGGAGTTATAAATAAATTTTCCCATGTAGGAATATAAACTGTTTAACCTTATTGAATCTCTTATGATTTATCTTTCCTGTTTATACTTTTATGCTTCTTTTGCATCTTGTATTTAAAAGTCAAATTTTCTATTCAGCTCTGGTCTTTTCATCAGGAATGTTTGAAAGTCTTCTATTTCCTTAAATGAAAATTTTTTTTCCTGAAGGATTATACTCAGTTTTGCTGGGTAGGCTATTCTTGGTTATAATCCTAGTTCTTTTGCCCTCAAGACTATCTAGAGTCCTCTGATCCTTTAATGTAGATGTTGCTAAATCTTATCTTATCCTGACTGCGGCTCCATGATATTTGAATTGTTTCTTTTGGCTCCTTGCTCTATTTTCTCCTTGACTTGAGAGGTCTGGAGTTTGACTATAATATTTCTGGCAGTTTGCATTTTGAGATATCTTTCAGGAGATGATTGGTGGATTCTTTCAATTTCTATTTTACTTTCTGGTTCTAGAATATCAGGGCAGTTTTCCTTAATAATTTATTGAAAGATGATGTTTAGGCTCCTTTTTTTGATCATGACTTTCAGGTAGTCCAATAATTCTCAAATTATTTCTCCTGGATCATATTTCCAGGTCAATTGTTTTTCCACTGAAATATTTCACATTTTCTTCTATTTTTTCATTCTTTTGATTTTTTAAAATTGTTTCTTGATGTCTCATAAAGTTATTAACTTCCACTTGCCCAATTCTAACTTTTAAAAAATTGTTTTCTTCAGTGAACTTTTCTACCTCCTTTTCCATTTGGTCAATTCTACTTTTTAAGGAGTTTTTCTTTCTAGTGGACTTTTGTGTGTCTTTTTTTCTACTCGGCCAGTTCCGCTTTTCAAGGCATTCTTCTCTTCATTGGATTTGGGTGACTCTTTTAACATTGACCTAGTCTGTTTTTTAAGGTGTTATTTTCTTCGGTATTTTTTAATACCTCCTTTACCAAGCTGTTGAATTTTTTTTCATGATTTTCTTGCATCACTCTCATTTCTCTTCCTAATTTTTCCTCTGCCTCTCTTACTTGGTTTTAAAATTTCTTTTTGAGCTTGACTTGAGACCAAATTTTCTTTGAGGCTCTGGATGCAGGAATTTTGACTTTGCTATTTTCTTCTGAGTGTGTATTTTGATTTTCCTTGTCACCATAGTAACCTTGTATGGTTAGAATGTTTTTTTTTTGTTGTTTACTTATTTTCCAGCCTATTTCTTGACTTCTAACTCTATGCCAAAGTGGGGGTCTGCTTGCCAAGTGGAGGGGGAACTGTCCCAAGCTTCAGGTTTTTTTGTGCAGTTGTTTTCACAGGTAATCCTGGGGACCTCCAAGTTTTTGACTCTTCCAAGGTGGTATGATCTAGGGAGAGATGTGTTTACTACTCTCCTGGCCTGTTCTCTGGTTTGTAAGCAACCACAAGCACTCTTTTCAACCCTGAAATTGTGACCAGGGTCCCTGTTCCCCTGCAGCCACAAGCTCTGCTGTGCTAGTGCACCTCCTCAAACTGGGCCTAAGAGCCAGGACTACAACCCAGATCCAAGTGTAGGCAATACAACAGAGTCCTGCCCCTGGTGTCAGCACAGGGACACCTGCAAGTCTCCTTCTGACCCATTGTCCAATCTCTTTATCCCTTTACTATCTATGGGCTGAGAGATCTGGAAACTGCCACTGTAGCCACTGATTCAGTCACCTCAAGGCCTGCTCCTGGTTTGCTGGGGTCTTGTCTGTGCTGGACTGTGCTACTCTCTTATCCTGGTGCAATAGACATTTTCTCCCAACCTTCTAAGTTGCTGGAAAATTGTTTCACTTCATCTTTTTTGTGGGTTCTGAATTTGTTCAGAGTCTTTATTTAAAGGTATTTGGAGGCGTTTGGGGGAGAGCTCAGGTGAATCCCTGCCTTTACTCCACCATCTTGGCTCTTTTATCCTTGAGTACTGCAGTTGGACAAGGCTCTGACCTAAGTGAGCTTTGAAATGGTGGAAAAATCACACAAGGTCTAGCAACTAGAACCAACAGCAGAGTTAGTCTAGTGGTTACAGCCTCCAGCCTGGAGAGATGTCAGTCCTCAGAACAACTCGCTTCATTTAACCCAGGGGTGGATTAATGCAGTTGCCAAAGATGTTATGCTCTACAAGCAAGGGAACAACACACCCATTGTTCATGTGATCTCTAGAAGTGAATTCAGTGAGAGGAATACTTAGTAGCAACTGTTTCAAGTTCAAGTTTACTGTCCCCAGGGTCCCAGGCAGTAGAGGAGAGACTATTTTTAGTTTGGGAGGTGTTTGTGTTTTGTTATTGATATGACCCATCAATATGTACCCCTCCGTAAAAGCTAATTAATGTGAATTGGTCAATTGATAATGAGGACATAGTGACTGGTCAAATTATATTGGGGGAATATATGAGATGAGAGCCGGTGAGAAATATTACTGGATTATTATTATTATTCTTATCAGATGCTCTATGCCCTCAAGAGCACCCCTAAAACACTGAGGGAAGAAGTAGCTGAGCTGCAGGAACCTGAACTTCCTGTTAAGTGGTATTTGGTGAGTCCTGTGTTCACAGTTATCTGTGTTTGTGTCTTATCTCTCTCAATAGGTGGAAAGCTTTATGCAGGCAGGAACCGTACAGTATGTAAACTTTCCACTTTTCTAAGTACTTAGTATAAGTATTATGAGCACAAAAGACACAATACATATTTTCTGGATTAAGGGATGAATGGATGCCTGGATATCTTTAAGATTCTTGGTCCACCATTTTATGGTTCTATAGCTCCTATGTCTTCATGTATTTCTAGGGCACATGTAGTATAAGCGAATATGACACTGGATTACACAAACACAACACTACAGGGTCAGATTCCTTGGAGCTCCCACATTTTTTCCCCTCCTAATCCGTATCACCCACCAGAACTCACTGTGACCATTGACAATGGTATATGTGGTGGGATCCTCTGAATCAGTGAGATGATCTGGATTGGAATTTTAGATAACTTGAACAGGGATAGAACTATAGACAAAGCTTTCTTAATTAGCACAGTAATCAGCTCTAGCTCCCAATGATATTCTTCTTCTGACTCTTAGAGATTTTATTTATATCAAGTTAAATCTCCTGAGAGTGGCTTCAACCAGATTAAAATATAATTGAGAAATGTTTAACAAAACAAACAAAAATGCAGTACACAGTAGATAATGTTAATTTGTGGTTTTCTAAGTCAATATGCAGTCTTCAGGAATCCATTTTTGAGTTTGACACAACTGTAGAGTGGTGGTTTTTCCATGCATTTAATTTCCCTAGGCACTTTCTTTTTGTCACTAACTACATTAATAGTTGTAGAGTAATGTTTGGTGAAGGATAGATATTGTAATAGTAGAGATGGATTGTAATGAGGGCCTGTACTGTGCGTTGGTATTTGGGAATAGAGAGTAAGGAATAAAATTGGCATATTTTGATGGTAAAATTGAGAAGAGAATCAAGGTAAAGATAACACCAAAGTTTCAAAGTTAGAAGAATGGTAGTGTCATAGATAGAAATCGAGAAATCAGATGGAGGAGCAGGTTTAGGGAGAAAGATAATAAGCATCATTTTATATATGCTGAATTTGAGGTGTTAGAACATCCCTGTTGATATATGAGTATAGAACTCAGAAATGAAGGCTGGACTAGAGACAGAGATTTGGGAGTTCACTGCATAGATAAGCTTTCAGTGCTCTAGGTTGCAGAGAAGGTTCCCACTTGCATTGGTAGAGTTTCCTCACCTAGGAACACCCTATATCAATGAAATCACAGGTCCACTTTCTATCTTGATCCTTTCATAGAGATAGTTGAAGTTGAAGCCAACGGAGTGAATGAGATTGTCAAGGGAGAATATGATAGAAGGGGAAGAGACCGGGCCTAAGGACAGAATTTTAAGGAATAAACATCTACTTTGGAGGTTGGGTCTTCCTGAGGAATCAAGGAAGGTGATAAAGAAGGAAGAGATAGGAAGAGAGCCAGGAGAAGATAGTATCTCTGAAACAAAGAGGGTAGGGTGCTATCAATCAGCAAGCATTTATTAAGCCCCAACTATGTGACAGTTGCTGGGGATACAAAAAAGTAAAACGACCCTCTGCCCTGGAGGAGTTTGTATTCTAGTCAGTTAGACAACATATGTGTATATATTGTCAAAATATTTTGGAGAGACCCTGTTTCCCAAAGCTAAGGCCCAACAAGCAGACTGCCCTGAGCTTGATATAACAATAATCCTTTGCACTCAGGATGACATCACCCTCTGGCAAAGTGTATTGCTTGGACCAGCACCAGGGGTTCACTAAGGAATTTAGCTCCCCTTATTTCCCAGGGCCATTCATCATATGTTCACCATCTTTGTTTCTTGTCACTGACAGGTACTGCCCTCATGTTCCTGTCACATTCTGTGACCCCCTAGACTTGAGACAATGACTGTACCTGCCTAGCCATGAGAACTATCTCAAGATCTAAGAATGATTGTGTTGTGGGTCGACCCCTTTCATGTATGTAAGTGGCTCCAGGCTTACCATCCTTAAGCCCCTCTTTCTTAGGAGGAAGGAGCTTTTGCCTGCAAGCATCATTGTCCTCACTCTGAAATTAAACTTCTGTTTGTGTCCTAACTTTCCTGTCTCTAATCTGCTCTGTTTCAGTACCAGCCACCCAAAGGTTAGAGGTCAGTTCTGGTCAGTTGGCAGTATACACACACACACACACATACACACACACACACGTGCATATATATAAAATTTATGTATGTATATGTGTGTGTGTGTGGGTGGGTGGGTTCTGGAAGGGATTCAGTAGAAGGAAGTTGTCATCCATGGTAAGTTTTACAGAGGTGTCAAGGCAGGGGTGTGCTGGTAACAACTGGTTCCCCACAACTTTTCTCCATCACTTTCATAAATCTGGACAATGAACAAAATACATGAAGTCTTGATTTGTAGCTTACTGATTTCAGAGGTGTGAAATGCTTACAGTGAAAATTTAACAATTAGCTCTATCTACTTGAAGCTGGCTCCAGATACCCCTAGATCAAAGGGGACTAGGATTAAAAAGGATACCATTGGATTTGGTGATTGGGAAGTCAGGTGAGAGACTAGGTGGTCATTGGTGACAGGGAGTGATGAAAAAGTGGAAACCCTGGGCAGAGACACCTTTTAGAAGTTGAGCATTGAAAGGAGAAGAGAGGTGGGCCAGAAGTTGGAGAAGCTAGAATGGTCAAGTGAAGACTTCTTTTCTTTTCTCTTGCTTTGCTTTGCTTTCCTTTCTTTTCTTTTTCGTTAGAGAAACTCAATGTGTTTATAGGTAAAGGACAATTATCATAAAGGAGAGAGACTGAAGATGCATAGGACTGATGGGATGACTACCAATGGAAAGCAATGGGATTAGCTTTGGTAAGGAGTAAAAGTGTCCATTCTGTGACCAGAGGGAAGGACTATTAATGAGAGATTTTGAGGAGTGCAAGCAGAGGGAAACTGAGGAAGCTCGTTTTAGAAGAATTTAACCTTCTCCTAAGTGCAGGAACCAGATCAAAATGCAATTGGGACATTTTTTAAAATGAAATAAAAATACAATAATGATGTTAATGTGAAGTTTTCTAAGTCAATATGCAACTACAGCGATAGGGGTTAATGACCCATTAGAACTGAGTTTGACACCACTGGTTTCCACCATGCACGTGACCCTACATGGTTATAATACTAGTAGCTGGCCTTTGTATAGTATTTTCAGTTTGCAAAGTGCTTGTGGATAGGTTGTTTAATTTGATCCTCGTAGCACTGCTGTGAGGAGGGTACAATTATTATCTCCATTTTACAGATGAACAATCTGGGACAGAGAGGTTAAGTAACTTTACCAGGGTCACATATCAAACAATTGTCTGAGGTGAGATTTGAACTTAGGTTTTCCTGACTCTAAGTCCAGCACTTTTACTTACCAAGTCACCTTGATTCCATTCTTTAATCTAACTTTTGTTACATGTATATCTTGCTTTCCTGGTAAATTCCTCAATTATAGGTTTTTGCCTCAGACTTCCTTGTATCTCCCATAATGCTTAGCATAGTATTCAATGAGCATTATTTAAGTCAAGAGTATGCTGGAGTCAGCTCTAACTAGCTTGCAAGAGCTGATAATTAATTGCATTTACATCTCAGAAATCTTGATGTATTATTTTGTGTGTTATCTAGATTAAAGAAAATGTTAATAATGCAGGCTAAACTTAAGGGTGTGTATGCATTTGTTTTCCAGGGAGCCAGTTTGTTAAACACTTACTAGCACACCCCTGTAATACTCTATAAACATTGTTTGAGCTCAGCAGGATTGTAGTAGCAGGGTTAAGGAATGAAGTCATCACCAGACTGGAAACCTGGTAACTATAGATTAGTAATAAATACTGATGATAACTGGCATTTATATAGTACTTTAAGGTTTGCAAAGTGCTTTACACTCATTATCTCATTTGAACTTCACTATACCCACGAGTTGAGTGAATGAACCTAGGCCAATAGCCCATATACTCACACCTCTCTGTATACCTCCAAAGCAGTGGCTCCCAAAGTGAGAGAAATGCATCTTGGGGTTGGCAATATGGGGTATAGAAAGAAAATGTTAAGACTTCTATTTAACATAGATCATCTAAAGATAAGAAAAATATAGCTTTACTAATATTTATCATACAAATTGTTAATAGCATCTTCATTTGTTCTGTCCCTCAGACTATCGGGAAACCTAATCTTCCCCCTACCCCTAGTGCCAAAAAAACCCAACCCAAACCCAAACCAGGGAAAAGTGGAATATAATACTTTGCAATTCCCCAGTACACAGTGTGACTGAACATGATCTGAATGCAGAGCCAGTGTGGGCTGGAAGTAGGAAGCCTTTTGCTTTAACCCCAACAATCTACCCATTCTAGGCTGGTTCAGGTAAATAAGCTCTGTTATGGCAGCCTCTTTCTAAGCAGGAGAGGAGACTATCCATACTCACATGCTTGGGCCTCATGGTCAACACCCTCCTTTCTTTTCATCCATTTCCTTCCTATCCTCATTCTTACTCCCTATCTTTTTGGCTCAGATTTGGAAGTAGGGAACTGGGTCCTCAGGGCTGCTCTAGATGGACTAGGTGGATCTGGAGGGGGCTCAGCTGGCTCCTTGGACAGCTCCAACCTCTTGGATTGTGAATACTTTGTAAAGGAGATACAGTAAGTTCTTTGGCTGAGAAGCATAAGTAGGAGGTTGGTTTGCAGCAGCAAAGTGCCAAGGAGTTTGGAGAGAAAAAGTGGGTTAGTGAAAGATCTGGAATGCGACACACTTGTTTTTTTCTCCTTGGTTCCATACTCTCCTTGTTCACTAAGTGTTCCCTTTTCCTCTTACTTTCCTTTTTTCTCCCTCTTCTTCTGTGCTCACTCTAAAGAAATTTATCTGTTTAAAAAGTTGGGTCTGGTAATTTTTGTAGCAGGGAGGGAATTCTAGACTAGTGCAAAATGCCATTGTTTCCTATCCCTGGTGAAATGAAGGAGTATGCTTATATCGTGGGAAATGTTAGTGGAGTAGTCATTACCATTATTGGGCTGAAAGGTGTAAAATTAATGGTGGAAACTGCGTGGGACAGAATTAAGATTATAATGTTTTTGTTTATTTGCTCCTGTTGGTGTGGCTGCTTACAAGAATATCCTTTATACAAACAAAATGGAAACTGATTACTCCTTGTGGTCACAGTCACCTACGAATATATGAATGTTGGTAAGGGCTATGCATAACGGAGATGTACAAACATAGATACTTTAGTTAAATTATTAATACATGTCTGCATTTATTAGATGCTTATAAGGTTCCAGGTAGTATGGAAACCAAACCAAAAGCAAAACAATGCTTGTCTTCAAGGAGCTCATATTCTACTGTGAGGAAATGACATTCTTAGATAGGATTGTGTATGTTTCCATGTAGGTTATATGTACACATGGGTTCTCTAAATATGGTTCGAAGGGAGGAATGATTAGATATCACTGGAATCTCATTTACCCCTTTCCAAAGGAGACTTTTATTCCTGCTTAAAGAGGAGCTAGAGAAGGCGCCAAAAGTTTGGCCTTTCTATTTTCCTCCTAAAGAAAGGTACAAGAGTAGGATTATACCTATCCACTCCTCTTCCCAAATAATGATAATCTAGAGGACATGATTTAGTTTTTAGGTTCAAATTGTTTTCCTGTTTACTATTTCTCAAAGGGGCAGGAGTTCCCCAAGTTTATATCCAGAGGCTCAGTTTCTTCCTATGAAATCCTAGTTACACAAAAGACCATCATAAATGGCGACTAGTAAATGAACCCATTATTCTGAGCAGATAGACAAAGGAAATCAGAGAAATTACACAGATTAGAATAAACCTGACAATTAGCAGAGTAAGTAAATTCTCTTACTGGCGGTGAGCTATCTCAGATCAGTCAAGGGACAGTCCATGATTTCATTGGAGGAGAAATTACCCAAAGACTCTAGAGAGGTAAACTGGAAACAAGAAACACGTTGGGGGTCTAGCTTTCCATGACATGTCTGCCTTCTAAAGACTGTTCTCTTTCATTCTGAATTTCTTTCTATAGAGGAAGTCATGGGTGTTGTTTCTTGAAGCAGGTAGAAAGAAGAAAATGTCTCTCTTCTCAAGCTCTCTGCCAAACCTACCCCTTTAGGGTTGAGTCAGTATTATCTTTACCAATGAGAAATCATATGCAAATGATACAGATTGGAGTCTTAGCTTACATAGATGAATAATTATGAAATAAATTAAAAATACATAAAAATTAACTTCAGGGAAAACCCCACAAGTAAAAGACTAACAACTGGGAGAGGGGAGACAGAGCCAAGATGGTGGTGTAGAGGCAGAGATTTGCCTCAGCTCTCCCGTAAACTCCTCCAAGTATATTTAAAAATGACTCTAAACAAATTCTAGAGCAGCAGAATCCACAAAAAGATGGAGTGAAAGAAATTTTCAGCTCAAGACAACCTGGAAGGTCATCAGGAAAGTGGTACTAGGGCGAGAGAGGAGTTTAGTCCAGTGCAGACCTGGCCCCAACAAGCAGGCCCCAGGAGCAGTCCTCGAGGTGACTGAATCACTGGTAGCAGTGATGGTTTTCAGACCTCTTAGCTCACAGATGCCAAAGGTCAACAGGAAAAGTCTGTCCACCTGAGTGAGAATGGAGTGCAGTCCAATGCAGAGTGTGCCAGCACACTCCCAGTCCCAGGAAACCAGGAGCAGTCCTTCGAGTGGCTGAATCAGCAGCAGCAGTGGCTGCTTCCAGAGCTCTCAGCCCACAGATAGCAAGGAGGTTGAACAACTGGTCAGAAGAAGATCACAGGGGTCTTTTTGTAGCATTGAGGCAAGACTCTGTTGTTTTGCCCATACTTGGATCTGGATCACAGTCCTGGGTGGCAGTCCCATAGCCAGGAGGAATACTAGCATAGCAGAGCTTTTGGCCACAGAGGAGAGAGGACCCTCTTCACAGTTCCAGGGCAGAAAAGAGTGCTTATAGTTGCTCACAGACTAGAGTACAGGCCAGGAAAGTAGTAAACACCTCTCCTTAGATCATACCATCTTGAAAGAACTGAATATTTACAGGTCCCTAAGAACTATCTCTGAAAATAGCTGCACAAAATCCCTGAAGCTTGGGATAGTGTACTCTCTACCCTGGAAGGAGAGCCCTACTTTAACAAAGAGTTAAAGTCAAATGATAAGCTGGAAAAATGAGCAAACAACATTAAAAAAACCCTCTGACTATAGAAAGTTACTATGGGGATAGGGAAGATCAAAACACACACTCAGAAGAAGACAACAAAGTCAAAGCTCCTACATCCAAAGCCTCCAAGGAAAATATGAATTGGTCCCAAGCCACAGGGAGAGCTCAAAAGGGATTTTGAAACTCAAGTAAGAGAAGTAGAGGAAAAAAATAAGAAGAGAAATGAGAATAATGCTAATGCAAGAAAATAATGAAAAATGAGTCAATGGCTTGGTAAAGGAGATACAAAAAATACTGAAGAAAATGAAACTTTAAAAAACAGACTATGCCAAATGGTAAAAGAGTTCCAAAAAACCAATGAGGAGAATTATGCCTTAAAAAGCAGAATTGGCCAAAAAGAAAAGAGCAAAAGTTCTCTGAATAAATTAATTCCTTAAAATTAGAATGGAACAAATGGAAGCTAATGACTTTATGAGAAATCAAGAAACAATCAAATGAAACCAAAATAATGAAAAAATAGAAGATAATGTCACACCTAGAAAATAGAACCAGGAGAGATAATTTAAAAATTATTGGACTACCTGAAAGCCATGATTAAAAAAGAGCTTAGACACCATCTTTCAAGAAATTATCAGGGAAAACTGCCCCAATATTCTAGAACCAGAGGGTAAAATAGAAATTGAAAGAATCCACCAATTACCTCCTGAAAGAGATCCCAAAATGAAAACTCCCAGGAATATTATAGTCAAACTCTGGATGTCCCAGATCAAAGAGAAAATACTGCAAGCAGCCAAAAAGAAACAGTTCAAGTATCATGGTGCCACAGTCAGGATAAGATAAAATCTAGCAGCTTCTACATTAAAGGATCAGAAGACTTGGAATATGATATTCTGGAAGGCAAAGGAGCTAGGGTTACAACCAAGAAATACCTAACCAGTAAAACTGAGTATAATCCTTCAGGGGAAAAAAATGGATTTTCAAGGAAATAGAGAACTTTCAAGCATTCTTGATAAAAAGACAAAAGCTGAATAGAAAATTTGACTTTCAAATATAAGACTCAAGAGAAGCATAAAAAGGTAGACAGGAAAAGGAAATCACAAGGGACTTAATAAGGTTAAACTGTTTACATTCCTACATGGGAAGATAATATTTGTAACTCGTAAGACCTTTCTCATTATTAGGGTAGTTAGAAGGAGTATATAAATATACATATGAATATATACACATACATACATACATACATATATATATGTGTGTTTGTATATATATATATATATAGAGAGAGAGAGAGAGAGAGAGAGCATGTGTGAGTTGAATATGAAGGGATGATATCTAAAAAAATAAAACTAAAAGGTGAGAGAGGAGTGTACTGGGAGAAAGAGAAAGGGAGAGGTAGAATGGGGTAAATTATCTCACATAAAACAGGCAAGAAAAAGCTTTACAGTGGAAGGGAAGCGGGGGGGAGGTGAGGGAGAGTGAGTTCTGACTTTCATCAGAATTGCCTCAAAGAGGGAATAATATGCACACTCAATTGGGTATAGAAATCTATCTTACCCTATAGGAAAGTAGAAGGGGAAGGGGATAAGGAGGTGGTTATAGAAGGGAGGGCAGGTAAGGAGATGGGGTAGTCAGAAGCAAAACATTTTCAAGGAAAGCCAGGGTGAAAGGAGAGAGAGAATGGAATAAATGGAGAGAGGATAGAATGGAAGAAAAAATATAGTTAGCAATAGTAAGTGTGAAAAAAATTTTGAAGCAAGTTCCTCTGATAAAGACTTAATTTCTCAGATATATAGAAACTGAGTCAAATTTATAAAAAGAGCCATTCCCCAACTGCTAAATGATCAAAAGACATGATCGGTTTTTAGATGAAGTAATCAAAGCTATCTATAGCCATAAGAAAAAATACTCTAACTCACTATTGATTGGAGAAATACAAATTAAGAGAATTCTGAACTACTACCTCATACCTATTAGATTAGTTAATGGGACAGAAAAGTTAAGTGACAAATGCTGGAGGGGACGTGGAAAAAATGAGACATTAGTGTACTGTTGATAGAGCTATCAATGGATTCAACCATTCCATAGAGCAATTTATCCCAAAAGAGATAAAAAAAAAAACCCAAAAAAGAAAAGAACCTATTTGTACATAAGTATTTATAGCAGCTCTTTTATGGTGGCAAAGAATTTGAAATTAAGGGGATGCTCATCAATTGGGGAATGGCTGAATAAATTGTGGTATGTGATTATGATGGAATACGATTGTACTATAAGAAATGATGAGCAGGATGCTCTCAGAAAAACCTGGAAAGACTTACACAGGCTGATGCAAAGTAAAATGTACCATGTACAAAGTAACAGCAATATTATAAGATGATCAGCTGTGAATAGCTTTGCTTTTTTCAGCTATCCAAAGGTTCAAGGCAATTCTGAAGGTCTTAGGATGAAAAATGCTATCCACCCCCAGAGAAAGAACTGATGGCATCTGAATATAGATTGAAGCATAGTTTTCAAGAACTTTATTTTTCTTGATTTTTTTGTCTATGTGTCCTTTCACAACATGACTATTATGGATATATTTTGAATGAGTACACATATATAACCTATAGCAAACTGCTTGCCCTCTCAATAAGGGGGATTGGGGAGGGAGGAAGGGAGAGAATTTGGAACTCAAAGTTTTAAAAACGAATGTGAAAAACTGTTTTTACATGTAACTGGGAGAAAAAAAACCCCAACAACTGGGAGAATCTGGAAAGACATCTTGTAGAAGATGGAACTAACTTCAAGGAACTAAGTTGGAATTGCAGGTTTTTTTCAATTAGTAATCTGAGTATAATACTATAAAGAATAAACAATACCTTTTCACCCACTTCACCTTACTGTCTTTAAAATATTTTGTGGGCTCTAATGATTATAATCTATATATCTTTCTCATTTTGTAGATAAAAATTATTGAAGGTACACATCAAAATAAAATGAACTCAGAGAACCAAAACTTAGAATCATTATATCACAAAGTTAACTAAGGTTTTATTTTAGTACAATTAATTAATTAATTTAAATATTCATCTTAAAAAAAATTTGTGTGCCAAATTTTTTCTCCTTCCAACCACTTTCCCATCCACTGGGAAGGCAAGCGATATTATATCAAATATGCATTTGAATTTATGCAAAACCTATTTCCACATTAGCTATGTTGCAAAAGCAAGAAAAAACAGTGAAAAAAAAGTAGGCTTCAATCCACACTCAGTGTTCGTCAGTTTTCTCTCGGAGGTAGAGAGCATTTTTTCATTATGGGTCCTTTGTAATCGTCTTGCATCACTGAGCAGAGTAGCTAAGTCTTTCACAATTGATGATGATCCTTGTTACCATATTGCTATCACAGTGTACAATGTTCTCACTTTGTATCAGTTCATGTAAGACTTGCTAGTTTTTTCCAAAATCATCTTGCTGATCATTTTTTATAGCACAATAGTATTCCATAACAATCCTATAGCACCACTGTTCAGTCATTCCTCAGTTGATTTCCAATTCTTTGCCACCGCAGGAAGAGCTGCTATAGATATTTTTGTACATAAAGGTCCTTTTCCTTTTCCTTTGCTCTTCTGGATACAGATGTAGTAGTTAATTAAGACTTTTAAAAAATGAATCATATCTAGTCGCAATTTTCTCACTAAAAATTATCAATAACACATTTAGTGAGAGCAAAAGAGTTTTTATATTAATAAAAAATATTTTAAGAATATTGTTTATCTTTCTTTCTTTTAAAATGTCTTCTCCTACATATGTTTTATAATGTGCATGATATTCCTGTATAGTAGTACATGTAGATCATTTATAAATAAACATACATCTATTGAGAGAGTATGCTCAATTTTTTTTAACTGATGAGAGTATATGACAAAGGAAATAAGAAGCTATTGCTTTAAAGAATGATTTGTCTCCTGCCTAGAACAGGTCCAACCTAGATATCTTGGGGTCACTGACTTTTATGAGCCATATAATTATCAAGAAATCTCCTAGGCATTCACTTGGATATATTCTTATCCATAACAGGCTGACAGAAATCACATTTGCTTTCTACCTCCAAAATATTTAAAATCAACTTTAAAAATAGAAAAAAAAAAGCACATTCCCAAACATCAACAATCAAAAAAAATTCCTAATTGTAGCCTCCTCTTTGTCTGTTCGTTGCACATACACATTTTTTTGTATCCAGGTATAATTAGTGTATATATAATATTCTAAGTTCCACTATTTTTATTTTAAATTATTTCAGTGTAAACTTTCCTATGTTTTTGCATAGTCCACATTTGCCAATCTTTGTTGCCATATGTTAGTTAGTGCATAATCTTAATGTACTAATATCTATTTAATTGGTGGGCTGAGACAAGATGGTGCAATAAAGACAGCAACTCACCTGAGCTCTCCCAAATTCCCCTCCAAACAGTATTAAAATGATACTTAAAAATGAATTTTTGAGTGACAGAACCAAAAAAAGGACAGGATGAAACAATGTTCTAGCCCAAGATAACTTACGTTGGTGGTAAAAGTCTGTATCACAAGGGTTAATAGTGGAGTAAAGTCCAGGACAGGCCTCAAGGCAAGCCAGCAGCAGGTATGGGGGGGGGGGGGTTGGGAATAGGTATCAGTAGTCATGGTTTTGTCAACCCTCAGCCTACAGATGTTAAGGAGGTCAGAAGGGGATTACAGGTGATCCTTTTCTGGCACTGGGAGTAGGACTCTGTTGCATTACCCAAATGTGGCTCCAAGTCCCAGTCCTAAGGCAATCAGGAGCATTCTTTTCTGCTCTGGAACTGTGACCAGGATCTTCACTCCTTCTAAGGGATAGCAATTTAGTATTGGACAGAGTATAGCAGAGTGGATTAAAAACCAGAGTCTTACAATATGTTGTTTACAAGAAACATATTTGAAGCAGAGAGACACACAGAATAAAGATAAAGGACAAGAGCAGAATCTATTATACTCCAGTTGAAGTAAAAAAAAAAAAAAAGCAGAAGTAGCAATCATGATCTCAGACAAAGCAAAAGCAAAAACAGATCTAATTAAAAGAGATCAACAGGGAAATTACATCTTGCTAAAAAGCACCACAGACAATGAAGTAATACCAATACTAAACATATATACACAAAAACCAACAGACATCATATGATTATCTTAATAGATGCAGAAAAAGCTAAAAACACTTGAAAGCATAGAAATAAATGGAACTTTCTTTAAAATGATACATTGTATCTATCTAAAACCAGCAGTGTGCTATCTGTAATGGGGATAAGCTAGAAGCCTTCCCAGTAAGATCAGGGGTGAAGCAAGGATGCCCATTATCACCACTTTTGTTCAATATTAGACTAGAAATGCTAGCTATATCAATAAGAGAAAGAAATGAAAGGAATTAGGATAGGCAATGGGGAAACAAAGCTATCATTCCTTATAGATGATATGATGGTATACTTGGAGAATCCTAGAGAGAATCAACTAAAAAACTAGTTCAAATAATTAACAGCTTTATCAAAGTTGCATGCTATAAAATAAATCCACCTAAATCATCAATATTTTTATATATTACCAATGAAGTCCAGCAGCAAGAGATAAAAAGTGAAATTCTATTTAAAATAACTAGACAATACAAAATATTTGAGAAATCTACCTGCAAAGACAAACCCAGAAACTATATGAACACAGGTACAAAACACTTTTCATACTAATAAAGTTAGATCTAAACCACTGGAAAAATAGTAATTGCTCATTTGTAGGCTGAACCAATATAATAAAAATGACAATTCTACATAATTTATTTATTCACTGCCATACCAAACTACCAAAAAGTTAGAAAAAAACTACAAAAAAGTTATTTGGAAGGAAAAAAGGTCAAGAATGTCAAGAGAATTGATGCAAAAATGTGAAGGAAGGTACTTTAGCTGCAGATCTCCAACTGTATTACAAAGTGGTCATTGTCAAAACAATTTGGTACTGGCTAAGAAATAGAGTGGTGGGTGAGTGGAATAGATTAGGTACACAATACACAGTAGTAAATTACCATAGTAGTTTGGTGTTGGATAAACCCAAAGATTCAAGCTTTTGGGACAAGAACACACTATTTGACGAAAACTGCTAGAAAGACTGGAAACCAATTTGGCAGAAACCACATCTAGACCAGCATCTCACTGTATACCAAAATAAGCTCAAAATGGATATATGATTTAGACATAAAAGGTGATATCATTAGTCAATTAGGGAAATGTGGAATAGTTTACCTTTTAGTTCTCTGGTTAAGGGAAGAATTTGTGACCAAACAAGAGATACAGAACATTAAGGGATGTAAAACAGATAATTCTGATTACATTAAATTAAAAAAGGTTTTGTACAAATAAAACCAATGTAGCCAAGGCCTGAAGGAAAGCAGAAAACTGGCCAAAAAAGTTTTTTTACAGCAAGTTTTTTTTTTTCTGATACAGTCCTCATTTGTCAAATATATAGAGAATTGAGTCAAATTCATAAGAATACAAGTTATTTCCCAATTGAGAAATGGTCAAAGGATATGAACAGGCAGTTTTCAGAAGAAGAAATTGAAGCTATGTATAGTCATGTGAAAAAAATGTTCCAGATCACTATTGATTAGAGGAATGCAAATTAAAACAACTCTAAGGTTCCACCCCACATCTACGAGATTGGCTAATGTGAGAGAAAAAGGAAAATGACAACTGTTGGAGGGGATGTGGGGAAATTGTGATGCAGTTGGTGGAGTTGTAAATTAGTTCAACAGTTCTGGAGAGCAATTTGGAACTACACCTGAAAGGCTATAAAACTGTGCATATGCCCTTTGATCCAGCAATAGCATTACTAGGTCTGTATCTCAAAAAGATTTTTAAAAAAATACAAAAATATTTATAGCAGCTCTTTTTTGTGGTGGCAAATAATTGGAAATTAAGGGGATGGCCATCAATTGGGGAATAGCTAAACAAGCTATGATATTGTGCTGTAAGAAATGACAAGCAAGATGCTTTCAGAAAAAGCTGGAAAGACTTAAATGAGCTGGTGCTAAGTGAAGTGAGCAGAATGCGAATTGGTGCAGACATTAACACAATGTTATAAGATCATCAACTGCGAATGACTTAACTATTCTCAGCAATACAGTGATCTAACACAATTCCAAAGGACTCATAATGGAAAATGCTATCCACTTCCAGAGAAAAAACTGATGGAGTTTTTATGCAGATTGAAGCATTCTTATAAAACAAACAACTTTCTCTTTCTTTTTTTGTCTATGTTTACTTTCTTGTTCAGCCTTTTCAGTCATGACCAATTTTTTGTGATCCCATTTGAGGTTTTCTTGGTAAAGATCCTGGAGTGGTTTGCCATTTTCTTCTCTAGTTCATTTTACAGATAGGTAAACTGAGGCAAAGAGTGACTATACCAGGGTCACACAGCTAGTAAATGTTTAATAAATGTTTTTTTTCCAATACGACTGATATGGAAACATGTTTTGCAATAAACTGAGGCAAAGAGTGACTATACCAGGGTCACACAGCTAGTAAATGTTTAATAAATGTTTTTTTTCCAATACGACTGATATGGAAACATGTTTTGCATGACTGTATGTGTATAATCTATATCAAATTGCTTGCTTCCTCAATGAGGGGAAAGAGGAGAGAAAAAAAGAGAAATTGGAGCTGAAAATTTTAAAAAAAATGTTAAAAAATTTTACATATAATTGGAAAAAATTAAATATTAAAAAAAAGTAAATTCTACTTAATCATCTCCCAAACAAGCATCATAGTCAAAATATCCTCTGGAAGAATGCAGAGATTAGTCCAAAGAGAAGCAGTTACCTCACATTTTTTCCATTATACAATTAGCAGGGCCAAGAAACATAGGCACAATTAGATGAGTGCAAGGAGGATAGCTGAATGAAGTACAAGTCTGAAAGGATTGCAGAACTCTATTTATGTTAGTTTTCCTGTGACCTCATTGCAACTACCCTCTGTTGTTCAACAATGCCTCCTAAGAGCTCCTTGACGGTAAGGACCTTATTTTTTATTTCTTGGCTTTCTCCCCATAATCCGTAGTGCAGTATTTCCCAAGTATTTCCCAAAATCCAAGCAAAGAGTAATAGCATGTCAGATTTGGAAGGAACCTAAGACACAACTTAGTAAAATTTTGTATCATAATAAGGACATTCTTTACAATATACTTGATGAGTGGTCATTCAGATTTTGTTTGAAGACCTACATGGAGGTCCCATTACTTCCAAAGGTAGCCTATTACACCCATAGCTCTCTGTATGGGTGTAACCCCATGCCTATTGTCTTCAATAAAAACCCCAAAATCTGGAATAGTTTTAGAAAGAAAGAAATTTCTTTTATTTATCCCCAGCATTCTTAGAGAGTTACTGAGGCCAGGATGACATTTTGGGTTCAAACAATCTCTAGTTACATAAAATTAAATTTAAACAAACTAATCATTAATAAGCCTTCTAAGCCTTTTCCACATGTCTAAATCTGTCTCTGAAACTTCTACTTCTTGCTCTTAGCTTCTAGGAATATGAAAACATGTCCACATGTCATTTTCTCCTATATTTTTCTATCATGTTCCTTACTCTTCTCTTATCCAAGCTAAATATCCCCAGATCCTTCAATAGATCCCCACTCAGCATGATCAAGGCCCTCCACCACTAAAATCATCCTCCTCTAGGCTCTCTTTAGTTTATTGATGTTCTCATATTTTGGTTCAAGAACCAATGTGAGCTCACAGGAGTAGAAGAGGACAATAACTTCATTGGCCTTGGATGCTATTATGCACCTTTTAACACTCTAATATTGCAGTAACTTTTTTCTTGTATTTTACTGAGCTTTGTTGTTGTTCAGTTGACTCAATTGTATCTAGCTCCTCATGACCCTGTGGACCATACTGTCCATGAGGTTTCCTTGGCAAAGATATGGGATTGGTTTTCCATTTCCTTCTCCAGCGGATTAAAGCAGAGGTTAAATGACTTGCCCAGTTATATAGCTAGAAAGTGTCTGAGGTTGGATTTGAACTCAGGTCTTTCTGACTCCAGGCCTACCTCTCTATCCACGGGGCCACTTAAAAGCCATTAAAAGCCTCAGAATTTTTCCTAATGAATGCTGGCTAGCTAAGCGTCCTTCATCTTGTATTTGTTAAGTTGAAGATTGTAACTTGAAACTAAGACTATTTAGCCTTATTAAAATTCTTATTAGATTTATCCCAATAACTTGTTGAGATATTTTTTTATGTCACAAAGACTGACTTGTACATTGTTTTCATCCATCTTTGCTTCTTTTTTTAATTTAAAAAATTTTATTTTTCTAAAACTTAAATATACAAGAAAAGAAAAAGAAACATATTATAAGCTTAAATATTAAAACAAATACAAAATAAAAAAATGTTATGTGCACAGCAGAATGCAAGAGAGGATTCCAAATATATAGTAATAAATTTCCATTTCAAGAAAGCCTGTGTAATAAATACTGCATGTTATGTTGAGAGTTATACATCTTTTCTTTGCTTCCTTGTAAATTTTTTTTGTTCTCTGCTGTGCACTTTTTACTTTATTTTTCCCCCCTTTCCTTCTCCCAGGCTACAAATAAACATATATATGTTTATATATAGATAGATACATACACATATACTTATATACACATATACATACATACTTATATAAACTTTTCCTAACAAATTCTATTCCTGATCTTTGTTTTATGTTTGTGTATAACTCTTATTCCCTATCCCTCCTGACTCTACTTCATTTTTCCTACTACCTTGCCTTCCTATTACTTGACCTACCCCACCCTCCAAAGATCCCTCCCTTATCCTCCCATTCCTATAAATCTAAACTTCCTTCAATACCCCTTCAGCCCTATTTCTTTACCCTCTAGAGAGTCCTCCCTTATCTTCTCTAGATATTTCTTCCTTACCCTTTACCCCCATCCCCCAAGTGCTTTATTTCTTTCTGAATTTAGAAGACTTATATACTTGTAGATATATATGTATTCTTCCCTCTTGAGTCCATTCCCAATGAAAGTAGGTTACCAGAACAAGAACCAAGCCAATAGAGGGGGTTTTGATAAAGAGGGTTTCTTATACCAAAGAAACAACAGGTCTGGATGAAACAACAATAACAACAAAAATAAAACAAAATCCAGCATTCTTGTTTCTCATGCAAGTAAAAAAAGTTTGCCTATACATACTTATTGCATAAAATTTTATCTTTGGGGGTGTAATAGTAATGAAATTTGAAGATCCCTTTGTATTGGCAAGCTAACAGGTACTTAGCACCTAGTTTCAAATTAAGCCTTTGTAAAGAAACAGGAGGTATGAACCCCTGTTGCTGATGTAACAGGAAGGGGCTGAATAGGGAGGAGCTATACCATATATAAGGAAGAATACAAGCTGGACAGACAGAACTTCTTGGGATAAGCATTGTGAAGGCAGGGCAGCTGCTGCTGGACTGAAGACTGAACTGAGAATTGAGAAGAACTGAGAAGAGGAATGAGAATTGAGAACTGAGACAGAATTTCTTGGAGCAAGCCATGTGGAGGCTGGATAAAGTGATTTTGATTTTGAGAATGGAGCTTAAGGAGCTGAAGACTTCCAAGGGTCATCTGGAGCTGCTGAGGACTTCCAAGGGCCAGCTAGAGCTTCAGAAGACTGAGGAAGCATGACTGTGGTACCAGTACTTTGTACAAAAGTTGTTGTGACTTTGTTAATGTGTATGAATGTTATTGTGGCTTTGTTAAGCCTTGTCTTCCCAGGAACAGAGACTGTGAGAGATTTGAGGTGGACTGGACACTGTGAGCTTCAATATGGAGCAGTAAATGCACAGAGAGCTGGACAAGGAACTGGGAGCTGTCTACCTTTGAACTCAGGTGGCAGTTGGTTATATGGGGAGGAGCTGGGACCATGGAAGAGGAATCATGGAAGCTGAAAGCCTGCCTCAATTCAAGATGAAAAGACCTCTCCATGGGTACTGAGTAGTGACTGATTAAATTGTCTGAGTAGTAACTGATGAAATTGTAATTTATTTGTGACCTAGGTGTGGATGGCTCTTGTACTTTCCACTACCCATTAAGAGGGTACTGAGTAGTGATTGTTGAAATTGTAACTTAATTGCACCCCATGGGTGGAGGACTTTTACGTTTGTACTTTGTGCCCCTTAAGGATGATTGAATGATTGAGTTACTAAATGATTATACTTTGTTCAAAACTATGTGACCACTTTGGTGAAAACTATGTGGCCATTTTAGTGATAAGTTGTTGAGTTGTGACATTGTGAATGCTGTATTTTGATTTTCTGTGATAAGTTGTAACATTCTGAATGGGCTACCTTGACTTTCTGTGAATATTTGGCTCTGATTTGTTATTGAATAGAGAGTTTGCTATACTATGTAATTTGAACCTTGAAAGCTGTTCAACAGCAGCAGTTCTCTGGAAAGCTGCTCATGCTTGGCTTTACAGGGGGCTTTAATTTCATTATCAGTAAAAAAAAAAGTCTTACTAGACGATTTCTAACCTCCTTTCCAATTCTAAAATTTTGTGAGTATAAGAAACACTTTTTTTCCCTTGGCTCATCCAAAATAATGTTTAATAGAGCCTCAGTCTGGCATTCAATCCTAGGCAACACAATATGGCTTAGCCATATTGTTGGGCTGCTAATGTATGTTTGGGAATGAAGGCATATCAGCCTTCCTGACCTTTATTTATCCTTTTCTCTGTCCTTACATGACTCCTTGCCCTTAAACTCCCTCTCGTGCTCTTCAAACCTTAAAAGATAATCCTCTGGAAAATGGGTAGAAGAATATGGTGAATGGTATAGGATCTTGTCTGTTCTAACTTGAAGGAGAGTTACATGGGTAAAAACCAAAATTGCTCTGGGTTCTATTTTTTTTTTTGTCTAAAGACTATAGAGTTATTCACTCTCAAACACATTCATTCACATGTAAAAAAAATTTCACACATTGGCATATGGTAGCTCATGTGTTTGATTTATTCTATGATCAACCAATCAGTCAATGAATAAATATTTATTACTTGCATACTATATTTCAGCACTGTGCTGAGTAAGAGCTGGGGAGACAAAGAAGGGCAAAAACAATCTCTGACTTCAAGACTTACATTCTAATGCAAAAATTATATACATAACAAAATAGATACAAGATGCAGAATAGATAGAAGGTAACCTTAGAAAAGGCTCTAGTAACTGGAGAGACTAGAAAAGACCTTCTGCATAAGATGGTTTGGTCCAAATCTTTTAGGAAACCAGGGGATTCTAACAGGTAGAGGTGAGAATGTAGAGCATTTCAAGAATGGGGGACCATCAGAATAAAAGCATGGAGATAGGAGATGAGAAAGCTATGTATGAGAAACAGCAAGTAGGTCAATATGGCTAGCTCAAAGTCACTGTGAGAACTAGCAGCTCAGTGAGTATCAATGGCACTCAGATTGGCAAAGTCTTTGATCTAAACTTAATCCAGATTCCTAGAAGTTCAGATATTAATATATTAAAAAACAAGTTATTACTGATATCTTTTGTTTCTTACATCATCATAGTTATCTCCAGCATCCTTCCTCTCCCTAATCCAAGAGAGCCATTCCATATAACAAAGAATATTTTTTAAAAGACGAAAACAAATTATCACAACTTATCAATACATTGAAAACGTCTGAAAACATGTGCAATGTGTAATACCTATGGACCTCCCACCTCCAAAGTGGAGGATTGGGGATGTCTTCTTATATCTCTTCATTCTAATCAAGTTTGATATTTATAATTCAGTTACACTATATTTATGAGAGTTGTGTTAATTTTTTGTCTGTCTTTAATACTGTTTTCTTTTTAAGTTATGACTCCATTTCTCCCTCTTCTAATGTTAATACTGTAAAGGCTATAAAATGTTCCTTAAGTTGCTTTAGCTAATTCTCTTTTAAAGTAGTCTTAGTACCAATTGCTCCTTTCTATCCATCCCCAATCCCTTCCTGTTCCCTGCAGGTTTTGCTTATTAGCTCCTTTTTCTTTCTTCTTTTACTTGGTTATTTAATTCTCTCCCCATTTTATTCTTCTTAGTCAAGTAAATACCCTCTTGCTCTCCTTCCCTTCAACTAGTCCTATTCATTAGCTTTAAAATTTTCATTTTTTTGCACCCCTTTTCAGAGAGGGTTTCTCTCACTCTCTTCAGTATCTATCCCCTTTTTCTGTCTTCTCTAGACCCTCCTTCTCTGATTGATGACCCTTATAATTATATGGTCTCTTTCTAGTCTCTGTATTTCTCATGTATCAAAACTCAAAAAGTACTGGGCTCTTCCCTCTAAACAGTTTCTGCCACTACCTTGTTGAGCTTGCTCCTCAGATTCCTCTTTTCTATTGTGTCTCACTCACAGCACAAAGTCAATTCTTGCAGATGACACAGTCCTGTGTTAGGAATTCCTCCCCCTACATCCTTGATACGTAGCCTTACACTGTTCTATACCCTCCTCTGGTTACCTTTTTTTTCTCTATTTGCCTCAAAATCTCCTCCCCGAGGCCATGACTTCCCACAGTCTTGGGTTTCAGTTGCTTCAAGGAGTTCTAACTCCCCACCCCCACAAGGTAAGATAAGTGGTATTTTTCAAGTACCAAATCCCTCAGACCAAACCCAGTACAAGGTCCCTGTATCCTTTCACAGAGCATCTTTTTTCATGCATAGGAGACTTCTTCAGTGGAACCCCTTCTACCTAGGAAAGAGCAATGCCTCCTTCCTTACCCAATTCTTTTCAATCTTTCCTCCTTCATCCTCATCCCCTCCCCTGCAGACTCTTCTCTTACTACAACCACAGGAGTTACCTTCCCCCTTCATTACTAGCTCTTGACTTAACCCATGCATATCACACACTCCCCTCAACCCTCCTATTCTCCCTTCCTAGGAGTTTTCTTTTTGGGATCTTTTTCAAGAGGTGATCAGTGAATTCTTTCCAGTTCTGTTTTGCCCTCTGGTTCTAAAATATCAGGGCAATTTTCTTTGAGAATTTCTTGAAGGATGATTTCTAGGTTCTTTTTTTG
>CM053588.1:135665603-135677402 GCA_028646515.1 Pseudochirops corinnae | reverse complement strand
CTTATAGCACAATAGTATTCCATTACATTCACATACCACAACTTGTTTAGCCATTTCCCAACTGATGGACATCCCCTTAATTTCCAGTTTTTTGCCACCACAAAGAGAGCTGCAATAAATATTTTTGTACATATGGGTCTTCCTCCCACTTCTGTGATCTCTTTGGGATACAAACCCAGAAGTGGTATTACTGAGTCAAAGGGTATGCACTTATTTATAGCCCTTTGGGCATAATTCCAGATTGCTCTCCAGAATGTTGTATCAGTTCACAGCTCCACCAACAATGCATTAGTGTTCCAATTTTTCCACATGCTCTCCAGCATTTGTCATTTTCCTGTTTTGTCATTTTAGCCAATCAGACTGGTGAAACCCATATTCACTTCTGAAACACTTTGCATTTGCTTATCTATGTTCATATAAATGCCCATGTTAGCTATTTAAGGGTGATTTTGCCATTTATTTCCATTACTTAGCAGTTTCTTGCAAATAGTAAGAAAATAATAAATGCTCATTGAATTAAATTACATTGTAGTTTTCTCCAGTGGCCTGTGCCTCCAGAAGGAAGCAGACACAGATGGACCCCAGAAAAGGATATGATGGTGATGGCATCTGGGAGATGGCAGGCATGGGCTTAGTCTCATGAGCCGGCAGAAGATGTGGGAGAAGGGGAAAATAACTCTCCTCTCTAAGTAGTTCTGAATCTGTGGTTGACTTGTCCTTTTTCTGGTACTGTTGCTCTCGCATGAAATGTTTTTGACCCAGGTTAAAAATTCTTAGTTATGGCTCTTGTCTGAAGTCTAGCAAATCTAATCATAATGACGAAGGAAGGAGAAGGTAGAAAACAGTCAAAAATATATCCATCAAAGTAGGTCCTTACAAAGTAGTTACAATGTGTCAAGAACACCCAGATATTCATAAAATAAGGTATACCCAGATATTCATAAGATACAAGAAAGGAGTAATAAAACCCATGGTTCAGATGCCTTTACATCTGTGTACCAGAAAGCCCAATGGATTGAGGCAAATATAATTTCATAAATGGTGGGATGAGATTCATAAAAATGTGGCTCTGGAAGGGTCTACCTTATTCAAAAGAAACACAATATGTAAAAGGTGGAGTGACATTGTATATTAAGAAGATATACTCAAGTGGGGATATCCAAGAATGGAGGAAAGCATGGTGCAATGCACTTGGGTGAAGAAAGAAGCAATACTGTTTTCAAGGTATACTATATTTCACTTGGACAGAAAGAAGAAATATATAAGTTCAGAAAACAGATTAAAAAGCCTGACATGGAGATATGTACTCAGTGTACTTTAAGGCAGCGGTTCTCAAAGTGTGAGTCGCAACCCCTTTGGGGGTCGAACGGGGTCACCTAAGACCATGGGAAAACACATATTTCTGATGGTCTTAGGAACCAAGACATGGCTCCTCTATCTGTCTCCAGGCAGGTCCACCCACATGCAGATACACCCACATATGAGTATTAAAGGGTTGCAGCATTAGGAAGGTTGAGAACCACTGCTCTAAGGTCTCTTTGAGCTCTCCATCCATGATCCTATTATTACTTATGGGTATTTCAGTTATGCAGATATCTTCCTGAGCTCTCTCTTTACTGAAAGTAGAGGAGCTTAACATTTTTAAATTTACCTTAATGATTCTCCTTCAAATAGTACAGGAAGCACTGAAGAGGATTTTCCATTCTGCATCTGATTCTCAGTAAAAAGAAAGAACCAACTAATGGGGTGGAAATGATGAGAATTATGGGCTAAGTGAACACTCTATGATAGAGTTTATGATGAAGGAGAGAAAATCAGGGCATAATTTGATGTGTACCACGCATAATTTGATGTGTACCATGTATTTGGGGAGAGCAGATTTCAAAGGTTCAAAAAAAGATAAAATTCCACAAAGAAGTCAGCCCAAGAGAAGTTCTAAAAAAATTCTGAGGATACTAAGAGAAACAATTCCAACAAAGAGGAACAGGTGAATGTGTTCATAGAATAGAAACTGATGTGGAGACAAAAGGAAACTTACCAACCAACTTAAATTTTAAAAGAAATGTATCAAAGATGGAGGCAATAATATGCAACAGAAGATGAATATACAAAAGTGTGACACAATCATGTAAGAATAGTATAAAAATGGTAAAACTCATTCTGAGCTAATGCTGATGAAGAAAGCTAAAGATATAAATATATCTTTATATAGAGAATGGGATAGGATAATGACAATAGTATATGTTATAGATATTAGGGAAAAGAGGATGGGAAAAGGTAATGATAATTTCATATATATGGACACACACATATACACACTTCTGTTTTCTTTGTAAGGACAATTATCTTCCTAGATAGGAGATAAATAGCTTGAAAAAATATGTGGGGAAATAGTAAGAGCTGTCCTTAATGCCTTAATAAGTTCAAGTCATTTGGCCCAGATTAACTAAATCTTCAGGCACTGAAAGAACTTGCAAATATGATTGCTGAACCATTCTCTGTAACCTTTGAAAGACTGTAGAGATGGCATAGAATTAGAAATGGAGAGGATGCCTATCAATTGTGGAATGGTTGAAAAAGTTACGGTATATATGATGTGATGGAATACTACTGTGCTGTAAGAAATGATGAAGGAGGTAGTTTTAGAAAAACCCAGGAAGACTTACATGAACAAATAGAAAGTGAGCAGAACCAGGAGAACAATTTACACAGAATTAGCAATATTGTAAAGAAATCAATTGTGAAAGACTTATAACTCTGACAATACAGTGATCTACCACAATTCCAAAAGGACTCATAATGAAAAATGTTATCTGCCTCCAGATAGAGACCTGATGGATTCAGGGTTCAGAATGATACTTTTTTTTCCTTGCTTCCCCCCTCCCCAACCTGGGAACATGGCTAAATACAGAAATCTATTTTATGTGGCTCTATATTTGTAAATTGGTTTTGTATTTCATGTCTTATCAAAGCATTAGGGAGTGGGAGGAGGAAGAGAATTTGGAAACTAAAAATGAAATAAAATTGAATTTTTTTAAAAAAAAGAAAGATTGTGGAGAACAAAAGGGGAAAACTGGAGAATGGAAAATGTTTGTATTTTTTTTTAAAGGGAAGCGAATATAGTGTGCAAATTATAAGCCACTAGTTTTGATTGTAATATTCCTGGTAAAATTAGATAATGCATGATTTAAAGGAATGATTGGTAAATATCTAGAAAAGGAAATGCTGACTACAAAGGGCAAGAATAGGTTCATCAAAACACATCATGCCAGATAAATTTCACTTCCTTTGTTAGGGTTACTAGGTTAGTTGATCAGAAGAATTTTGTAGATAAAAGTGGCCTAGATTTTATCAAGGCATTTGAAAGAATTTCTCCTGTTATATTTGTGAAAAGTATGGAGAGATAAATGCTAGGAGATGATAAGGTTGCATTCAGAACTGGCTGAATGGGGCTGGATCTAAAGAATAATCCTCAGTGGTTTAGTGTAAACTTGTCCTTACTTGGGCATCTTAGTATCTGTCCTTGATTGATACAATGACGTTTATTATTTTTATTTGCATACATTACGAAGATAGGACAGTCAACACAATAGACAGCATCTAGAAAGATTATGACAGTGTAGAACATTGGGCTGAATCTAATAAATGATATCTAATATGAATAAATGTAAAAATCAATTTCAGAAGTATAAAAGAGGGGAGATATGAGTTAGCAGTCCTTTTGAAAATTTTAATGGATTTTAATGGACTGCAAGCTTAATATTGGTCAACACTGTGATATGGCAGTCAAAAAACATAATAGAGGTTTAGGTTGTATTAAGAAAGGTACAGTGTCCAGGACTAGGTGAGTGCTCTCCGTCCTAAAACCACATCTGGGGTGCTGTGTTCATTTATGGATACCATATTTTAGAAAGATTAACTATAAGTTAGCAAGTGTCCAAAATAGAGCTGCCCTGCCTAGTTTCAACTCCACAGAACAAGATACCCCTCCCAGGAAAAGCTTATCACTTCTAAACTCACCACCATACTTCAAACTCATTGACACCATCTCCTTCAGCCTTCTCTCTACTTTGGTTGGAGGGCAGAGTAACAAATTCCTCCCAATGCCTTCCTTTATAGAGGAGGCTAGAAAGTAGATTCAACTCACTCTCCTTGGCATCTGTTGAGCTGCCTGGTTTCAACTCCAGGGAATAAGATGCCCCTGTTCTGGGTATCCCCCAGTGTGTCTTCCCTTTTCCTGACATCTTCCATGTATTGTCTCCCTATCAGAATGTAAACTTCTTGAAAGCAGGGGCTTTCTTTTTATTAATGGTATCCTGCTACATAGCAGACACTTAAACGTTATTGTATTGGAAGTGTCCAAAATAGGGCAAACAGAAATGGTCCTGGGCCTTTACATAATTCTATATGCTAACTAGTTGAAGGAAATGAAGATATTTAGTCTGAGAAAGGGAAAACCTGGTTGGGCATGATAACTGTCTTCAAATATTTTAAAGGCTATCATGTGAAAAAGCGATTAGAGTATTTTTCCCTGGCAACATAAGACACTATGAGCAATGGCAAGGAATTTCAGAGAAACACATTGAAGCTTGACAAGAGAAAGAACCTTTTAACAAATAAAACTATTTAAAAGTGTAATGTGCCCCACATGGGTGATGCCTCCTCACTATTAGTTTTCAAGAAAAGGCTGAGGATTACTTGTTAGGCAGGTGGTGAAAGGGATTATTCAGGTACGGGGTGGTCTATGTGACCTTTGGGCTTCTTCTACTTTTGACTCTTAAGCTACTTGAAGGGAGGGATGGAGGGAGAGAATGGGTATTTTTTAAGTGCCTACTATGTGACAGGCACTGTATTGAGCCTTTACAGATATTATCTCATTTGGTACTTGAAGCCTTCTTTATAATAACAGAAATATTAAGTCATCATGATTTTGAAGCCCATTCAACAGACACTCAATGACTCATTGGCCAATTATAAAAAGGTTCTGTATTCAAATAAGGAAGTAGAGATCCTGAAACTACTTGATAACTATAGAGACTTTAAAATAATCATCACCATTCCTTTCGAATTTTGGCAGACATTTTCCTAATCCCATTGGGAAAGCTTTCACAATGCTGAGCTTAGTTTCTCTCTTTGTGTTCTATTATTTTGCAGGTGCACTGTGGATAGTGGTGCATGGACCAGTTATCTCAGGTAGATATACTATACTAATGATATCAGAGTAGTGTGTGCAATCATTGTATGGCTTAATTAGTTTCAAATAGAGAAAAATTTTCTTCCATTATCCCAGGCTCTGCAGCTCTAATACCAGTTAGTGGTCTCAGATTCAGAGAATTCTAAAGTTGGAAGGGACTCTGAAAAGCATCTAAATCTTCCATCTTACAGGTGAGGGAACCTGTAGTTCAAAGGAGGTTAAGCAACTTGTTTAAAATCAGAGAGTCAGTTATGTTCTTACAAGGGATAGGTATATGCAAAATTGTGTTTGTCCTTCATTTTCAAAGAGGACCATGACATCAGGGAAATGATGACATGACTTGCAATTAACTTTGATTTGAGTGAATGAGGGCTGTGCAAGGTCACCAGCCTCACTTTCTCCTCCAGAGTCATCTGTTGTCCAGTGGCCAGATTATTATTCATCAGGATGACTGGAGATGGCCCAGGATGCCATGGGAGACCCTGGCCCTTTTAGGCTAAGGTCTTTTCAGATTCTCACTTTGAGTAAGGTAATGCCCATTCAGTGAACAGGTCTCTTAAAGAAGTGAGTCAAGGGATAGCCCCTTTAATTTAAAACATACAAACAAATTGGGAGGGGAAGACCCTCAGGGTTGCTGGTCAAAAGAGAAACAGTTACTACTGACATTTAGTCAGAGCCAGGAAGGCCCAAAATAAAGCCATTAAGTGGTGCTTCCGCAGGGACCTATTGTGGTGAGTGAGCTCCAGAGCGAAATGGGTTTAAGGTTTGGTCTTTGAGAAAAGAGAAAGAAAGAAAGAAATATGGAATGAGCAAGGTAAATCCATCACTAGAAGGAGGGAAAACATTAATGTCTTAGTAGCATCATTTCACATGAACTATTACTTGTTGAAGTTCCATGAACTTTCTTTCTCGGTCTAGTTCTATATTTAGTACAAGCCAAGTAACAGTGTATAAGTCTTAGATCTTTCAGAATAGGATTTGTGGCTAGAAAAAAAAATATCTCATTTGATGGGATATGTGATGCATTTTGTAATTCTTGAGAGAAACCAGTCATATCTATGTAGACTTAGCCAGCAGACAGAGCCATTTACCTTAGGTTCAGTGGCACCAGATTGTACCTTGAAAGCATGGTTGTTGTAGAAGCGGTCATCTAGCTTAGCCCCCCATTCTGCTGGATCAAAATTGGTTTCTGAAAAAGAAATTAAGAATTATTGTGGGCTCATTCAGATAAACTGAAAATACAGCAAAAGCAAATTCTTTTGACAAACTACAGTTATTTTACTGCTGGCCAAAAACACATTTGCAATACTGCCTAGTGCAAGAAGTGGCATCTGTTTATAGTAATAATAGTCAATATTTATATACTGCTTTAAGGTTTGCAAAGCACTTTTTGTATGTTATCTCTTTTAATCTGAGACAGGTACTATTATTAATCCCAATTTATAGATAAGCAAAATAAAGTAGAGGGGAATTAAAGTGACTCTTCCAGAGTCACACAGCTACTGCATATCTGAGCCAGGATTTGATTACACTCTACCTAAGTACAACACACTGGCTACTAATACCATACCTGGCTACCTTACTGGGTCACCAATACTATCATAGTGGGGAAATAATAATTTTATATAGTAGGGAGAAAGATGGGGCAGGAGATAAAATGAGACAAGGAGAAAAATGAAAAAGAATGATCAATACACAGAAGCTGATAATTGGGTTAATGCCTAAAGAGGAAGAAGAGAGATTTAGCTTAGATTTAGATTTTCCATATTGCTTCAGCTAAAATTTTTATTTAGAGGGAAAGATCCCTAAGATGGCTCTATCTGAGTGTTTAACATTATCATTAAATTTCTATTAAGTTTTCATGAATTTCTACATGACAGATAAAAATACAGTCCTATAAACCCTTGAGTAATTTGTTGCAAATTATGATGTAAAAATTACTATTATTACATTGGGAGTGTCCATGCGAGGCAGTGTTGACATAGTGGTTGAACAGCTGGCCTCATAGCCAGTAAGAGCTGGATTCAAGTCCTTCCTCTTACACATACTGGCTATATGACTGACTCTGGGCACATCACCCATTCTCTCAATAAGTCCCCAGGGAATTCTCTAAGTGTTGTCTACACTGGTAGAGAATTTCCTCCTAGGATACTCTCTGTACGAATGAAATCACAGGGTCAGTCCAAAAGACATGCAAAGAAATGGACATAAGCATACGATATTCTCCAATAATAAATAACCCCACAACACATAATAGCCCTAAAAAGTACTTTTTTCAGAGAGATTAGGAGCATTATTCCCCCCAGCATAACATGGGCAAGGAGAAAGCTGGATATAGGAAGAGATGAAAGCCAGGTAGAAAAGAAAGAGAAGGGGCTTAAAGAGAAAGTAGTTCAGGTCTGGAATCAGTTAAATCTGTGGGATCAGCCATTTCTGATCATTTGGTTCTCTTTATTTATTCTTTAGGAGGTTCTCTTCTATCTTTTTATTCCACTTTAAAAAAATGGTAATTTTTTTTCAAGCACATGGAAAGAGCTAGACAATTTATATTTATATGGTGGATGTGGGCTTTTATTGGTCCACTTAAACCCTACTCTGATGATGGCATGGTGAGGAGGCAACCTTTGGTTCTGAAACTCCACATTAGTAAAGCCCAAGGCTCTAGTTTTTAATTAAATTCAAAGTGGTGTATCACCACAACGTGCTGGTCACCAGGTGTGATTTCTTTTTAGTCACAGCAACTCATGAAACAGTCTAGGAAGATTCAGAGGGGCTATGATCACCATCAGTAGAAGCAGGAAGCAGTATTTAAGTACTATTAGTTGTAAGGCCAGTACCTAGAGGCCCTTAATCTGGGATTGCTTTAATTACTGTGATCTGGAAATAGTGACTCAATATTTGTATAGTGGAAGGTTAATGAGTTCTAAAATTACAAAACGAATGAAGTTTCTGCATTGCTTTAAGCTTACAAAATTAATGTTGTATTAATATAATTAAGTTACTGCTCATAATACTTCACATTTTAGCCCAAAGTCTAGGATTTCTCATTTTTTTCTCTAGAGAATTTTTCAAAGTGTTTAAAGGCAGTTAAATCTCTGTTAGGCCATGACCTAGTCATAATAATTAGATGTTGAAATGATTGGTGATATACAGAAAAAAAATGGGTTGGGCAGAGGCTCCTAACAATGCTGGGAAAGGGCAAAAATTTGAACTACGTTTAGTATGGGAGGGATGCTGCTTGAATTATACCAGTCACAGAGAAGGTATTCTCCTTTTCTCTTTAAAGTGAACAAGACCCATGTGAAACATGTGGATTTTCCCAGTTACCTTACCCCATTGTTGGATGAGTGTCACTTAATTCATGTAGTTTAAAAAGAGATCTTGTGTCAGTTGGGCTTAGGCTTCAGGGTAACTTTTACCTCCTACTAATCAGTCTTGGGTGCTGGTGGTGTTTGTTGTTTTCAATTATGTCCAAACTCTCTGTGACCCCATTTGTGGTTTTCTCAGCAAAGATGCTGGAGTGGTTTGCCATTTCCCTCTCCAGCTGATTTCATGGATGAGGAACTGAGGCAAACTTAATTACTTAAGGAACCTGCCCAAAGTCACACACCTATTAAGTGTCTGAGACCACATTTGAATTCAGAAAGATGACTCTTCCTGACTTTAGGCCTAGCTCTTTCTCTATCCACTTTGCCACCTAGGTGCCTATTTTGTTTACTTGCAGTCTTGGGTGCATGATCCTATTAACTTAAATTATGACTTGGAGAATTCTGAAGCTAGAAGCAAAATACTTTTGCTTGCCTTTTTTCTCAACTAGTCACTGGCTGAAAAGCAAATCCCTGTCCCTGCGCAGGAATAAGACCTTGAGAATGTGAGGGAATTGGTGGCTTGGAGGAGGGCACAATGGGGAATGGAACAACAAGATAGCTACCATTACAGAGCTGGGCAGTTTCCTTTTCAAAGCAAAGTGATCATTTCTGATGTGGGACTGTTCAAAATAACCCTGGGAAAGCACAATTATGCACTATTTAATTTAAACTGAATAGGATTCTCTCTTACAGAACACTTTACTTTCAAGAGCGAAATATTTAGATATGTTAGGGAGTTCATGGAATTTCTTTCATGGAGATTTTTAAGAATAGGATAGACAGCCAATGATTTAGTTACAAACTGAAAACTGAGAAGCAGATTGAATGTGCTGGAGATCCTGTCACTTGCTAAATAAGCCCTTTAAAGGGCAATGATGAAGGACAAAAAGAAACAGCTGAGAATTAGTAAAATGGAATATAGTGAAAATCCATGTAAGAAATAAATTTCTTCTATTGGAAAGACATCTGCCTAAAAGGTATATATTTTTGACTATCAAATTTGATTATCAAATACCAAAAACTTATATTTGAATGTTACCTATCCAAAAACTTATCTATAGGTTTCCTTAAGCAAATTTCATTGAAAATCAAATAATTATTCTTTAACTTAAAAAAAAAAACTTTTAAAAGGCCAATTTTAAGCTTACTCTCTCTTTTTTCTAGTAGGTTTTCAAAATATGCTGCTGCAAAAGCTGGAATATTGTCCGGCTGCTCCCTCAGAATCTCCCGTGTCAGCCCTTCGAGAAGATTCCCAAATCCTTGTGGAATTCGGTAGTGTGTATTGGAGAATGGAATCGACATCTCTTTGGAAGGAACTGCATATTGTACACAGAGATTATTAAAGAGCACTGACTTTAACCTTTATTTCTGGCCTTCATTTGCACAATTAAAATCCTGAAGTAAATGATTTCTGATAGACAAATACTTCTCTACTTCAAATTTTCTTCAGTACAATCTCAGACTCATCTATACCTTCAACGAGTTGTAGGCTTTCCTTGGATAGTAAGAAAACTCTGCAAAGGAAGACCTGTTTAGTGGGCCAAATCCTTTATTTCTACAACAGATATGTGGATGATTTGATGTAAATCCTTTCTAAACTCTGTATTTTAATTTCTTTGGGTCTACATGGATAAAATCATGCCAGATAACTCCTTACTTCCCAGAGATGTTTGTGTTAAGGTAAACCAGTAGTTAGGTTAATTAAATATTATGATTATAGAGTGCTCCTCTTCAGGGAAGATGTAGAGATAGATGGTCTTGCCTGGAAATAAAAACCTTAAGGAAAATTCTGCTCAAAAACTAGTACAAAATTAGAAGCCCTCCATCATATCAAGGCCCAGGTGATTAAAGAGCCTCAAATTCAATCTTTACCTCATCTATTTCTGCACGGGGTGGGGATGGTGGTTGGTGGTGGTGGTGGTCATATCACTCTCTAGATGTGCTAAGCTGCCATTCCTGGGGGTGAAACAAAGTCCTTAAATATCAGAGGTTTTGGAGTTCTTATGTCTGTTGGCTTTGTCTTGACCAGTTCTCCTCCTATCTTGCAGCAAAAGTTTACATCAGCTTTAAGAGACGGTGAATCTCCAGGGTGAGTCCTAGGCAGTGGCGAGGCCACTTAAGGGTCTAGGTCCCTTAAGCTGGGTTGGACAGGAGAAGGGGGGCCTTGACCGGAGGGAGAGTCCGGCTTGGAAGGGCTGCCGCCTTGGGGAATGGTAAAGTAGGGTGTAAACAAAGCCCAAAGAAAAGGCGGTGTGGCAGAGGGAAGAGGGAAGTTTGGATAACTTTCGGGAGAGTTGGTCCGGGTGAGATCTCGGGCCAGGCTGGGCAGATGGAGTTTGGGGGCCAGAGGAGCGAGAGGGACGTCCCCTGGACCTAGGAGCCGGCGACCCTCTCGGGGCAGGCTTTCCCGGGGGCAGGGAGTCGCTACTGGGGGGTGGGGGATAACAGATTCTCGGGGAGCAGGCCCCTCTGGGAGCCAGGGTGTAAGAAGCAGCTGCCTTGAAGATTCCGGGAAGCTTGCTGAAACGGAGAAGGGGGAAGGTGAAAAAGGGGGCCAACAGTTGCGGAGACGGAGTAGACAGGTTACCTTCCTTACCTCTCCTTTCTCTGGCTGCCGGTGCCGATGGTTCCGGTTATTTCTTCTCGTTGCCTGGTAACCGTTTTCTCTACAGATTCCCTATCTACGGCGGCCGAACAGAGCAAAAAGATTCGTCCTAGTGGCGGAGCCACTGGCCGCTTCATGTACTGAAGTTAAAAGAGGCTGGGGTGGGGCTGGGCCCCGCCCTCATCTAAGCCCCGCCCCAATCAACCTCACTGTCTCCGCCCGGAGCCTCACACTGTCCCCGCCCCAAACCCCGAGGACCACATCCTGGGTGCCTAGGAACTATGACGGTGACCTCGGCCCTGCGGGCGCTGCTATTGTTGTCGTTGCTCCTGGGGGCCTGCGGGGGCGGCGGAGCAGGTGAGGTGGGGGCGGGGCCGGGGCCTGGCCTTGCTCCTCAGCCCGCTGTGGGCTCCCACAGGCTGCTCTTTAGGTCCGGCCTTGCCCCGGGGCCAGAAGGGTTCTGGAGGTCCTTCTACAGCCTTGGCCTGAAGGGGCCTGTGAGGACGAGCCTGGGCAGCCGCTGGGCCCCGGAGGAGGGGCTGGTGATCGCAACGTTTCCGCTTGCGTTTTTCTTTTTTTGGATAGTAGTGGACCCCTGACCACTACATTTCAAGGGTTGGTAGCGACTGGGT
>CM053588.1:135590647-135665503 GCA_028646515.1 Pseudochirops corinnae | reverse complement strand
TCTAGGCTTGGCTCCTGGTCATGTCCTGCAGTTTAAATCCCCACCTCTTTATGTAAGATGGGTACTGAGTCACATCCATGGACCACTCAGCTTCTCTGCTTTGGGAACAGATCATGGAAAAAGGACATTTCCCCTAATAAAGGGATTGATTATAACGACTCTACCCCTTCCCTTTTTATCATCTCAGATAGCATACTCAGGCCTCTTACGTGACCTCTGTCTTCATTTTTCTCTCAGTTGTTACTCTCATTACATGTTACCATCTCTTATCTTCTCCCATTTCCCTTTCCCTTCTTCCTCAGCTCAGTTGAAGACACTTAGCATGTCTTTCCACTGCAAACCCCACAAGAAAAGAAGGAAGAAAATAATGTAAATGTTGGGGAAGGCTTTTTTGAGTATATGCATTTGGCAGTAATATAAAAATAAAGCCCTGTTGTAAGAATGTCTTCATATTAATGCCCAGATCCTAGGTAATCAAACAAGCGTCAATCAACAAACATTTATCAGGTACCTGCTGGGCTCCAGGTGCTTCTACACTTGATGGGAATACAAATATAAGCACTCCATACTCTCAGGGAGATTACATTCTCTCAGGGAAGATAACATGTAATATAAGTATAGATAGAATAAATTTATATAACAAAGTAGATAAAGACAAGGCAGGTAGGACACTAAGTTGTGGCACTCAAGATAAACTTTACGGAAGGTGGTTCTTGAGCTGTGTCTTAAAGGAAGTGAGGGATTCTCTCATGCAAAAGAGAGTAAAATGTACTTTCTACATATGGGAGACAGCTGGTAGGAAGGTGCGGGCCTGGGAGAGTGAGTACTATGTGAAGATCCCCTGTGGGGCGATTGGGTGTTCCTGGCCTAACAAGGACAAACAATCCCATCACCAACTGTGGATGGGAAAAAAGTACCTGATATTTCTTAACCTCATTTGAGATACATGTCAAGGATGATACCAACTCTGTAGGTTAACTGATTATTACAAAGAGCAAAGAAGCTAGCTTGGCAGAGAAGGGAAGTAATGTATAATTTAGAAAGAGGTTGGGGCCAGGTTTTGAAGGGCTTTAAAAGTTAAACGTAGGAGTTTATATTTTATCCTTGATGCAATAGGGAAATCACTGGAGTTGATTGAATAGGGGAGAGACAAGGTCAGATACTCATTTTGGGAAAACGATTTTGGTAGTTGTGTAGAGGATGGATTAGAGTAGGGAGAGACTTAAGGCAGAGATACCAATTAATTAGATGATCATTACCATAGTAGTAATGGGTAGATGGCCCTCTTTGATTTTCATTAGGACATGCTAGGTTCAAGTTCTTCCTTTGACACATACCAGTTATGAGAACCCTGGGCAAGTCAACTAACTTTTTAGTGCATCAGATAGCTCTCTGGATTGTAAGGTGCTGAACAGCTGTAGATGTGCATTGATGGAGTTTTCTAACTTGGAATTCTTTACACAGTGAAATTCAGAAGTCTGGGAAAAAAATGTGCAAGGCACCATGGGATACAAAGGATTTAGAAAGGCTAGGGATACAAAGAAAGAAGTTAAAAAAAAGAAAGGAAAAAAAAGGACATAACCATGGTAATGTTCAACCATGTGCCTTTGTCATTGTCAGTTTTAGAATCTGAACTTCTTGAGGACAAGGAATATTTTCTTCTTTATTTATCTCAGGATCTAAAGAATGTGGTGCCCGGGAAAAGAGCAGTGAACTGGAAAAAGTCTTATGACCTGGGTTTCTTTTTTTACCATGACCTATGGGGTTTGTGACCTCAGGCAAGTCATATGACTTCTCTGGGCCTCAGTTTTCTCATTTGTGAAATGAAAGGTAGATCATCTTTAAAGCCCTTCCTTGCTCTTTGAATTTAATGATTCTCAGATCTATTGCAGAGTTGTACATGATTGTGCTCAAAAAAGTTTGTTGGTTGGGGAAGGAGAGAGAGGGGGAGAAAATTTGATACTCAAGGGATTGTGGAACTGAATGTTGTAAACTAAAAGTAAATAAATAAATTTAAATTTAAAAAAAAGTTTGTTGATGATGGATTGAGTTGGAAAGCTCTTCTTTGCCTCTGTGTTACAATTTACTCCCATTTCTTTCTGAAGTCCTTCTTTGGGCTTATACACAGCAAGTGTTCTTTTGCATTTCTTCTCCCCCAAATTCACTCCTTTTCTCTCCACCTAACTCCTCTGCTCCTGGTTATCATTTCTGTTCAGTATGAAGCACCTACCCAAGACAAGGCCCTCCCACACATATGCCTTACTTTTGGCAAACTGCCTATATAGTTATGCAATCACTGGGATGTTGTATTCTCTTCTTGGTGCATTTTGCTAACTATCCCTAGCCCACCAGCCCTGTAAGATTGGGTTGGTTCATTATAAATAGGAGAGGTCTTAATGGCTGGGTTCTTGCTTAGAGTGGCTGTCCACTGAGAGTATGTGGGTGACTCCTTTGACTGTGATGCCCTAATAGGGTATCATCTAAGGAAACTTGCAAGATTATTTGTAGCTTCTAGAAAGGAAAATTCCTATTAATTCTGATCTCCTCTCCTGTCTATCATTTGTCTTTAGATCACAAAATATCAATATTTTTATTGTCACTTAATGATTAGAATGTGACTTAACAATCTACTCTTTTTAGCTGCATTTTGATGGACATTTTACTGAGACAATTTAAATAATAAGCTTGTTATTAATAAAAGACTTCAATATAGGCTCAGTGTTAAAAATTAGGAACCGTCTTGTTAGAGTGAGTTTTTGTTTGGTCTTGTTAGTGAATCTCTAGGACAGAATCTACATTTTCAACTGTGCTTCTTTTTGTCCTTTTGCCAATTTAAGTTTTTGAAATAGGTGAATTGATACTAAGGATTTGTGTCTGCCCCAAATTATACAAGTTTTCTCAGGTTTCTCTCTGACTTTCATCTTTTCCATAGTCTCTCTATATTTACCATTATGATAGTTGGAGCATCTATATACTTCAAGATAGCCTCTCTGGCAGACATCCATCAGTGCTTAGGAGTAATCACTTAAGGACTCTGAGAATGTCAGCAAGTCAGTGAATTGTTTGAGGAAACTCAGTGTTGGTAGAAGGAAGAATAAACATAGAAAAGAGAAAAACCAGAAGAAAGGAACAAATAGGATAAATGTATACTTTTTAGTTTGTTAATTCAATAGATATTTATAAAGCTCAGAAATTTTGCTTGGTGCTGTGATGGGTTAAACCAATGAATAAAACATTGACCTCTGACATCTAGGAGCTTCCAATTTAGACTCGGTGGATGGGGGTGTCAGAAACCTTCAATAATGTAGGAGAGATTAGGAGAAGGCAGTGATTCACTTAGAAATTCCCATTTGTAAGTATGTAACAGGAGACTGTTAGTGGCAGGAGAAAGAGAAGCAACCTTTCAGAACTGAAGCAGAGAGAGTAAGGGCAAGATACAAACTACATGGAATGAAGGTAGAAAGATGCTCATCTGCACTTGATTTATAATGTTGACACATATTCCAGTTAAGCTGTTTACTTGTTAGGAGGAATATGTATGAGATTGTGGGATTAAATATGCTATTGTCATTCAAAGCCTTTTATATAAAGATTCTGTGTTTATCTGCTTATTCAGGTTGTAATATATCTAATGTAACTATTCTGCCTCCTAGGTGTTAATTTTCGTTTTGCTTCCTACATTGGTGATCACATGGTGTTGCAGAAAGAACCAGCTGGAGCTGTGGTCTGGGGTTATGGTAAAGTTGGAGGAATTGTGATGGTGACTCTGCACCAAGCTCAGGAAACCATCATGAGGAAGATAGCCTATGTGAAAGGTAAGGCACCTCTTATGCAGTTCAGCATCTGTCCTCTTGTGCCATCTGCTGGATTACCTGAAAATGAATGCTTGAGCTCCATTGCAAGCTGAGTTTTATGTAGGAATTGGTAGGGGCCAAAGAAAGTGCTGGAATTTGTGCTAGAATTTTCCTCAGGGAGTATATACAAATAGATTACATGAGTAGGTTTATGAAGGAAGGGTCAGAAAACTACAACATAAAGAAACTCACATTAGGTGCTTGGTCAGGTGAATGATTGGGGAGATCATATTGTTAATGATGCACACAAGGTAGGGCAGATAGGGAGGCTGCAGCAAGTGAGACAGGAGGTTAGATCATGTGGGAATGTGGTAAGCCTTAATGCTTCAATGGAATAGACTTCTTCAGGAGATCATGAATTTCCTGTCACTGGGGGTATTAAAGCAGAAGGTAGATAACCGTTTTGTAGGAATGTAGGACATTCTTCTATTAGATGGACTAAATAAGTTCTTAAATTGACTCTATGTACTCTGAAGATGTCTGTGAATAGATTTCAAGGAATCTATAAACTTGAATGAGAAAAAAAATCACATCGTTATTTTCAGTAGCCTTTGGTTTCCTATGTATTTTATGTTTTTAAAAATATTGTTTTGAGAGTCTTTAGGCTTCACCAGACTGCTGGAAGATGCAAAAAAAAAAAAAGGTTAAGAAACCTTGGACTAGATCAATGGTCCTCAGGTTGTCAGTGAACTCTTCAGAGTCCCTGAGAACTTTTTTTTAGTCAGTGAGGTCAAAACTATTTTTTTGCAATAATACTAAGGCATTTTAATTTTCAAAACAGTCAATATTGGTAGATAGAATCCCCCCAAACAAAAGCTCTTTAGAGGGTCCTAAGTAATTTTAAGAGTGTAAAGGGGTACTGAGACCAAAAAGTTTGAGAACCTCTTGTCTAGGTGAACCTTTTAGTGCTAGGACTTCATGATGTGTTGTGTATTTAAGTGGCATGAAATGTAAAATTTTGGAGGACTGAAAAAAAGAGAATTAGTTATTATTGATTTAGGACTCTGGTTTATAACTTTAGTAATAATAACTTCTACTTACATGGTGCTTTAAGGTTGCAAAGTACTTTACATAAATGATCTCAGTTGATACAACCACCTTAGGAGGTGGGGCTAGTATTATTCCTGTCACATAGAGGTGGAAGCTAAGGTGTAGAGACATTAATTCACTTCTCTGGGATACCGGGTGTTGGAAGAAATGATTTGAATTCAGGTCTGCCTGACTCCATTACTAGTACTATGTCCTTAATATTTGCTGACTTTACACATCTTTTAGTAAATCACATGCTGAAAGACATAGTGTTGTAGTAGATAGTGGGCTGTTTTTAGAGTCAGGATGGCCTAGATTCAAGTTCTGCTTTTATCTTATACGTATGAGAACATAGGCAAGTCACCTTACATTTTAGTGGCCCAGGCAATGCCCTAAGACTGTGATAATTCTGTTTATTTTGTTTTTTTCCTATTTACTCTTTCCCACCCTTATAACAAATATACATGGTCAAGCAAAACAGATTCCCACATTGGCCATGGCCCTCAATACATATCTCATTCTAAACTCCTAGTTAATCGTTTCTCTGTCATGAGGTGGATAGCATGCTTCATCAGCGGATCTCTGGAATTGAACTTTTTGTTGATCATTACATTGATCAGAGTTCTTCAGATTTTGAAGTTTGTCTTTATAGTCTTATTGACTCTGCTTACTTTACTCTGCCGTAAATTATACAAGTTTTCTCAGGTATCTCTGAAACTGTCCTATTTGTTGTTTTTTAGGAGGCAGCTAAAGGGCTCATTGGATAGAACAGTGGGCCTGGAATCAGGAAGACCTGAATTCAAATTTGACCTCAGATAACTTACTAGCTGTGGACCCTAGGCAAGTCACTTAACCTTATTTGCCTCAGTTTTTTCATCTGTAAAATGAACTGGAGAAGGAAATGGTAAACTACTCTAGTATCTTTGCCAAGAAAACTCTAGCTGGGGTCACTAAGAGTCAGAACTGAAGTGACTGAACTGTATAACAACAGTACAATAGTATTCCAATATATGCATATACTGTAATTGATTTGGCTATTCCTCAATTGATGGGCACCTCCTTATTTTCTAGTTCTTTGCCACTACAAAAAGAGCTACTATAAATATTTCTACACACATATGTGTCCTTTTCAAACTCTTTCTTTGATCTCTTTCATTAATGAGCCTAGTAGTAGTATTGCTGGACTAAAGGATATGTACAATTTAATAACTTTTGTGGCACAGATCCAAATTCCTTTTTGGGATGGCAGTTATCAACTTCAAAACTTTATCATTGTAAAATTATAATAAATTACAAAGGAATTTCCCATTTGTGTTAGTGGGAGGAGTTCCCATGCCAGGACATTCCCCATGTTGATAAAATGACTGGTTTAGACAAAATCAAAACCAGTCCAAACCAAGGTTTAACCTCTTCAGGAAGTAGTCTGTTTTCTTGATTACACAGATATCTTTTAGTGGATTGCTCTATGGGAAGGCTTGACTTATTGAGCGTTGATTCTTAATCAGACTGATAACTCTATGATGTGCCTAATGTAAGTATTTTGTAATCCTGACTTTTTAGATGAGGAGACTGAGGCTCAGAGGAGTTAAAGTGACTTGGCCAAATTTACACAGTTAGATGAGTGGCAGAGCCAAGAATTGAACCCAGGTCTTTAGATTCCAAGACTAGTGTTCTTTTTTTTACATCCTACTGTCTAGGATGTACTTAATAAATGTCAATTTAAAAACAAGGTACAAGGGGTAGTATTTTAAATACAAGAAATGAATGAATATAAAACTAGAGTCTCTTAATTATTTTCATTATTATGAATAAGTGTAGTATTCTATGTCTGTGCTAAGTTCTGGCATAATTTGTTTATTGGTTCATAAAGAATCTAGGTGAAATACTATACCATATTATAAATTTAATGTAAAAAAATCCTGTATTTTTCTGTTTGAGAAGTTTTTTGCCTTTTATATATTTTTTTCAGATTTGTCATGCACAATGGAAAGGAAATTTGAGGTGAGGTGGCAAAAAAAGAGAAATGAGGTCATGCATCAGAAAAGAGATGCTCCTTCCCTCTTCCTTTATATGAATAATGGGTGAACTTTGGTTGAATTGAGTTACACATTTCACTTCTAGCTCTCTTGGCCTCAGTTGGGACTGGTGGTACCCAGTAGCAGAAGCCTTCCTCTAATTCCCCTCCTTTTTCCATGTTGAAGGAAATTTTATTTATGTACCCAACTGTGTGTATATGAATTCTTCCTTCCTTTAATGAGTTCAGATAAAAGTGAGGTTGAAGTGTCAGCTGCTTTCCCCACTCCCTCTTCCTTGTTTATGTAGATGTCTATTCGTGTACCCTAATTATGTGAAATAATTTTCCCTTACCTTCCTTTCTTTCCCTCTCTTTTTCAGTATATTATTTCTTTTTCCTCTCTATTCTTCTCTTAAGTTCTTCAAGATATAACAGAACCCAGGCTAATTAGACTAATTGTTTAATTAGATTCCTTCTATGACCCCTGAGGATGATAGGACTCAGAGGGACACAGGTATCATCTCCTGATATTTCAGTAGTTTATCCTTTGGTTCCTTGTTTGAACTTCAGAGTTTCTATACAACTCTGGTCTTTTTGACAGGAATACTTAGAAGTCCTCTGTTTCATTAAAGGTTTATTTTTTCCCCCATAGCAATGTTGCTTGGTAAGTTTTTCTTGGCTGTAGGTCTATATCCTTTGCCTTTTGTAACATTATATTCCAAGGTTTTTCTTCCTGTATAGTGCAGCTGTTAAAGTGTGTGTGATCCTAACTGTAGCTCCTTGGTACTTGAATTCTTTCTGGCTGCTTGTAGTATTTTTTTTTTTAACCTGGAAGCTCTGGATTTTGACTATGATGCCCCTAAGAATTTTCATTAGGAGGTTTCTTTCAGGCGTTTCTGTTTTCACTTTACCCTTTGGTTCTAAGTAAGGGGCCTGGGCAGTTAAAAAAAAAAAGACTTCTTGAAATATGATATCTAGGCTCTTTTTATGGTCATGGCATTCAGATTGTCTAGTTATTCTTAATTTTTTCTCCACAATCTATTTTCCAGGTCAGTAGTTTTTTTATATACGACACTTTAACTTTTCTTCCATATTTTAAATCTTTTGACTGTTTTAATACTTCTTCTTGTCTGATGGTGTCATTGGCTTCTCTTTGGTTCAGTCTGATTTTCAGGGAGTTCATTATTTGGGCCAGGTTTTGTATCTGTTTTGCTAAACTGTTAATTAATTCCTTTTCCTATTTTTTTTTTCTTCTGTAGTTCTCATTTCTTTGCCATTTTTCTTTTAATGCTTTCATTATATTTATAAAAACATTTTAATCTCTTACAAAAATAATAAAACAAAACAAAACCCCAACTCAGAACAACTCTTGGCTTCATTTCTTCCAGTTCTAGTTGTTTGTGTCCCAGCTTTGTTTTGATTTGAGACATTTATTTTTTTTAATTTTTTTTGGTCTTTATTAATTTGTTTGTTTACTTTTAGTTTATAAGATTCAGTTCCACAATCCCTTGAATTTCAGATTTTCTCCCATTCCCTTTCCTCCCCTCCCCTCTGTCCCGTGGCAACATGCAATCAAGTATAGGATCTGCAAATACTTTCACCTTAGATATTAGTCAGGTTATAAAGAAGGATTACAATAGATGGAATGAACAATGGGAAAGAGGAAATAAAACCAAACAAGAAAAAAGAATGAGAGCAGGTAGTTTGCTTCAATCTGCATTCAAACTCTGTTTTTTCTAGTTCTTACTCTGAATGTAGAAATCTATCTCCATCATGAGTCTTTTGGAGTTTTCTTATAACCTTGCATTGCTGAGAAGAGTCCAGTCTATCGAAGTTGGTCATGACACATATGTTGTGTCTATAATTGTGTATAAATTTCTCCTGGTTCTGCTCTCCTCACTCATCATCAGTTTGTATAAACCTCTCCAGGTAAATATGAAGTCCGTCTGTTCCTCATTTCTTATAGCACAATAGTATTCCATTACACTTCTATACCACAGCTTGTTTAGCCATTCCCCAACTGATGAGCATCCCCTTAATTTCCAATTTTTTGCCACCACAAAAAGAGCTGCTATAAATATTTTTGTACATATGGGTCTTCCTCCCACTTCTGTGATCTTTTTGGAATACAACCCTAGAAGTGGTATTGCTGGGTCAAAGGGTATGAAATTATCTATAGCCCTTTGGGCATAGTTCCAGATTGCTCTCCAGAATGGCTGCATCAGTTTACAACTCCACCAACAATACATTAGTGTTCCAATTTTTCCACATCCTCTCCAGCATTTATCATTTTCTGGTTTTGTCATCTTAGCCAATCTGACTGGTGAGGTGTGGTATCTCAGAGTTATTTTGATTTGCATTTCTCTAATCAATAGTGATTTAGAGCATTTTTTTCATATGCTTATAGATATCTTTAATTTCTTCCTCTGAAAACTTCCTGTTCATATCTTTGACCATTTGTCAATTGGGGAATTACTTGTATTCTTATAAATTTGACTCAATTCTCTGTATATTTTAGAAATGAGGCCTTTATCAGAGACACTGGTTGTAAAAATTCTTTCCTAATTTTCCACTTCCCTCTTAATCTTGGTTACATTGGCTTTGTTTGTGTAGAAACTTTCAATTTAATGTAATCAAGATTATCCATTTCGCATTTTATACTGCTCTCTAATTCTTATTTGGTCATGAAGTCTTCCCTTCTCTAGAAATCTGACATGTAAACTATTCCTGGCTTTCCAGATTGCTTGTAGTATCAGCCTTTATACCTAGATCGTGCACCCATTTAGACTTGATTTTGGTATATGGTGTTAGATAATGGTCTATGCCCAGTTTCTGCCATACTATATTCCAGTTTTCCCAGCAGTTTTTGTCAAATAGTGAGTTCTTATCCCCAAAACTAGGGTCTTTGGATTTATCAAACAGTAGATCGAGACTTTTTTTACAGATGTTTTAGATTTATTCTCTTCTGCTGCATTTGTGTCTTGAGTGGCCTAGCTCTTTATGATGGATTTTTTTTGTTTGTTTACCTAGTCTTCCAGCCTACTTTCTGGTTTGGGAATTGATGTTTGTGTTGGGCTCTGCCACACTTCTGGAGGGCAGGTCTGGATTGTTCCTGTTGCTGCTTTCTTGGGTGTTGAGTTTTTGTATTTTTCCAGGACCTCAGGGATAAGCTCGGGTTTTTCAATCTTTCAGTACTCTCAGAGTGGTCTGATCTAGGACAAAGTTTGATTGCTGTCCTGCTTGGTCAAATTCCTGACCTGGTTTTGGTCAGAACAACTATAGACTGCTGTTGGACTCAGTCTTTATCAGCCAGCTAGGAATTTATTCTGGTTCAACATGATAGAACAGCAGGCTCCTCTTTGGTCTTGGATTTCTGCCCTGGTTATTCCTCTGTAGGTTGGGCTAGATACTGGAACTGAGATATTGCTCTGTTCTGGGAATTTGAGCTTAACCACTCCTACTTGTTTCTGAGCTGCCTTCTTTTTTCAGTACATTGCCAAGGGCCCCCATACACAGAATGTCACCCCTGTACTCAGTTTCCCTTCTTATTCTTCCCTGGATCTATGATTCATATAGTGGGTGACAATGCTGGCAGTTGGAGCCTGTCTTAGTTGTAGTGTCCCAGTATGGGTCTGGGACCTTCTCTCACTCTGCTACATACCTTCCCCCTCGGGTGTTAGAGTGTTTCACGGTGTTCTCCTACTCCAACCCCATTTTCAGTTCAAAAGACCTCTCTGTCTCTCTGTGTCCAACCAGGGTTGGATGAAAGAATCATGGTAACTTTTTCTGTATCAGGCTTGGGCTGGTGCATTTTCTAGATTTGTATGCAGGAGTTTTGGGGATGGGAGCTTAACTGCATTGCTTCTTGCTACCCTACCATCTTAGTTCCACCACTCAATTATCCTTTACCCTTTTAACATGACTTCTTTTCTAGACAGTAATCATTTGGAGGCTGCAAACTATGCCCACCATACATATCTTCATTGCCTTTTGGGTTATTCCTTTGGAGTTTTTATTCTTTGGAGATTATGGTGTTTCATATGTTGCAGCTATTTAATATTACTGGAAGACTCTTGGTGTTAAAAAAAAGATGGGTTTGCTTCAGGGAGAAGTTTAGAATCATTGAGTATATTTTACAGTTTCTAAAATGCTAGCCACCCCAGATTCCTATTCCTGTTGAATTCTAGGCCCATTTAGTTCATTGTTCACCTGTAGGATCTGTTTATGGTATTTAATGAAGCTGTTCTATCCATCTATACATATTGCATGAATAATAGGCAGTTATCATCTACTTAGACTTTCCTGTGTGAAATATTAGGCTAATTCCTTCCTTCCTTCCTTCCTTCCTTCCTTCCTTCCTTCCTTCCTTCCTTCCTTCCTTCCTTCCCTCCTTCCTTCCTTCCTTTCTTCCTTCCTTTTGTTCTTTCTTTCACCTTTTTTGGAGGGGGGAAGGCAGGGCAATTGGGGTTAAGTGACTTGTCCGTGATTACATGGCCAGTGTTATTTTCTGAGAGCTAATTTGAACTCAGGTCCTCCTGACTCCAGGGCTGGTGCTTTATTCACTGTACCACCTAGCGGCCCCTAGGCTAATTTCTTTTGACTGATATAAAACTCAGGAGGTTCAGTGGAGTTCCAGAGCACAAAGTGAGCAGCAAATAGGATACTCTGGAGGATCTCACTCTCTGTAGGGAATTTCTCATTCTTTTAAACTCTGATGAAAATCCTTTGTAATGGTAGCAGAGACCATTGGTGAACATGTGCCCTAAGTGATCGTGATAATCTGAGGATCATTTATCAGAGCTACCTCTCTTGTTTTCAAAGAATCTTGAATGATCTTAATATATGCACAAGAGACACTTTGTTGGAGGAGAACCTGCATAGAAAAATTTTGTATTACAGTTAAATGCCTTAAAGTCAGCAGAGAACACAGATTTTGTTTACCTTTCAATTAATTGTGACTTTAAATAAGATATAGGCTGCTAGATAGTATATTTTGCAAAGACTTGCTTGTTTCCTTCTTGTATTCTCTTCAATATTTACTTAGTCATTCTAATAAAGATTTTGTATAGTTGAGAAAGTAGGCATATAGGTCAGTATTTATGTCCTCTTGATTAGTTTTTTAAAAACAGGAATACTATGATTCCCTCACCCCCATATATTTGATTTTCTTATTTCCCTATTTCAAATACTTTGAGGCTGCTGTGTATACTTGGTCTCATCAGGCTGTTCTTCCAGCATTGTTTTTCCTTAGAATAGTTCTCATATTTTCATGGAAGACATTAGGAATTGAGATATTGAGTCCAAATGTAGGAGTTTCACTGTCATTGATAAAGTAAATGAATTATTACAGAAATATTGATATTTTCCTGGACTCTAGTCCTTAATCTCAGGGAGGTGGTACAGTGATGGAATGCTGGACCCAGAATCAGGAAGACCTGAGTTCACATTCTGCTATAGACATTAGTTGTATGACCTTGGGCAAGTCATTTAACTTTTCTTTGTTTCAGTTCTTCTTTAGTAAAATGGGGGAAAGGAGTAGATAACAATAGCATTTTAGGGTTGTTATGGGGATAAAATGATATAACATTTGTAAAACATTTTGCATATCTTAAAGCACATTATATAAATACAACTATTATTAGTTGCCAGCCGCTTGTAGTAGATTTGTACTGGATGTCCCTTCTGAAACTCAGCATGTACAAAACCAGAACTTATTATTTTTCCTCCCAGGTAGACCCTTCTTCTGAATTTCCCTGTTACTCTCAAGGATACCACCATCTTTATAATCTCCTAGGCTTGCAACCTTGGTACCATTCTCAGTTCTTCATCTTCTATATCCCATTATTTGTTAAGTCTTGTTTCGATTTCCATATTATTGCTCTTATACATCACCTCTTTTCTATTTACAGAACCACCACTCTAGTTCAGGCCCTTATTATCTCTTGCTTGTCTTTTTGTAGTAGCCTCCTAATTAGTGTCTTCCTGCTTCAAGTCTCACTACTTTAATCTCTTCTCAACAGAGTTGCCAAAGTGGTTTTCCTCAAGTGTAGTTCTTAACATGTCATCCCTCTACTCAGTAAATACCTGCTAGGATCAGATATAAACTCCAAACCACAACTTGGCTCCAACCTAACTTTCCAGCCTTATTACACACACTTAATAGTACAGTCATATTGACCTCCTTGCAATGGCCTATTTACACAGTGCTCAATATTTCATCTCTGTGCCTTTGCACTGGCTTTTCTCCATGCCTAGAATGTCTTCCCTCTTCCTTTTTTTGTATTGGAATCACTGGTTTCCTTCTAGACTCCGCTTAAGTGCTGTTTCCTGCCTAAGGCCTTTCCTGATCTCGCCAGCAGCTAGTGCTCTCTTTTTTTGCTCTGTGCGTGCCTCTACATGTGCGTGTTATCTCGCCTTACAGACTGTAAGCTTCTTGAGGGCAGACCATTTTATTTTTGTCTTTATATCTGTAAAGTTTAGCCCAGTGCTTGGCACATAATAGGAGCTTAATTAAAAATTTCTGGCCACCTCCCTGCCATACTGTTTCTACTTCTCTCCACTTGGGTCATCATCATCTTAGCCTTTTTTTTATCAAAAAATTGGAACCTGTCCCTGGAACCACTCTGGGCTTTGATAGACTAGCTTTGGTTTTAGATTGCCTGCATTTAGGCCAGCACAGCACTTCCTGGATATCTTCACCTCATGCTGTCTCTGCTCCTCTCTACCTGAACCATGATTTCTACTCCCTCTCTTCAAAAAAATTGGACTCTGCCCTTGGAACACTCCCCTTTCCCCTTTCTAGTTCTCCTTTATTTGCTGTCTTCCTCCATTTAAATGCAGAGAACTTCTTGCTTGCTCACATTTGTGAACTCAGCACTTATCACATCACCTAGCACACAGTAAATACTTAATGCTCTATTGTTTTATCTAATAAATGCTTGTTGATTTATTCACAGATGTTTTTTGTTTCTCATCTGTTTGTTGTCCTCCTTCCAGTTTTATCTTTAAATGCTCTTGGGGTGACCTGGCTTTACACCAAACTTCCTGCCAACATTTTATCCTCTGCTGCTTCTTGTTTTATGAGTTGATACTGCTTATATTTTCCACCATCCTCCAGAGTAAGGTTTTGTAAATGAGTCTCTTAGACATAAGTGGTAAAATCGGGGAAGTAGGGTATATATAATCACAAAAGTTGTGTTTTTGAGCATGAATATGTCTGCCTCAATACATATTTCTTGTAGGATACAAATGGACTCTCTTTGTTTGACTCCCCCAAATGAAATTTAGGCACCTTCAAGTGATTGGAGTGTTAGGAGCTGTCATATGTTACAATGAATAAACAGAAGAATCTTGCTAGAACGTAGAGTGGAAGAATCTTTCCAGCTGTTTTTTTTTTTAACCTCTTTTACTAAGGCTATCGATTTAAGATTACAGTAGAAGTTGCAGATTTGTATTAGTCAGTGATGGTGAATTTTGGCATTGGAACTTTTGACATACGTTTTCAGAGTTCATGTCACTAAACCAATTTGCATCTGAGAAACTGCCAAAGTATGGCAGGGATGGAGTGGGGTGGGGGTAGGAGAATGTAGTAGAAGACAGGTTTTTTTTCTACATCCAAGCTGACAGAGAAGAAGTAGAAAAGGGAACTGTTACAGAGAATGTCCCTTTTTTCTTTTCTTCAATGTCTGAGAGTTCTATTGTAAGTTTGGCACAATGAGCCTAAAATGATAATAATACACATGTGATGTGAATGGGAAAAAGAAAAACAAGAAAGAGTTCAATATGACTAGTTTTTTAAAAGACATCTTCCCACTTAATCTTCTGTATTCATTATTTTTTCTTCAGTTGATAATAAAGATGAGTAATTAGGGAAAATGTAAATGAGAATGGAAGTAGAAGTTCCCTGAAGTTTAAATTTATGCCACTGGTTAAAATGTGAACAGTGTATTACTCTTAGATGTGTCCGTTATTGGAAGTGTAAAAGCCTTATTCTATTTGTGTCACCCTTCTCAGCATACTGAGGGTTAGAATATCATCCCAGTGATACATGACTTTACCTGTTTCTTAGTTATCTTGGTAGGAGGTGGTTATTTATTTGAGGAAATGGCAATTTAATAAGGTTTGTAAAGTGCTTTACAAATATCTAATTTTATCCTCACAACCTCGGGAGGCAGATGAAGAAACTGAAGTAGAAAGAAATTAAATGGCTTACTCAGGGTCAAACAGCTAGTCCTTGTCTAAGGTAGGATTTGAATTCAGGTGTTTTTGACAACACGTCTAGTGCTCTAGTCATTTCACCACCTAGTTGCCTTTTTAGATAGAAGGAAGGGGAATAGAGAAGAGCATGAAGATGAAAATAGAAGACGGGCAGTCAGTCCTGTTTTGTATTTTGGACAGATTGGAAATAGTCCTTGAGAGGTAGTAGTTAAGTTTAGAGTCTGGTCTAAATGCAGTCCAGCTCTGTTTAGACTGCTCAGGCCCTGGAGATATCCATAGACTCAGACATGTGATGAAGTGGTTTATCTTTTTTTACCCAAATATCTTCATTTTCCTTACTGTTCCTTTCCCTGTTGCTGTGTTAGGGAGCAATTTAGAAGATGTGGTGAATAGAAGTGACCATATCATTGTAACCAATTGCTGCTTGGGTCAGGAATATATTTCTCCAAGAGGGCTTGTCAGTGAAGGCATCCTGGAAAAACCTTGGGAAAGACTCTAGTCAGGACAGATTGAGTGTCTGCCTGCTCAGAAGTGTAAGCCATACGGAGCACATAACACCTGTGCCACACAGTTTGTACTGGCTGCCCACTGTTTCCAAAACAGTGATTTTTGTACTTTAGGTGCATTGCACATTTAGTATGCTAATGTCTGATTATTTTGACAATAAAAAGAACAGCAGACAGTTGACTCTGGAATTTCTAAGTGAACCCCCTGTGGCCTGGGGATATGATATTTAGGCCTTTGAGTTACCCTCTTTAAAATGAAAACTACACTCAGCTGTTTGTTTCTACCTCAGATATGGCAGAAATGCCTCCAGAGCAGTGGGGAAATCCCTTTCGTCTCAGGCCTTCACTGGACCTAGATCATGCGATCTTTTTAGCAACCTACTTATGAGAATAAGTGGCATATAGTTTTAGTACAATACTGCTTATATGTATGTCCCTTTTAATAATTTTCTCTCTCTCATTTGCCGTGAAATTTCATTTTATTAAATGAGCCTGCAATAATTGGATTTTTTCCTTCTGTGTTTTGCCAAGAGAATTTGCTTTGAAGTTTTAATTTCTCATTTTCCCCCTTTATTTTCCCTTCTTCCTCCCATATTGCCAACTTATTTCCCATTATTTGGTGCTCTGGGACTCTGTTTTATCACTCATTTATAGAAGTGCTTTATTTTTTTAAAATAATTTTCTTTTCTTTTCTTTCTTTTTTTTTAAAGAAGTGCTTTATTGAAATTGCTGAGCATGTTAGAGGGTGCATTCCAAAGAATAGGTTGAGAATTTCTGGACTTAGAAAGGTTTTCTTTTATTTATTGTATCCTAAGATCACAGTCCTATAAGTGAGGAACTCCATGGAAAAACTTGAGCAGACATCTAAATTTGGTTAATGTTCAGCTTTTTGTAAGTAGGCTATGCAGGTAAGTTTAAATATTCCTTTCTACTTCTCTGTTTTTCAGTGCATTTGTCCATCTGTCAGAGGAGTGGGAAAGGAAAAGAGAGAAGAGAGATTTTTCTTATATTTCTCATTGTTAGCACTTGCTGGATTAGAATCTTGATTTTTACTTTAAAAAAACCCTCCAAACTATTTTGCCTGTTTTGGTAGGATAGTACGGTGTAAAACATGTACTTACACACAGTGAACTGGTCGTTGTGCCAGTTGTGATCTGGTTTTGTTTCTATTATTTTCTAGATGTCTCCTAGCCTCAGTTTGTTCATCTACAGAATGGGGATAGTAATATGTCTGTGGCTTAACTCACAAGGGTAGCTATGAAGATCAAATCATAGAATAAATATGAAAGCACTCTTTAACCTATAAAGCTCTAAAAGTGTAGTATATTATTTTACTTGTATTTTTGTTATCCATTAGTTTGGGTTGTGGGTTGGTCTAATTTATAGATCTTGTCCTAGGCTTAGTTCTTGGTCTTGGGCTCCTAGTTTTTCATGGAATATTTGACAGTGCTGCTGAAAGGGAGGGGTAAATAAGTATAAAACAAAGATATTTTCATGTGTTAATTTTATGCCTGATTTTTTTTTTTTATTGCTTAGATAGGTGGGTAGAACCTCTGATGTTGCCCATATTCCCATCTGCTGGCCAAAATGTAGATAATAACTCAAGTATCCTATTTTCAGGTTTCAGCTAAATAGTATCCAGAGACTTGGGAATAACATATGCGTTCCTGAAGCCCATGGTTGAATTTTAGTTCTGTTTTAATTGGTCTGAGATTGATTAGGTCCTTGGGGCCTTGCTAATGTTTCAGAACAGTCTGATACCTGGATGGTGGTACTGGATCCTATGAAGCCTGGTGGGCCTTATAACATGACGGCAGAGCAAATCATCAAGAAGGAGAGATACAGCCAGACAGTATATGATGTCTTATTTGGCGATGTTTGGCTATGCAGTGGGCAAAGTAACATGGAGATGTCAGTTTCCCAGGTAACTTCAGTGTCTTACAAGTCCTTGGTATTTGCTTTATTCCCCTTGGGAAAAAGATAACCAGCAAAAAGTCAAAGCTGGAGAGCGTCACAGGGCACAGGAGGATTTGAGACTTAAAATGAACCTTTTTTTTTTTTTCTCTTCTGTTGTGCTGGAAGATTTGGTGAGGGCCTAGTAATGGAAATAAGTATACGCAGAATCTGTTTTATTGGTAAACCACTGACTCATCTTTTGATGTTGACATTCAGAAGTTGAGATTCAGATGCAAATTAAATATGGTCTTTGAGATAACTCAGTGATGGACATTTTTTTAAATGTAGAGACTCTTCATATCAAGAGGTTTTCTATGTCAGTGGTCACTTGGTGACTTTTTTCCTCCATTTTTCATATCCTAATTTTCCCCTGTCACTTTCTACTGTTTTTTCTCATTTCAGGCTTGACCTTTTGGATTTCGATATTAATTTTGAATTTCTTCTTCTTCATCTCTATTTCCTTCTGTGAGCCCTAATTACTTATTAAAGCTACTCTGAAGAAGAGCATGAACGCTATCTGAATTTTGGAAGAAAATTGCTAGATTAGTCCATAGATACATACAGAAACTCAAAGAGGAAAGACAATAAGAGCATGTTGGCATATTAGTAATACAGCAAAGCACTCTTAATTTGCTAGTAACAGAGAGTAAGGCCTTTCTAGCCTAGTTGGCCTGAGGGAGCATGTCTAATAGATAGTAAATACTGTTGAAAAAATTAGCAAGAGCATCATACTTTTTGGTAATAATAATAATAGTTAGCACTTAAACAGAGCTTTAAGGTTTGCAAATTGTTTTATAATTTTTATTCTAGGAAAGGAATCAGTTCTGGTAATTCTCAAGTGCTAGTGTTCTGTAGTTCTCAGCCCTGAGTTTCCAGCAAAAGAGGCCAACCTAGAACAAAAGGGAGGTAGCACCTGCTGGCTAGAGAGTGACTCAGTGCTTTTGCTATCCAGGTTGGCACTAATCCCTTCTTTTAGGTAACTGATTTAAAATTTCAAAGGAAAATTTTATGTAGCTTTATGTTAATGAGGAGGATTCCTGCATCACAGCAGCTCCTTAGAAGTACTGGAAAATTGTAAACTAAAAAGAGAGTATAGACAAAAGGTTACCAAACTGTTGTACATTATAGATTGTCCTTTAGGCTAAGTAGTGCAAGCTGTATGGTTTGGCACATTTGAAACCCGGTTAACCTAACTAGCCTTTTCCGAGTATGTTTAGAGCTTGGTTTGGTATCAGGAAGTACATTCTGAATAAGACGTTTTGGATTACATTTGGCATGTGTGAGCACTTGATTGACACTCATTTATTTTGTAAAGTAGGAAGAAATTAATGTATTTCCTCTATTGATAATCATCTCCCCAGCTTCTATCTTCCCACTATGATGTTTTGTTTTGTTTTGTTTTTGCTGCTTTCTTACCTCTCTGCCTCTCTTTTTTTTCTCTATATTCAGAAAGTCATCCTAAGCCATCATATTTCTTTTATAAAATCTTCAAAACTGTATCCTTTCCTTTCTTGCCTATTGTGGTCCCCCCAGTTCAATTAGCCACTTCTTGTTTGTGATAGTAATGACACAAAATTGTCTTAAGGCTTTTAAAATTAATTTCTCTTCAGTCTTATCATTAGGTTCCCATATTAAATTCATGCTTTTTGACTTCATCCCTTTATTAAGTCATAGGCATTTTCTTATCTGATTTATTTCTTTTTATTCTCTATTACTTCCTGCTTTACTTTTCTCAGGTTTGGATTCCTTTAAGTAGATAGAAGCAAAAATGGGAGTTATAGTTAGTGTTAGAAAACATAGTTTTGTACAGAAGTGGAATTACTGCTAACTCATTAAGGAAAATAGTACTTTCCTTAATGCTTTAATTGCAGCTCACTGTTTGTACAGAATGCCATGGACTAGATCTGCTTTTATCTATATAGTCATATTCTTAATAGCAGTCTATGCCAAGGGGATCCCATTTTGAGCCAGACTAGATTCCCATTAATAAAGGAGAGACAGACATTTTCTTCCTGGTTTTTCTTCTCTAATTCTGCTTTTTAGTTAGGCTGAGTCTGTAGGCTCTGCATGACATGGAAATAAGACTTAGCTCCGGGGGTTAATTTTTAACTTTTGTTTGACCTGTTCTTATGCAAAGTGAGCAACATTCTAGGTGGTGACAGACCTGAAAACCAGGTTTATAATTTGTTCCACTTTTTCCTAACAATCTCTGGAGCTTTTTTCCTTCTTTTGAAGTAGCAGAGAATGGAGAAGATTCTCAGCTCCTCCTTCCACCACACCCCCGGCCAGTCCAATGAGGTAGGATTTCTGCTATTACCTACCACCCTTTACATTCAAATGAAGAAAATGGCAGATTGTAGCTCATCTTGTTGTTAGGGTGAGGTGGAATTTTTATATTTGGTGTTATTTATAACACTGAGTGAGAAACGTATAAATGGAAACATGTTTAAATGTCCATCTGTTGTCTCCTAAGTCAGAGAGGGTCTTAGGAGTTGAATCTTCCCAGTTAAGTTCAGAAAAAAAAAAAAGATGTCTATTTCCGTTGTTAGTCCTGAAAATCTCTTTGATAGCTATTTCAGCAATTTCTTCATCTTCATTTTACAGATTTGAGGCCTAGAGGGAAGGGCTGATGATACTAAGTTTTTGTTAAAAAAAGAATCCAGGAATGATGTAGTTATATACATTTGAACCCTTCTTGCTAGTGCCAAAATAGGAAGTAAAATAATTTATAATTTTAAAGGTCATTGACCAAACATAAAGCTTCCTCTATAACTCATCTCTCCTTTCTCTCTTTCTCTCCCCCCCCCCCCACTCACCCTGAACTCCCCACACAGACCCCATGCCTAGATTCTCCATGGAAATCGATTCTTGATGTTTCCTCATTAATTCAAGAATGTGGTATAAAGGTTACAAAATGAACACAGGAGAGCAGCTGCTTTGATGCTGAACAGGGTCCCATCCCTAGAGATATACTGGTGCTTTCTTCCTGCAGCAGTAGCGTTAATGACTTCAAATACCTTGGTATTCATTTACATCCTCATTTAAATACTTGGTAGAAAAATAATTACACTGAGGTGTTTGATGAGATGAAATCTGATCTCAGCAGATGGAGTAGGCTTCCTCTTTCATCAGCAGGGAAACTAAGTGTCATTTAAATGAAAATCTTCCTGAAATCTCTTTATTCCCAAGTTTGCTGCCAATATCCCTGAGGAAATGCTTCCATCAAATGGGCCTAGTGATGCTGGGATGGGATACCAAATCCTAGAGTGATTGTCATTGTGTATAGTAAGAAACACCTTATCTTTGTTAACACTTTCCTTTCTGTGGATTTTGAATTTTGGCATGGATATAGACAGAGAGATAAGTTTGGAGAAGGGAGCTTTACATACTGTGCCTTTGGATCTGGTGCCATGTGCTGGCTGCAATGAAGGAGAACGCTAACTTCCCTGATGATGTGGGCTCTGCATACCCCCTTGTGCCGACAAGTGGCTTAAACGACAAGTAATGTGCTCTCCTATCCTGCCTCCCCAAGCTGACATCTCATTTTGATGTAGCACCCAAGTTCCCAGTCACTGCGGAAGCTAGTGTGGGTGGTAGAGAAGAGGGGAGAAATGAGAGAGACCTTATTCATTGTTTCCATGGAAGCAGCATAAGATCCTCAGTGCATTTAGTAGAGGACTAAATTTTCAGGGAGGTGATTTTCACAGGTACTTGAAGCTGAAAAAACACTCTCCCTGCCAGAAGCAGCTTTGAGTGCCTTCTTTATCCTGTTCTTACTATCTAATGTTTATTACCAGGCAAGATCCTGAATAAGCAGATCTGGATTTCTTTGGGATGCTTTCTCCATTCCATATGCAGTTATTGTCTGTGTACCAATGAGGCCAGAGGCAGCTCAGGGACCCTGTTACAATCCAGGCTTCTCCTAGCAGCCCTGGGAACAGTTTGGGTAGAGGCTTCCATTGTGGCCTCAGTAGCCATTTCATTTGTATCTGGTTGTTCTGTTGGCTGTGGCAGGCTTGGTGGCAAGTCAGGAGGCAATTCAGAGGGCAACCCATTTTGATGAAATACACTGTGGGGGCGCCCTGCTTTATTGTTTCTGGTGTGCTGTGGGCAAGAAGGCCAGCTGTACTCTCTCTGTGGTGGGTGGGAGGAAAAGAGGGAGGGCCAGCTGCACCCTCTGGGTGGCTGGTAGCCAATGGAAAACGTCCCAGCCTTTGGTACACACCAAAACAGCAACCTTACCTCAGCTGGATCCCCTCATCCCTGAGGCGAATGATAAACATGTTTCCTAATACATCTTTTAGTCCTTTGTTTTTGAAGAAGCTGGGAGAATTCTGAGGGGGTTGGGTGGAAGTAGAGAAGTGGGTAGGAAAAGCTTATGAAGAAGCCTTGTATATGGGACAATTTTTACCTGAAATTCAAAACAATTCAGGTCTCAGCCCAACAAACATTAAATGCTTGTGATGTTCATTGCACTGTGTCAAGGTGCAGGATAATAGCATTTAGATGAGTTCTTAGAGGAGAGATTTCTAATAAGTTTAATGAGTAAATGATCTAGGAAAGCATATACATTTTTATCTAAACTATCCCTCAGCCATCCATGTCTTGCTACCTTTGATATTGATAACGTTTTATATATAAACTTGTACAATTAGAACGTGCCATTCTTTCAGGCGGACCTTTTGTCTTCTTACATTTTTGGTATTTTGCCCTCAACTCTGCATCCTCTTCACTTCCCAAATTAGCTTTTGCAACTTGATGAGATTATAAGAATGTATTTTAGTTACCCACCAGACTAATATAAGATTCATACTTGTTCATACCTAGATTTTTAATGCTTCCGAGGAGGAGGTAAAGGCCTTTGCCTATCCATTTATCCGCATCCTTACAGTTGCTCTTGCCAAGTCACAGGAAGAGCTGGAGGACCTTACTTCAGTTGATTTGCCATGGTCTCTGCCTACCCCACGTAAGTAACTTCTGAGAGTTTCTCTGTCTCTTCTACACTGATTTGATACCTGGAGCAGTATTTTGCTTCCATGATATGGTTTACCCTCATCGATCTCAGGCATGGTCTTCATTCACTATTCCCCGGTATGGCAGAGACCTAAAGCTGAGGCAGAACTAGGAGACTTCCACGTACTAAAATATTATGGTGGTAGCTTTCCTTTGTAACATGGATGAGTATTTTGGACACAATCCATTTGACGCATTGGATTGTGTTCCTTGTACAAATGATCTCATCCAAACACCAAATCTCTTTTCTACATGTGCTTTAGCTGTCATATCTCTAAAAAGGGGAAATAATTTTTGGAATTAATTTTTAAAAACAGATCATACTTACTTCCCTAGCTGGTCTCCTTCTTACCTGTGTTCTACTAAAATTAGGGAGGTAGTAGAACCAAATGGAAATGAATGCAGGTGTCACAGAGGGCCAAAAGAAGTAATGGAGTGGTCAGGAAAGGGGTCTTTGGCTTCTTTGCCTCTCTTCTGTCCTTGAATAGAATTCTTGAATTTTCGATGAGCCTATAGGAGATACTGGAAACTTTAAGAAAACTTATGGCTATATTGCTTTAGATTCTTGGATGAGTGATTATTTTCAAGACTGAATTAAGGGACAGGGCAGGAGGGAGGGACAGAATTTGGAATGCAAAACTTTAAAAAATTAATGTTAATTTTTTAAAAATGTAATTGGGAAATATTTAACAAACTAAATAGAAATATATTAAAGAAGACCGAATTAAAAGCATTGATGTTTAACAGTGCTCTAGATGGAGATTCTTATATCCCCTTTATGAGAACACATATTAGAGATGTTAAATGGAATCAAGTATTAATGCTTAATGTCTTCAACTTAGAATTGAGTGAACTGAATTAAAATTTCAGTGGAATTTTAGCTCTAAAAACTCAAGATTCTGTGATACATTTTTCTATTTCTTAAAGATTACTCCTTGAGAAAGCTTGAAAGAGGAATTCATATTACTTGTTGACAAGGACAAGAAAAATGAATAAAAACATATTGGGTGAAGATTTTTGGAGGCAGGGTGAACGTCTAGTACTTATTCCTCAAACATCTCACCTTTGAACAGTTCTGGAAAGGAGGACTTGAAAGGGTGATTAAACTTTTATCTCATTGTCTCCTCTATATGATTCCTCTGTCTCTTACTCAGACTTCTCATAGTTGGTGAGGTTTGTATTCATCCCCATTTTCTCTGATTGTTTTCCTGTGGCTATTTCTCTGGACAGAAAACTTGGGCCATGGGAATTTTACCTATTACTCAGCAGTATGCTGGCTGTTTGGACGCCATCTGTATGACATTCTGAAGTATCCCATTGGGCTGGTCTCCTCCAGCTGGGGTGGAACACCTATAGAAGCCTGGTCATCTTGGCGGTCACTGCAAGCCTGTGGAATCCCAAAGGAAGAGGAACAGTAAGAAATCAGGCTCAAATATAAAATCCTTTGATTGGTTTTTAAAACCCTTTTATAACTTGGATCCTTCTTGCCCTTCCAGTCTTATATTTGACTCCACTTCACTCAGAGATCTAGTTACTTATCTTTTTGCTATACATTAAATATTATGCTATACCTTGAATGTTACTCATTCTCCATGCATAGAATGTTTTCTTTCCTTGCCTCTGTTTCCTAGCTTTTTTTCAAGACTTAGATCAAATCCTACCTTCTTCAAGAGCTCTTACCCTTCTTTTCCCCCCGCTAGTGTTTTCCCTCTGAAATTACCTTCTCTTTACATCATATATGTGTGTAGTTGTTTGCATGTTGTCTTCCATATTAAAATGTGGGCACCTCTATAACAGGGATGGTGTTTTTGCCTTTCTTTGTATCCTCAGAGCTTAGCACAGTGCCTAGCATATATAAGCACTTAATAAATACTTGTTGACTTGGCTTGAAAGCTTCCAGAATACTGATCCTTCTTGGGTTCCCCCAAGAAGATTCAAAGATCTGGGAGAGAATATGCCCTGTAGTCACATAAGGAAGAAGATCATAGTTTTCCTTAGGAAGTCAGTCAATGAGGCTATATATACATGTATAAGGTAATTTTGTTGTTTATTAGACACTTGGGATATTTATTAAGAACAGACATGACCTTTGCTGTTAATGAGCTTCAATTCTATTGAGGAAATTAACAGAAATATGTATAAATACAAAAATACATTGAGGGGACAGGTAGTTCAGACATTGTTTTGGTAGGTGTTGGAAATGGATCAGAAGATTTGGGAAGACTGGACTGAGATGGACCTTATGTTGTTTAAAAGAAGGAAAAGATGCTGTATGATTAGTAGAGTTTCGGGAGATTATTTAGTATATTTAAAATATTTTGTTCAAAGGCTTGGATGTGAGATAATGAAGATTGTTAGCTTGGCTGGAACTGAAACTTTGGGTTGGGGTATGGTAGGAGCATTCGATTGGGAAATAAGAAGCGCTTAACTTCTCTCTGCCCTCACTTTTCCCCGCTGCAAAATGGGGACAATAATAGCACCTACCTCCCAGGGCTGTTATAAGGATCAAACGAGATACTTTTCTTACACATACTCTGCCAGCTTCTTCCTGTGTCTGTGGTGACCCAGGGCAAGACGTCTTGTAAACCAGAGATCTCAATTCTTCATATTTTATGATGTTACGATTGCTCCCATACCACCGTAAGTTACATGATATGACTTAATATTTCAAAAACTTTTTGGGGTTCTGGGAGAAAATATTTCCCCACATAGGATAGGGATTTTTTATTTTGCATTTACACGAAAGTGTGGCTCAATTTCCCTTTGTATTAGTAGTCCTTAGGAGAGCTAATACTTTTTTTCAGTAGGAAGTAGTACCTGAATGAAAATTGGAGAGGCTCTTATCTTAAGCAACGATTGATGATGCTACCGTATTTCACTTATTGTAGGATTCCTTTCCCCAGTCTATATGCTGGTCCCACAGAGCACTCTGTACTTTGGAATTCCATGATCCATCCACTACTCAATATGACATTAAAAGGAGTGGTATGGTACCAGGGTAAGCATGTAGCTACTGTTAATTCTCAACTCTATCCTTACTGGATTGTCCCTCATTTCTTACATTTGTTATTGTTTTCAGGAGAGAATAATGCAAACTATAACACTGATCTGTACAACTGCACCTTTCCTGCTCTCATTGAAGACTGGCGCCAGGCTTTCCACTATGGCTCTCAAGGGCAGACAGAGCGACTTTTCCCTTTCGGGTTTGTGCAGGTATGTGGCAGGAAGGAAAGAAAAGGAGTTTATAGTGACACCTAGGTGGTGATGCGTTATATTGATCTGTCTCTGAAAGCTCAAAGGACCGTTTTTCCTTTGTCTTTCTAATCAGCTGGCATAGGAAGCAGTGATTAAGAGTTGGTTCCCCCCAATTCACATATTGGGCAGTTGAGTTATAGTTTTAGAGCTGGGAGTGATCTTACAGCTCAGTAGTACAACCTTCCACCTCTTATAAGACTTTCCTCTGTAACATGCTAGACAAATGGCTATTGATGTCTATGCTTGAACACTTTCAGTGGCAAAGAAGTTTTCCATTTCATTTTTGGAGAAAGGAATGGTTTTGTCCAAGGTTTATATTCTTTCCATTTCTGACTGTTCTTCTGTATTCTAGAATTATAAGTAATAGAGATAGGAAGAGACCTTTGATTTTATTGATATAAGGAACACCTAGATAAGGAAACCCTATCAATACAAGTTGGGAGCTTTTCAGCAGCTCTTAATGTGATAAGTTTCCTAGAGTACTGACAGGATAAATGACTTGTCCAGGACCACACAGCCAGTATGTGTCAGGAATAGGACTTGAACCAAACCTTTTGTTTTCAATTAACAAGTATTAATTTTCTTTCCCTCTCACCCCTCACCCACATTGGTGTGGGGCAGGGAGGGTGGAACAAACAAACCAAGTTCTGGTAACATATATGCATAACGAAGCAAAATAAATTCCCAGATTGGCCGTATCCAAAAATGTATATCTTTGTTTCTTGTATCCATCACCTCTCTGTCAGGAGGTGGGTAGATGTCATTAAGGAAAAAGGGGTCCCTGGAATCATGGTTGGTCATTGCATTGATCAAAGTTCTTTTTTTAAAAAATATTTTCAAGTATTTTTTAACTGAGCATTTAATTTTTCCCCAGTGACGTGTGAGTCTCTCAAAGCTGTTTTCGTTACAGTGTTATTCCCTCCATGACACTGTGTCAGTTGTTTTCCTGATCCTGCTCACTGCGGTCTGCATCTGTTGTCTGCAAGTTTCCTCGACTCTAAGGCTGTGCCGCACTTCTGTTAAAAGAGCTACATTCGCTTTGTCTGGAATCCTTCTTCCTGTTAGCTAAAAGCACCTTCACATTTATGACAATAATTGTCCTTATGTGATTTTTTAAGTTAAAAAGATGCTTCTTGAAAGCCATATAAGTGGGGATTCTTAAAATGATGAAGTTTACTTGTTTATTTTTTCTCCTTACTGCTGCTGTTGCTGCTGGTGGTACTGGTGTGCGTGCGCGCATGTGCTTGCACATGTGCTCATTACCTTTCTAGGTAGCATGTTTTATCATGACTTCTCTGGAATTTTGTTTGTCATTGTGTTGATCAGAGTTTCTAAGTCTTTCGGAGTTGTTTATCTTTATGATACTGTTCTTATTATATAAACCGTTCTCCTGGTTTTGCTCACTTCAGTCTGCATCAGTTCCTCTGAAACCATCCCCTTCATTTCTTACAGTTGAAAAGAGTTGGATTGTTTTTCAGTCATGTCTGACTCTTCATGACGCCATTTGAGGTTTTCTTGTGAGGATGCAGGGGTGATTTGCCATTTCCTTCTCCAACTCATTTTACAGGTTACAAATCTGAGGCAAACAGGGTTAAGTAACTTGTAGAGTTCAGATCTGGCCTCAGACACTTACTGGCTTCATAATCCCAAGAAAGGCGCTTAACTTCTCTCTGCCTCACTTTTCCCAGCTGCAAAATGGGGACAGTAATAGCACCTACCTCCCAGGGCTGTTATAAGGATCAAATGAGATACTATTCGTAAAGCTCTTAGCACAGTGCCTGGCACATAGTAGGCACTTAATACTTGTTCACTTCATTTCATTTCCCTAATTGATGGGCACCCCCTCACCTTCCAGTTCTTTGCCACCACAAAAAGGGCTGCTATAAATACTTTGTACGTTCTCTTCTTTTTTTGATCCCTTTGCTATATAGACATAGTAGCAGTGTCACTAGGTCAGAAGGTAATTTAAACCTCTTTTGGACATGGTTCCACATGGCTTTCCAAAACTGTGAGCTGTGACTAGTTCACAGCTCCACCAGCAGTGCACCAATGTACCTGTTTACCCACAATGACGCTTTCTCTTCTATACCTACATTAGCTATCCCCATTTTTCTTAATAAAGGTTTCTTTTTTCCTTTACAACTTCACTTCCACTGATCACCTGCACCTCTTTCACTCAAATCCTTATCTTTTAAAGCAGCCTTTACATAAATATATGTATATACATATATATGTACAACCTTTCTTCTTTAACAAGAATTTATTTGATTGCTTAGATATTTCTGATTTTTCCCAAGAAAGTCCTTTCTTTTGATTATCCCATAGTTACTGTTCTTCGATATTTTAATTTTCACTTTGTTCACTTTCATTTGATTGTTATTTTTCCCTGCTTGTAAGACATATAGCCTTTGAGCAGAAGCTTCTAAAATAGGATAAATAACTAGATCACTTCCTTTTCCTCATGGTTTCTCAGCTTTATTTACAGTTTTTTTCCCATTACAAATTTGTATAGTCATGTAAAATTAATTCCCACATTAGCCATATCCAATAAAAAGAAAAAGAAAGAGAAGAACATATGCTTCAGTCTGTGAGGTGAGTCCGTCTCTCTGGAGGTGGATAGTGTGTTTCCTCTTGAGTCCTTTGGAATTGTGTCTGGTCATTGTGTTGATCAGAGTTGCTTAAATTATCTTATTGTATAAACTATTAAACTAGTTCAGTTCACTTCATTTTGCCATAGGTTCATACAAGTCGTCTCATGTGTTTCTGAAACTATCCCCTTCATAATTTCTTACAGCATAGTAGTATTCTATCACATTCATATGTCATAACTTATTCAGCCAGAAATTCCCCAATTGATGAGTGTTCCCCAAGTTTACAATTCTTTGACACTACTAAAAGAGTTGCTATAAATATTTTTGTACATATAAGTCCTTTCCTTCTTTAGGGATTTAGATTTAGTAGTGGTATTGTAGTAAAAGGGTATATGTATAGTTTAATAGCTTTTTAGGCATAGTTCCAAATTGCTTTCCAGAATGGTTGGACTAATTCACAGTTCCACCAGTAGTGCATTAATGTACCTGTTTTCCCATTGCCTTTCCAGGATTTGTAATTTTTCTTTTTTGTCATCTTTGCCAATCTGATGGGTATAGAGTGGTACTTCAGAGTTGTTTTAATTTGCATTTCTGTAGTTATTAGTGATTTGGAACATTTTTCCATCTTTGAAATAGCTTAAATTTCTTTGAAAGGTCCTTATTTGTATCTTTGACTTTTTATTTGGAGAATAGTTCCTTTTCTTATAAATTTGGCTCACTACCCTATATATCTTAGAAATGAGACTTTATCAGATAGACTTGCTACAAAGCTTTTTTTCTTATCCTAATTTTAGCTGCATGGTCTTTGTGTAAAAACGTTTACATTTTATTTAATCAAAATGATCCATTTTAGTGCCATTGAACCTCCATATTTTTTGTTTGCTTATGAACTGCACCCCTACCCATAGCTCTGACAGGCGATTTCTCCATGCTCCACCAGTTTGCTTATGATACCACCCTGTGTATCCAAATCATGTACCCATTTTGAGCTTATGTTTGTAGATGGTGTGAGATATTGGTCTGTTTTCTCTTATATTGCTTTCTAGTTTTCCCAGTCTTTGTTGAATAAGGGGCTCTTGCCCCCATACCTGGGCTCTTTGGGTTTTTCTAATACTATTACTGTGTTCATTTGCTTCTGTATGTTGTATACTTAATCTATTCTATTTTTTTCTACCTATTTCTTACCTGGTACCAAATTGTTTTGATGATTATAGCTTTGTAGCATAGTTTGATATCTTGTTACTTCTAGAGCTAGATCTCAGATTCTCATTTTCCCCTCACCGATACCCTTTCAATATTGATATTCTTGATCTTTTGTTCCTATATGTGAATTTTGTTATTACTTTTCTAGCTCTATAAGGTAATTCTTTGGTATTTTGTTTAGTATGATATGAATAAGTAAATTAAGTAGTATTGTCATTTTTATTATATTGACTTAACTTACATGAACAATTAATATTTCTCCAATTGTTTAGATATGTATTTGTAAAAAGAATGTTTTGTAATTGTGTTCGTGTAGTTTCTGTAGTGTCTTGGCAGGTAGATTCCCAAGTATTTCATACTATCTATAGCTATTTTAAATGGAATTAAAATTTTTCTATCTCTTCCTGCTGGGTTTTATTGGTGATATAAGGAAATGCAGATGATTTGTGTGGGTTTATTTTGTATCCTATAATTTTACTGAAGTTGTTAATTGTTTTGATTAGTTCTTTAGTTGACTACGTCGGGTTCTCTAAGTAAACCATCATATCTGTTAAAAGTGATAGTTTTGTTTCCTCTTTGCCAATGCCTGTTTCTTCATTTTCTTTCTTTGGGGTCTTATTCCTATAGAAAGCATTTCTGGTACAATACCGTATTGAATTGTAACGATGATAGTAGACATCCTTGCTTCACCCTTGATCTTACTGGAAAAGCCCCTAGTTTATCCTCATTACAGGTAGTATTTGCTCTTGATTTTAGATAGATACTACTTATCATTTTAAGGAAAGCTCCATTTATTTCTATGCTTTCTAGCATTTTTTAACAGGAATGGGTGTTGTATTTTGCCAAAAGCTGTTTTCTGCATTTATCTCAGCTTTACTTTATACGTGCGGTGTTTCTTTAGGGCTTTTTTTCCTCTTGTTTTCAGCACTCAATTTTTCTGTGTAATTTAAGTATCTTACTTAGTAATATATAAGGTTATGCATCTGAGAGTTGTTTATTATCTATTTGGGATAAAACATGTAGTACCTTCTTATCTATAGTGTGAATAATATTTGACACAGGGGGTCTCCTTTGACTCTAGTTTTCAAGACTAGACTTGGGAACTTGTAGCTGCCTGGGGAAGTCTGTTTTGGGCTTGGATCATCTCCCTTGCCAGAAGACTCCTGCTTGATTTGATTCCTAATCTACTTGAGGGGATTATTTTTAGGTAGTCTCAATTTTATTGACCATATTTTTCCCCTGAAAGAATTGCAGGATTACTAGGACCATGAATGAAAATTTCTAGTTCTTCTCCAAGGTCAGTTTTGTATGTTAGGTCTTAATTGTTCAATAATTTGAGCATCTAGCCTCGGTATACTTAATACCCTGTAGTGTCCATTTTCTGTATGCTGGAGTGTTCTTGAGCTCATTGAGGACATCTGATTGTTATACAAGCTTTTTTCATCACCTCCTTTTTATAGCCTTTTTCCAAGTTCAGATCCTTTTTATTTTCAAGGAATCTGAAACCTCCCACCTCAGTTTCAAATGGGCCAGATGGAACCTGAACACTTTCCCTCACTTTCTTCTCTGCCTTTATCAAAGTTAAAACAGAAATATCAATCAAAAAAAATTTGATGTTCATTTTTCCTAGTCCTTGTTGACTGGGATACATGCATGCCAATTATCTTACAATCTTATTAATCTTATTATTCTGTAAAGAGATGGATAAGAATCTCAACAAAGAAACTATATATTCAGTTATACATAACATTTATAAAAAGACTGGAATTAGTGTCTGAATTAGACTTTATTCCAGTGGATCCTACAGTGTTATTTTTTTCTCACCATCTTCCAACCTCTTTTGTTCTATTTCACAGCATCCTTTTTTTGGAGAATGAACTTTTTTTTATAGATCTTCCTTCCACTTAAATTTCCTTTATGTTCTTTTTCCATTCCTTCCTTACATTCATTTTGACTTGAATCACAGTTCTGTTCACAGTTTTGAAAGTACTAATCTAACTTTTATCAGTAGTTCTGGATGTTGCAGTTAGGCTTAGTTTGTTGTTGTTGTTGTTTGTTGTGTCTGACTCTTTGTGACCTTATTTGGGAATTTCTTGGCAAAGATACTGGAGTGGTTTGCCATCTCCTTCTGCAGTTGATTTTATAAATGAAGAAACTGAGGCAAATTGGGTTAAATGACTTGTCCAGGGTCACACAGCTAGTAAGTGTATGGGCCCAGATCTCAACTCAAAAAGATGAGTCTTCCTGACCTTAGATCCAGCACTCTATCCACTGTGCCACCTAGCTGTCTAAAACGTGGTTTACCTATGTACTTCTCCCTTAAGTCATACATACACACATACATATATGTACACACACATATACATATATATGCATATCTATCTATCTATCTATCTATCTATCTATCTATCTATCTATCTATCTATCTATCTATCTATGTATCTATCTGTCTACATATTTGAATCCCTGGGCTCAGGATCAGGGTAACGGGATAACTAGATGTCATGCTGATTAAGTAGTTGTTATAGACCTTTGGAAAGAGCACTGCCCTGGGAGTTTGGGAGACTTAGTTGCTAGTCCTGGTGGGTCCCTGGATAAGTCACTTAACCTTTCTATACTTCATTTGAATACTTAATAGAATATAATACTTAATATAATTTGAATATTATTGTAGCATTACTGTGCAGTGAACAGGAGATACAGAAAGGTAATTAATGTTAGTGTGCTTATATTTTATTTAGGGATATAGAAAATGAACTTAAAAGTAAGTAATAGTACAGTAGTAGCATATAAGTGCAAATGAATATTACAGGCAATAATTGATATAGAAGTTTAGAAGGGAGAGCTTTTTAAGGTAGTCAGGAATGGTTAGGGAATGTTTCATGGAGGACTGAATTTGAATTAGACTGTAGAGAGGATGTGTAAAACAGATAAATGGAGAGAGGGTAAAATTGGCTTTCTACTCTAGACTTGGAAAATAAGATGGACAAAAGTGTGGAAGTAGAAATGAATAAAGCATGTTTTGGGTACAAGGAAATAGAGGCTGGAAAGGTAGAGGTCAAATTGTTGATGGCCTTGAATGCCAAGTTAAAAATTTTTCACTTTGTCTTATAGTCAGTAGAAACTCATAAAAGTTTTTCATCAGGGTGATATGATAAAAGCAATTTTAAGGGAAATTAAGCTGGTCATACTATGTAGGACAGTTTAGAATTGGGATGGGGAGGATTATAGATTTAGAGCTAGAAAGGACCTTGGAGATATTGTCCACCCACCTCATTTTACAAATGAGGTAACATGCTCAGAGACTTCAAGGGACTTGCAGGGTAGATTTTACATAAGTAGAAAGTGGCAGAGTTGGGATTTGCACTCAAAACTTGGATTCCAGATTTAGTATTCTTTCTACTACAGACAGTCCTTGCTTTACCTAAGTGGAGTGTTCTGCAGACCTCTGCATAAAGAGATTTTTATGTAATGCTGATTTGCCCACTGATGGGAGGCAGGATGGAAGACAGACACATGGGGGTCTGATACAGGGACTTGGGGGAACAAAAAGGTCTCCTATCTCAGCCCTGGAGATTTCAAGCCAAGCCCCCTGATCTGCTGCTGGTGGCGGTCTGTCCACATGTTGATTCTTTTGCCTTCACTTAGGTTTTTCTTTTTTAGTCCTTTTCATTTTGGTGGTGGTGAGGCCTTAGAGTGGTGAGCTGAGGGGCAGGAGCAGAGAGAGAGAGAGAGAGAGAGCACGGTACTGTACGCTAAAGTTAACATAAGTGTTTTTATTTTTTGAATGTGGATTGCTTTCAGAAATCTTTATGTAAAGTCGACTTTGTATAAAGCTAATTTAGTAAAGTAGGAACTGTCTTATACTACAGTGCTAATCTAGGGTATTAGTGGCTGAGCAGTTGCTCATCTGTAAAATGAGTTGTATTAGGTAGCAAGATTTCTTCTAGTATTAAAATCTCATTCTATGTTCTATATTCTGGAATATCATTTAAATATTTTCAGTCCTTAGGATTCTGCATACGGATCTTCCTTACCACTTGATGGCATGTGCTGTAATTTTTCCATACATTTGTCTTCTTTCCTGCAATAAATCTGTGACAGGTCAGGAAAAATCTGAAACAAAACTAGTTCCTGGTTTTGCTTTATGACTGACTTTTTTGGTGCTTGTCTGTCCCGGTTGCTTCTTATTTTTCATCTTTTGGAACTATCACTGTTCCATTCTTACTTATTTTTTTTAATAATTCACTTCCAGCAACTGCATCCTATTTCAGTTTTTACCCTCACATGAAGCTATCTTTGCTCTTATATAATTCTTAAGATTTAGGGAAGTTTAAGGGTTTAATCTTTAGGAAATGCCATACCTTTGGGAATTGGGGAGGCTTTTATACTGACAAAATATAGTTATGTAGGTTCTTCCAAATGTAGCCATTTGTACACTTTGATGGACTTTTATTATGGAAAGCAACAATACTTCAACTGATTTGTCTATAGTATGGGCAGGACCTTTAATGTCTAGGCTTGAGAAAATGTCCTTTTGGCTTCAGAAGCAGAGGTACTGGTGCCTCCTTGTGGCTAGACTATAGTAGTGTAAACAAGGTATATTATGGAGAATAAAGGGTAGAAATTAATTGCAGCATCTCTTCATTTTCTGCAAGTGAAATTGTGTGATAACTCATTTGGCTAGGGCCAAATGACTAGCAGGAATGATTGTTGACTAGGTGTATATGTGGGTCACGGTAGAGGTGAAATGTTTTTTGACTAAAGAAATACTTCCTCATTCTTAATTTACTTACGCTTAAGCAGTGACGATCAGTGTGCTCAGAGTACCAACAGCAGTGTTTGTCCCAATTAGGTTATAGGCTGAAAAGGCCTGAGAATGCTGCTCTTCTCATCCCTGCTGTGGATTATGGAATAGTTAAGACATGGAGCTTGAATCTTTGCTGTGAATTTACAGTCCAGTGGGTACAGTCCTGTGACCATCTTTACTCACAGGGACCTTCAGACTTGGATTTCCTGGTTTTCACAGTTTGCTTTTATAGCTTTTCAATAGTGGGGAAAAACAAACAAACTCAATACTGATATATCATGGTTTAACCATGCTTCCTGATAGTATCCATGCTGACTCCATCTGTATTTGTACATAATATAAATGAGATCCTCAGTGGTTTTCTAGGGACTCAGTTTTCTTTCCCGACTGAGGGTGGCAGACAACTCGGATTTGCCTCATATTTGCAGGGATGTTTCAGATGATCACTGGGCAGACTAAGAGAAAAGAAGAGAGTGGATGACTCTGTACTTTCCTTTGATGATGTAGTTTTGTGGATAGGAAGATAAAGGCAGAAATGGAATTGAGGCGGTGTGGTCAGGTGTTGGAAAGATAAGAAATGCAGATTCTATCCCTGAATACGACTTGATCTACTAAATACTGATTAGGACATTATGGTTCATCAATCAGGGAGATTGTCTAATGCAGTGGTACTCAACCTTTCAATACTCCTATGTGGACGTATCTGCATGTGAGCAGACCGCCTGGAGCTGGATAGAGGAGCGGTGTCTCGGGTTCCTAAGACCATGGGAAATAATGTGTTTTCTGACGGTCTTAGGCAACCCCTGTGAAAGGGTCGTTTGACCCCCAAAAGTGTCGCGACCCACAGGTTGAGAACCGCTGGTCTAATGGGGTTAGGCCACATTTTAAGTATTATGTTCAGATCTGGGTGCCATAGTTTGAGGACTGAGAGCATCCAGAGGGTAACAGGATGGAGACAGGCTTTGAGTCCATGCCATGTAAAGATCGTTTGAAAGAACTAAGAATGTTTAGTATAGAGAAGATAAAATAATAAAGAAATTTTGTTTTAAAATACTTGAAGGGCTGTCATATGAAAGATGGATTTATATTTGGTCTGTTTGGCTTGAGAGAGCAAAACTAGGAACAATAAATGGGTACAAGCTATAAAGAGGCAATTTTAGGCTTAAGATTATTCTTAATTAGTAGAGCTGTCCAAAAATGTGACTACCTTGGTAGTTGGAAGGTTTCCTGTCATGGGAAGTCTTCAAAGTAGAGATGATGATCATACTGGGCATTCTTAGGCAGGTGGAGGTATATGAGATGAACTAAGATAGCCCCCCAAACCCTTCCAACTCTAAAATTCTTTGATTCTGAATCCTCTTGATTTGAAGTGGCCTCTATTTTCTTTGAAACTCATAGTATTGTCTGTACCATTCATTGGGCATTTAATCATATGGAAGGAACCCTATCTTATACTTTTCATTCTCCAAAATACCTAACTCATTGGTAACTGTTGAATGATACATCACACAAGAAAGAGTCCTTCTAGTGGGTAAGATTATCAGTCTGGGAATTCTAGGATGTTACTCTGAACAATGTTTTTCTTCCTTAGTTATCTACAACTATACCCAAGGGCGAGGATTATGGATTCCCAAGAATCCGTTGGCACCAAACAGCTGATCTTGGCTATGTCCCCAATGTGAGGATGCCCAATACCTTCATGGCTGTGGCAATGGACCTCTGTGACAGAGATTCTCCTTTTGGAAGGTATAAGTTTTGGATTTGGCTAAAACAGTGTGTGAACATTTTTTTTTTTTGAGGCACGGCCACCACTGTTCATTTTGAGGAGAGAAAAGAGTAATGGGCCCAGGGCTGTTTTGGAAAGATGTTGTGGGGGACATGGGAAACTGTAATGTAATATGAGTCAGAAATCAAATGGCTTTAGGTTAGGGGAGTGGGGAACACCTAAGGGAGCAGCTGACCTAGATGAAACTTTGTTGAAACTAGGACCCTCTTGCTACTTTGATACCTGCCCTGAAATGCACCTCTCCAAGAAGCATCTTAGTGAGAGGGAGCTTGAGGCCTCTCCTAGGTTTATTATAAAATCTTTCTCAGTTTAGTACCATCCACCAATTTAAAGAGAAAGGGCATCAAGCCATACCTTTTAGATACCACTCACCATAACTGTGCTTAATAGTCTTGAGCTACAGATGACTGCCCAATAAATCCAACCACCTATGTCCCATTTGGAAAATGCTATAGATGTTTTATTTTTTTTTAGCTAGTCGAACATTTTAAACCCGTATTCCTTTCCATATTCTTTCTTGTAGTATTCACCCTAGAGATAAACAGACTGTGGCCTATAGATTACATTTGGGAGCCCGTGCTGTAGCTTATGGAGAGAAGATGCTTCCTTTTCAGGGTCCGCTGCCTGAAAAGATAGAACTTTTAGCTGACAAGGAGCTTCTCAAACTTGAATACCACCAGAAAATTGAGGTGCAGAAACAGGATGACAAGATTTATGAGGTGAGGCACAGCACAACAAATGGAGATTTGACAAAATACCAAAGGTCCCTAAGCTCAGAGTCCTATGTATTTAAGGTAAACATTTCTGTGAGTCAGGACTATTACCAAGAGTGAAATGTGTAACATATGGAACAAATATTAGAAAGTTGAGCATGTAAGCAAATTAAAGACAAATCTTATAGGAGGGAAACAACAGAAAACGGGGCCATATTTAAACTGTAGTCACATGTTCTCTGGGATATTGTAATAAGATTTGTTACCTTTTTTGTCACACATTCAAGTAAAGGTACTCCTGACTTTGGAATATTAACCTTGTGCTTTGACTGACTGATAGTGATTACTTTCTGTTAACCAGGTCTCTTTTAAAAAGCAAAAGTCCTTGTGTAAGTTAAGCTTTGACAATTAGCTAGCTATATCTTAGTGTAGAATTAGTCATAGCACTTACATTTGGAGGAAATAGACACCCAGAGATGAAGTGATTTTGTCTTAGGCCATACAGTAAATAGCAATTAGGATTTGAATGTAGGTGTTCAGACTCTAAATCCATTTTTTTTAACTGCACAATATTTTTTGTGTTTGTGTTTGGTTTTGGTTTGTCAATTTTTTTTTTCATAACCAGCGTAGGTAATATGGAGGCTTTGATGAAGGAAGTGTTAATTTTGGCATGTAGGGCCCACTTTGGAGGAGGTAGTAGTGAAGATGAATCTGTTAGATTTGGAACCAGAGACTCTGGATTAAAATTCCAACTCTATAATTTGCTTGATCTTGAGCAAATCATAACTTCTCTGGGCCTCAGTTTCCTCATCTGCATAATGAAAGGTTTGGACTATATGACCTCTAAGGTTCCTACTTCCCTATGAGCCTACATCGAGGAAAGTGCTAGAACACTGGAGAAAAGGTAGAAGGGAAAAAAGATGGATGGATTTAGCTTTCATCTACCTAAATAGCCTCACCAGGTGGGGGGGGGGGTGTGTGTGTGTGTGTGTGTGTGTGTGTGTGTGTGTGTGTGTGTGTGTGTGTGTGTGTGTGTGTGTGTGTGTGTGTGTGTGTGTGTGTGTGTGTGTGTGTGTAGGGGGGTTCTCCCCAAGCCCTTTCCGAGGACACACTGTCATTTTTGTCCTTGCATCCCGAGTGCCTAGCATAGTACCTGTAACATGGGAGGTGTTTAATAAATTCTTGGTGATAAAATTGAAATTTGTGAAGGCTACTTTTGACTTAGGCATAATATCCAGGTGGTCTCTGTTGATCTTAGATACTCTCATTTACTAGGAACCACAGGTTTTAGTCAAGACTGATCTTTAGCTTATTATGTGTCAATACTGTTTGTCTCCTTATTTGGGGACTTAAATCTATTAACTAAAGGTTCCTTGTTGTCCAGTTCTTTCCTCCTTATCCCTTTTTTAGTTCCTTAAACAAAGAGACTGCAACTGTTTGCTGTCATTAGAAGCTATCCTTAAATTTTATTCTGTGATTCTTTTTCCCTCCTTGGTTGATTTATATAGTAGGATCTCTTCCAAAGTTGCATTCTTGTTACCTGCCTGAGGTTCCCAAGGCCTTGAGTCTAGCCTTGCTAGGTATTACCCACTGGGGTTAGCTAGTCAGTAGTGGCAGCCTGTGTTGGGATGAATGAAAAAGCACTGACTGTATGCCAAGCACTGTGCAATGCACTAGAGGTAGAGTCTAGTTGTTTTAACTTTTGAAGACTTCTCTTCTTGCTTCCTCTTCCTTGTTATTATAAGAAATATGCACCTGACCTGGAGTTACTCTCCTTTTATTACTGGGTGGACAACTAGCTCTAGGCCTTGGAGATTTGTTGAAATCTATCTGACCTGACCAAATCTGATTACCTGACTGGTTCTGTTCTTGTTTCAGATCTCATGCTGCAGTGACCATCAGTGTAAGTGGATTCCAGTCCCCATGGGCAACTCTTCCTTCCAGACTCTAGATCTTAAAGTTGATTCCTGTCACGGCACTGTGACTGCTCTCCGCTATGCTTGGACTACATGGCCATGTGAATACAAACTGTGTCCCATTTACAATCCTAGTAGTGCCCTTCCAGCCCCACCATTCATCACAGTCATTCCAAGTTAAGAATCCTGGTTGTGCAAAATTTGGGGAGGAGAGAATGAAAAATAATTTACTTGGGCTGAGATTTCATTTTAATTTAGCTTTGATTAGATCCTGGATGAAATGCTCAGATCTTAAATTCTGGTCTGGTTTTCTATGAACAATTATGGGTGGAACCTTTAAGAAGTTAGCCAAAGAGGCAGCTAGATGGCACAGTGCATTGAGCACCAGCCTTGATTCAGGAGGGACCCAAGTTAAAATCTGGCTTCTAGCTATATGACCCTGAGCAAGTCATTTAACCCCAACTACCTTTAAGAAAAACTCCAACAAAACCCCCAAGAAACCAGCCAGAATTGAGCAGGTTAGATAGGAAAAGTATCACTAGTATTGATGTTTTCTCATGAAAGTTCTTCACATTCACATTGTGAGAAATAGTTGGGAGGTACTGTTCTAAATTTAAAATTTAAATGCTATAGGAAAGCCTACTATTTAAGAAAAAACTTTGCTTTAAAGAAAACATTTAAAGTGAAATTATTACCTATTTTATCTTTCTCTAAATTTTGAGTTTTTGTATATTATGTTTCCAAAGTAAGGTGATGATAGGATGACAAGCAATATAAAAAAAAATTATGTTGATTACTCTGTTGTTTTTCTTATAACTGCCTACTTTATTAGGAATCTATGCTTCAATATCAATTTATGTGGTGCTTTTAAGATTTATAAAATACTTTCCTTATAACCCTTGAATCATTCCTGTTTTATAGATGAAGAAATTGTGAGGCTGCTCATTGTCACATAGCTGGCAAGTCAGGCGAGGTTGAACACAGGTTTTCTGATTCCAAATATAATGTTCCTTCTACCACTCTGTTCAAACCATAGATTAGATACTTATATTACTAGTAAACTTAAAACCTTATTAAGCTGGGTTTTATCAAGTCCTACTTAAAGCTGTCTGATGAATGATAGAGTACTATATTTATTCCTAACCTGTAATTTTAGCAGAAATTTTACTACTGAAATAGGACAAGTTTCTCATCTTAGAGGTGTTCAGAATAAACAGGGTGTGTGGAATACATATGGATCAATGGCTGTTGGTTATCAGGATTGTTAAGAGGATAAATCTATAGGACTGCTGCAAGAAGTTTGGAGTAGGCAGTGGAGGCTTGAGACTAGTTAGCTCATGTAGCAAGACCAAGGAAACTATTCTTGTTAGTACCTAGTGATGTCTAGAACAGAATGGCAACCTAGGAACAAAAGAAGCTAGAGCTAGGATAGGGGTGATCCAAGCCCAGACTTTAGGAATGTACAGAAGTGGTAGAAAAGACAAGGAAAATGCTGACTGTACATCATGGGTCAGACTTCCCTAGCCTCTATGTGTATGAGGCTCTTGCTTTCAATAAAGTCTTACTATAAAAATAAAGTAGCAATTTGGGCCAAAGGAAGGAGTCAGATTAACATGTATAAAACTAGATGATAAGCTGTTAGCCTTGCTAAAGTCAGAATCGTTATCTTTTTCTGTAACATGAGCTTTAGCAAAATGAATTACATCAAAGAGAAGAATTCACTTCAGCATCAGGCAGAAGCAGCAACAGCAGCAGCAAAGTGAGATCCTGATTACAACATTTTGAAAACAAAGCAGGAACGAGAAAAGTTTATTAAAAAAGATAAAAACAGCCAAAGTCTTTACCAGGGAAAATCATTGCCAAGATATCTATGACACAATGGTAATAGGATGTCAATGCTTCCATCATCATGGCTGGGTTCTGCCACCTTCATATGTTCTAAGTTTTATCTTATCTTAAAAATTTCACCATGATAAGCCTGGTTAGTGTCTTTGCCTTGTTCAGTCTGAGGACTGGGCTGGGCTGCACTGGGATGGCAACTTAATGTGCTGCAGGTGAGTGGCTGGCAGGGGCTCATGTGTCAGGAACATGGGCTGATAGGATGACACAAATGATGCAGGCTGGAGCCCTGGGAGATCCAGAGATCCTAGAAAAACAATAGAAATTCTGCTGCTACCTGGGAATGCCAGGTTACTATTCTGATAATATAAGTAAAATAGGCTTTTGCAATTAATTCTCTTACATCCTTTACTTAATTTTGTCAGGACTGTCCTCCCAGTGTAGTATGGAAGGCTATTTTTTATAGAAAGAAGCTGAGGCCCTGAGATGTGAAGGGACACTTAAGGTCACAGTGAGTTATAGGCAACGGCATAATTTGAATTTAGTCATCTAGCTCCTTAAATAAGGGCTCTAATGTAGATGATGCTGTTTTACCAGGCTCAATTATGTAGGGAACATGATGCCCTCCATTTGTGGGGAGATGATCTAAAAAGCAGAACCAATCCCTAAATATCTTTAGCTTGTTCATTTGTTACAGAGACTGAGGTTTTCAATGCCCTTTCTTGGCAGCATGTCAAGAACAAAATTGACAGGGAATAGTTTTCCTTAGATCCTTAGGACTGGGATGATAGTAACTGTGCTGGAAAGCCACTTGAACCAGTAAATTCTATAGCTTAAGACTTGACTGTTCATACCATACAAGGCCTTGGCTTATATGATGCCAAACTATGGACAGAGGGATAGGGTGGCTGAAAGTTTGATAATTTCAACAAGAAAAGCAAAAGTGAGGGAAGTTACCTGGTAGAATGGGATCGTTGTGATCTTCTTCAAAGGCCTGTCTCTGAAAGGCCTCAAAGCTCATAGTTGCATCATTGTCTGGCAGCCCCTGGGGGATTTGACCATCCCCAGGTTTACACACATCAAACTTCACCCACTGATAACTGTAGGATAAAAGGGAGCATTCCTATGAGTAATAAAATCTGTTCCCCTAACCATTTTATTATATATTTGGGTACTACTTTTTTATGAACATCCAGATCCTTATTCCTTCGATATGTCTAGGTCCTCCCTACCCCATTATGTTACCTGTTAATAGATAAAAGAAAAAGACTGGCATTATTTAGAGATGCCTAGTTTAGCCTTAGATTTCCTGGTCAACTGACTATGGTTCTTCTTCCCTTGGTAAAGTAGATGTCGCCACACTTACTTGATACATTTTCGAGCTCCTGGACAACTCTGGATTAGGTTGTGGATGGTTGGATGAGAAAACCCAAAGAAATCAGCTCCAGATGGAAGCTCATTGGGAAGTAGCTTCCCCCTAAACAGCAAGGGGAAAAATTGGAATAGTCTACTCAGGAGGATAAAGATCCAAGGGACAGGAAATAAGATCTCAGTCCAAAGCTGAGAGCAAAGAAAAATGTTTCACTGTACCACCAGTGGACTAACTCACCGAGCCGCACTGATAGTCTTGAGTAGTTCAGCATGACAGGCATTTGCAGAAGAGCCTACAATGGCATTCTCAGGGTCATCCTCAGGCACAATCTCAAACTGGGAAAGATGATGGAGCAGTTCAGGTAGATCTTCCCAAAGAGGGTAAAAATACAAATCATCCTACTCCTGTAAATATAATTACCTACTGTGGAATCTGGAGCTACTCTGCCTCAATGGACACTGGGTAAGAATTCTTCTCTCAGAGGAAAGCCACAGGACAAGACATGAACCCAGACATACCTGGGAAGGCTCAGCTGGTTTGTGGGCCATTAATTTATCTAGACTGGTCAGGAAGGCTGGTATATTCCCAGCACTCTTCAGCAAAGTTCAGAAACTTAAGACACTCCACTTTCACTCAACCTCACAGTTGTTGTAACCTAAGTAAATACTAGCCAAAGAAATTTAAGAGTTTAAAACCTCGGGACAAGGAAATAGTTACGACTGGGAAATTGGACAATACCATACCTGTGCTTTATGAAGAAAAATATGGAAAAGAAGGTTAGGAGTTTTATATCCCAGCTGTTTCTTTCACACTTGGCCCACCATGAGGTCTAAGTGGTTCAAACTATTCTGACCCTACTTGGCCCTGAGTTTCTTAAATTGGTAGGACATACCTTGAACAGTCACTGTAGCTACAGGACCTACAGATTTATTCCTAGAAGAGGTAGTACCTGGGGCTGCATACCACCATCCTTGATTTGACAGGTGTACAAACACTTCTGGTCCGGGCACTTCATGCTGGCATACACTCGAGTACTGCAGAAACCCACAGGGTAGATAGCACTCTCATCATGGAAGCCAGGTCGATCAGTGATGATCTACAGTGAAAAGGACCCCCCCACGCCCACAAGGTTTTTGGTCACAACTCGGGGCCATCCAGAGCTGACAAATAGTGACTCATATCCCTGGAGTGTGTGTATAGCAGAAAACTGACCTGGTCTCCTAGGGACTAGTTTTCTAAGATTGGTATGGATTGGCAAGGGGTTACTTGCTAATGGGAACAGACCAGAAATTCTCACTGACATTAATCCCATTCCCAAATTTAGCTGATCACCCTTTCTACCCACCACTGGTCTCACTCACCTCCCCTAGGCTATAAACTGTTAGACCCCCTAGTCCGATGGGAAACACAGGCCGTCCTGAGGGATCCAGGGCAATGGGCTGAACCAGCTTGCGAGCACCTCCCTCCATTTTCTTTTTCTTGGATGCTTTCTTCAGAACTGAAACGCAAATCTGGGGTCACCCACTTTAGGCCCCTTGTACTGAGGAAAAGGGCAGAATTGACATATGGAAGCTATAGATAAGTTTTCTGGTTCTATTTATTGCTTGGGCACTGGGATTTCTCCTCAGGCCCTTAGTGTTCTTACTAATTCACCCACCTTTTCATAACCAATTAACTCTTTGTATTCCCTTTCTGAGAGTTTCAATTTCATTATCTAAAATTCTCAAAGCCAGGAGATCTTTTCTAAAAGTGACCTATTCTCTAAGGATTGTACCTTTCTATCCAAAAGAGATGGGAGCCCAGCCTTTTTTCTTTATGTCTAATCTGAAGGTGTTTTGGTGGCAATATGCAGACACTAGTCACAGTGCTGGGTTATCTGCTATGAATGTGTGAGAACACTGGTAGACTGACATCCTAAGGCAAAGTACCTTCCACTTTGTTGTTTTCTTTTCCTTTTTCTTTTTTCTCCTTCTTGGGTTTCTTCCCAAATGGTTCTTCAACCACAGAGCTAGATATAGGAACAGGTCCGGTTCCTTGAATGGGACCAACAGAAGTGGCCACACCATAACTCAAAGGCAGGTTAGAACTGTGGGTGGTTGCTACAGCCTGGGTCTCCCCTTCAGTCAGAGTTTGTAGCTGGAGTAGCTTTTTCAGGAGGTACCTTATATGGTGAAGAAGAGGAAAAACAAAAAAAGATATAAGGTAGAGTGTATACTTTATTTTGTCAAAATAACATTTGAACTTTAAGCGCTAGAGAATACGAGAATGCAACAATATCAACATTATATAGTAGAAAGAGCATTGGCTCTGCAGTCAGAAGATCTGGATTCAAATGCCAGGTCTGCTTTTAACTAACTATGGGACTCAGGTAAGACATCACCTCTCTGAATAGTTTCTTCATCTGTAATAAAAGAATAATAGTATTTGAACTACTTACCTCAAAGAGTTGTAAGGTAAATACTCTGCAAATCTTAAGACATCCTCTGAGCTATTAGTGTTTATTGGGTGGGTGGGGGAAAGGGAAGGAGACTAATACTAGAGATAAGATACAGCCTCACTGAAAATCCAAAAAATTTAAAAAAGTCAGCAATAGGTCATTAGCCCCTCTCCCCTTTGTCCCTAGGATTCCTTCAGATGTGTTAATTCTTGAAGGGTAGGGACCATATCTTTGTACCCCCCCACAATGTAGAAATATACATGTTACAAGGCAATGAACAAGGCAGCTCAGTGGCTCAGTGAACAGAATACTGGGCCTGGAATCAGGAAGACCTGAATTGAAATCTGCTCTCAGACACTTACTAGGTATGTGACCCTGGGCAAGTCACTTAACCCTGTTTGCCTCAGTTTCTCCTCTGTAAAATGAGGTGGGGATGGAGATAGTAAACTACTCCAGTATCTTCGCCAAGAAAATCCCATACAGCATCACAAATGCCAGACATGAATGAACAACAGGCACTCAACAAATATTTGTAACACGAATGCTATGGTCTTTTCATGCTTCAGTCTCCTAGTCAGAGTATATTTCTTTATATTCCCTACCCAATAAACCAGTGGCTCTCAATTATCTCTAGGATCAAATATAGAGTCCTATGTTTGGCTTTTAAAGTCTTTCACAACCTGGCTCCTTTCTCCTTTTAGTCTTTACTCTCTTCTACTCTTATGATTCAGTAACACTGGCCTCTGTTCTTCACATGTGGCACTCCATCTCTTGATTCTGTGCCTTTTCACTAGCTGTTCCCAATGTCTGGAATTGTCTCTCTCCTCTTTTGTCCTTGGTTTTCCTGGTTTTAACAAAGATTCAACTAAAATCTGACCTTCTGTAGGAGGCCTTTTCTACTGCTTCTCCTCTGTACTTCTCCTTCTGCAAAGATTACCTTCCCTTTACACAATATGTATCTTGTAGGTACAATTTCTGCATGTTGTGTCTAGCATTAGAATATGATCTTCTCGAGAGCAGAATCTATGTGTATCCCCAGAGTTTAGCACAGTTTTTGGCACACAGTGCTTAATAAATGCTTCTTGAAAACTGACTCACTATTCAAGAAAGCCTACCATGCCTAAGGTCTCTGCCATGTACTAAGGTCCCAGGAAAAAATTTTTTTTAGATAATTCTCTACAACCCAATAAAAATGTGGTTTGCAACCATGAAATATAGCTGACTCACCTTCTTTCTTCTTTTGCTTTAATAAACTTTTCCTCAAGGCGGGCAATTTCATCACAAATAGCTGCATTCTCCTTTAGGAAAAATTTTTGAAAAGCATCATCACTTACACAGGATCAAGAATAAAATGTATAGACCAGGAAGTTAAGAAATCTAGTTAAAGGTATGTGATGTTATTTAAGTTTTTGTGGCTGGGGCATCATCTACTGAAGACTAAAGAAGAAACAGCAGGAGGAGGGTCTCTATTGGGTGATAGATAGGGAAGTTATACAATGAGACCCTTCCAAGGTATTCCCAGGGGGGGTATCTGCTCAAAACTTTAATATGAGGGCCAGAACAATGTAACTAAAGGTTAAGTCTGTTTCATGAAGATTTGCCATTTTCTACATTCCTCCAGGGGCAGTGACTTTTTGGAGTGTAGTAGACCTCAAATAACAAAGCATTTGACGAACGTAGTTGCTCAAGGTTATTCCAGCTGCTTCCAGGCCTAAGGAAGAGCACTTAAAGAAGCAACAAAACAAAACTCAAAACCTTACATTCAGTAAGTCCATTTCCATATCTCTTTTTCAAATTTCTTGGAAGAAAAAGTCTGGAACTTTCCATGCTTTTGGTAGGATGAAAAAAGAGGTGGGATACAGAATTTCATAGGTAGTATATCACTAGATTTTCACTCTCCACGATAAATAAAATATTGTGCCCTGCCAAATGCCCCAGCTTTTGCCCAAGAAGCAGGTTCTTAAGAGAAAACTCGGAGGTTCATCTTTGGGACAAGGGTTTGAGCCCCTGGGAGGCGGGGCGGCTGGGCCTGGCAGGGACGGGAAGTTGTGGGCAGGAGGACTCACAAACACCGTGGCCTTGGCTGCCTTCCGCAGCCGGAGGTATTTCAGCCGGTACTTCTCGTTCTGACTCCTCTTTGGGGGCTTTTTCATCCTGGGCTTGCTCGCTTGCAGAGGGGACAGGGGAGAGGAAGCGAAGCCGCCCAGGAGGCTCATGACCCACCCCGGCCGCCGGGGCTCCAGGGAGCGCGTTCCGGAGGCCCCCCCTGGGCTCGCGGCATCGGTTCCTGCTCCCGAGAGGAAGAGGAGAGAACGGCTCGCCGGCTCCGAGACCCGAGAGGCCGCGAGCGGCCTAGAGACAGCTGCCCAGACTCGCTATACGATGCCGGCGCTGCGCTTCCGGGTCCTGCAGTCACGGGAAGGGACTAGGGCTTAGAGGAAATGACGTTTTCTGCCCGGAGTGCATACGCTCCCTGGCGGCTGAGGCCCGCGAAGCAGGCTCTACGACCTTGGAGGGAACTGTGGGCGGTGGCAGGTTGGATCTGCGGTTGCGCGGCCGTGGATGGGAGCCAAAGCTCTAGTTCAGAGGCGCAGACCTGCAGATGGGAAGGCAGGGAGGAGTCATACCCCAAGATGGGTTAGCCGTTGTGTCTGGCCCTTCCCTTGCCCCCTCTCTCCGCAGATTTCTGTCCAGACCCTGGGCTTGTGCACGATGCCCCTCGTGTCTTGTTGCCTGAGCCCTAACCCTAGATCTCGTACGGTCCATCGTCCCTTCAGGGTCAAATATTGTGGACCAACGATTGAAGTCTCTTACCTCTCTTGACACAGAAGGGGGTCCCCGCAGTCTTAAGGTTGTTAAGCTGCTCTTTATTTAGTATTCAGAGCTTTTGAACAGTTCGCATGTATTTGGACATGACTGGGACAAGTGCCAGGACTGGGATTTCATCAGTCAAAGTAAGTTATGACAGTCACAAAACATCCTGGTGTCCCTGGGATTAATGAGAAAAAGCTGCCATGATCCCGAGGTTAGCTCTAGAACTTTACTGGGCGATGAAAAACACAAAAGCAAGGTGGAAGTGGGGTGCAGAGCTAGAAGAACCCGCTGCAATTGTATGCCGCTTGCTGTCCCCCTGTCCCGGACTAGCTTATGTATTGTTGTATGATGCAGAATCAGAGGAACAGAGCCGGAAGAGGTCCTCACGTGAGAAAGCTGGGGCCTGGGAGTGCTGTCCCGTCTTGAACAAAGTTAAGCAGCTCCACTGTGGTTTCATAAGCCTGATTACTCTAATGTTTATAGAGAAGTTTTTGGAATCTTCTTGTCTGTAGGCATTATTGCTAGTTATGAGGAAAAAACAAAACTCAGTCTGAGAGAACACTGGCATGAACTGCTGTCGAGTGACTGAGCAAAACTAGGAGACCAGTTTTAGAACAGAGCCTAATGATAAATCAGGAGTCCAAGAGAATGAAGATGAAATAAGATCTTCACCTCCTGACAGAGAGGTAATTTAGACTTGGCTAATATGGGAATTTGTTTAGTTCAGCCCTGAAGATATGTATCTAGAGCTTTATTTTTCTTTTCTTTTTTAATTTGCTTACAGGTGGAGGGGTGATAATGGGAGGGATAGACCAATTTTAAAAATGCTTGTAAATTTCAAGAATAAAAATGGGAAACTTAAAAAAAACACTTAATAACTGCCCATTTTATGGTAATTATACATTTGATGCTATGTTATTATTTAGGTCGGTCCCACCCTTTGTGACCACATTTGGGATTTTCCTGGCAAAGATACTGGAGTGGTTTGAGAAGGAAATATCCTTCTCCCGCCCATTTTACAGATGAGGAAACAGACAAATAGAGTTAAATGACTTGCACAGGATCATGTAGCAAATTCATGTCTAAGGCTGAATTCGAACTTGGATCCTCCAGACTCTAGGTCGGGCCCACTATCCATTGTACCACCTACCTGCCCATTTAATGATATAGAGCTATAGAATCAGCAGCCTGTAAATGGTGGTAGGAAAATTTCTATTTTTGTTTAATTTTTTTTGTCAGCTTTACGATTTATTTTAGGCCTCTCATTCTTTCAGGTCCCTAGACCAATAGACTCTAGGCTTATTTGCATGGCTCCTTCTTGCATCCATATACAGAGGGCAGGAAAGACATCTTCTTTGATTAGAGCTTTCAGGATACTTTGAAGTAATGGATCCCAACAGCCTCCATATAGGAAAGTTTAGAATCTGACTCTTCCTCCTGAGGCAGCGTTTGAAGGATCCCCTCGTCCTTGGGTGGAGCATCAATCTATTACAAGCCAATTTGATGAATTTTAGGTAAAGTTCTAGGAACTAAATATTTAATTTTCTTCTGATTCCAGAAGCTTTATTATTGGTTTGAATTGTACATGTAACAATTTTCTGCAGAAACCTAAAAAGGTACTTCCTAGGCAATTCTAAAGCATGCAATATGTTCATTTATAGGTGTTCAGGGGGTTCTCTATTCACTAGCAATAAAACAGGTGAGGGAAAATGTTCTAATTTATTATCAGAATCTTTACCCTGCATGTCTGTGGCTATGGGTGATCATCATATGCCTTGGGTGTGAGATGTTTAGGTTTTGAGGGTTCTAAGCCAGCCAACAAGGTCATGAAATCTACCACTGTGTCAATATGGTGCTTCTGAGTGGTCGTGTCTTTCAGTACACATAAAACACTCAACCAGCTGAAAGAGATGATCTCAGAGATGTTGGCATGGAGGAAAAGCAGGATCACATTGAGGTCATTGATGGGACAACCCAGCATTTTTCTACTAAGTAGATCAAAAGCTGGTAGCATCTCATAGACAGATAGTAGTCGCTTGTCCCATTGACACAGTCTTGTCAGGTTATACATTATCACTGGTACCAGGATTAGGTACACTGCTGCACTGGAGAAGCTGATCATCTGGAAGATGGAAAGAGAGGTCAGCCTGCATGTAATAAGATCTGGGACATGAATCTCATCCCTTAGCAGCCCCATTTTGATAGAACAGTTAAACTCCTCTTGGAAGAAGATATTCAGGTGGAAGTATCCAAGGTACAGGCAGGTGATTGAGATGAAGAGGAGTAAGAGGGAATTCCTTAGGAGGTAGGTAGCCACCAGGACATGTGAACGCTGCTTACAGGCAAGGTACTTTTCTAGCAGGGGGAACTCAAAATACCGTTCTTTCCGAGCCCTTGGAGGGAAGAGAGAAAAATTTAAAAATGCAGTTAACAAGAATGCTCAGTGGTTGACTGTAGAGAGCTTCTTAAATCCCTGCCCAATGAAAGCCAAACAGCTATAGTAACAGAAGGGGAATTTGAAAAGGGTCAGTAATGTGTTCTTAGAAACAGAGTTATTATTTTGACCCCTTTTTCAAACTTCTCTATGTCTATCAAGGGCATCATCATTTTTATTGTTACCCAGGTTCACAATCTTTACCTCTTATTCTCTGTTACTCTTGTATCCAATCAGTTGTCAAATCTTGATTCTACCTGTATGGCATCTCTCACATCTATCTCATTCTTTCTATCCTAGTTCAGGCCCTTATCAGCTCTCATCTAGACTGTTGTGACAGCTTTCTATTGTTCTCTTATGTTTCCATGCTTTTGTTGTCCCTTGTGCCTGGGATGCACTCCCTCACCTCCATCTTTTATTTTTATTTATTAAAATTTTTTCCCTGCATCTTTTATAATCCCTAATTTCCTTCAGAGTTCACCTCAAGTACCACCCAAATTACTTTGTATTTATTTATCTACATAGTTAAAATATACATATATAAATATATACATATACACATAATGCATAAACACACATACACACATACAGAAGATGTCTTTCCCCAATAGAATATTGGCTCCCCAGCTTCTAGCACAGTGCTTGCATGTAGTAGGTACTTAAACCTGTTGATTGATTACAGTTTACAGTTTTCCTCATAGCAACCCTGTAATGTAGATGATGTAAGTATTATTATCCCCATTTTGTTGATTAGAAAATTGGGTTCAGGTTATGTGATTTACCTAAGATCTACCATCTACTCCCTATAATCTCAGTATTTTTCTTATTGTATTACAGTACTTCCCAGGATTTTTTTGGAATTCAACTTTCTGAGAACATTAAAATACAACTATCCCAACTTTTTAGTGACACTAATCAGGAACGTGCCTGTTTTTTCTTTACTTTGCTCCTAAGTACCTAGTACAATGAATTAAACCCTATAAATGACATATCTATCTATGTTTCTATCTGTGTAGCTATCTACACACATAAATATGTTAGTGGAAAGACTGATCTTCTTGGTCAGGTAGACTATATCTAAAAAATAGTAAGATCCTTAGGCAGGAGCAAAGTTTATTGGAATGAACACTGGACTGGAAATTAATAGGACAGCATTATATGCTTTTAGTCCTATATATTTAATGTAAATTAAAAAAAATTAGTATATTCAATACATTTTCTCTATTCATCCATCAAATATTGTCATATAGCTAGGTATTCAATTTACAAGAAAAATGACATATAGTTATTTTCCACAAGGAGCTTATAGTTGAGTTGGGGAAACAAAGTCCACAATGAGAGATGACAATTGGACAGTTAGAGTTCTCCACTGGTACCTTGGCAGTGTCAGGAGAAAGCAGAGAGGGCCTCCCTCATGAGCATGTTGAGTGGACAGTCTGAGGTAAATTTATGGAGGACATGGATGACAATTATATGGGGTAGGTAGTCATGGATGGGTTGCAATCTACCTCATTGAATCCATGAGATCACAGATCCATGGAGTATTTGTATAATCACTGCCAAAATAATTGTTAAAGATAGTAAGTGCTGCAAGGGTTTAAAAAAAAAATGACAGCTCAGTGTGAACTGGGAAAGTAGGGAAAGGCTTCATGGAAAAGATGGTATCTAATCTGGGCCATGAAGAGTGGATAGGATTTGGATAAGTATAGAGTAGACATGTGCCTTTATGTAGGAGATTCCAAGGTTTTAGAAGTGAAAATGAACATGGCATGTCCAGGGAACTGAATAAACTGTTTTGTTTGGGTAACATGGGAAATGAGATTGGAAAGGTTGAGAAGTACTAGATTACAGCTGCCCTTGAAAGGCATTCTGATAGATTGAGATTTTGTTCTATAGGCAGTGGGAAGCTAGCGAAAGTTTTTGATCAGGGGAATGAGATGGTGAAAGCAATAATTTGGGGAGATTAATCTTGTCAATATGTTCATCTATAAAATGGGAATACAGTCTTTGTTTTCTCCTTTTAGAGGTGTTACAGTGTTAAGATGTGATGAGCTGTTAAGAAATTTGAACTCCTGGAAAAGAAGGTACAGTAGAAAATGATGTGATTTTAATTGCATGAATGCCAAACTTCCTCCAGTTGCTTCTCTTACTCTCACTGGAACTTAGGCTTTTCAGGAGGGAATAGATGAGAACGAAACATAGGTTACAGGGTTTGAAGGACAACACACTCACTTCTCCAGCTCATCCCAGAAAACATCAGAGTCAGAGCTCTTCTGACGGATCTTCAGCATATGTTGCACTAGTCGGATGGAGCGGTTATAAGACTTGTCCAATTCACTGATGATGAACAGGAGGTCAGAGCTGAGAGATGGAGCAGCCACGTAATTCCATAGCAGAGTTGGTAGGTACATGAGCACAGCCAGAGACAGGAGGGAATAGGGAAGAACCTGCAGGGTCATAGTCAAACTTCAGTGAGTATTGTGGAAAAAATCTAAAGTTCTGAGTGTTATGAGGTATGGGGCTTTTTAGCAAAGGAACATTGAAGGGACAGATTTTTCTCTTCCCCCTCTTCCTATATCAAGGGTAGAAATGGAAGCCTAAACTGTGAGTCAGAGCAGCCCCAAGGCCTGATGCTATCTCTTGGCATGGTCAAGGTCAGTGACTCTTGACAGGATCAGAGGAATCCCCTGATCACCAACTATACTGACAATTTTCAAGAATGGACAATTCCACCATCAGGGAAAGGAGAGTGAAAGAAATCTCCACCAAGAGAACTCGGTACCAGAGTTTTGCAGATTTGGTAGAACAAAACGATAGGAGAAGAGGAGTCAGCATCCTCAATCTCCCCCTTCCCCTTTCTCAGATCCCAGTTCTCACATTTCTCCATATTGTCAAACATTAAGATTCTACTCATTTTTCAAAGCCCAACTTAAGCTCTGTGTCTTATAGAATCATAAGGTCACAGACTCTATTGTTGGAAGTCTTCTATCAGAATAAAAATCCTTTCCACAACACTTCCTTTTATGAAACCTTTCCTGATTATTCCAGCCTACAGTGTTCTCTCCATTTTCTGTACTGCTGTATTGCTTCTTGCACACAATATAGCATTCAGCAACATATGGTCTTTGGTTGATCTCTGGGTATTTCATGTGTGTGTCTTGTTTCCCCAACTAGATTGTAAGTGCTTTTGTGCCCCTTATGGTACTTAATCCATGGTGGTTACATAGTAGACACTTCGTAATTCAATTAATTTGAATTGTTTATTCACAGCTTCTGACTGTGTTGAAGGGGAATGGCTAGACCTCAAACTCCTTTTGGAGGAGAATTTGAAAGAAATGGAAAAGAAACATATTTTTAATGCAGTTGAATTAATGGAGAAGGTTGGTTTGTTTTTGTTTAATAAAGAGGCACATTTTTTCAGCAATGCTACCATATAGAGTGAGAGAGGGTTAGAACCAGTGGGCTGGAGCCCTCTCTAATGAGCTTGCCAGAGTCCATGGTAAAAATTTCACTTTGTACTTTCATATCTCAGAAACTGTTGCTACAAATCAAGATTTGATTTATTGTTTTGTTGATTATCTAGGCTTAAGAACATGTTAATAATGCAGAGTAAGCTGCCAATGCACATGCATAAATTTTTTCTCCCCTTAGAGAACCTGGTTGTTAAACATTTATCAGTGTTTGTATTGCCCTGCTTGAGCTGAGCAGGAGTGTAGTAGAAGGTTCAGGGAATGAAGTCTTCACCTGACTGGAGGCCTAGTGACTGTAGTATAATAATAAAAATTATAATAATAAAAAACAATAATAATAATTGGCATGTATGTAGCCCTTTAAGATGTGCAAAATGCTTTACATGTATTATCTCATTTGAGCCTTACTAAATCCTTGGTTAGAATCCCACAGATTCCTTTTCTAAATAAGATATTCTTTTAATACAATCCCTGGTTTTGTATGGTTGTCAGTACTATGGCATTTTGGGGGCCTCATAAAATCATACACATAGGATGTTAAGCATAGGCTTTTCCACCTAACAAATGGGCCAGGGTATGATTATTCTTGGGCTCACTGTACCTTGTGGGTCCAGAGGGATTTTGTTTTATAGTTCCCAGCAGCATCCAATTCATGATGTACCAAGGAGTCCCAGCAGGAACTGTCCACATAGCCAGCCTGCCTGATGGTGAAGTTACTGGGAGAAAAGCAACTGATCCGAGAACCTGGAACAGAAACAGCATGGAAGTGGCGTTAAACTACACAGTGGAAGCCTAGGAAACGATATTCTCTGGGAACCGCCCCTCAATCCTCTTATCACTCCTATGTTTATCTTCCCAATTTCATTCAGTTTAGTTCAATAAACATTTATTTAAAAATATTTTTTTCAAATAACAAAAATTTATTTTTTCTCCCTAACTCCTCTTCCTTCACCTTGAAACAAAAGAAGAGGAAGCCTTGTAACAAATATGTGTAGTCAAGTAAAACAAATTCCCTCATCAGTCACGTCCCCCAAATATGTCTCATTCCGCACCACTGTTAAGAGATGGCTAGCATGCTTCACGACCGGTTTCCTAGGATCATGGTTGGTTATTGCGTTGATCAGAGTTCTTCATTTTTTTCAAAGTTGTTTGACTTAATGATCAGCAAGTATTTATTAAGCACCCATAATGTGTCACACTGTGGAATGGCTAGAATTCCGACTTCAGATTGAGGGGCAAGGTGGTCATGGTGGTGGCAAAAGATCCTAATTTTGTATTTTACCATCATCTCCTGAAGCACAAATGCTTCTGTTTTTTAAATGGAGAAATCGAAGCAAAGTGAAGTCAGATGCCTTTTTAGATTCACTAGAGGGAGCTAGGTGACAGGTGGCTAGGTAGTGTCAGACTTGGAGTTAGGGAGACCTCAGTTCAATTCCTGCCTTAGACATTTACTAGCTGTGTGACTCACTTAACCGCTCCAAGTCTCAGTCTCCTCATCTGTAAAATGGGGATAATAATACCTCACAGGATTGTTGTGAGAAAGATCAGATAACATATGCAAAGAGCTCTGCTAAACCTCAAAGCGCTTTGTAAAGGCTAGCTATAGCATATACCACAGAAGAGGTTCAGGACCGGACAGAAAACTCAGGCATCCCAAGCCTTAGTTGTTTGTTGTTTTTTGTTAATAGAGGAAAACAAACCAACCAGGCAGGGTAGGGAAATGGTTGGAATTGGTGGTGGGGAGGGGAAGGGAGAGGTGCAGGGCTCTGTCGGAGAGAAGGAAATATTTCCTTCCTTCCTACAGCTCTGAGAAGAGATAGCAGCTTACCGGGGGAGAACTCCTGGGCAAACGCCAAGGACATCAGCAACAGGGGGAAGCCCACAGTCACAAATTTGATGATGCGATCGATGGGCAACTCCAGCCGCAGGCCCTTTAGGCGCGGACCTCTTCGGTCAGGCAGCAGGGCATCTGAGAGCATGTACTCTGCAGCGGTGTGTGCGAGGGACATGATGCTCTTGAATGGGGGGCCTGCAGAGCCGTTGGAAGGGAAATCCAGGGGTAGGGAGGAGCAGAAGGCAGCTTCAGACTGCTGGGCTCTTGAGTTGAGCGAGTCGACAGTCCAGGAACGAACTGTGCCATGAGCAGGGGACTGTTCTGTAAATAACTGGCCAGGACCCAGGATGCTAGCCCAGTACCTAGTTAATTAGAGGGAGGCTTGGGGCTTGGGTGTGCCTCTGAGAATGGAGGGTCAGAACAGAATAATCATCTTTCCCCTCTGTGGCTGTCCTGAGCCTGGGTGGGGTCTCATGGCTTTATGCAGGCCTCTCATTAATGAGTTATTTTCTCCCAGGCTGCTGGGGGTTGGGAGGGGAGGCGTGGGTGATGAAGAGCTATAGGACCAGTCCCCATCCCCTATATAATTGGTGTGGAATTTGGATGGCATTTGCTTGAATGTGTTGACCACCCTCATTTTGTGGTTTAGGGTGGAGATGGGGCTCCTAGGCTCAGCTAGAGTTGAGTATCTCATGTCACTAGCCTGCTTTATTCCAAAGATAACTTAAGCTTTGCGCTTTTGCTCCCGCCCCTAGCCAATCATGCTGCATTTGACAGCAAAACTATCCTTCCTTTGACTTTTCTTTTGCATCTTTAATTTCTTCAATATTTCAAAAATTGATGATTTTTTTTTTTTGCTGTGAAACAGATTGAAACTCTCTCAAGACTTGATAAATAGTCTTTGAGAGTTATTATAGCTGAAAAATTCACTGTCCTATGGGCAACATGGTAATGAATCTCTATGAACATAGATAGGGTAGTCCTCAGATGATAGTGCAAAGGAATAACAAGCCTGGAAAGAATGTAATTGAAGGAAGTAGGAGCTAGGGGAGAAGAATGACTGAGTACTTCTTTTCTAGTTAAGCCAAATCAATAAACATTTATTAATAACTATGTGCCAGGTACTGTGTTAAATGCTGGGGATACAAAGTAAGGTAAAAAACTCCCCCCAAAAACAAACTCCCAAAATCAAACGAAATACCTCAACTCCAAACAATCATTGCTGCCAAGGAGCTCACAGTCTAACGGAGGAGACTGCTTGGAAACAACTTTGTACAAAGAAGATATATACGGGACAGATTGGAGACAAGGTCAAAGGGATGACACTAGTATTAAGAAGGATCAGGACAGGCTTCCTATAGAAGGTGGGACTTTAGCTGAGACTTGACAGAAGGGAGGGAAGTCTGAAGGTGGAGAGGGAGAGGGAGAGAATTCCACATATGGGGAGCAGCCAGTGAAAACACCCAGAGTTGTTGAGCTGGACTGTCTTGCTCAAGGATTAGCAAGGAGGCCAGTATCATTGGATTGTAGAAGAGAGTAAGGTATAAAATGACTGTAAAGGTAGGAAGAGCAAGGTTATGAAGGATTCTTAAAATTAAACAGAAGATTTAATGTTTGAGCTTGGAGACAATAGGGAGTCACTGGTGTTTATTGAATGGGGGGGTTGCGGTTGATACTTCCCTAGGCTCTGCCTTTCCAGGGGTGCCTGACAGTGTAAAAAGAACTCAGCCTAATAATGTTTTCTCTTTAGAAACTGATGAAATATGAACTTTTTTCTAAAGCCCAATTCTAAAAGATTTTAAATTAATTACATTGTATTTATGATCTTTTTGTTGTAGTGCAATTGTTTCTGACTTATCTCCATGTATTCATTACAGGGTCCTGGATAATGAAAAATTATTCTAAGATTAGAAAAGTTGTACAAATTGTACATAAGTCTAATTCAAATAGAGTAGGGATGAAATGTGGATTTGGAATGGGAATAGAAGAGGGGGTGGTGGTAGAATTTTCACTTTAATAGCTCTGGAAAATATGTTGTTGAGGACCTGGAAACCAAAAAGAGAAAGTAGGGCAGCATGCTATTTTTGGTCGATATGCCATATTTCATGGGGTTCATGACCAAAAGTCACACCAATTTTGTTTCCTTAACTAAGGTCTTTCTTTTCTTCTCCATCTTCTCCTTCCACTTCTTCCTTTTTTGTTTGGTTGTTTTTCAGTTCTGTCTGACTCTTTATGATCCCCTTTGGGATTTTCTTAGCAGAGATACTGCAATGATTTGCCATTTCCTTCTCCAACTCATTTTATAGATGAAGAAACTGAGGCGAACAAGGTTAAGTGGCTTGCCTAGGGTCACACAGCTAGTAAGTGTCTGAAATCAGATTTGAACTCATGAAGATGAGTCTTCCTGACTTTAGGCCTGGCATTCTATCCAGTGCTCCACCTAACTGCTAATTTTTAAGATAGTTAACTTCAAAACCTACATAGGAAAACATGGAGTGCCTTTAACCCAAACAAAACTTCTGTCACATTCTGATGTTCTCCACCTTTCTGCAATCTGCCTTTTCTCTGTGGGTAGCAATTAGGATGATGACAGGTTTTCTTCTATCGTCTTGAGTACATCGAAAGAATGGATGACAGAGGTTCATTCCCTCAGGTGGATTTGTTTCCATTTGTCTCCTGCAATAATCCTAAGCAGGTTTTATCTTTTTCCTGGTCCCTGCTCAGGGTCTTCTTTCATATAGGATTCTAACATGAAACTTGGAGATTCATTATCCTCTGCACTTTGGGAATATAGTTTTTTTTCCTCCCAGAGTGTAGAAGGAAAAGAATTCTCTTTTATACTACATTTCAGATTCTCTTCCAAATTTCAAGTTATGAAGAGATCTGGGGGAAAAAAATCACAGTTGGTAATTTATGCAACTGTTGACTTTAGTGCTCTGGTATGTATGTTTATCTGAGAGATATACGTGGAAGTGACCAGGTGAGTCCTTAAGGATTATCGTTATGCTTCTAGGGGTGATGTAGAAGGGGGTGTCTATAGTGCCTTGCTTGAGTTTTAGGTTACAGAAGAAAAATAGTCATGGGGAGAGCTGCTCACTCCTCATTCCCATAATTTAAATCTTCTAAGGTCTCCCTTGCTTTCACTTACAACATATACTTTAACCAATAGGTTGAACAATAGGGGATAATAATGATACTTCCATCAGGACATATTTTTCCTCAAGGTTTTCTGCAAGGCAGCTTTTACCTCTTTGTTCCTCAAGCTATAGATTAGGGGGTTTAGCATGGGGATCACTGTGGTATAAAATACAGAAGCTACATTCTCTTGGGCCAGGGAGGTGGCTGTTGAAGGTTTTAAATACATGAATGCAGTAGACCCATAAAATAGACCAACAGCTGCAATGTGGGAGCTGCAGGTGCTGAAGGCTTTGGACCTGCCTTCAGTGGAGCGGATGCGGAGGATGCTGGACAGGATGAAAGCATAAGAAACAAGGACTGTTAAGCTGGTTGCTATGATGTTAAATCCAGCCAAAAAGAAAATCACCATCTCAATATCATAGGTGCTGGAGCAGGAAAGTTTCATGAGGGGGAGGATATCACAGAAGTAATGACTGATGAGAAATTTACAATAAGACAATTTCAACATAAGGACTGTCTCTATTGTTGCACCAATGAATCCCATTATATACACTGTAGCTACCAATAGGGAGCAGATATGATGGGACATGATGACCTTATAGAGCAGTGGGCTACAGATGGCTACATAACGATCATATGCCATCACTGTCAGCATGTAACACTCAGCAATAACAAATACAAGGAAAAAATAGAGCTGAGTCATGCACCCTGGATAAGAGATTGTGTTTTTCTCCAACACAAAATTTCCTAGCATCTTGGGAGTAATAACAGAAGAGTAGCAGAGATCGACAAATGACAAATTGCTGAGGAAATAGTACATGGGGGTATGAAGGTTGGAATTCAGCCCAATGAGTGTGATCATGCCCAGGTTTCCCACCACTGTGATCATGTAGATCATAAGGAAGAGAAAGAAAAGAGGAAGCTGAAATTCTGGACGATCTGTTAATCCTGCAAGGATAAACTCAGTCACTGTCGAGTGATTTTCTTCTGCCATTTTCTTCTAAGTGAGGATGGAGAATCTGGGGAATGGAGAGAAGAACCACATTAAAGGATGCTTCTATTTCTACTCAGCTAAGGGCGGGATAGAGTTGGAAACTTATAGCCCAGGATTTTATTGTACCCATTAGATCTGTCTCCACTTCTCTGTAAGAAATGTATATTTCATTTTATAAAATCTCATGTTCTATCAATGCCCTTAAAAAAAAAAACTTGTCCTGTAGAAAATCTTTTCCAGGTGTTCTGTGCTTGTCTTTTCTCTCTCAGTACTTTTATCTCCTCATTGTTTCATCCATCCAGCTCCCTGACTCACCCATTGGCAGAGCCTTTTTTGCCTGTCAAATTTTGTATGTGTTGGAAAAGAAGTATCCTGCTTAGTTCAAGAGATTTCATTTGAAATAGTCACCTGTAGCCTAGGGGAAAAATAGTTAGCATTTGTATAGCACGTTAGAATTCGCAAAATGCTCTACAAATATTATCCCATTTTATCTTCACAGCAGTACTGGAAAGCAGTTATTATTATTCCCATTTTATAGTTTTTATAGTTAAGGAAACTGAGGCAGACAGTGACTTGCCAATGGTCACATAGCTTGTAAATATCTAAGGGTGGAACTGAGATCTTCTTGATCCCAGATACAGTGCTCTATCTACTGCATCGCCTAGCTGCTACCCTCTTACCTATGTAGCTTAATTTTCTGTAACTGGAAAGGAGATAGTGGCTGGGTTGTGAAGACAATTATGATTTGAGATGGCATGAAGTACTATATTAGAAACAATTTGGCATAATAAATAGAGGGCTAGCCTTGGAGTAAAGAAAACCTAGATTCAAATCCTGTCTCTGACAGATCCTAGCTGTGTGACTGTGGGCAACTCATTTAATCTCTCAAGTATCTTAGGCATCTTTCTAAAATAGAAGTCACAGAGGATTTCATATGCTTCCCTGCTGGTGGATGTTTCCACTAAGAGTTTTCTACGCAGATGAATATGGAGGTCTAGACCTTTATTCTTCTACTCCCTTCTATCCTCCAAGTGATATATGTATATATGTTTGTATATATACCTATGTATGTACATTTTTGTATATAACTATATCTTTCTCACTGCTCTGTGTGAATAACTGAATAAGTTATAAATTCAGTTACTGAATCCCGTTTTAAATCTTACTATCAGTAAATATATTTGTGAGAGGTAGTTTTTTTGTTTTGTTTTGTATTTTAGTATTTCTTACGTGTCTAGGAAATAAATACCTGTTTCATACATGATATTGTACATTGAATATTTTTCTACTCTCACTTTTAAGGAAAATCTAAACATAAACCTAAACTTAAACTTTAAATAATTTGTCCGTGGAGTTATGGGTTAGAAATTCATTGAGTCAGAGAGTCTGAGAAAAGGCAGCCCTCTTACCAGTCCTCTCCTCCTCCCTGCCCTTAACCTCCACGCATTAGAGACCAGTAAAGTGGAATTCGGTACAGAGGACCTAAATGCCTGATCAGAAGGGCCCTTACTAGACGATAGAGTGGGCACAGTACCTCTCCCCCATGGGCCCAGCAGTGCTTCCTTAAAGTTATATGTGTATATGTTATCTCTCCTGTCTAGCCTCCAAGCTCTAGTCTTTTAATTTTGTCTTTTTATCCCTTATGCTTAGCACATAGTCAGTGCTTAAATCAATGCTTATTGCTATTGCTTTCCATCATTCCTTTGGGCCTACTATAGACCCCTCACTTTTGCCTCGTGGGTCCAATCCTGGTAAAATCATTGCTGTCCTCAACTACCCTGGACTTTTTCATAGTTTGAATCTGGTTGATTTCCACCAATGCTTGTCTAGTCCTTACAGAAAGGGGGAAGCAAGAAAGAGGAGCAGTGGGTTCCCTGGATGACTCTCAACCCTGTCCTTGGCCCTGGCACTGGCCTTAGGTAACTATTCCCCTGCTTTTGTCTCTACCTTTATCACTACTGCCTCTTGATAGTGAAGAGCTTGAAATAAAGTTGATACCCATTATTGGGAGAACAACTAAGCAAACTGTGGTACGTGAAATACAATATGCTGTGCTATAAGAAGTGATGACTGTTAAGGATTTGGAGTAGCACTGGAAGACTTACATGTGTTGATGCAGACTGAAGTAAAAATAACCAGGAAAATAATATACACAAGAACTACAATAACATGTAAAGAACAAAAAAATTATAAATGAATGCTTAATCATTTTAGTGACCAAGAAATTTGACCTGGAAAAAGGCATGAGAAAATTCACCTTTTTTCCTTTCTTTGTAGACATAAGGGATTCTGGGTAGGGAATATTGCATATATTTTCAGACTTTGTTAACGTTAGTTTTATGATTTTCCCTTCCCCTTTTCACTTTTATTCTCTTTTATAAAGGATGGCTTTCTGGGTAGAGGCATAGTGGAGGGATATATTCAGAAATGTAAAAATGTAAAACCAAAAGATAACCAATATATCTTTTAAAAAACTAATTCCCTAAAGTGGTTATTTGATAGAATTAAGTTCTATTTTGATGAACAATGATTTGCATACTTGTCTGTGACCTAAAATTTCTCCAGTGTGTTGAATGCATATTTTAATTATGTTTACTTAATAAACATACATTCCTCTTTTCAAATAAAGATTTGTGAAAGCATGAGTTGTTGGGTACAATTTACCAAGATGCATTATGCCAAATCTAAAAGACTTGAAATTTAAGAGACTCATGCAATATGTGTAAAGGAAGCATTTGTCCATGATAAGAATTTTGCTAATCCAGCCAAATTCAACACTAGTTTTAGAATGTTACATGTTCTAATGAACAATCCAGCCAAATTAGCCTACTTGGTGTTCTCCATACTCAACATTCCAGCTTCCTTTTCTCCGTTTTTTTTTTTTCCGACTGTTCCCCATGTCTGGAACGCTGTCCTTCTTCAGCTCTGCCTCTAGGAATCCCTACCCCATGCAAAGGGTCTTTTCTAATTCCTTCAGTTGTCAGAGTTCCTTCCCCCTCCCCCCCAGCTTTGAATTTATTTTGTCTATCTTGCGTTTACTTATGGAGGAGGCATGTTGTATCCTCTCAGTAAAATATAATGTTCTTCAGGGCAAGGACTGTTTTGCTATTGTTTTTGTATCCTTGCTCTCTGGTGCTACTTGTGGCTCATAGTAGATGCTTCATAAATATTTGTTAATTAGTTGATTCAATATAAACTCATTTGTAAAACCTTACAGAAGAGCATGATGATGGATTAGGACAAACCTTGCTGTATATGATAGAAGCAGAAGAGAGAAAAACAAGTTTAGAGAAAGCTTGGCAAAAGCCTGATTAAGCCAGACTATCCCAAGAACATTTAAGGAGAGAACTGGAAAGAAGAAAAGAAACAGTTGATAAATGGAAAATATCTCTCAGTTACTATGATAAACTACTCTATCTACCGATGACCGGCGAACCCGTACATTGGGACTCTCACACCATGGTCCCTGGTGTGCTGCATTAGGAAGGAGACGCGGCATTAAAGACAATCACGGTCCCTGGTGTGCTGCATTAGGAAGTAGACGTGGCATTAAAGACAAGCAGGACGGGAAGAACAGCTGAATCAGACCTAGTGAGCACCTAGGAAGTTTATGCTTAAAGTGACAGTTTTGAGGGTGTTAGTACATTTGCAAGAGGGGAGGCTGGGAAATAACTTGGAAAAAATCATGCATACCATTACTTTTGAAAAAGACAATTGAGAAAATATCTGTAATTACTTGTCATTTGTCTACTTTCCCATCTCTAAAAATATTTATAGGAATTATCTATATGTATAATACAATTTAAAAACCATTAACTGCATAGGTAAATTCAGGGGGGGCCTGAACAATTTGGGAATGAAGAGATCACTTAGCTTGGAGAATCACGTGAGGTGTCACTGAGTCACTCAAATGTCAGTGACATTTGAGCTTGGCCTTGAAGGAAGAAAAGGATGTTGTTGTGGAGACAGGAGTGGAAATGAGGGAAAATCTGTTGTAGGCAGGTACAAGATGAAGTGGGAGATGAGATCTGGGAACAGCACATAGATCAGTTTGCAAAATAAGTCTAGAAAGATAGGCTGGAATCAGGTGGTAGATGACTTTGAATGTCACACTAAATAGTTTGTATTTGATTTGGTAGACAAAAGGACACCCCTGACAGTTGGATAGGAGAGTGACCAGGTCAGATCTGTTTGTGTTGTATAAGACTATTTTAACAGTGATGAAAAGAGATGAAGTGAAGAGGGAACAGACTGGAGGCAGAGACCAGGTGGTAATAATACTATGAGTAGTAAGGAGGACAGGTTCTGAATTAGGGGAGATGATAGTGAAAGTAGAGACAGGTTCAGCCCCTACTGTATGGAAACGAGAGATGATGCGAGAGACATGTTGGAGGTGGCATTGGCGTTTGACAACTGATTGCATGCATCAGTGAAAGAGAATGAAGAATCTTTGTCTTGCCTGGGCTCAAACCTGAAACTACAACTCTGCTGACATCTGCTTTATTTATTCCAACCCATTTTGAGAAATCTACTTGTGCCTCTAATTTGCAACACTAAGAGCATGATGTATGCATGCATAATAGAGATAAATAAGTTAATGAAATATCCAAATATGCTCATGTCCAAGATAGGGAGGTTTACATCCAAAATTGCCATTTTCTGTTTTAAAAAATGGCCCTTTGTTCTTTATTGATAGGATCCATATGGTTTTCAAGGGGAGCAGAACTTTGATTGTGGAAGATTTTTAACTCTTTGAGAGTGAGGGCTATATTGGTTTCTATTCCCAATGCCTAGCAGAATAACTTGTAGTGTTTTTCCTTGAACTGTGTTCAAATTAACTGCTAGATTTCATCCTTAGCACTTACTGGACTTGAGGTTCCAATAACTCAGTGAAATAATATTTTCACCTTTTGGGGACATATTTTCCAGTTGAAACAGAGGATGGGAAATGGGAACTAGTGATTATGCAGTGCTATTGAACTGAAATATGAACCCTGAAAGCCACAGGGAACACAATATCATCCTTAGTGGTCTGTTGGCAATTAGAATCAAAAGTGCCTGTAAAATTTTGTTGGGTCTTGAAATCCATATATATGTAATAAGAATATAAAGAAAAATTTCCTGTTTTACATAAATACAAATGCTGCCTTGGGTATGGGCAGGTTATTGTCTTCTATGTATCAGTATTAAACAACTGTTTGCTTTACTAATGATTGCTCCACTAAAATCTTACTTATTGTGGTACTACTTCTTGGTGTAGAGGTGACCCCGAGTTATTGAAAGTTTTGCCAGCACAAGAAGTTTTGGCAAATCCCATCAAGCTGGAGTGGCTTTTAGAATGAGATTCTACTAGACTGTGCTTGTGTCTTGTCATCTGATGATAAGCAGAGAGGCTCATCGTTGTAAGGTAGATGTCACAACTCCTAAAGACCATCTACTAAGGCATGGGAAGGTTGGGATTGTGTTCAGGGATGCCCTCTCCAATAAAATCTGGAATCTTTTATTGAATAAGAATAAGTATGCTAAAGAACAAATGTAGTTAGTAGCAGGCGTCTTAGCCCAAGGAAGGAAACCCAGTTCCAGCTGAGCAGGCAGGACCTAGGTTGTGGCCATGGCAGCAGGCAAAAGGCAAGAGTGAGGGGTTAGTGAATTGAGAGAATTCTGGGGTTTTTAGAAGTCAAGGTAGATTTACTGCTTGAAAATCAGAGTAAATTAGAAGGGGTGGTTTAGCTTGAGAAAAGATGAAAACCTGGAGAACCTGATGAAACCTGATAGTGGGACTAAAGTACTTTAGGGAAAGCAGCTGGGTGGAACTAGACATAATATAAACACGTGTAAAGTCATGAAAGGAAGGACCTGGGTTGGCAGCTGCATAGTCGTGGTATTTAGCCTATGGGCTCTCTATGAAAAAACTCAGACCCCCAAACTTTCTGTTTATGAAACTTGTAAAGTTCTTTCAAAATGTATTTTTAGGCAGTTGAGGCAGCTAGGTGGCCTAGTGGCTAGAGTGCTAGACTTGGAGTCAGGACAACTTTACCAACTCCTGCCTCTGTAATTGTAAATTTTTGTAGCTTTTGTTTCCCAGCTATGTGACTCTAGGCAAGTAACTTAACATCCCTTTGCCCCAGTTTTCTCTACTATAAAATGGTGATAATAATAGCACCTACCTTGCAGCACTGTTGCGAGGATCAAATGAGGTAACATTTGTATAAAAAGTACTTATCATAGTACCTGGCTCAGCCGACACTATATGGAAATGCTTTTCCTCTTCTTTTCCCTTTTCCCTTTAGTAGAAAGCTCTTCATGTTAGAGCGTGGGCTATAAAAATTAGGAGGGACCTACAGTGGTTAATAAAGGACGCTGAAATATGTAGCTCAAAGTAATCAGTCCAGGAGCCTGTGTGTGGGGGGACGCTAGGGGACTTCTCTTCCAATTTAAGAAGCAGATGCTGTCAGAGGTTCTGTTTATATAGGCCAGGGGTATTTTGCTGTGATGTGATTTTTCATTTTCTTTCCGCTTTCCCATTTGGTGAGAGGAAGATGGGAAAGAGCCTAGGGCATGGAAGAATGAACCAAGTCTTATGACTGATAATTTATAAGCAGAAATCAATCAGGTTGCTTCAGTTATTGTGAGATCAAATGGTAGTAAATGGAAGCTATCCAGGAGGACATCTGACAGCACTTGGTGACTAGAGGTCTTAGAGTTCTGGGCAAACTGAAAAAGATGAAAAGTTCCTTAGAAATATGTGTCCTATTAAAGTCTGGTGCTGAAAGCAGGGCTACATTAAGTAGTGATTCAGAAGAATGAAGTTAGAGTCTGTGTAAGTGTTTATGTAGCATGGTATAATGGAAAATCACAGTTTTAATAATACTAGCTAGCATTTCTATAACACTTTAAGGTTTGCAAAGTACTTTACAAATATTATCTCTTTGATCCACACAGTCTGTGAGGTAGGTGCTATTACTATCCTATTTTATAGATGAGGAAACTAAGGTTGAGAGAGGTTAAATGACTCGACCAAGGTCACACAGGTAGAAAGTGTCTGAGGCAGGATTTGAACTCAGATCTTCCTTACGCCAAGCCCAGTTCTCCATCTGCTGAACTACTTCCCAGCTCTAGGTGACAAGAACTGCTAGAAAAGCTTGAAAGCAGTTTGGCAGGAAACAGGTTTAGATAAACATCTTATATCATATGCCACCCTAAATTTCAAGTGGTTATGTGACCTAAATATAAAAGATCACATTGTAAGAAGTGAGAGGAGAATGGGAGACCTCTTGCACAACTATGGCCAGGGTAAGAATTTTAAATTCACAAGGTATAAAAGTAATCTTTGAAGGCAATGAGGTACAGACCTGTGATTTCTTTGGTGGTAATCATAAATACAATTTTAACCACATAAAATTAAAAATTTTTTGCATGAACAAAGTCAGTGTACTTAGGATTAGAAAGGTAATTCTCAATTGAGAAAAAAAAATCTTTGCACCAAATATCTCTGATAAAGATCTAATATGCAAGATATATAGGGAATTAACACAAATATGAGAGGTAGTACTACCAGTGGATAGAGAACTGCTCTCAGAATTAGGAAGACTTGGCTTTAAGTTCCTCTCGTGACACATACTAATTATGTGACCCTGGGAAGTAACTTCTTGGTTTCCCATTCAACCCTTTAAGTTGAAGAGCAAATGCTGATCTGCAATGTTAGAGGAAGTTTCCTCAAGGGGAGTTTCCTATGTCAAGGAAATAATAATTCCAGTCCAAAAATCTCCACAAATATATGACTAAGAGCTATTCTCCAAACGATAAGTGGTCAAAGTATAGGAATATGAAAACTATTCTTTAAAAAAATTGAAAGCTATAAACAACTATATAAAAGAATATTCCAAAGAATAAATAAGAGAAATACAAATTAAAACAACTCTGAGGCTGCATCTCATATTTAGCAAATTGCCAAATATGATCAAAGAAGAAACTAGTCAGTGTTAGAGGAGCTGCAGCTAAGGCAGGCAAACTAATACACTGTTAGTGGAGCTGTGAATTGGTCCAGCCATTCTGGAAAATAATTTGGAATTATGTGATAAAAGTCAGTAAATTCTTTACATACCTTGATCCCGCCACTGGGCCTGTTCTCCAAGGAAGCTGAAGACAGAAATAGAGGTCCTATATGTATGAAAATGTTAATTATCACACTTTTGTAGTAGCAAAAAAAAAAAAAAAAACAAAAAAAAACCCAACCTGGAAAATAGTAGAGGGAGAAGTGAAGATAGGAGAGGAATGGAGGTAAGGAAGAGAGTTAAGGGAAGAAAAGGGAGAGGTAGAGTAAATGAGAAGAAAAGAGAAAAAAATGTAGAAATAGATGGCGACTGAGAAAAGTCACTTCATACATTCCATTACCATCAGTTCCAGGTACTTGAAAGATAGCAAGCAATACCTTCAACTGCTATGAATCTTCTTGTCTGCTATATGTTTACCCGTTAATGTCGTTTGGAAGAAGCTCTGTGGGAGAAGGTCTAAATTCTATATCCAAATAGAAGAAATAAATAATAACTCAATAAAATTGGGTGAGTATAGCAAGAACATATTATATCAAGTGTCAGTGATCTTACCTTGAGGTTGCACCAGTAGTATTAGCCAAACTTTAGATGGTTAGGACTGATACTGTTGGCAATGCAGTAATCAGGATTGGATGGAGGAAAAAAAGATCTTAGATTTTTTTCTTAAAATTAGGGAAAGGGAAGACAGTATAGAAGGAAGAAAAAACGTGATTGAACCTTGCATATCCAGGCCTGTACAGGACAAAAACAGAACTGGTAGCGTATATTTTCCTTTCTGTTACCGATGCTGCTTGAAGCCTAGAATTAAATATATACTGAAGAAAGATGGAATGTAGACACTTTTCCCACTCAAGCCTAGGAATTTTAGGGATCCCTTGGTTTCTATGTTGAATATTTATTTTATCTAGTTCTTTCTCGGTTCAGAGGAATCAGACTCCCAGCGCCATCAAGCAAAACAGATTCCTGAGATTAGGGTTTTGATCTCTATATAAGTATCTTTGGTCTTATATTAGTGAACTCTGTATCTGAATAGAAATTCATGGATAGAAGTTTTCCTGGGAGCCCATTACCCCAGAGACTGGATTTCTTAAGGGAAAAGCAATTAGAGTTTGCATTTATAGTTTGTACTGTGAAGTTCCTGCTAAGTCTTCTAATGTTTAATATTCTTTTTCAGGCCTCTGAGTAAGCTTTATTCCTGATCATTCTTGGCTTTGGTATTGAGATAAATATTTATCTTTATAAGCATTGTCAATATCATCATTACTGTAATAATCAAAATTACCATTATTATCATGATAATTTTCATTCAAGAAGTATTCCATACGATCATATTTTCTTTTCTTTTCTGAGGTGATGGGGGTTAAGTGACTTGCCCAGGGTCACATAGCTAGTAAGTGTCTAAGGGCAGATTTAAACTTGGGTCCTCCAGACTCCAGAACCAGTGCTCTATCAACTGTACCATCTAGATGCCCTCAGAATCATCTTTTCAAGGAGCCAACCTGATGGTTGTGGATCCATACCTGACCACAGAATCCAGAAGGCCATGGTTCAGATTTCACCTCTGACACATGTTGACATTGTGATCCTGCACAAATCATTTGATCTCTCACTGTCTCAGGCAACTCTCTAAGATGAAGGGTTCAGAAATTTGGCTAATTTCTATTAATAGAGGACATTTCCTCACTGGGAATCCATGGATGGATCATGTCCAGAAAAAATGTATTGTATTATTAAGAATTTAGACTTAGACTTTTGATTCTAACAAATATGGAAATTAGAGACAATTTCAAAGTAACTTGAAGTATCAATGACTTTTTGCTTCCTTCTTCATTGTTCCTTTAACTCTTATGATTCTCTGCCATAAAATGTGAATTGAAACCTCACAGTTGTTTCAGTTTGTATTTTTAATTCTTATTGGTGTTTTGAAGCAATTTTTCATATGATTTTTAATAGTTTACAATTAATCTTTTGAAAGCTATTTGCTTATAATCTTTGACCACTTCTCCATTAAATAATAATCTTTGACCTTATATGTTTGTGTAAATTCCTTGTGCATGTTGGATATCATATCCTTTTCAGAGATGATGATGCAAAGATTTTTCCTTTTTATCATAGTTGCATCAATTTTGTTTTGTGCAAAAGATTTTCAATTTCATGTAATTAAAAATATCAATTTTTTTTCTTTTGTGAGCTTTTCTATTTTTGCTTGCTTAAGTGACTTGTTACTATTATTAATTATTATCGTTATTATTATAGCTGTAAGTGATAGTTGTGGAAGTGTAGCCTTTCTAGATGACAGCCAAGGAGACAAGAAACTCTCTCAGAGACATATTTCAGTAGTAATACAATGCAACCCTAACTCTTTGGGCTATGTTTCCCTTTTGTTTTCCATCCTATTCCCTCTCTTTCTACTCCAGATCTGTTCCCATTTCCTCAGTGGCACAAGATTCTGTAAGAAATAGTTTTCCATTTGTTGTGAAAGATTAAGAATGATTTTGTTGCATAGGTTTCCATGATAGGTTTTATTAGCGTGGGTGAGTTAAATCTTTTATTATTTGACTTGTATGGGCTGGACTGGATGAACTTTTAGGTGTCCTCCAACTCTGAGATTCTGCAACTCCTTATATTTTCCGCCAAGTGATACTTTCTTCCCAAACTTTCTTATTCCTGTAGAGGGTACCTTCATATTTTCGGTTGTACAGGTTGGCAACCTTGGTGCTATTCTTGATTCCTCACTTTCATTTATCCCACATGCCCAACCTTTGTCAAATCTTGTCATTGCTACCTTTACAACCCTTCATTACCTCTTGCCTGCAGTTGTTCTCCCTGAACGAAGTCTCTCCTATTCCAGCCTTTACTCAGGTGCCACAAAGCATAGATCTGACCACAGACTTCTCTTACTTGATGAACTCCAAGGGTTCCCTAGTATCTCCAGGATCAAAAATAAAATGTCTGGCATTTAAATCCCTTTACAAGTTGGTCCCTTTCTAACTTTTCAGTATTTTTAAAAACTTTATTCTTATTCATATAGTAGCTACATTGGCTCACTCTCTGTTCTTCACATGCAACATTCCATCTAGCAGCTTGGTGCCTTTGCACTAGCTATTTCACATTCCTGGAACCCTGCTCCTCCTCACCTTTGTTTCTTGGTTTTCTTGTCCTTAAAGGTTTAGTTCAAGTCCCACTTTCTGAAAGAGGCCTTTCCCCATCCTTCCTCACTCCCCTGAAATTACTTTCCATTCATCCTTTATAACTTTCGTATACATAGTTATTTGTATGTTGCCATTTTCCCCATTGGAATGTGAATTCCTCGAGGTCAGGCACTGTGTTTTTCCTATTTTTTAGATTCTCAGAGCTTAGGACAGTGATTGGCACACAGTAAGTGCTTAATAAACGTTTGTTGATCAATAAATAGGCTGATGGATTTGAGCATAAGCTATGCTCACATTTACACTGATAATTACTTAAAGAGGTACAAAGAAGAACAAAATGTAAACTTTGCCTTCAAGGAGCTTGCAGTCCAGTGGAAGGAGATAAAATATAAATAACTATAATACAAGGTAGAATGTGAAAGTGCAATATAAGAGATACCAAGTTCAGGGGTCAGCAGTCAATGACATCATCAGCAATGTGATTATCTGTTATCCTCATTACTACCATTATCATTATTATAGCCAAGATTATTTTCAAGGAATTTAATTTTTTTTCTGAGGTTGGAAAGGGAAAAATGATTCTTGTTGATATAACTGAGGCCAGTAAGTGTGATTTACAGTGTGATATTAATTTTCTTAAACATTACTGAGTCTGTGACTATGCCCATTAACCTGGATATTCCTTCTATTGCTGCAAATTGCAATCTTTCCTCATTCTGTGGAGTTCTAATATGCATTCTACCATAAAACTTCAATACAAGATCTACCTAACATGTTGGAAGATTTGTAGATCTTTTCACATTAAATAATATCAGTTCAGTACTTACCCTATATATTTCTGGCAATGTGATTAGCCCATCTTCTTTTCCAAGAATTTTTTGGATGATGTTTCTTAAATTACTTTGTTATAGTTCATCATTGGTTATATACTGCAGCCACTTATGCCCATCATGGGTCTCTATGTTGCCTTTTGGGTCACCTACAACTTTAATTTTTCAGAGATTGTGGTATTCAACCATCCAGTATGATTTGAGAACAAAAGACAAACAATAAACAACAGAAGCAATGATTCGGAGAATATTTTTGGTTTTTTTTCCTCCAGGGAGCAACTTAAAAATTATTAAAAGAATAGCAAATTTTGCCAAATGAAATTCAGCCTACTCTCCTCCTTCTTTTTGATTCTTGTTCCAATTCATTGTCCATCTGTGATACTCATCCAAGACATATGCACTGATGTGGCTAACTTAATGGACTGCTCATTCCCCCATATGTCATAGTCTGGATAATAGCCATTTTTGGCTAATTCAGTTTTTTTCCTATATCAGGCTTATCTCTTTTGGGCAATCATGGAAGTCATTGAAGAGTCCTTGTAAAGCTCTAGGATGTGATATTATACACAAATAATATCATCAGGAGGATCTCACCATCTATAAGGAATCTCTGTTCCATTTACATTCTGTAAAGAACACCCTACATAACAGGAATGAACTCCTTTGACTATCATTCATAGTCTTGTTTTATACCTTGAATGGTGCTAATAGTTAGAGAGGTATTGAGTAGAGATATATGCAGTTGCATTTATTCAGAAATATGATATGACCGTAATACATTCATGAGAGACTCCTTGTTGGAGGAGAGCTGTTAACATTGCTTTTTACTGTAGTGAGTCAAATACTTTGGAAATAACTAAATTTAAATAAAGTGGGGCACTATATTTTCTGTAACTTTCAATTATGTGTCCATTTGGACACACAATTATGTGTCCAAAATGTGTCCAGTCACATTTTGCAAAATTATTTGGAAAACCTACTAAAAGTCCTAGCCAATAGTCAACAAACATTTATTAAAACACCTACTATGTGTTAACCACTGTGCTAAGTGCTGGGAATATGGAAAAAAGGGGCAAAAGATAGCCTCTGCTTTCAAGGAGCATACAATCAAAGAGGGGAAAAGCAACACACTAAAGAAAACTGAAAAATGGGGGTAGAGTGGAGGTAGAGAAAGTATGGGGTGGGTCAGGAGATGATGTAGAAGTCAAAGAAGTCCAAAATAAGTGCATCTGGGTGGGAAATGAGAGCATGTCTGTCCTGTGCCTTCTCCTTAAATGGAGACTGAGGATTTCATGGCTTCACCCTCCAATCAGAGAGATAGAGGGCACTGATAAAGTGGGAGGAGCAAGACTGATTGAATATTTTAGGATGATAAGATTTCTCAATGATGAGGTTCCTGTGATTACACATACATAGTATTAGAAGAGTCCGGCACAGCAGTCAGATCTTCTGTTTTACTGTGGAAAAAGCACAAGTTCTGAGGTTGGAGGGCTGGGATTTCAATTCTACCACTGGTAGTTACTTACTACCTGGATGACTTTGGACTTAATTTTGTTTCTCTGGTCCTCCATTTCCTTCTCTATAAAATGAATGAGTTGGACTTGATTTCTGTGGTGTCATCTAGATTGAAGATCCTTTTATTCTTTACTGATATCCCTCATTCGTGCGTCAGTCATTCTCAAAAATATTTTAATAAAATGAGATAGTAAGCATTTGAATGAGTAGTTACTGACATTCCCTCAATTTTTTTTTTGTAGTAATGCCGTATGATTTCTTTCTTTTTGTCTTGCCATTTTTGGGATTTCTTGTAAAGTGATACCTTGATGAGTGCAAAATTGTGTTTTATTCCAGCACACATTTGACTCTGCACGTGATTTGGTTCAGTTGCTTTTCCAGACTTTACTTTCTGAAATGCCATTTATTTTTTATATTAGAACATTAGACTTCAAATGTGGTATTCTATTGTCATTGATGATCAAAAAAGATTACTTAGGAATGCTGACCAATCTGACATTTTCCATCCCCTCAGTTTCAACTATGAATTCAAATATAAATAAATTGGATTAGTGTAGTTTAATTTTGGCCTTTATTGATGTTCAATGTGTAGTATTAGCATAATCCAGTCCAATCCAATAAACATTTATTAAGTACCTCCTATGTATCAGATATCCTGGTAAGTGCTATGGATACAATTAAGAGAGATAATCCCTTCCCTCAAAATTATAATATTTTTGTGGTGGGAGATGCAATACACAAAAGGAGGTAGGAAAGCTGAGGGGAGGGACTGGGATAATGATACTAGTGTATCTTTGCAGTTGAAAACAGGCAGAGCAGCGATGCAATGTAGAATGAGCTAAGTTGAAACCAGGCAGGGCAGCAAAGTGAAGTGAGCTGTAAAGGAAGGCATTTAAGGAATTCAGCATTTCTGATAAGAATAAACATAATGAGCCTAAAAATATCAGATACACTATGACCAGATCACTAGAGTTACCTGTTTTTCTATGTTCGCTACTTTTTTACCCTGAAAGATTAGACTGGCTTTGTTTGGGGGGTGGGGGTGGGTTATAAATAGAAGCAAGTTAGTTGGTTCTAGAATCTATGCAGGGTTTAGAATCTGGCTAGGACAATTCCTCACCTAGTTTAGCACATAGTATTTGGAGAAGGTACATAATATAGAAATGAAAATGATTTAATGGAATGAAAAATCAAGCTTGAAAAAATCTTCCCTTTTGAATGTTCAGAAGGGGGAATAAAGTACTTTAGTGATTATTGTAGTCACGGTCATTGTGATAGTGGTGATGAGGATGATCATATGATAAAGATGTGGAGGCTGTGGTTCTCTAATATAAAGAAGGAAAGGTTAATGAGTGATTTTAATATTGTCATCAAGTTCATCAAGGATTTTGAGTGCTTGCTAGGCCTACAAGTAGACAGAATGAAAATAAATGGATTTAAACTTCAATCTGATCAAGCAATTATTCATTAAACGTATTATGTGCAGGGTACTGTGCTAAGTTTTGGGAATAGAAAGACAAAATGAAAAAGCTCTCAATGAACTTACTTTTATTTTATTTTATTATTGACTGGCCCTACTTATCTTACACATGCTAGAATGGCCTGATCCCACTGCTAATTGGCACAGATGCTTTGAACTGCTCTGTTTGTCACCTGGGTTTGTTTATCTCTATTTAGGCAGCCTAGTGGGCCTTTGCTCCTGGCAGCCCCCATTTTGGGGCCAGACTTATTTCAGATAACTTATCAGTTTAGCTCTACTGCGGTCCTGAGCTCAAGTGATTGGTCAGCCTCAGCTGCCCAGTAGCAGGGATTACAGGTGTGCACTACTGTGACTGGCAAAGAGTTTGCATTCTATTGAGGGATTGAACCATTTAGGGGGATTAGGAAAAGCTTCTTCTCTAGAAGGTAGGATTTTGTCTGAGATTTGAAGGAAGCAAGAAAATCCAGGAGGTGGAGACAGGGAGGGAGAGACAGCTTTTGTATCAACATTCATTGCAGGGGACCGGAGCCAAGATGGCGGTGTAGGAGCAGCAACATATCACAGCTCTCACATAGCCACCCCAAAATACCCATAAAATATGACTCTAAACTAATCCTAGAACTCCAAAAC
>CM053588.1:135569069-135590147 GCA_028646515.1 Pseudochirops corinnae | reverse complement strand
TTGAATAGGAGAGAAGTTTCCCAGGGGAAACAGTTTTCATATAGTTCTCTTTTAAGGTGGCAAGTCCTATTCTACCCATAGCCCTTGTCAGTAATGTCAAGTTTAATAATAATTATACTTGACATTTTTATGGCACCTACTATATGCCAGACATTGTGCTAAGTACTTTACAAATATTATTTCATTTGATTCTCACAACAATTTGGGGAGGTAGGTGCTACAATTACTCTGTTTTACAAATGAGGAAACCAAGCCAAACAAGCAGTTAACTGACTTGCCTAGGGACACATAGTAAGTGTCTAAGGTCACATTTGAACTCAGGTCTTCCTGACTCCAAACCTTTCATGCTGTCTTCTGTACTACCTAGCTGCACCATCTTATACAGGCACAACAATGTAAGGTCTAGAATTCATATTCTCTAGAGATAAATCTCTGTTTGTCACCCCATTCTATATGAATTGATGTTTATGTTGACCAGCAGTAGCTTTCTTGTCACTTTGTTTATATATAATCTGAAGAAACTGCAGCTTGTTCAAAAGATGTCACTTAAAGCCATGTCATAGGAATATTAGCTGAAGGAATAGGCAGTGTTTAGCTTTAAGAATAGAAGGGGAAGCTAGGTGATACAGTGAATCGAGCACTGGTCTTGGAGTCAGGAGGACCTGAGTTCAAATCCAGCCTCAGACACTTATCACTTACTAGCCATGTGACCTTGAGCAAGTCACTTAACCCCAATTGCTCTGCCTTCTCACCTCCAAAAAAAGAATGGAAGTCTTTTTAGGGGAGCAGAGGGGAGAAGAGAAAGGTAAGTCATGATTAAGTTAATCAGATTTTGGCGACCCCACTCCCTCGCTCCCCCCTCCATGGTGGCATGCAATCCAATATAGGTTCTAATACACCTTCATATTAAACATTAGTCAAGTTATAAAGGAGAATTATAACCAATGAAATGAATAATGAGGAAGAAGAAACAAAACAAAATGAAAGAGAGAGAGCAAGTAGTTTGCTTCAATCTGCATTCAGACTCCATAATTCTTTTTCTGGATGTGGATAGCCTTTTCCATCATGAGTCCTCTGGAGTTGTCTTATAACCTTGTATTGCTGTGATGAGCCCAGTCTATCAAATTTAGTTGTCTCACATACGATGTGTCTGTAATTGTATGCGGTTCTCCTGGTTCTGCTTTCCTCATTCAGGATCTCCAGGTTATCATGAAGTCCATCTGTTCCTCATTTCTTATAGCACAATAGTATTCCATTACATTCATATAGCACAATTTGTTTGACTATTCCCCAGTTGATGGGTATCACTTTGATTTCCAATTTTTTACCACCACAGAAAGAGCTGCTATAAATATTTTTGTACATTCAGGTCCTTTTCCCACTTGTATGATTTCTCTGGGATACACAGCCCATAAATGGTATTGCTGGGTCAAGAGTATACACATTTTTATAGCCATTTGGGCATAGTTCCAAATTGCTCTCCAGAATGGTTGGATCAGTTCACAACTCCACCAACAACATTAGTGTTCCAATTTTCCCACATCTTGTCCAGCATTTATCATTTTCCTGTTTAGTCATGTTAGCCAATCTGACTGGTGAGATGTGGTACCTAAGAATTGTTTTGATTTGCTTTTCCCTGATTAATATTGATTTAAAGCATTTTTTCATATGCTTACAGATATCTTTAATCTCTTTGCTGGAGATATTTTTGAATGGCTTCATACAATGAACAGTGGCTAGATGAGATGATTTCTTTTTTTTTTTAAATTTACTTATTTACTTTTAGTTTACAACATTCAGTTCCACAATCTCTTTTGAGTTTCAAATTTTCTCCCCCTGCCTCTCCTACCCTCTCCCCGCACAGCAGCATGTAATCAAATATAGGTTCTACAAATACCTTCACATTGAACATTAGTCATGTTGTAAAGAAGGATTATAACCAATGGGGTAAACAATGAGAAAGAAAGGACAAAACAAAACAAAACACAAACGAGAGGGAGCAAATAGTTTGCTTCTGTCTGCAGACTCTGTAGTTCTTTCTCTGGATGTGGATATCCCTTTCCATCACGAGTCGTTTATAGTTGTCTTCTAACCTTGCATTGCTGAGAGGAGCCCAGTCTATTGAAGTTAGTCATCACACATACGATGTGTCTGTAATTATGTAGAAAGTTCTCCTGGTTCTGCTGTCTGCACTCAGCATCAGTTTATATAAGTCTCCCCAAGTTATTATCAAGTCTGTCTGCTCCTCATTTCTTACAGCACAATAGTATTCCATTACATTCGTATACCACAACTTGTTTAGCCATTCCCCAATTGATGGGCATCCAGATGAGATGATTTCTAAAACTTTGTCTGACTCTGGGATTCTATAATTCCCTAAATATTAACTTTGAAAGTTTCCTAAAAATTTATTGAAATATATGGTGGGAGCAACAGTAGTGTGATCTGCAGATAAGACTTGCTCTCAACTTTTCCTGGAATGGATTTATATCTCCAGTTTGAATATTTGTGTAGATGAAATGAAAAGATGTAAAACTATATAGGAGAGAGACATACTAACTCTTCTTGAAGCCATCAGAGATCTGTGTGTCTAACTGGGAGTGAAGAGAATATTTTTTTTTCTTTGAGCAGATGCAGAATAGTTTTGGGCCTGGCTTCTCTACCATATTGCCAGGAATAAACATAGGGTATATATGCTTCCTCATATCCTTCTGGGAGCCCAACTAAGACAGAATCTTTATCTGTCACTTTTCTACTCTCTGTTGCAGAGAAATTCACTGGAAATGGAGTAAGTATAAGGAACTCCTATAAGGATGAAACTTTTTTTTTTTGTTAGATATAGACTTATGGAGAAAAAGCCGGAGGGGGTCAAAGGATGCTTTCAACTCTTCTTCACTGGGGGATGTGCAGTCTCATGCAGTAAAAAGTTTGAGTAGAAGTTTAAACCTCAAAGGAGCTTCACAGTCCAGAGCATAAACACTATCAGTAATCTCTATTCCCTCTGCTTTAATTTGGATTTCCTTGGGGAGTGTCTGTTAGTGCATTTTTGAGTTCTGAGATCTCCATACTCCAATTAAATTTCTTTGCATCCTATCAGTTGTTGGTTCTAGAAACATGACTGGCTTTGTTTCTTTTCCTGAAGCTGGAGAGGCTCTTTTGTGCCTCTGCCTGGTCTGAAATTGTGACTATTCTCTCAGAATTTCTCCCAGAATTGCTTGACTGAGGTCCATGGTCTAGAAACCTCAGCCAGAAACGGAGTATAACATTCTGTCACCATCAATCTCTTCAAAATCATTTCTAATCTGGGACTCTGTGAGTAAAGATTCAAAAAGGCCCAATGCTGACATCTTCAGGTAGAAGTAAGGTGAGTTTCAGACTAGTTCCTCTACTTTCTCCTTCCAAACCCATACTGTGGGATCCTTGGGCACTGAGAAAAGCCAGGAAGAGCTGGTTAGAAGTTTTATTTAATGGGTCATGATAGGTCAGGCTCTAAAGACTTTATATGGAGACAAATCCAAACTTCACTTTTTGCCTTCCATGTAGTTTTGGTCAGTGAGAAACTTAGATTATATTATATACTGTTTTCTTCTCTCCAAAATGGGGCCGTGGCTTTTGGTCCCTACTCTATTAAAGTACAAGAGAGATGATCATTTCTAGGTAGAGTCTCACCACTTAACAGGAGCTGAACTGGAAGGGGTACCATTGTTTCTTCAGTTAGTGATCTAGCATCCTAAGGTCTCATTCTGGAGTCAGGCTTATCTCCCCCTCTTTTTAAAAAAAATGTCTAAAAAAACTGTTATAAAGAACAATTAGATTCATTGGTTATCTTGGTGGTAGCCATAGTAGACCCAATGGATCAGGGGGATGGGTTCTGAACAGTGGTAAGCTGGTATAAGTTTAACAACTAGATCTCTGAAAAAAAGTACACAGGACACACTTTAAGGTTTAATTTGCATTATTAACACTTTCAACATCATTTTCTTGAGTCTATACAATCAACAAGAGAATGAATCAAATCTTGATTTCTAGCACTTGCCCATTTCTGATATGTTGATGTTCACATTGAAAATTTAACAATCAGTTCTGGTGAGCAGGTTCAACCACAAAACCCAATTCCAAGTGGTCTTTCCTTCTCGTCAATAGACAATAGAGTAAGAGAGAACTAGGTAACCTTCTAATGTGATTCTCTTCTCCTGTCTCCACAGATTCTTCTATGAGGAGAATGGGCACAGGAAATGACACCTCAGTGTCTGAGTTTATCCTTGTTGGTTTAACAGACCAACCAGAGCTCCAGGTTCCTCTCTTCTTTCTGTTCCTTGGTATTTATGTGATCACTGTGGTGGGGAACCTAGGCTTGATCATTTTGATTGGTCTTAATTCTCATCTTCACACCCCCATGTACTATTTCCTCTTCAATCTGTCCTTTGTAGATCTCTGTTATTCCTCATCTATCATCCCTAAGATGCTTGTGAATTTTGTGTCAGAGAAAAATAGCATCTCCTATTCAGGGTGCATGGCTCAGCTATATTTTTTCTGTTTCTTTGTAGTTTCAGAGTCCTTTCTTCTGTCAGCCATGGCATATGATCGTTATATTGCTATCTGTAAGCCACTGCTTTACAATATCTCTATGTCCTATCAGGTCTGCTCTCTGCTAGCATTTAGTGCCTATGTGATGGGGTTTTCTGGTGCCATGCCCCACACAGGAAGCATGCTGAGACTGTCATTTTGTAGCAACAACATCATCAATCACTATATGTGTGACATACTCCCTCTCCTGGAGCTCTCCTGTACCAGCACCTATGTCAATGAGTTGGTTGTTTTCATTGTTGTGGGCATTGACATTGGAGTCCCCACTGTCACCATCTTTATCTCTTATGCTTTAATACTCTCTAGCATCCTCCGCATCAACTCCAATGAGGGCAGGTCCAAAGCTTTCAGCACCTGCAGCTCCCACATAATGGCTGTTTCTCTTTTCTTTGGGTCTGGGGCTTTCATGTACCTCAAACCTTCTTCTCTACTATCCATGAACCAAGGGAAAGTGTCTTCTGTGTTCTACACCATTGTGGTGCCCATGCTGAACCCCCTGATCTACAGCCTGAGGAACAAGGATGTCAAATTGGCCATGAGGAAAATCCTGAGCAGAAGAATATTCTGAAGAGTACCAGGTCAACAAGCAGACTCAAGATTCTGTTTTCTTTACTGGAAATTCCTCATGACTATCTCTTAACACAAATGCTTTTCCTTTACAGAGGAAGTCAATGTCAGTCTCTCCTCTCAAACAGATCTATCTCCACCTTAGAAATTAATGATAATAGCTAACATTTATGTAGCACTTACTATGTGCCAGAAACTCTGGTAAGAACTTTACAAATACTGTCTCATTTGATCCTCACGACAATTCTGGGAGGGAGGTGCTATTATTACCCCCGTTTTACAATTGAAGAAAAACTGAAGCAAAGAGGTTTTTTTAAAAGTGACTTTCCCAAGGTCACACTGCTCGTGACTATCTGAAGCTGGATTTGAACTTAGATCTTCCTGACTGCAGGCCTCGCACTCTATCCGCTGCAGCACCTAGATCCCCAAATCAAGTTCTTGTTTTATCTAAAGATTTCCCGAAAATATTCTTTTAGGTAATGGACTTCCCTAATGAATTGAATTTTTACTCTAGTCCCAAAAAATGCATACAACTCTTTAGAGAGAGGTCCATGGGAGAAAAAAATCTCATACTTTGGCAAGAAGCTTTTCTTTAGGTTTCTTCCTATCTGTATCTCAGGTTTGTGAGCTTGACTTTATCTTCAGCTCCTTTTTCTCTCTTAGCCTATATCAAGTCATTTGCCAAATCTTGTTTCTTCCTTCACAACATCTCTTGACTCTCTTTCCACTTACACTAACATTATCTTAGTTTATTTGTTACTGTTGTTGAGTTGTTTTTCAACTGTGTCTGGCTCTTTGTGACTGTTTGGGGTTTTCTTGGTAAAGATACTGGAGTGGTTTACCATTTCCTTCTCCAGTTTATTTTACAGATAAGAAAACTGAGGCAAACAGTGTTAAGTGACTTTCCCAAGGTCACACAGCTAGTAAGTGGCTTCCTACCACTTCTGGGATAAAATATAAATTCCTCTGTTTAGCTTTTAAAGCCCTCAACAGGCTAGCCCCAGCCTATCTTTCCAGTGTCATTGGGCATTACTCCTTCTCCCACCTTAGCCCAATTTCTCTTATCCAGTCAAACTGGCCTTCTCTTTGTTGCATACACATGCCACTCTCATCCCTCTTTTCCTTTAAAATGCAGCTCTAGCACTATCTTCTGCGAAGTCTTTCCTGATCCCCCAAAGGCTAATGCTCTTCCTCTCAAACTACCTTATATGGAACTACTTTGTATAGGCCTGTGTACATGTGAAAATTCACTTTATGTTTATATTGTATGCATTTACATATGTGTTTGTCTCTCCCACTAGAATGGAAGCACCTTGTGAGTAGGGGTTGTTTCATTCTTTGTATTTATATGCCCCAGTACAAAGCAGAATGCCTGATCCTTCCCTCCATTTGTCTTGTATTTATTTTGTTTATACTTGTGTATGCATATGCTGTCTCCAATGATAGCATGTGAGCACTTGCAGGGTGGGGAGTTTTCTTTTTTTGTCTTTGTATCTTCGGTACTTAGTGTACTGGCAGACATGTTGTAAGTGCTCTCTAATAAATATTTGTTGAAGGACTGATTCCAGTTCTTGAGTTATCCAAAAGATTTTCCAATTTTAATGACTCTTGGAAGAATATCTATCTCCCTATATAGGAAATAGTAAGAAGAGGAGCAAGCAGGGATCTTGTTTGATGAGGTGGTATGGGAACAAATGATGGAAAACAAATGAAATTGGAGGGGAAGTGGCTCAGAGGAGGTTCAGGTAGACCATGGTAATGTAAGAGCAGACCCTCAATAGAGTGTTGTCTTTGCACCCAACAACCACTCCTCCTCCTGAAAATGTGGGGTTTAGAGATAAGAATTGGCACTTGTCATATCCTTCCCCTAAATCTGTGTCTCTATCTTATATTCCCTCCTCCCTTTATTTCCTTCATCTGTCTATCAGAAGATCTTGCCCCTCAAATGAAAATCAGTAGACAGAGTTCTCAAACTGGAGATGCTCCAAGTTAGGTAATCCTATTTGGCATATGTGATTCAAGGAGGGAGTAATTAGGACAAATTACCAAGGGATATGGAATTAGATGTTCAAAGATTGATTAACTATTTTGTGATCTAAGAAAGTTCATTAGTTCTTATATACAATAGTGCAAAATGAAACATCAGATACTCATTTACATTTTTAAGACGCTCATTCATTCATTCATATGGTGACTTGATATGGAGGGTGGGGATGAGGGTCAATCTTGGAGACATCACAGAAAAATGAAGGAATTACAGAGCTTTCAATAATGTCAGAAAAGTAAGGACAATGGGGCATTGTGGGGTACAGAGAGAGCAGGTGGTATCTGGTGCTGCAGATGGGACATTCTCATGGGATGTTACTGTGGCATGAGCTGCTGGAAGCAGCTGAATTGAGTGGCAGCTGATTGCACTGGTATTTTTGTTATGGTATTTAGGGGAGTCAGATAGTGGGATTGGGGCTAGTGTAGCATCAGCCAGACCAGTCTCTCTCTCTCTCTCTCTCTCTCTCTCTCTCTCTCTCTCTCTGTCTCTCTGGAGTGTATGGCAAGGGGGAGAGTGTAAATGTATGTAGAGAGGCTAATTATGACTCAGATATGGTATGTAGCAGCTGCTTCCTTATGCCTTTCTCTTTGTGTCTGTCATTAATTCATCAGAATATATTACCATATGGGGTCCTGTGTCTTTTTTCCCCTTTGTCTTAATTGTGGTGAGTGAAAGTGTTCACAATGGGTCGTCCTCCTCTAAGGCCACACATTTCTTTCACCAGAAATGGAAGAATAAGCAAAAGTGGTCTATATAAATATACCTGCTAAGCCTCATCTCCCCTGTCCCTAGAAAAGGGGAACTCTTACTGTAGGCATCAGGATATAGCAAAGAGCTTTTGTGGTGTACAGGTTGCAATTCCCCTAGAACTCCATTTCACTGTATATATTTTTTAAAAGTTCCCATAAGAAATTGCTAAAGGCTGGTGCATTCAAAGCCTTATTTGAGACTTCTCTCTCCTTCTATGGTGTGATGTACTATTCTCAGCCTATGTGTAAGATCTTCCTTTGCCCTGACTTAATATCTCAGACACTATCTCAAATAGGGTGGTTTCCTGCATCTTTTGTCATGCTGTATTGTTCTAAGACCTGGTGAGATTATGTCCCTGTTAGGAGGGTGATTTGTTTTTTTCTTATTTGCTGTAGTCTTTGATCCTTTTTATTTCATGCAATGTTGTAATTTTCACAGATAACTTTCAATGAGTTGGGCCCAGAGTGGGAGAAGAAGAAGGAAAACAGGCTAGATTTCTATTGGAAAATCTCACAATTCTTTTATTTACCCCAAGATTCTTTCCAAAATATAGGCTCTTCAAATATTATTCTGGTGCTACTGTATAGGTATGAGTCATGAAATACTACATTCTCACAAAAAAATCACCTAAAAGATAAAGAGTACATGGTGGCTAGGAGAAGTCTATAACATACTACAAATTTGGCATTGTTTGGAAGAAGCAAGTTACAGAAATGTATTACTGGGGAAAAAAGATAAAAATAAACAAAAGAAGGAAAAGCAGTCCAGCAAAAGTTATATACACAGGAACTGAGGATGACACTATGTGGATGTTCTATATCCATAGTCCCCCACCTCTTCAAAGAAGGGAGGGAAATGCAGTTTCTTAACTCTTCTTCAGGGTGAAGATTCTTGCTCAGTATCATTACATAATGTTTAGTTTCTTTTTCTTTTTCTTTTTCTATTGCTGTAGTTGTATATATTTTCCCTAGTTCTGCTTACTTAACTCTACATCAGTTCATATATCTTCCTATATTTTTATGAATACTTCATACACATATCCTTATGGCTCAACAATTTTCTATTACATTTATGTGCCACAGTTTCTTTAGCTATTTTCCAAACAATGGCATCTACTTTTTATTATTTGCTATACAAAAATTGCTGCTATGAATATTTTGATGTTCGTGGGATCCCTGTCTTTGACATCCTCATGGTTTATGCCTTAGTAGTGAGATCTCGGTCAAAGGGTATGGACATTTTTGGTACTTAAAAGTATAATTCCAAATTGCTTTCCTGTATGGTTAGACCAGTTCACAGTTCCACCAACAGTGTGTTATTGTTTCTGTCTTGTTATAGTTTTCTCCAACATTTACTGTTTTTACATTTTTCCATGTTTGCCAGTTTGCTGAGTATGAAATGAAGCCTCAGAGTTTAGCTACTTCTTGTGGTTTCTTTTTCCATTTACATAATAAATAATAGAGAATAGTTATTTTGACTTGTATATGCATTAAATAATCTTCTTTACTATTTCAATTATTAAAGTATCAGCTATTGCTCATGGAAGAGCTTTTCTTGGCTCAAGCTACCAGATTGGCAGGAATGATAAGGAGAACCACAGACAAACACAAATCAATAGCCCCTTTTGTTAGGAGTGTGCACGATTGTTCTTCCTCAAAAACTTTCTTGTGGTTAGGTTGTGCTCCTTTTCTTCCTTCTCTCTTCTTTTCTTCCATAGTTCCACCACTTAATAAAAGGCTTCCCTAAGTGGTTTTGGAGAATGTGATATAAAAATTAGAGTCCTTATTAGAGACTACTTTGCATAGCTACTTTGGGCAGTGATGGGACTCCAGTGCATGCTGGGATTCAATTTGCATTTGTACCCCTGTGATCTATGGGAGAAAATATGAAGAATTTGTTGCTGTCACCATTTCACCTAGCTTATTGCCAGGCTAGTGATAGGCTATAATTCTCTGGGAACTCACCACTCTCTATTCTATAATGTTAGAAAAAGAAGGAACTTGTAAATGCAAGGAAGTTTGTTGTTTTCTTTTTGGAGTTCTGTTTCCCAGGTTCAGTTGTGAACATCTGAAGGACTGAGCTCCTTTGAACCCTGATAATACACAGTTGGTCCAAGTCATGTAGGTTTCATGCCTACTGGCTCTTAGTCAATCAGGGGCTGAGTCTTTGTTATATATTCTGGGAGGTTGGTATTTTGCTTTGGGGGTCAGTTCATGACAAAGATCTTTTGATTTCTTGGTTGAGGCTTTGAGTAGTTGTATGTTCAGAGCCCCCTGACTGCTTAGATATTTGTACTCCCTTAATCCAGTGATGTATGTAAAGTGTAGAGCAATATTGCTCTGTTCAGACAGCTAGAGCCCTGTCTGTTGGTCTTTGTGCTAATTTCTCTGCTTGTATTTTCTATACTCACTACTTTCTCTGTAATTAAAGTAGAATTGTTAACCCCTTTAAAGCTATCTTTCCTTTATAAAGCAGATCAAAAGAACATGTGCTAGCTGGTCATCTTGGGTGTGTAGGGGGCTTGCTATCACAGGACTTTAAAGATAATCTAATCCACCCTCTATATTTTACAGATGACAATACTGAGATCAAAGAGATGAAATGGCCTGCTCAAGTTCAAATAATTGTTTGGCAGTTCTTAGTAGATCTGTGACAAGGATCCAGGTCTGTTTTTTTTTCTTGTATATTGCTTGTCCCTACTACATTATAATTTATTATCTCTCAAGAGAAAAAATATAAGGAAGAATTTGTAACTGGTTTCATACTTTCTAGATACCTGCAGTCTGGGACTCTGTTAGGTGGCAGTAATCATTCCTTCATGACAAATTCAGTAGAAGATAGCACTGTTATATTGTATGAAAGAAATACATTGCATCTTAGTCAATAGAGTTTTCAGTTTTACTTCAACTTATTTTAAAAGTAAAGGTGAAGCTTTAAATTATTCTAACCTGCCCCTTTGTCTTATTGCTACTCATTCTTTGTCATATTGTTTCCTCCACCATTGTTTTCCTCAGTTTCTTCTAGATGCTGCAGAATGCCACTAGAAAAATAAAAAAACACAAAAGGTTTCATTACAAATTGCTGTTATTTAATCTCGAGTAGGCTTTTGTTTCTACAGAGTATTCTTTTTATTCTTCCCTGATTTAATTTTTTATCACATTCCATACCATGTCCTTTCAAACCTCTTCTTTTCTCAAATCTCCTATATGACTCTTTCCTTTTTCCTCTTTGCAGAAAAACTTGCCTCATATATGTTGTAGACTATCTAGTATGAGGCTTATTTTCCTCTATGTTCTACAATTCAAAATTATAGCATATCTCATTCTACCTTTTGTTCTTCTACTCTCTAAAAAAGAGATGGCCCTTTTCCAGTAGAGAGGCTAATCTTTTTACTGTGGGGATAAGAGCTAAAGTTCTCCTGTAGAAATCTTAAATATCATTTGCTTTAGAAATTATTATATTTTGAACAGGAGTGTAGCAAACAATTCAAAAGAGTGATGATAGTCTCAAGAACTTAAAAGAACTTTTAAGCAATTATGATAATAAATTCTTACTATACCAAGAATGAAAACAAAATTCCTTCTAAGAGGAATACTTTCAAGATGATCTAGTCACATTATGTATGTAGTTAATTTTTTCCAAGAAATTTTCTTTTAGTTCCATATTCTTTGAAAATCTGCTCTTTCAATTATCCCCTTTCCTTTATCTTCAATCTTTTATCTACTTGTTACTTTTCTGTGGCCTACAAACATGCCCAAGTGTCTTCTATCCTTAAAAATTCCTCATTAACTATTCCATTCCTTAAAATATCATCCTATCTCCTTTCTTTCAGAATCAAACTCAGAAAAATTTGCCTGTACTTGTTGTTTCCACTTCTTCACCTCCTGCCCTCTTTCCAGCTCCTTGTAATCTGTATTTTGACCCTACTGTTAGTTTGGAGATATTTTCTCCAAGGTTACCAATGACCTTGAAAAATTTTTATTGATATGTTCTTTCATGTCATCTTTATTTCCAAATATATCTCTCTGTTCTCCTCTCTCCAGAAAACTATCCTTTATAATTAAAAATAAAAGAGAAAAAATAAGTTCAGCTGAACTAAACAGAATGTCAATCCATTTTGGCAGTGCATGCAATGTTCCACACCCATAATCCTTCACTTCCATAAAGAAAAGAGTGAGTTGCATTTTTACATCAGTACCAAACTTGACCATTATAATTATACAAAATTCAGTTTAGTTTTTGGCCATTCTTATTATTTACCTTGTTAGCACCACATAAGTTTTTCCATATTTTTCTATTATCTTGGGATTCACTATTTCTTATGGCAAAGTAATATTTCATTATATCCATGTACAAGTCTGTTATTTCATTATCCAATTAATTGTAAGAGATCTACTTTATCTCTAGATTTTTATGACTATGAAAGTCCTCCTATAGCTATTTTGATGTATATAAGATTTTCTTTTTATCTTTGACCTTCTTGGGGCATATGCCTAGCAGTTGGAACTCTGGATCATTTTAATCACTTTCTTAACATAAATTCCAAATTGCTTTCCAGAATGGGTGGAACAATTTATAGCACCATCAATATTGCTTATATTCCCACAATTCTACCTACATTGACTATTTTCACTTTTTACATCTTTCCCAATTTTCTGGGTGTGAGGTGAAGCCTTAGCTTTTTAAAATTTGTATTTCACTCTTAGTGATTAGGTACAGTTTTGATATGCTTGAATGAAACAATCAGTGAGTGTTTATTAAGGACTTACTATGTGCCAGGTAATATACTAAATTCTAGGGATACCAAGACAAAAATGAAATAGGGAACCTTGGAGCATTAATAGCTGGAGGGACCAGGAAAGACCTCATGCAGAAGTTGGTGCTTGAGTTGAATCTTGAAGGGAAATAGAGATTCCAGGAGGCATAAGGAAATGGAGTGTGATGTATGAGAAACATACATCAAAAAAGGAGACCAATTTGGCTAGATTATAGAGTATGTAGAGAGGAATGGTATATAATAAAGTTGGAAAGGTAGGAGAGGGCGAGATTGTGACAAGCTTTAAGTGACAGACAGGACAGTTAATATTTGATGCTGAAGATAATTGTTATAACTGTTGTCTATAGTTTACAATTCTTCCTTTGTAAACACTTTGTTGAGGCACACTGACAGCAAATCCACCTAAGGAGAAATATTGCTTTGCCATTTATTAAACTTTCTAGTCACTTATTGGGAAGACCTTTTCTTGGATAACACTGCATGGCATAGCTCATAGTTTCATTAAACTGTGCTTGCCCCTTCACCACAACAAGGCAGTGATCCAAAAGGGGATGTATCAATGAGCAGATAGCTATTAGCCAAAGAGAAGGAAATTTTCCATTTTCTTTACAGAGATGAAAACACCCCACTGGCGCACAACCCCCTAAGCTCAAGGCTAGTGTTGGGGCTGCAACCATAGGAACAAAGAGGGGAAGCTAATATTGTCTCCTACGAGCCTTAAAGAGCTGTCTGAGGTCAAATAGAGAAGGATTTCTCAGGCCTATTTTATTTCCATTTTAAAAAAAGAAAACCAGTAGCACCGTGGTGTGGGGAAAAGCTGCCATTGACTCAGAGAGGCTTGGGGTAGTAAATTTGTTCCCTGAATTTCAAAAGCACAACTCATTGTGGGGGTGGAGTGGAGAAAGTGGTGGGGGATAGGGCAGAGGACTCTGGGTAAGCTCAGTAGCCAGGTGGAGGGCTTCAGTTTTAACTGCCTAGTTTCCATAGTGATTCTACCATAGCAACACTACCAGTGTCTGAACTTGCTCACAAGCTCCTCCTGGTGGTTAAGACTTACAGCCTGTTTCCTGTTAGTAACGCAAAATTTGTTTATTTATTTACTTGACTCCCCTGAAAAAAAATGGGAAGAGTTCACACCCATTTGGCTTGTGCCAATTACAGGACAAATATGGAATCAGAACAAGATACACTGTTTGGTGTGGAATAGTTGTGTCTTGGAAATGGCTGAGTCGTCACTGAAGCAAGTGATATGGACTATATGTTGTTGCCCAGGAGACACCTTTCCACTGAATGAGTACATACTGGGAATGGGTGACAAAAGGGATTAGGTCAGTTCAGAATTGGGGCAGCATCTTTCTTGTTGCCTCACACTTCTGTAAACGCTCCTGTAACATATTTCAAAGTGCAGAAAGCAGATGCCAGTTTTGCTAATACCATGTTCATTACTAGTGTTGTTGTTTAGTCATGTCTGACTCTTTGGGACCCCATTTGGGATTTTCTTGTCAAAGATACTGGAGTGATCTGCCATTTCCTTTCCCACTTCATTTTATGGATGAGGAAATTGAGGTATACAGAGTTAAGTGATTTGCCCAGGGTCACATAGCCAGTAAGTATCTGAGGCCAGGATTGAACTCAGTGATGAGTCTTCCTGACTTCACACCTGGTACTCTATCCACTGCTGCCTCAGTACTAGTAGCACTGGGCAACAGGGAAGTACAATTTCAACTGACCTTGTGTATATTTCTTTTTTAAAAAAATTTTTATTGAATTTTTTGTTTTTCTATCACTTTGATTTCCCTTGTGTGCCCCTATCCCTCCTGGTAAATCATCCATTATAACAAGTATTTTTTAAAAAGGAGGAAGAAGAGAAAAACGCTCAGCAAAATTGATCAATATGACAAAAACTCGACATTATATACAATAGTTCGCACTTGTGGATCCTCAGTTCTGCCAATCAGTTAGGGGGAGGTGTCTTCTCATATTTCTTCTTTGAGGCCAAGCTTATTTTGCAAAATTCATTTTCTATTATTGCATGGTGGTTATTTTTTTTCCACCTGGATTATAGTAATTGTGTATATCCTTTTATTGACTACTTACTTCATTTTGCATCAGTTCATCTTCCCTATATTCATCATATTCATATATTCTTTTATCACAGTAATGTTTCCATTATATTCAGATAATTATATATCTTTCAATAAATATCTCTAATGTTATAATAATTGTTGTTCTCATAGAGACATTGTAATATGTCTTGTAATATGTCCCAAGTTCCATCAGGCTAATACAGATTGGTATTTGAAAAAATGAGAAAGATAAAGTCTTTTTAAAAAGTGGGTTGGAGACCCTAATATGTGTCATTGCAATGAAATGGGAGCACCAAAGGTTAATATCCCGGATAATGAGAAAACCATGGATTTTAGCTGGTCCTATTATACTCTCGCCTTGTCAAATTACATATTGAATATATGCTTCAGTTTCAGGTTCTGCATTTGGGTAGGGGATTGATAAGCTGGAGTATGTATAGTTGAATGTGACCAGGATAATTAGGGGACTGGCAGATGATGATATAACATATGATGATTGGTTGTAGGAATTGGGGATATTTAGCCTAGAGAAGAGAAAACTTAGAGGAAGATGGTAGCTGTCTTGAAGGATCTGAAGGACTTTTATGTGGAAGTGGGTTTAGGTTTTTTCTGCCTAGGCCCAGAGGCAAAAACTAAGAGCAGTGGATAGAAGTGAAGAGGCAAATTTGGGCCTGATGTAAGGACCAAACAGTACAGCAATTGGAGCTATTTGAAACTGGGCTGCCTCAGGAGATAGTACACATCCATAACTAGATGTCTCAAAGCAGAAGTTGGATAGCCACTTGTCTAGAATATATATGAAAAGATCCTCATGGGAAAGATCCAACTCTCTTTTCCAAGCACACTTTCAATTCTGAGACTATGTGATTCCTACTCTTGGAAACCAGTCCTGCATGTACATTGGATTCATTGGTACTCCACCTGGGTCTGTCATGTATATCAGGAAGATTACCTGGCTTTTCTGGAAGATGCATTTCTTGAATTTTCAATATAAGCCATGGTAAAGCAACAGGACTAACCGGTCTTTCTCAGACCTATGCAATGTACTCTCTTTTACACCAGAAAAGGACCTAAATGGAATACAAGTAGACTAGAGACAGTGAAATAAGACCATTTGCCAATAGTTCACTGACTAAATGTTAAAGGTACATTATACAATCTGTTATCTTGGATAACAAACTCTTATTAGAGAAATTTACCAAGGTATTTTCTCATTCAATTGCTTTTCTTCTTATCCTAGGCACATTAAATTTGTTCAAAAGTTTTTTAGTTTTAAGTAACAAAAGTTACCTATTTTATTTTTGGTAATTACATTATTTAAGAATATATCTCCTACCTATCGCAGTGAATTGAATGTATAATAGTCATTTGTATGCTTTAGTAGATGATCCCCATATACTTAATGCATTTTGTAATTTTTTTGAATGTGATTTCTCTTTTTATTATTGCCTTGTTATTTTGTTTTTGTTACATAGAATGAATAGAGTGGTATAATGGTAATGGGATTTGAAGATCTTCCATGGCCTTTGTATTGGCAAGCTAACAGGTACTTAGCACTTAATTTCAAGTTCATGATTGTGTTAAGGATTAAGACCCAGAACTTGTGAATCCCACAGTGGTGGGATGAACTTGCTGAAACAGCAGAAAGGGGTGGGGCAGGGAGGAGCTAATAAGAGGCCCAGGCTGGAGAGGGAAGAGATTTTGAGAACAGAACTGGTGGTGGAAGAACTTCTTGTGAGAGCCAGCCAGAACTTCTGCTGAGGACTTTCAGGAGGGTAGAAGTTGAAGCTATGCAATGTAATATCATTCTGATCTATAAGTGAACACACATGAGATACCAGGAGCATGTCCTGGTGTGTGTATATCCCTAGTACCTTTCTTACTTGTAGGGGATGCTTATTAATTACTTGTGAATTATACTGATAAACTGGGGATTCTTAACGTGTAGAAGATAAGACTTTTTTTGGGAGGGGGGATAGATATGGGCTTATAACCAAGACTTCAAGTAATACTAGCTAGCATTTATATAACATTTAAGGTTTGCAAAGCACTTTATAAATGACATTTCATTTGATGCTCACATCAACCCTGGGAGGCAGGTGCTATTATTATCCTAATTTTACAGATGAGAAAACTGAGACAGACCGAAGTTGTGACTTACCCAGGATCATACAACTAATAAGTATCTGAAGACAAATTTAAATTCAGGACTGCTTAACTCTAGGTCCAGGACTTTATCTAACGCACCACCTAATTGCTTAATGTTTGAGGGACTATGTTAAAGGGGGAATTAGTATTATTCTACATGATTCCATAAGGCAGAATTAGGACCAAAGGGTAAGGAGGAATATTTTTTGTCTCAACATGAGGAAAATATCCTAATCATTAGAGCTGTTAAAAATAGAATTGAAGAATTCATTCTTAGCCAGTTTTCCATCACTAGAAGTATTCAGGGAGAGAAGTTGAATGAGTTATAGGAGGAAATAGACAATAAAACTATACTAGTGGAGGACCTCAACTTTCTCCTCTTAGAACTAGATTAATCTAAAAAAAACAAACAAGAATGTTGAGGTGAATAAAATTCTAGAAAAGTTAGATATGATAGCTCTGGAGAAAATTGAATGGGAATAGAAAGGAATATACCCTTTTATCATCAGTACAGGGCATCTACACAAAAATTGAGCATGTATTAGGACATTACAACCAAATGAAGAAAAGCAGAAATAATAAATACATTCTTTTCAGATCATAATGCAATTAAAATTACAATCAATAACAGGCAATGGAAAGATAGATTAAAATTAATTGGAAACTAAATAATCTAATCCTAAAAAACAAGTGGGTCGAAGGACAAATCATAGAAACTATTGGTAATTTCATTATAGAAAATGGCAACAAATCAACATACCAAAATTTATGGGATGCAGTTAAGCAGGACTTAGGGGAAAATTTATCCCTCTGAATACTTATATAAATGAAATAGTGAAAGAATAAATCAATAAGTTGGGTATGCAATTAAAAAAGCTAGAAAAAGAACAAATTAAAAATCCCCAATTAAACACCAAAGTGGAAATCCTGAACATCCAGGCAAGAGTTGGGTGAATCCCAGGAGGAAGTTGGGAGTGCTGTCTACCTGTGAATTCAGGCAAGAGTTGGGAGTGTGGAAGAGGGCCTGTGGAGTTTGGAAGTCAGCCTCAATTTAAGATGAAAGGACATTTACTTGGGTACTTAGTGCTGACTGATGAAATTATGACTTACTGTGACCTAGGGGTGGATGGCCTTTGTACTTTCCACTGTCCCTTAAGGATGATCAGTTTAAGGATGATTATCTCTTAAGGATGATTGGAAGCCAGCCTCAAGTGAAGATGAAAGAAGACTTTTACTTGGGTACTCAATACTGATTGATGAGATTGTGACTTACTGAATGATATGTTTTACTTATGACTATATGGCCACAACATGAAAGAAGACTTTTACTTGGGTACTCAATACTGATTGATGAGATTGTGACTTACTGAATGATATGTTTTATTTATGACTATATGGCCACCTTAGTATTAAGTTGTTATGTTATATTGTTGTGAATGTTTTGTTTTAGTTTCTTGCTGAATAAATAGAGAGTTCACTATACTATGTGATCAGAATCTTAATTCACAGCAGCTGTCCTCAGGAGTGCTACTCGTGATTGGCTTTATACAGGAGTAGAATAAAGATGCTAATTATCAGCTCTATTATTCAAATTGTACTAGAAATGTAAACTATAGCAATGAGAAGAAAAAGAACTTGAAGGACTTAGAATACATAGTGAGGAAACAAAACTATCACTCTTTGCAGAAGGTATAATGGTATACTTAGAGAATCCTAGAAAATCAGCTAAAATTGCATGAAATACCTAATTTTTCTTTTTCTTTTTTTCTTTTTTCTTTTTTCTTTTTTCTTTTTTTTTTTTAGCAAATTGCAGGATACAAAACAAACCTACATAAATCATCAGCATTTAAAAATATTGCCAACAAATTCCAGCAGCAAGAGAAATTCCATTTAAAGTAGCTGTAGACAATATAAAAGTCCACCTGCCAAGACAAACCCAGGAATTATATGAACACAAATACAAAACACCTTTCACAAAAATAAAATCAGATTGAAACAATTGGAAAAATATCATTTGCTCATGGGTAGACTGAACCAATATAATAAAAATGATAATGCTACCCAAATTAATCTCTTTATTCAGGGTCATACCAAACTACCAAAAATTATTTTATAGATCTAGAAAAAATAACAATTCATCTGAAACAACAAAAGTTCGAGGATATCAAGAGAAATCAATCAATAAAATGTGAATGAAGGTATTCTAGCCACGCCAAATCTCAAACTGTATTATAAAGTGATAATTATCAAAACAATTTGATACTGTCTAAGAAATAGAGTGGTGGATCAGCAGAATAGATTAGGTACACATCACATTATAGTAAACGATCATAGTAATCGAGTATATGTTAAACCCAAAGATCCAAGCTTTTAACAGAAAACTCATTATTTGACAAATAGGAAAAACTGGAAAACAGTATGGCAGAAACTAGGCATATCTCATAACTAGACATCTCACAGTATACCAACATAAGGTCAATATGGATACATGATCTACATATATAGGATGATATCATAAGCAAATCAGGAGAGCATGTAATAGTTTATTTGTCAGATCTGTGGAGAAGGGAAGAATTTAGGACCAAAAAAAATACAGAGAGCATTACGGAATGTAAAATAAATAATTTTGATTACATAAAATTTAAAAAGGTTTTTGCACAAATAAAACCAATGCAACCAAAATTACAAAGGAAGCAGAAAACAGGGAAAAAATTTATAACAAATAGATAAAGGCCTCATTTCTCAAATGTATAGAAAACTGTGTCAAATTTATAAAAAAATACAAGTCATTCCCCAAGTGATAAATGGTCAAAGGATATGAACAGGCAGTTTTTCAGATGAAGAAATTAAAGCTATCTATAGTCATATGAAAAAATGCTCTAAATCACTATTGATTAGAGAAATGCAAATTAAAACAACTCTGAAGTACCCCCTCACACCTATTAGAAAATGTTGGAGGGGATGTGGGAAAACTGGGACACTAATATACTGGTGGAGGAGTGTGAACTGATCCAGGCATTCTGGAGAGCAATTTGGAACTATGCCCAAAGGGTTATAAAACTGTGCAGACTCTTTCATCCAGCAATACCAATGATAGGTCTATATTCCAAAGAAATAAAAAAAGGAAGAGGAACTTTTTTGTATAAAAACATTTATAGCAGCTCTTTTTGAGTTGGCTAAGAATTGGAAATCAAGTGAATGCCCATCAGTTAGGGAATGCTAAACAAGCTGTGGCTTTTGATTGTAATGGAATATTATTGTGGTATAAGAAATTACAAGGCTCTCTTCCAGGGGGCGGAGTCAAGATGGTGGCATAGAAGCAGAACTCCATGAGCTCCCCCCATAACCACCTCAAATACCCATAAAATATGACTCTAAACAAATTTTGGAGCTCCAGAACCCACAAAAGGATAGAGAAACAAAGCTCCTGCTGAAGGCAGCCTGGCAGGTGGATGGGAAGGATTCATCACAGCACGCTGGGAGCCAAGCCCTGACCTGCCACGGTTTTAGCTCCAAGGAGGCCAGGACAAGCTGCAGCTGGAGCATTCAGGAGAGTGGATCACTGGCAGCTGTGGTAGTTTCCAGAATTCTCAGCCCATAAGAGCAAAGTGAAAGGTCAGTGGAACTCAGCTAAATTTGGGGGAGAGGAGTGGGTCCAGCCATCTACTCCCAGGGCAAGAAGCAGCTGAAGCAACCTCCATGTGGCTACTTCAGAGCTTGTGGCCTGGAGATTGCAGGGGGGCAAAGTGACCATTCAGAGGCTAAGTGCTCCTGCCTTAACCTGCCTGGATCGGGATCGAGGTCTTGGGCGGTCGTCCTGAGGTGCGTGACCAGTGAGCCAAAGCTGGTGGGGGCTGTAGAGATGGTGGTCTCCTAATAGCTCCAGCAGCTGTGAAAACTCCAGCAATTTGGGACAAACCTCTTCCCTCTGAAAGCAGAGTTCTACTGAGCCCAAAAGTCAAGTAATTGACTGGCAACATGAGCAGGCAAAGGAAGAAAAGCAAGAACAGCAATCCAACTTTAGATTCCTTTTTTGGGGACAAAAAGGATCAAAGCATGGAATGGGAGGAAGACAACACAGAACTCTTGGACCAAAAACTTCCAAGAAAAATGTA
>CM053588.1:135553307-135568569 GCA_028646515.1 Pseudochirops corinnae | reverse complement strand
CTTCCAAGAAAAATGTAAACTGGTTACAGGCCATAGAGAAGCTTAAGAAGGATTTTGAAAACCAAATAAGAGAAGTGCAGGAAAAATTGGGGAGAGAAATGAGAATGATGCAAGAAAATCATGAAAAGAGAGTCAACAACCTGACTGAAGAAAATAGCACCTTAAAAAAATAGATTAACTCAAATGGCGAAAGAGGCCCGAAAAGCCAATGAGAAGAAGAATGCCTTAAAAAGTTGAATTTTCCAGTTGGAAAAAGAATCTCAAAAGCTCATGGAAGAGGATAATTCCTTCAGAATTAGAGTGGAGCAAATGGAAGCTAATGACTTTGTCATAAATCAAGATACTATTAAACAGATCCAAACAAATGAAAAAATAGAAGGCAATGTGAAATATCTCATTGAAAAAAAACACTGACCTAGAAAGTAGATCCAGGAGAGACAATTTTAAAATTATTGGACTACCTGAAAGCCATGACCAAAAAAAGAACCTAGAAATCATCTTTCAAGAAATTGTCAAGGAAAATTGCCCTGATATTTTAGAACCAGAGGGCAAATTAAAAATTGAAAGAATTCACCAAGCACCTCTTGAAAAAGATTCCCAAAAGAAAACTCCTAGGAATATTATAGCCAAATTCCAGAGTTCTAAGATCAAGGAGAAAATATTACAAGCTGCTAAGAAGAAACAATTTGAATACTGTGGAAACACAATCAGGATAACATAGGATCTAGCAGCTTCTATATTAAGGGAATCAAAGGGCCTGGAATATGATATTCTGGAGATCAAGGGAGCTAGGATTAAAACCAAGAATCACCTACCCAGCAAAATTGAGTATAATGTTTCAGGGGAAAATATGGTCATTCAATGAAGTGGAGGACTTTTAAGCATTCTGCTGAAAAAATCAGAACTGAATAGAAAATTTGACATTCAAATACAAGAAGCATGAGAAGGTAAACATGGAAAAGAAATCATAAGGAACTTATCAAAGTTGAACTATTTACATGCCAACATGGAAAATGATGATTGTAACTTATGAAACTTTTTTCAGTATAAGGATAGGTGAAAGGAATATAAATGTATTTATATAATGTATACATACACATATGTCCATATAGGAAGGTATATATATATGTAGGAATACATATGTGAGTATTTGTATATATATGTACATAGAGAGAGAGCACAAGATCAATTGAATAGGAAGGGATGATATTTTAAAAGGTGAAATTGAGAGGTGGGACAGGAATAGAATGAGAGGAGACAGGGAGAGACAGAATGGGGTTAATCATCTCATATAGAAGAGGCAAGGGATAACTTACAATGGAGGGGAAGAACAGAGAGGCAAAAGGGAATGGGTCAACCTTACTCTCATTGAATTTAGCTTAGGGAAGGGACATATACTCTAAATTGGGTATCTTGCCCTAAAAGAGAGTAAGGGGGAAGGGCATGAGAGGGGGTATGATGGAAGGGAGGACAGGTTGGGGGGAGGGTTATTAGAAGCACACACTTCTGTAAAGGGACAGACAAAGTAGAGAATAGAACAAGTGGGGGCAGGATAGGAAGGAGGGAAATATAGTCAGTCTTTCACAATATGTCCATTGTGGAGATGTTCTGCATAACTACACATGTATGGCCTGTATTGAATTGCTTGTCTTTCCAGTGGGGGTGGGTGATGAGGGAGAAGGGAAAGAATCTAGAATTTAAAGTTATAAAATCAAATGTTAAAAAAATATGAATATATTATTATTATTATTATTATTATTATTTACATCCAACTGGAAAATAAGATATACAGCTACTGGGATAGGGAGATCCATCTGGGCCTACCGGAAAGTCAGAGAGGTGATGGGGGAGGGTATAGGAGAGAGCAGATTGGGGGAGGGGGTATACAGTAGTATTGCTATTTTTGGGTGGTAGGTAGGGGAAAGACAGGGAGAAAATTTGTAACTCAAAATCTAATGGAAATGAATGAAAAAAATAAACAAAAGTTAATTAAAAAAAAAGAAATTACAAGCAGGATGATTTCAGAAAAACCTGGAAAAACTTACTTGAACTGATACAGAGTGAAGTGAGCAGAACCAGAACATTATACACAGTAACAGCAGTATTGTACAATGAAGAATTGTGAATAACTTAGTTCTTCTCAGCAATACAATGATATAAGACAATCCAAAGGACTAACAATGAAGCATACTATCTACTTCAAGAGAAAGAACTGATACTTTCTGAATACAGACTGAAGCATACTATTTTTTACTTTCATTATTTTTTAAAAATTTGAGTCTTCTTGTACAAAATGACTAATATGAAAATTTTTTACATGATTGCATATACATAAACTATATTGAATTGCTTACTGTCACAGGGAAGTTGAAGGGATAGAATTTGGAACTCAAAACTTAAAAAAAAATGTTAAAAAATTGTTTTAAGATGTAATTGTGGAAAATAAAATATTACGTATAAAAAAATAAAAATGGGATCTCCTGCCTACCTTTTCCCTTAGATCAAGCTTTGGCTCCAAGAGAAAATAAAGGAAAGCTTCAGAGGAAATTGTTGCTTTTTCTGGATGTTTACAGTCTTCTAGTATGTTTATAATTCTTGGTGTGCAGTTAAAGTCTGAGTTAAAAAAAAAATAAGAGGGGACAATGCAAATTTCACAGTCCAGAGTGTAAAATATAGACCCCCTGGAGAACCTAATGTCTTTGACTGTGAAAGCATCTGCCTTTATGTTCTGATTCAAGTCTTGAGATCTCTGAACCTAGAATAAATCCCAGTGTCTTCTATCATCTGCTATCTGTGGTAACATTAATGGGAGTGTACCCTCTATGGCCAAATCACAGTCAGAAATTGCAATTCTTCGCTAAAAGTTTCTCCTGGAGTAGCTCAGAGGAGCTCTATTTTCTTGTAACTTTAGCCTAAATCAGAACACATCTGTTACCATATATATTACCATAGTCACTTCCCTTACAGGACTCTGGGAGTAAAGAAACAATAAGACGAAATGCCTTATTTGGCAGAAGGAGGGTAAGTATTCATAATGATATAATAGCTAACATTTATATAATGCTTACTATGTGCCAGGCATTGTGCTAAGCACTTTACAATTATAATTTCATTCGATCCTCATAACCCTGGGAGATAGATGCTATTGTTATCCCAATTTTACAGGTGAAGAAACTGAGGCAAACAGAGGTTAAAATGACTAATCCATGGTCACACAGCTGGCAAAGTGTCTGAGCTCATATTTGACCTCTGATCTTCTTTTCTCCAAGTCCAGTACTCTATCCATTGTACCAACCACAACCTCACATCCATGGGATTCCAAGGGCAAATATTGCTTTAGTTTCTATGTACTTTTCCACAAGGGTGGAGCCTCAGTAGCAAATCCTAGTTTCCAGGCAATCTTTCTGCATGAACAAAAAGGAGGCATTATATAGAAAGAAGCTAGTGTGATGGACCTGAAGTCTGGAAGTCCTAGATTCAAAATCTTATCTCTGAGACATTTTCTCTGTATGGTCTTGGTAAGTCATGTAATTTCACTGAGACTGAATTTTCTTGTCTGTAAAGTGAAGGGACTGGTTACCTCAGTGGAATGTACCTGTGGTCCCTCCCTCCAGGGGAGGATGAGGCTGGTGGATGACTTGAATACAGGAGTTCTGTTCTGCAGTGGGGCTAAAGCCAGTTGGGTTTCTGTGTTGTCTGGCACATATATGGTGAACTCCCAAGAACAGGGGGCCACCAAGTTGCCTAAGGAGAGGCAAATTGGCCTAGGTGAGAAAAATAAAGTAGGGAGCTCCAAGTTTTCATGTTGATTAGTAGTGGTACTGGGCCATGAGTAGCTGTTGTACTTCAGCCTATGTGAAAGAAGGAGATGCAGTCTCCACTCCTCCCCCCCACCAAAGGAGTTGTAATAGATGGTCTTTAAGGTCCCTTCCAGCTCTCAATCTGTGATCCTATAATCTCAGAGATCCTACTTCAATATTTTTTAAGATGAGGCCATTTGTTTATGGGCCTCTCCCTAGTAGAATCTAGAAGAAGGGAGTTGAAAAGCTATGAGTAATCTCACTGCACAGCAGGTTATAGCTTGGGAAGGGCGTCATTGCCTCTTCATCTAGTGTAGTGTTCCAATAGTCTTAGAGACAGCTGGATGGTGCAGTAGACAGAGTGCTGGGCCTGTAGTCAGGAAGATCTGAGTTCAAATCTAGCCTCAGGCCAATCAGTTTTTTGACCTTGGGTGTCACTTAACTTCTTTGCCTCAGTTTTCTCAGCTATAAAATAGGGATGATATTAGCACCTACTTCCCAAGTTTCCTGTGAGGATTAAATGATTTATATTTGTAAAACTCTTAGCACTGTGCCTGGCCATAGTAGATGCTTAATAAATGTTTGTTTCCTTCCTTTCTCTCTCTCTTGTTTTCTTCTTGCCTACCTGCCTTTGCCTAACTCTGAAGACGTATTCAAAAGCTTTTTATGGCAACTATTTGGCTTATGGAAACTTTTACAGAGAGTAGTCAGAGTAGGAAATCTTTGTGACAACAGTGGGTCCAGGAAGGGACTGGGCTAAGGATCTTCCAATGTAATGGCAAACAAAGTAGGACTTGGCTGCTTGTTTCAGCTATTCAAGTGTCTTTGAGCCTCACCTTTGATTGTATCGAGTCTCTTTTGGAAGCAATATACATTATGTTGCCCTTAATAGGTCTAAGGGAGTTGGAAGATCTTCCCTGCTCTTAATAGGCCTAAAGAATTTTGAAGATCTTCCCTGCCTTTAATAAGCTTAATGTAATCACATGGAACTCATGGTGGGAGGAACTTGCCTGAAAGAGCCGAACAGGAAGGGTAGAACAGAAAGGAGAATAATAGAGAAAAGCTCAAGCAGAGCTGGGAGTGAGCAGAGCTAAGAAAAAGAATGTTTGTGAGGTCAGAAATCTGTCGTTCTGTCTGTGCTGATGTTACTTTGTCAGACAGAAGCATTCTGTATTTTGAAAGAGGTCTTTACTATTCTTACAGAAATCCAGTTACAGAAGTCCTAAAAGAGGACTTTTACTGTTGATTTGTGTTTGAGTTCTCAGACAGAAGCCTTGTTTGTTGATTTGTATTACTTTGTCAGACAGAAAATGAATTGAGATGATAGTTCCAGTAATGTGTATAAATATTGTTGTAGCTCTGTTAAGATTAATGTGTGTAAATATTGTTGTAGCCCTGTTAAGCTTTGTCTTCCTAGAAATAGAAACTGTGAAGGGCTTGGAGTAGAGAAGTCCCTCTGAGCTGAGATATAGAACAGGAGGGAGAGCTGCCTACTTGTGAATCCAGGCAAGAGTTGGATGAATCCAGGCAAGAGCTGGGAGTAGTCAGCTCATGGAAGAGGAGCCAAGGGGTTGGAAGCCAGCCTTCAGTCAAGATGAAAGAAGACTTTACTTGGGTACTCTGTATTGACTGATGAGGTTGTGACTTACTGTGACCTAGGGGTGGATGGTGTTTGCACTTTCTGTTACCCCTAAGGATGATTGGAAGCCAGCCTTGAGTCAAGATGTGAAAGAGAACTTTACTTGGTGTATCAATGATGCAGTATTCACAATGCCTACAGTAACTATAAGTATGCTTATAGAGTTATTAATGACAAAATGTAACAGGCTCTCTACATGGGAAATATAACTAGAACATTTATTCAAATACCAGAAAACTGAGTCCCAAAACCAGAAAGTCAAAGCCAACACAGTAGTTATGAAGTTTGCACATGCAGTTAATGTGGTAAATTATTCTCACATTCTCAAGCCTTCAAAACAGGACAGGCTACCTCAGGCAAAGATCCTCCTTTCCTTATGCAACTGCTCAGTGTTCAGACAGTTTGCTTCCAGCAGCTCTGGTCCCCTGCAGTTCCTGTCCCTGGCAGTCCTCAGTAGGAGTCCTTAGCAGAGATTCGGGCAGGCTCAAAGAAAAAGGAGTTCATGCCACAACCGCTGCCACTGCCGCTGCCTCTGCCACTACTTCAGTCACCACAGCACAGACGCAAACTTGGCTCTGGCTTTCTCTTGCTCCACCCCTTCCTGCTACTTCAGCAAGTTCAAGGGGCATGGAAGATCTTCAAATCCCAGTGTCATTAGACTTGGATACTGTGTATGGATTGAGGAGACTGTGACTAACTAATTGATATGTTTTGTTTAAGACTACGTGGCCACCTTAGTAATAAGTTGTTAGGTTATATTCTTGTGAATGTTGTGCTTTAGTTTCTTGAATGTTTTGTTTTGGTTTATTGATGAATAAATAGAGACTTCACTATACTGTGTGATTAGATCATTAAAGTTATTTGTAGCAGCAGTCCTCAGGAGAGCTGCTCATGATTGACTTTACATCCAATTTATTTCATTCATTCATTCAAGAAGCATTTATTGCTTATTCTGCATCAATCAATAAGCCTGGGCTCCTTAAGGATAATCTTTCTATAAATTTTGTTTATACTGGCCTGATCCTGAAAAACTATTACAAACTTCTTTATTTCTATAAATAAATCTATAGCTCATATGTTTGGAACTTCTTTAACATTGTTGGTTAAATTTATGTGGAAGTCACATATAATGTACCTTTTGATTTCCATATTGGATTTTAGTCATTTCGTTGGTTCCATCTAGAGATAAACTACTTTTGGTTACATTTGACAAATCCACTAGTATACACCTATTATTAGATTTTACTGTTGCTTTATGAATTCTATTTATCTTAAAAGTAGTTCTCTACATTTTAATATGTTTATTATATACTCTCAAAGTATCTAGTTATTTTTATCTTTTTGACAAGGATATGCTAGTCCTATAGTGACTTCAAGTCCTAGTTCTATAGTTGTCATGAGTCTTATCATTCCTTAATATCGTGTAAGTTTATGTTTGGACACCATTTAAATCCATTGTCATTTTACTGTGCTGTAAGTGAATATTGATAGGTATTGCTCAATGTTAACTTCTTTAAATTCAGTCTTCTGTTAAAATTTGACTTCAGGATGCCAGCTTTTTCCTCAGTAATTTATGTGTGATGTGTATTACCTGGAGAAGGCCAAAGAATTTAACAGTATTGATTTGATCCATTGGTTTATTTGATCTCAAATTTCAATCTTGTAGCTTTCTCACAAAACCCTATAAAGCAGGTACTATTATTATCCCATTTTACTTGTGAGAAAACTAAGGCTGAGACAGGTTAAGTGATTTGTCCACATTGCATAAATAGTAAGTATCTGAGAAGGGATCCGAACTCCAGGCAATAAATAGAGTTCAGGGCCTGGAGTCAGGAAGGTCTAGGTTTAGGAGTTGTTTGCATAGAGTTAACTGCACCCATAGGAACTAATGAGATCCTCAAGTGAGATAGTACAGATGGAAAAGAGAAGAGGTCCCAGGACAGTCTTGGAGGATACCCAGGCTTAGTTGGAATATCATGGATATAGATTTATCAAAGACTTAGAAGGAACAGACAAATCAATACTAATAAAGCCAATGGTACTGTCCTTGAATGCTATCACTCTTGGTTTTACTTAACTGTTGGCAGTGGTGTTGTAAATGCTAATAATACTGTTACTACTTCTCTTCATTCACCTTCCCCAACACATTACTCTCATTTTGTTGCCACCCTTATCCTTGGAGGCTGACGTATCAGTTATTTGTTTACTTGTTTTCTCTCAATTATATCACAAGCTTATTGAGGATAAGGTCTGGGCCATATTGATCCCCAAGATTTAGCACAGTGTCTTTCAAATAAAAGGTGCTTAAACATTTACTGAACTGACTTAAAGGAACAGAGGTTGTTTAGTCTGAAGACTCTTTTAGGTTGATATAACTTTATGAACACTTTGTTCAGATGTTTGAAGGTCGTGTCAAGAGGAATTAATGTTACTCTATGTGGCTCTACAGTGTAGAACAAGAGTCAATGGGTTGAAGTCATGCTTTAGTTCAATTTTTAGAAAAAAAACATCACCATTAGAGCCATCCCATAAAAACATCATAAGTGATTTTTTTGGCAATGAATTTCCCATTCCTGGAGGGGCTTAATCACAGGTCAGATTATGTCTTATTGAGACTGTTATGGAGTGAGTTTCTTCTGTTAATAGTTACTAGATTAGGTGATTTATGGAAGACCTCCTGAATCTAGAATAGGAATGGGATTAACTATTAGGTTAAGACTAACTTCCCTGAAAAAAAAGAGAAGGAATTAGAGGAGTCTATTCTCTGGTCTTCACTGGTAACTATGCAATCAAAATTTGATTAGAAGATTAACTCTCTATGGAGCCAATATAAGAACTGCATTCCTAAGGGTAGAAGGCATATTTATTATTTTTTCCTCCCTGAAGAGCCTATTCTCTTTGTGGACCCTAGGGGAGTTTTGATTCTGATCTCCAGACCTAGAATAAGTCCCTTGTGTTCTGTCATTTGCTATTATGGGAACAATAAAAAAGAATGGGCTAGTAAAGCCATACTTTGGAATTGTGCTTCTTAGCTCAGAATATCTACTACAGAATTTCAGAGACTAAGCTCCATGAGTAACTGAATTAGTACCTGTAAGTACATCTCTGTCAACTTCACCAAAGCCATTTTCCCCAAGAACCCAGGGAAGGAGGAGGCAGGAAAGCCCACTGCTGATGGTGTGAGCCAGAATGAGAGTGAATGTTAGTCTTTTCTGATTCTTCTTTCTAAAGCCATGATCATGGGATCACAGAGTTCTGTGGAAGCCACCTTCCCTGAGAGGCTGATTAAAGTGGATTGGTAAGTGTTCTGGAGAATATAGAGAGACAATTAACTTTATAGTTCATATAGAGCTTTATGTGCCAGAATGGGAGGGGCTCTTAATGGCAACCTGGTTCACAGGAATTCTCACTCTACAAGTATCTCAGAGAGCCTATTTCCTTATCCCTAAAACATGGCTAGTGGTTATGAGTCCCATCCTGACAAATTCCTGTATGGGGAGCTGAAGAGTTCTAGGTAGTCTCACTATACAACAGTAACTGGATTAAAAAGGGAACCATTGCTTCTCCCTCACCCTCTTGGTCTTCCAGTTCTTCCAGGCCTTACTTTGGAGGTAGAGTCAGAAGATTTTTTTTCTTGGCAACAGTTTGCTTCAGAGACTATTGTAGAGAACAGTCAGATCCATTGTCTATTCTGTTGGCAATAAGGGCAGGATTGATGGGGACAGAAGGGAAATGGATTTAGAGTCTCCAAGTGTATATCCCCAGTTTGTCAGCAGGGTAGGGAAATGTTTTCCCTTCTTATGTGGTTCTTTCCTGTCCCCACAGATCCTGTGCAGAGAAGAATGGCCATAGGAAATGACTCCTCAGTGACAGAGTTTTTTCTTGCAGGTTTAACGGACCAACCAGAGCTCCAGCTCCTTCTCTTTTTCCTGTTTTTGGGGATCTACGTGGTCACTGTGGTAGGGAACCTTGGTTTGATCACTCTGATTAGACTGAATTCCCATCTTCACACTCCCATGTACTATTTCCTCTTCAATTTATCCTTTATAGATCTCTGTTACTCCTCTGTCATCACCCCCAAAATGCTAATGATTTTTGTGTCAGAGAAAAATGTCATCTCCTATTCAGGATGCATGGCTCAGCTGTATTTCTTTTGTTTCTTTGGACTTTCTGAATCCTTGCTTTTGTCGGCCATGGCCTATGATCGTTACATTGCTATCTGCAATCCATTACTTTATACTGTCATGATGTCCTCTCGGATCTGCTCCCTATTAGTGTCTGGTGTCTATGTGTTGGGGTTTGCTGGTGCCATGACCCAAACCGGCTGCATGCTGAGACTGTCCTTCTGCAACAATAATATCATAAACCACTATATGTGTGACATACTCCCCATTCTGGAGCTTTCCTGCACTAGCACCTATATCAATGAGTTAGTGGCTTTCATTGTTGCCAGCATCGACATTGGAATGATCAGTGCCACCATTTTCACATCTTATGCTTTCATCTTCTCCACTATCCTTCGCATCAGTTCCTCTGGTGGCAGGTCTAAAGCCTTCAGCACTTGCAGCTCCCATATAATCACTGTTTCTCTTTTCTTTGGTTCAGGAGCTTTCATGTACCTGAAACCTTCTTCTGTTGGGTCTTTGGACCAGGGGAAAGTGTCCTCTGTGTTCTATACCATTGTAGTGCCTATGCTAAACCCTCTGATCTACAGTTTGAGGAATAAGGATGTCAAAATGGCCATGAGGAAAACCATGAGACAGAGAATGATCCCCTGAAGAGAACCAGGGTCAGTGTTAACAGGAGTTCTCACTTTTCTGTTGGCTTTATTGGAGTATCTTGTTGAAGGGATATTGACTTGAATGCTTCCCTTCCCACCATAGGAATATTTAACTATTCTTCTGAAACAGCTTACTTATGTCTTACAGAAGGGTTTATTTCCCAAAAATTTCCTAGGAAAGATCTTTTAATAAGTGTGCTTCTCTAGAAAATTTAATTCTGACTCTAGTGCCAGAAATTTTGTATAACTTTTCACAGACTGGTATGCAAGGAAAATTTTTAAAAAATTGCAAAGAGATAGGTGGTATAAAGTTTACAGCACATGTTATATTTCTCTTGGCTAAATGGTAACTGCTATAGGCAAACCAGGTAGCGTGCTGATGTCAATAAAAGGATCATATAATCTGTTCATTTTATTGGAGAATCTTTTTTCCTCAATAGGATATGGGGATTTTTACCCTTCTTCTCAAGCAGACCAGAGTTTTCATTAAAATTAAATTAATAGTATCATAGATTGAGAGGTAGTAAGGACCATAGAGATCAACTATTCCAACCCCTTAATTTATAAATGAGGAGCTGAAGCCCAGAGAGGTTAAATGACTTGCTTAGGAGTACAAAGCCACTGTGTGCCAAAGGTGAGACCTGAATCCAGATCTTCTCCACACTGAGGGTCATTCTCTACTACATCATGCTGTCTCACAAAAAATTGCAAAAGAAAAAAAAGATTCTCTTGAAATGCTTTTTAAAAAAATGTGCAGGGGTGGAGCCAAGATGGGGGTGTAGAAGCAGGAAAACTCTGTGAGCTCCCCCCATAACCACCTCAAATACCTATAAAATATGACTCTAAACAAATTTTAGAGCTACAGAACCCACAAAGTGACAGAGAGAAACAAATCTCCCATTGATGGCAGCCCAGCAGGTGGACAGGAAGGGTCCATCATACGGTGCTGGGAGCCAAGCTCAGCCCGACATGAACCCCTGGTTTTAGCCCCAGCGTGACCTCAACCAGCAATGGGCTTGAGTGGACTTCAGGAGACTGGATCACTAGCAGCTGTAGTGGTTTCCAGAAATATCAACCCATAAATGCCACAGACAAAGTAAAAGATCAGTGTGGAACTCTGTTGGAACTGGGCAGGGGGAATGGAGTGTGGTTTGGCTCCTGCCCCCAGAGTGAGAAGTGGCTGAGGTGCCACAGCCATGCTGCCACCTCCACGTAGCTGCTTCAGAGCTCCTGGCCTGCAGCTCATAGAGGGACCAAGCGACCATTCAAAAGGTAACCACTCTTGCTTTAACCCACCTGGATCTGGATTGAATTCGTGGGTGGTGGTCCTGAGGTGTGTGACCAGTGAGCCAGAGCTTGTTGGGGCAGCAGATAGGGCACCCAGCTAATAGCTCCAGCAGCTGCAAAAACCCCAGTGATTTGGGACAAAGCTCTCCTCTCTGGAAGCAGAGTTCTACTGTGACAAAGAGCTCAAAAGTCAAGTAATTGAGTGGCAACATGAACAAGCAAAGGAAGCAAAGCATGCACAGCAAATCAAATCTTACGTTCCTTTTTTGGGGACAAAAAGGATCAAAGCATGGAATGGGAGGAAGACAACACAGTCAGAACTCCTGCACCAAAAGCTTCCAAGAAAAATATGAATTGGTTACAGGCCATGGAGGAGCTTGAAGGGATTTTGAAAATCAAGAGAAGTGGAGGAAAAATTGGGATGACAAATGAGAATGATGCAAGAAAATCATGAAAAGAGAGTCAGCAGCCTGACTGAAGAAAATAACACCTTAAAAAAATAGATTAACTCAAATGGCAAAAGAGGCCCAAAAAGCCAATGAGAAGAAGAATGCCTTAAAAAGCCAAATTTGCTAGATGCAGAAAGAATTTCAAAAGCTCACTGAAGAGAATAATTCCTTCAGAATCAAAATGGAGCAAATGGAAGCTAATGACTTTATGAGAAATCAAGATACTATTAAATAGATCCAAACAAATAGAAAAATAGAAAGCAATGTGAAATATCTCATTGATAAAACCACTGACCTTGAAAATAGATCCAGGAGAGATAATTTAAAAATTATTGGATTATTTGAAAGCCATGATCAAAAAAGAAGCTAGAAATCATCCTTCAAGAAATTCTCAAGGAAAATTGCCCTGATTATTTTATAACCAGAGGGCAAAATAGAAATTGAAAGAATTCACTGATCACCTCTTGAAAAAAGATCCCCAAAAGAAAACTCCTAGGAATATTATAGTCAGGTTTCAGAGCTCCCAGATCAAGGAGAAAATATTACAAGCAGCCAAGAAAAAACAATTTGAATATTGTGGAAACACAATCAGGATAACATAAGATCTAGCGGCTTCTACATTAAGGGATTGAAGGGCTTGGAAGGTGATATTCCGGAGGTCAAAGGAGCTAGGATTAAAACCAAGTATCACCTACCCAGCAAAACTGAGTATAATGTTTCAGGGGAAAATATGGTCATTCAATGAAATAGAGGACTTTCAAGCATTCTTGATGGAAAAACCAGAGTTGAATAGAAAATTTGACATTCAAATACAAGAAGCAAGAAAAGCATGAGAAGGTAAACAGGGGAAAGAAATCATAAGGAACTTATCAAATCTGAACTATTTACATGCCTACATGGAAAAATGACAATTGTAACTTATGAAACTTTTCTCAGTATGAGGATAGCTGAAGGGAATATAAATGTATATATGTAAGCATACATATATATGTCTTTATGGGAGGGTATATGTGCATATAAATACATATGTGAGTGTGTGTATATATGTGTACAGGCATACATAAACAGAAGCCACAGGATCAATTAAATAGGAAGGGATAATATTTAAAAAATAAAATTAAGTGGTGAGAGAGGAATATAATGAGAGGAGATAGGGAGAGACAAAATAGGGTAAATTATCTCTTATAAAAGAGGCAGGGAAAACTGTTACAATGGAGGGGAAGAACAGGAAGGCTAAAGGGAATGAGTCAACCTTACTCTCATGGAATTTGGCTTAAGGAGGGAATAACATATGCACTCAATTGGGTATCTTACCCTACAGGAAAGTAGGGGGAAGGGGATAAGAGGGGGGATGATAGAAGAGAGGGAAGAGTGGGGGGGAGGGTAGTTAAAAGCACACACTTTTGAAAAGGGACAGGGTCAAAACAGAAAATAGAACAAGTGGGGGGCAGGATAGGAAGGAGGGAAATAGAGTTAGTCTTTCACAGTATATCCACTGTGGAAATGTTTTGCGTAACTACACATGTACAACCTATATTGAATTGCTTATCTTCCCAGTCAGGGTGGGTGACGAGGGAAGAAGGGAAAGAATCTGGAATTCAAAGTTTTAAAATCAAATGTTTCAAAAATTTTATTATTATTATCATTTACATGCAACTGGGAAATAAGATATACAGGCACTGGGATATGGAGATCCATCTTGCCCTACTGGAAAGTTGGAAGGGATATCGGGGAGGATATAGGAAAGAGCAGATGGGGGGAGAATGGTATTCAGTGGGATTGCTGTTTTGGGTTGGTGGGTAGGAGAAAGATGGGAAGAAACTTTGGAACTCAAAATATTGTAAAAATGAATGTTGCAAACGAAAAATAAACATAAACTTTAATTTCAAATAAATTAATAAATAAATCAGGCTAAAAAATGATTCATCTGCAGCATAGTTAATCTGCTGCTATTCATGATAATCTGATGTATTTCTTCAGATATATTTCTGTAGGCAGGAAAATCTTACTTTTCTCTTTATATTTTTTCCCTGCCCACTTAATAGTATTTTATTTTTCGAATTATATGTAAAGATAGTTTTCAACATTCATTTTTGTAAGATTTTGAGTTCCAAATATTCTCCTTCCCACCTTCCCTTCCTCCCTCCCCAAAACAGTGAGCAATCTGATATAGGTTATATGTGTACAATCATGTTAAATGTATTTCCACGGTAGTCATATTGTGAAAGAAGAATCAGAACAAAAGAGAAAAACCATGAGAAAGATAAAACAAAAAAGTGAAAATCGTATGCTTTGATCTGTACTCAGACTCCATAGTTCTTTCTCTGGATGTGGATAGCATTTTCCATCATGAATCTTGAAATTGTCTTGGATCATTGTACTGCTGAGAAAAGCTGTCTATCATAGTTAATCGATCATCACCACACAATATTGCTGTTGCTATGTACAATGTTCTCCTAGTTTTGCTCCCTTCACTCAGCATCAGTTCATGTAAGTCTTTCCAGGTTTTTCTGAAATCCACCTGATCATCACTTCTTCTAGCACCATAGTGTTCCATTACATTCCTATACCACAACTTGTTCAACCGTTCTCCAATTGATGGGTATCCCCTCAGTATCCAATTCTTTGCCACCACAAAAAGAGCTGCTATAAATATTTTTGTATGTGTAGGTCCTTTTCCCTCTTTTATGATCATTGGGATGCAGACCTAGTAGTGGTATTGCTAGATCATAGAGCACACACAGTTTTGTGCACTTTGGGCATAGTTCCAAATTGTTCTCCAGAATGGTTAGATCAGTTAGTTCACAACTGCACCAATAATTCTTTAGTGTTTCAAATTTCCCACATCTTCCCCAACATCTATAATTTTCCTTTGCTGTCATATTAACCATTCTGTTAGCTGTGAGCTGGTACCTCAAAATTATTTTAATTTATATTTCTCTAATCAATAGTGATTTAGAGCATTTTTTTCATATGACTATAGATAGCTTTACTTTCTTTGTCTGAAAACTGTGTTCATATCTTTTGACCATATGCCAATTGGGGAATGACTTGTGTTCTGATAGATTTGGCTCTGTTCTCTGTATATTTGAGAAATAAGGCCTTTATCAGAAACCCTGGCTGTGAAGCTTGTTTCTTAGCTTTCTGATTTCCTTCTAATCTTGCTTGCATTGGTTTTATTTGTGCAAAATATTTTTGATTTAATGTAATAAAAATGATCTGTTTTTTTTTATTTGCGCATTTACTTTTTATTTACAAGATTCAGTTCCACAATCACTTGAGTTTCAGATTTTCTCCCCTCCCTTCC
>CM053588.1:135534972-135552807 GCA_028646515.1 Pseudochirops corinnae | reverse complement strand
TTTTACATTTCATACTGTTCTCTATCTCTTCTTTGGTCATAAATTCTTCCTTTCTCTATAGATCTAACAGGTAAACTATTCCTTGTTCTCCTAATTTTCCTATAGTATCACCCTTTATGTCTGAATAATGTACCCATTTTGACCTTATTTTGGTATATGGTATGAGATGTTGGTCTATGCCCATTTTCTGCCATACTATTTTCAAGCTTTTCCAGCAGTTTTTGTCAAATAGTGAGTTCTTATCACAAAAGCTGGGGCCTTTGGGTTTATCAAACAGTGTATTGCTATAGTAATTTACTATGTTTTGTGTATCTAATTTATCCCACTGATCCACCATTCTGTTTCTTAGTACCAAGTAGTTTTGATACTTGCTATTTTATAATATAGTTTTAGATATGATATGGCTAGGTCACCTTCTTTAACATTTTTTCATTAATTCCCTTGATATTATTGACCAAGATAGATTTTTATCATTCCGTGTAGAAACAATAAAAATGATAAAGAAATAGAATTGAGTCAGGCACTCATTGTAGGAGATGTTGTTCTTCTCCGACAAGCATTTTGGGAGTGATGACAGTGGCATGACAAAGATAATGAAGGACAAATAACTGAGTAAATAGTATATGGGGGTATGAAGGTGGGAACTGAACCCAATCAGAGTGATTGTGCTCTAGTTTCCCACACCAGTGGCCACATAGATTCACAGGAATGAGAGAAAGAGGAGGAGCTTGAGCTTTGACTAGTCCGTTAGTCCTGCAAGGATAAAGTCAGTGACTGTGGAGTAATTTCCTGTGACCATGCTCTGAGTAGTATTTCTGGGGAGTTCTCAAAACTGATAAAATTCACTATTTTAGAACTTTCATTTTTTCTTTGAGTCTGTTCTCTTGGACATACCTAGAGCCTCATTATCTCACAGACCTGTGGGCTATTTAAATGCAAGAAAATACCATTGCTGCCTTTCCTTCTGAGCACAAGAACGAAAACTGTGGTGTTAGCTTAGACAATGCATCTCTCAGGGAAAGGGGATTTAGGGAAAGAGATCCTTCCAACAATTTTTTAAAAATACATTTTTATTGATTTTTTTTACATATCATAGCTCCCCTCCCCCCTCAGAGAATCATCCCATACAACAAAAAGCATTTTTAAAAATAAAGAGGGAAAAATGTAAATATATTCAGCAACAAGTATTTATTAAACACCTATGATGTACTAGACTATATATTAGGTAGGTTACTGGGCATTCAAAGACAAACATAAAAATAATCCCTATCCTCAAGGAGCTGACATTCTACTGGGAGAGAATGATGTATGCACAGGTAAGTAAATACAAAGCATATGCCAAAAATACAGAATGGTTTCAAGGAGGAGTGCTGAAGTGACCAGGAAGAGTATTGTGAGGGAGGCAGCACTTGAACTAAGCTTTGAAAGAAACTAAGGATTTCAAGAGGTAGAGGTGAAGATGGAGTAGATTCTAGGCATGAGAGATATTTTCTGGGAATATTTGAGGAAGCAAGAGTAGTTTTAGAAGGGAAAGATACTTTAGTTTAGCTCATCGTGAGCACTTTAATATTGAACTTTAAATAATAAACTCCAGTCACATGAAATGAATTCACTAAATATACATCTCAAATATCAATATGTATTCCAATAAATATTCATGTAACTAAATGCTGCCATGTTTTCTAAAATTTAAGTCATTATCAGAATATACTGGAATATATTTATCCTATTCCAATATGATATATTTGTCATATACTTATGTGATATATTTATCATACTCCAATTGTCATAAATAATTAGACAGTCTTTTATTTTTGCTTTTAAATTGGGTCCCTGGGAGACAATTTTTCACACAAGCATATTCTACTGAAGAACAATTTGTAAATAGGCAAATAATTAAAACACTTTCAAAATTTTAATTTGATGTATTAATTAAATCTAAATTGGTAAAATTCATATTGTCAATTTTTTAAATGGAATAAGTGCCATACTAAGCAAACCCAAAAAAGCAGTTCACATAAAATGAAATGGAATAAAATGACTTTATAAATATTTTACATAGAACACTTTATGTATTGAGTTTAAAGTAGAGACAAATCTCAAATTCTACCTAGAACAAAATAAAAAATGTATGTGAATGGAGGACAAGAGGGAAGAAGAGTGAACATTCTGTTCTAGAATTTATAATAACCAAACAGAGTAAAGTCCTATAGTCCTAAAATGTATCCTAGATCCTAGAACAGGTATGAGGGAACCTGTGGCCTTGAGAGCACGTATCCCTCTAGTTCCTCAAATGTAGCCCTTTGACTGAATCCAAACTTCACAGAACTAATTCTTTTATTAAGGGGACCTTCTAGCACCTAGAGGAATAGTTTTCAAAGAATATAGAAAGAAAGATAAGGAAGAGTCAGTGGCTTAATGTTCTGAAGGAGAACCTCAAAAGCTCTCAAAAATCAAACCAACAAGCTAACTCCTTCAAAGTATAGGCAAAGAGGAACTTATAAATAATTTCAACAAAAGCATCTATCTAAATCCAAGGAAGCCTCACATTCATGGAGATATACTAGAACCTTTTCTAATACATATGGGAGTGAAGCAAAGATGCCCACTATCCTCACTGTTATTGGCTATAGTTCTAGAAATGTTAACAACAGTAATGGGACAAGAGAAAGAAAGTAAAAGAATAAAGGTGAGTAGAGAGGAGATGGGACTATTCCTATAGGTTGACAATATGAAAGGTTGTTTAGAAAATTTTAGGGAATCAGCAAAGATACTAATTGAGACAATTTATAGCTTCAGCAAAGGTGCAGAGTACAAAATAAATCCTCAAAAATTAATAGTATTTCTTTACAAAAAGCAGCATAACAAAGGAAAATCCCTTTCCAAATAGCTACAAAATGCATGAAATATTTGGGGTTCACCCTCCCAAAGCACACAAAAGACTCGTATAGATTTAGTTACAACGTGCTTCTTAAAGAAATAAAGAACAACTTAAATAACTGGCAGAACAGTCGGTGCTCCTGGCTAGGCTGTAGCAATATAATAAAAGTGATTCCCTCATCTACCCCAGTCATGGAGATGGCAGATCCAGAGGTTCTACATGTTCATATTTTTGGACTTTTTCTTTGTATTACTCATAATGACACTTTTTCCTCTCTCAAAAAATACTATTTATGATATAGGATGACTCTCTGGTAGAGAGAGGGGGAGGGACACTTGGGATAACTATGGTGATTTAAGAAACAGAAAATAATAAAAATTTACTTTTAGAAAAAGAAAAATACATACTAAAACATAGATTACAATATTTTTGAATAAGTGAAGTTCCTTCTTCATGTAAAAACAACCACCTGCGTGCTAAAAATATATGTAAATTTCATCTTATTAGATTTTTGCCTACTGTTTTAGCCTGTCCAGATAATTTTGGATACAAAATCCGTCATTTGTCCTGTTAGCTATGCAGCCCAGCCTAATGTCAACTTTTATTTCATAAACATGACATCCATGCTTTCATATTCATCACTGATAAATGTTAAATGGAAGAGGGCTAAGGACAGATCCCTGTAGAACTTCACTAAAACCTTATCATCGTAATTCCATTAATCGTCATGCTTTAGTAGTTATTTTACCAAGTCTGGACGCATCTAATTGTGCAATCATTTAATCCATATCTTTGTTCCTTTTCCACCTGTAGACCATTAGGAATGTTAAATGATTCACTTATATTGAGGTATTCTATATTTGTGAAAATACCCATACTTATCCATCTAAAAATCAATTTCAAAAGAAAAAAAAGTTTGTTTCACATGTATTTTTCTTTAAAAAATCAATTCATTTTGCATCATGGTGACCATGCCTTTTTTAAAAAAAGTATTTTGAAACCATCTTTAATAATATGCTATACATTTTTGCTAGGAATTGATGCCAGTCTCACTGGTTATAATTTGAAATATTCATTTGCTAAAGAATTAAATTCAAACAAATTTAGTTCAATTCTAGAAGAAATTAATTCTTCTGTAAAAGGGCCAGCTATAAGCAGAGATGAAAAATAGACAGCTCCCCTAAAAATATCCCTTAATCCCTCTCCTTTGAAAGAGAAATGGCTTCTCCTGCTATCAAAAAAACGTACTGATTGTCTCACTTCAAAGTCCCCTCATGAGATCTGGTGAAGACACAAGAAAGGTTCTATATTGACTATGGACTTCTTGATCACAGATCACATTTCTTTGCTTTGCCAGGTGTGCTAAAGTCCTCTAAATGCTACGTTGGCTTAAGTCCCTGAAAAATCCCCAAATTCAGAGCTGAGTCTGGGCATTTCTTAACTTCCACTCACTACATTCTGTAATCTTTCCCCACAGAGAGGAATATACAATACCTACACATGTGTTGCATACAGAATCTTTTTGTTTTAATGTTACTAACATTTATGGATTGTACCCATTCCATGAGAGGTGTCTGTACCAAAGTAAAACTGTTAAGCAAAATTAACGATACAGTGACCTCATCTGAAAACACATGCAACATTTCCACATCTGTAATATCTCCAATCTCTATATTTTTAGATCATTTTAATTATCAAAAATCTATTTTTCTGTCTCTCTTCTCCAGCCCACTGGAAAAAAAAGAAAAGAAAATGTCTGGTAAAAAATATTCATTGCCAAGCAAAACAAATTCCCTCCTTGGTGATATATAAATGTGTGTGTGTGTGTATGTGTGTGTATGTGTGTACACAAACACATACACATATGCTTATGCTGTATACACATATATTATATATAATGTGTATATATGGTATGTGTATATGTAGGTATGCGTATGTGTGTCTCATTCTGCTCTCTAAATCCATCACTTCTCTGTTAGGAAGTGGATTGCATATTTCCTCATCAATTTTCTGGAGTCATGGATGGTCATCCGATCATTGGATCATAGTTCTTATAGCTTTAAAAGTCGTTTGTCTTTACAATGTTATTATTATTGTATACAATGTTCTTCTGGTTCTCCACATTCCATTCTTCATTAGTTTAGCAAAGTCTTCATAATTGTTCATTTCATAAAATTGATGTTGTAATGCAATTTTTTCATCTGGTTCTGTTCATGTCACTCTGCATCAGTTCATTTAAGTCTATGTCTCTTTAAAATCATCTCTTTCCTCATTTCTTGCAGCAAAATTATATTTCATTATTCATATTCCATAACTTATTTAGTTATTTCTCAGTTGATAGGCATTTGTTTAGTTTATAGTTTTTGCCATCACAAAAAGAGATGCCATAAATATATGTCCACATATAAAGTCTTTTTCTCTTTCTTTGATTTTTTTCAGCTATAAGTCTAGTAATGGCATATGAATATGTGACCTAGATATAAAAAGTCACATCATAAGCAAATTAGGGAAATATGAAGAATATTGCAGTGAAGGTCTCAAAAGAAGTTGGGTTTTTTTTTTCACTTTAACTGAAATAACAGATTGTGCAATGCACAACTATAGAAGGTTTGAGACAGGAGGGTCATGGAGTTGGTAAAAAGGGATATAAGAAAAGTTCTTGAACAACTAAGATTTACAGAAGATCACAGAAGAAAAAAAGAATGTTTATCTAAAATTAGCTTTTGTACAACCAAATTTAATAAAGCCGATTTCTGTGTGAAAAAAATCTTTGTATCATATTTCTCCGGGGAAGGTCTCATTTTCAAGATATGTAAAAATTTCTGTGACCATACATACAAGAATATACATAAACATATGTATATCTTTATATTTAAAATATATAAGAATAATAACCATTCCATAACTGATAAATGATGTAGGAGTATAATTGATCAGCTGTCAAAAGAAGAAACCTAGGATCTCTATAATTATATGAAAAATGCTCCATATTACTGCTGATTAGAGAAATGCAAAGTAAAGCAACGTTGAGCTTCTACTTCAAATGTATCAAATTTGTAAAGATGATGGAAAATTAAAATAATGAATATTGCAAGGACTATGGAAAAACAAACACTTTGATGCTCTGTGGGTACAACTAACATGGAAAGCAGTCTGAATTATACATTAAAAGTTCCAAAACAGTATATGCTGTTTAAGTCACCTTTACCATTGCTAGGCCTATACCCATATGGATTCATAGTCATCTGATAGTTTGGAGATTGAGATCCCCACATTCCCTAATTCCTTGATGAGTACTTATCTCACACAACTACTTCCAGTCCTGTCTTTATCAGCCCAGACCCATTTATTGCTTCATCATTTCACTCGGGCCAGATTAAGGCATCAGAAAGAAGTTTCATATGGCAATGCAGGACATTAGGGTCAGTGCTAGTGGAACCAGATACAGTAACTGGTCACACTGAGTGATAATAATGCACAATTGACAATGTGGGAAAATGGATATTACCCCTATTTTTACAACACCTGATTAGGCCTACAAGGGCTACAGTGAAAGTCTCAAAAGAAGTCGGGTTTTTTTTTCCACTTTAACTGAAATAACAGATTGTGCAATGCACAACTATAGAAGGTTTGAGACAGGAGGGTCATGGAGTTGGTAAAAAGGGATAAGCTAACAGAACTCAAACACACTGGGAATTAGTAGTCTGAGGAAACAGTAAGGTGAAGCTGGATTTCCATATTGGGCCTCCTTAGCTACTGCATGTACAGAGAAGAGATGCTTTTTCTTTTCTATCCTTTAGATTTTTCAAAACAGCTGAGCCCTTTTCTTTCTTTATTTTTGGCAATCCCAGAAAGTCACCTGCTAGTTTCAGGAACTCTTTTTTAAAAAAGTCTTAATATGACTAGAATTTAAAATAAATCTCTTTGAGTTCTTGTACCTGAGTCTTTAAAAAAAATAAAGTTTATGTTACCATTCTGTTAAAATTTTTCTAATAATTTCTAAAACAAAAATGATAATGGAGATTCCTACAAAAAGATGCCCTCTGTATGATAGCCAGAAACAATTCCTTCTCAGCACAGATTTTCCATAATGGGGAGCCAGCCTAGTGGCCATACTTCATAAGCCACAATAAGATGGAGCCTGATTCTTGAGCCAGGCTACTTTCCAGTAGCCTGGAAAACCAGCCACATAAGTGACAGCTGTTATATGCAGAGAACCCTTTCCAATGGTGAAAAATGTCCTTAGAAGACAATCTCTTCACAATACCATATAGGTGAAAATAGTGCATATGACATATGTGCAAGCAAATGTAAATCTTCCAGTAGCCCTATTCATCCATATAATAGTAGAGCTTAATGTACCAGAAGCTGTCAGCAGTCCTGGGGTTTCCTGACTTTACATGAACCTCTAGGGTACTCTTTTAAACAGAGAATCTCTGATTTGAAGCAAATCTGAAGGTTGTTCTCAGACTTGCATAGAACAAAGGTAACCTTTGTCTACTACTTCAATGAACTTTGGGCTTATAGGTAGGACCTGAGGACGCCAGCACAGTTTGGGAGAGTTACTGTTATATAAGTACAATAACTCTATCAAATATTTATTCTGGCTAAAAGTGTTCTCTCCCAATTAAATTTTCCTCGAGCATAGTATCTAGATCAGTGTTGTCAAAATCAAATTGATGTGGAGCCACTAATTCATACATAGGGATCCCCGTGGGCTATGTATTGACTTAGTATCAAATTATAATGTAATCTATGTTTTGTTGTATTTTTAATTATTTTGTAAAATATTTCCCACCTACATTTTCATCTGGTTCCTGCCTCATGGTAGTGTTGCAGACATGCAGTGGTATGTTTGACACCTCTGGTCTCCATCTCCCCTTTGCTCCTATGACATTCTATTTTGTCAAACTGTGTACACATGATATTCTTTCTCCTCCTCACCACTTCCTTGCCTTTGCAAGTAGACAAGGTCCTTAAGAGCTAGAGTTGGGTTAATTGTGGTTTTTCTATCCTAGGACAATTCCTTATACCCATTAAGGGCTAAATATTGGTATTTAGATTTCATTTAGATTGAACTGAAAAGCAATTAAAAGAAATAAAGGGACCAAAAGTCTGACCAGAAAAATGAACAAATAGATAATTGAAACATACATTAGAAATAAAGCAACAATAATAGTATTTATATATCCCTTGCTATGTGCCAGGCACTGCACTAAGTACTTCACAAATATTATCTCATCTGATCCTCACAGCAACCCTGGGAGTTAGGTATTATTCTTATCCACATTTTGTGGTTGAGAAAACTGTGGCAAACAGAGATTAAGTGACTTACCAAAGGTGACAGAGCTAGTAAGTTTGTGAGGCTGGATTTGAACTCAGATCTTCCTGACTCTAGGATCAGTACTCTCTTCACTGCACCACCTGGCTGCCACAATGAATCAAGTATCTTGCCTAATGGCATAGATTTTTCTTTTCTTAAAGAAAAGCATGCCTTGAGCAAATAGAGATAGGGAAAGGGACTGGATCTGTGATTTCATTGATATAAAGAACTTCCAGGTGAGGAAATTCCCTCACTCAATGCAGATCAACACATTTTAAGCAACTTAGAGTATTACCAAGAGCACTGACTAGTTAAGTGACTTATCCAGAGTCACACAGCCATTATGGATCAGTAGTGGAACTTGAATCTAGGTTTTCCTGCTTTCTTAGAACAACCAATACACCAAAGTGAAACACAAGATCCTGGTCAGCAGTGTTGTATAAGAGAAAACTGGCTCAAGAATCAGGGCCTCAACTTCATCATTTGTAAAAGGAGGGTTTAGATTAGGAGACAGATTTAGGATTAGGAGACAGGCATATCAGAATACTGGTGCTTGAGTTAGGAGGAAGAGTTCCAATCCAGCCCAGCACTTATGAGTTCTGTCACTCTTAGAAAGTCATAATCTCTGTGTGTCTCAGTTCCTCATCTGTAAAATGGGGATAATAATAGTACCTTTCCCCCAGGGTTATTGTACAAATAAAGTAAAATAATATTCATAAAATTATTGTACACTTTAAAGTGCTATCCTTTCTTGCCCTATATTTACCATCCTCTTAAAAACCCAGAGAGGTAACTTATTACAACACCAAAGCAAAAGTGCAGACTGATGGGGTGGTTTCACAGCTACCCTTCTCTTACCTTAAAGTTCCAGTAGTTCATCTCTTTCATACACTGTGCTATATTCATCATTAACAGAGCTTCTAATTGTGATTCACCACAAGTTTGCTTGCATAAGAAGGGAAACAAGAGGTTGGGGTTGGGAGGAAGGGCATGTGAAGGGCAGATTCTGCCACTTGAGAAGACAATAGGACCAGTCCCTTTAAACAAAATAGCATCAGCGAAGCCTTTGAGTCTATCACCAATGACTTTTCTCCTGTTCATGAGAATACCCTTTTCTCTAGAATTTTCTTCAGTGCAACCTTGACATCTTTATTCCGGAGGCTGTAGATCAGGGGATTCAGCATGGGGATCACTATGGTATAAAACACAGAGGACACTTTTCCTTGATCCATAGAGTTGGTAGAAGGCTGCAGATACATGAATGCAGTTGAGCCAAAGAATAGAGAAACGGCCATGATATGGGAGCTACAAGTGCTAAAGGCTTTAGACCTGCCTGCATTGGACTGGATGCGAAGGATGCTTAAGAGGATGAAAATATAAGAGCTAAGAATAATTAGGGTTGGGACAAAAAGGTTAAATGAACTAAAAGCCAGAAGCACTACTTCATTGATGTAGGTGCTGGAGCAGGAGAGCTTCAAGAGGGGAAGAACATCACAAAAGAAATTATTGACAATATTGTCTTTGCAAAAGTAAACTCTAAGCATGCAGCCTGTGTGAACAGTGGAACCAACTACAGCCATTGTACCCACCCCACCCACCAACCGGGCGCACAACTGATAGGACATGATGACATTATATAATAGCGGGCTACATATGGCAACATAGCGATCATATGCCATCACTGCCAACATATGGCATTCAGAAATTATAAAAATGATGAAAAAATAGAGCTGAGTCATGCACTCAGGGTAAGAGATGATATTCTTGTTTGATACAAAGTTCACAAGCATTTTGGGGATGATGACAGTGGAGTGACAGAGGTCTATGAAGGACAGACAACTGAGGAAATAGTACATGGGGGTGTGAAGTTGGGAACTGAGCACAATTAAGATGATCATTCCCAGGTTCCCTACCAAGATGACTACATAGATCCCTAGGAACAGGAAGAAAAGTGGAACCTGGAGCTCTGGTTGGTCTGTTAAGCCTTCAATGATAAACTCAGTTACTGTAGAGTGATTTCCCTTCTCTGGATTGTAGACCTGTGGGATTGAAAAAAAAAGTAGCACATGAGAGAGGATTTATCCTCTCCCTCTGTCCTTCCACATACAAAGGATATTTACACAGAATGGACAACTCTAAATCCTGGAATCTAGGACTGCTTTGGTCCTGAGGGCCTATGGCCACTGTTCCTGGTCACTATGTGAGAGTTCAGTATCAATATTAGCCTGTCTTGTGATTACAATGATAGAACATATGAACAGAACTGTTGGAAAAGAGTGATACCCAACTGTCCCTTATTCTACCCAAGGGATAAATATATTATTGATACAGACAGCTGAATCTGCTGACAACAATGAGAGCTCAGGAATGAAAGAAAGGGATGACTTCCAGTTCTCTATTTGTCCACTCACTCGAGTCCTCATCCATCTAGCTATTGTTCATGTTTCAGAATCTACACAGAAGCAAGCTTTGCTAGACATTCAAGGCCACTGGTTTCCATCAGGATGGGAACCATGGTTTCAGTCACTTTTTCAGAGAAAAGAAAACAGATTCTTGGGGGTAGCAAATTATTGTCAATAGTCGTTCAATGAAAACACAAGAATCTCTGTTGAAGCAGTTATCCAGTGGTGATTTCAAGCCTCTATGATTCTCAGTATCTCTAGATATTTCTCTCTTCCCCACAGATGCATTTCCAGCTCTGTGCTACTTAGGGTTAGCAATGGCCAATAAAGATAAGGAAGCGAAATTCCCCCAAGAACTGGGCTCCCATAGAGGTGAGTGTGGTAGAAAGGATCAGGGCCATTGAATTAAGGCACTCACCCTCCACTGATGGATCTTCATTGAAAGACTCTTTGGAACATGTAGCAATGAAGTCAGGAAATGATAATTTTCATAGACTTTCCTGCTTCCTTTTGTTCTGTTGAAATATAAACATGGTCTTTGACTTCTTAGCAACCCTAGGAATTCCAAGAGATGAAATTTTTGTTGTTACTTTAACTCAGTGGTTCTCTCTAACTTTAGGATTGAAAATATCATCTCTCAATCTCACTGTTGGTTGATGGGATATTAGAGTTTTATTACTAATGGATAGTTTCCAGGGACCTTATTAGAAACTCCCAGTTTGACCAAGTCATCAGGGACTCACAATATTTTGGGAATAAATCATTGTTGTTTTCCACTATGTTTCATAGTCATCCTTTCTCCAAACACCCCACAGCTCACCCCTAACCAGGGAGCTCTATTAGCAACTTGGCTATTTAATAAGTTTCCTTATGGAGTAGTCTTTTTTCTCATACTTTCTTAAGTTCTGGAGGTGAGAGTCAAACAGATTAGATACTCAAATACCAGACTGAGTTTATCACTAGATGGTTCCCAGAAGTATAACATTTATGCAGATTTTGAAACAAAAATTTAAAAAAATCCCAATTTTTTTTGAGAAAAATGAAACTGGGGAAAATGAAAACATTTTCTAATACTATTCTATTTAAGCTTTTTTACAAATTTAAAGTCAGTGTTAATTTTAATAAATAAACCATTCATTTATATTTTAGTTTGCTCACAGTGTTCCCACTTTTCTTTACTGTATCTTTGATTTCATTGGTAGAAGGAGCTCCAAGTATGATAATATCCTTTATCTTACAATAAAGAACTTGTTCGGCAACCTTCCCAACTGGACCTCGAGTTCCTGACCTTGTGTCTCACTAAATGGAGAGAGCCCACTATATAGAACAAGCCTTAAACAAAGTCTCCTATTTTCTTGCTATGCTGTAGAGCAGAAGTATCAAACATAAAACTGCAACACTCCCTCATCCACAGGAATCAGATTAAAATATAATTGGAAAATATTCATGAAATTAATAAATATGCAATAGAACATAAGAAAATGTTGCCATGTAGTTTTCTAAGTCAATACGCAGCCCCCAGAAAACCTTTTGTGTGCTTTAATGGTCCTTATTGCAAATTGAATTTGACACCACTATTGTATGGAGTTACCACTCTGGACAAGGCCCATCCCAGCTGGACTTCCACCTCTCATCTTGGGTCCATGCTGATGGATGACAGCTCCCTGTATCTAGCTGACTCCCAATATCAGACAGTACCATCTTCCTACCATGCCACTATGCCCATGAACATTCCCCTAAACACTGCTTTCTGCAACTTCTGGGAACAGAAATCAAATCAATGTTATTATCATTGCTTCTGCAAAGGGTGGATCCTTTGATCCTTCTGACTCCACTCACCATCGCTGTTATTTCTCAAGGCAAAATTCCCCTCCCTGGGCATTACTCCCTCATATGTATTGTATTTCTGATTTGAATGTAACTTCTTTGAGCATGAGGACTATTACATTTTTATATCTGTATCCCCAGTGTTTGGCATAGTCCTTAGTACATAGCAATTACTTAACAAATCCTTTTTTATTCATTCTACTCTTAGAGAATTTCTGTATATATCGAGAGCTTAAGTAATTTGCCCAGAAATATAAATCTAATGTGTGTATATATATATATATATATGTATATGTATATGTATGTATATCTATATTTATATATGAGTTAAAACTTGAACCCAAGATTCTACTCTGAGACCAGCTCTCTATCCATTAGATCACGCTGTCAGTTGTGTTTGGTATATTGATTTTTAAAGTAGTTAAATCAAATTATACTTAAAAACTAAGATGTAATAATTGAATGATATAGACATATGTACCTTATCTTTGAATGTTTTTTTTAAAATAGATGGCCCTGGAACTTTTTAAATCTGGCTTTGTCAAGTGCTCAGTGAAGCCTTCAGAAGATCTGGGTTCCAGAGGCATACTTGACAATTTATAACTTTGGGTAAATTACATAACCCCTCTGGGCCTCCTATTACCCATCTGCAATAAAAGGGGAGTTGGACTAGAGAGCCTCTGAAGGACCTTCTTCTACCTCTATAGTCTTGATCCTAAAATCTTCTGGTCTTGGAATCTTTACTTTTGCTTACTTGGGAGAAGTAAACAAACACTTGAGAAGAGAAGACATCGCTAAGAAGATGAAAGAAAAAAAGTATTGGATTTTTGTCTGTTCTTCATATTATCAAACAGCTACAGAAAAAAAAAGCTGAGGGAAAAAATCTGAAAAAGATATTTTAAGACATTTTTTACGATGTCCAGAGAAGACACTCTTTCTAATCATGTGGACAGGAAGTGGCTGACCTGATTGTGGGCAGGGACATAGAGAGAAAGAGTAGGATTAAGTTTTGAATTTTACATGTGTAGCAGGGGTAAGGAGCACACAGCATTCTTGAAATGACCATTTCTGGTGGGTTGTACAGAAAACGTGCAGGTTGTAAATGCTTGCTTCCAGGCTACTACATTGAAGATGAGAGGTTTAATTCTGGTCATTCACATTCAATGAGAAAGAACCCCCCAAATGGCTGCTGGACTGGAAGGACTGATGACTTTTAAAAAGAAGGGAGAACTCTGGTCTGAGCCTTCTTGATTGCATCTCTCTAGGTAATGTGATTTCAATGAAGGAAGGAGCAAGACGGTCCTTCTCTACCTTAAAATCATGATGACCTTTGCTGCCACTCACCATGTGAGGTGCTGACTCAGGCTGACTAGTGTACAGGATCCATGATGGCCCTTGAACTTTTGTGTTTGTTTTCTTCTGATGTTTGACAAATGAGTATCTTGAGATGGACTTGCCCTGAAGTTCTTGAGAGTTCAAAAAATCTGGAAGTGCCATTAAATATTCCATTGACAGAGCCAAATGGCTATTATAATGGTGCCTACCATAGCAATAGTGGCTAATTGCAAGGGAAGCATATGCTTTGGAAAGAAAAGTCAGTAGCTTAGCTGTTTGATGAGAGATCATTTCGCAGAGGCAAAATTAAAATACCTAATAATCAGTATTATACAATTGTTGTGTGATCTTATGACTATTGTCATCCCAATTGATTGTAGCCTGAGTTATAAATTGTTGCTGAATCAATGTTGATACCATTAAGAATGCTAATTAATACTGTGATTTTTCCATCGTTAACTTCCTTTCTCTCTGCGTAGAATAAACAACCTACCTCTACCTGATTTATATCACACATTTGATATCCTTTTTCTTTATACTTTTTGAGGAATCCCTTAATTATCTGAGTCATAGCCATTACTACAATTATCATCTTTCTCTAGTTCTGGGTTTTAATGAGCCAATGAATAATGTGTAAAAAGGGAACTTCCATTTCTTAGAGTTTGGAACTTAATTCTTTTACTTAGAGTTTTACTTAGAATTCTTCCAGTAATTTTTCCTTTCTTGTAAAAATTGAACATATACATGTATACATACATACATACACACATATGTATGAAACTAGTTTGTCCACTATGATGGAATAGATGAAATTAATCTCAAAATAAAAAGTATGAATATATAATGTAATGACTGTACTTAAAAATATATTTTTAAGAAATGACAAACTCAGTGATTTTAGAAAAACATGGAAAAATTTGCACAGAGTAATGAAGAGCAAAGTGATCAGAATCAAGAGAACATTGTATATGGCAACAGCAATATTATTTCAAGAAGGACTTTGAATGAATGTTATTTTTTCTATTATAAATGCCCAACTATAAAGGATATGTGAAGACATTATCTGCATCCAGAGAAAGAACTGATGGACGTATGTGTAGAATAATTTTAAATACACATAATTTTTCATACGTGCATATATGTGTGTATATATACATATACATGCATGCTTACCTACCTATTTGTGTCTAATGGTAGCCATCTAGGACAGTGGGGAAGGGGAGAAAAAAATTTACAGGATGATTTTGTATATTTGAAAGGAATAGCAAGTTGTGCATAGTAGATTTTTAGTTTCATGTACAATCATCTTTTTATTGTACTATGTTATGAAAATGCTTGTTTTGTTCCAAAAATTAAAAATAAAATAAAATTATACTTTATATGCTCAGTCCAATTATCAGAGAAACTTATATAAACATGGTTGAAAACACTTCCTTGTGATTGCAATTTGATTTTTTTCCCCCAGTAAAATTTCACTATAGTAGCTCCATAAATAACCACATTCTCTCCCTCTCCGTTTCCCTCTCCGTCTCCCTCCCTCCATTTCTCTGTCTTTCTCCCTCTCCTCCTGTGGTTTTTGGAAGCATTTTTTTGTCATTGGGGTAGAATTTCTTCTTTCGTTAATAACTTGTTACCTCAAACTTCATATAACACTTTATTTTTTATTTTGTAATGCTTGTGTCTTTTCTTTCTGCTATACTGAAAGCTACGTGAAGACAGGAACCTGGTCTTATCAAAAACTTCTATCTCTTCTAATGCTAAATCTCAGTGTCTTACTTACAGTGGAAAGTGAAGAAATGTTCATTGAATTGAATCCAAAGAACACTAGATTAAATGTCTTGAGCATCATGTTCTGTTTTTTATTTTGACTCTATCTTGCTGTATGACCTTGAACCAGTTATCTAATTTTTCTTGTTTGTAAAATAAGGAGTTTGGCTTTGATCATAAGTTTCATTTCACTTCTCAAGTTATATAAAGGAAGACTTTAGAATTTTAGTCAGATATCCAAACATTTATTAAGTGCTTATGATGTGCCAGATACTCTACTAGTAACTGATGATAAGATGCCTTTCTTAATGTAATTGGGAACAGATCAGAAGAGAAAACAATGGACTTTTCTGGAGGAAGTAAAAAACGGTAATTAGGTGGTGTACTGGGCCTGAAAGGTTGGGGCAAAACTGATAATGCTAGAATAGCATCTCACTTCAGCATTATCTTCAGCCATATCCTAGTCCTATCCTTACCACTGTAAAGGTATAGTGAAGGAAAAGGAGATGATTATTGTTTGTCTTCTATGTATCCATGTCCCATGACCTCTCTAGTGCTCTCTCTCAGCTGACTGGAAAGTATCACCCTTTTGCAGAGCCGTAGTGGCAAAGCTGTCAAATCGTCAGTGCCCCAAATTAGGTGATCTCATTAAATATATGAACTCTGAAGAATAGGTTTACTAGGGTAAACCACAAATTGAATAGTCAGAAGTTCCTAGATTTATCAGCTAAGAGTCTAAGTAAGAGCTTCATTAATCACCTGCTGTGCATACACAGAAAGAAGATCTCTAAATATAGCCACTCACATACACATGGGCATTTATTCTTTTATGCATTTATACATTTGTGTACACTAACCTTATTTACCAGAAGCAAGCTTACATAGAAGGGGTTTTTGGTAGAAATACTTGTGGCATCAAGGATACCTGGAAGAATGACAGGGTCAGGAACTTAGGAATTCAGATGTGGGAAGATTTTTCTTCCCACTTTTTTAGTGGCTCCGCAAGGGTAGTTTTCAAAGGTAAGTGAGTAATTGATCGAAATTCTCCTGGTGGTTTTAGGTATGTCAGGAAATAGGCAGATGGATTATGTATGTGGTATTCTAGGGTTTGAAATGTGGCTTGGGTATTGTGAATGAGATAGGGTGAAAGGAGAAGCAGTGACTAAGACAACCATCACCATGAGTGCTTGTTTTATGTATGCATCATATTATGAGAGCAGTGACAGGTGTGCATAAGTACACAGGCTAGAGGCTTTGTTTCGTCGGGGCTTACTTAACAACCTCGTCTCATATATGCTAATTGGGTATGTGCACATGGGGTAGTATTTGTGGACTTGATGCCTATACTCTGTTTTTCCCAGTACAGGTTAGTTTGGAACAAGTAATAAGACATGAATGGTCATAATCTGCCTAAGAAAAGGCAGGTGCGTGATGTGGTAGATAGATAACTAGACCTGGAGTCAGGAAGATCTGAGTCTGGATCCTACCCTGGACTCCTAATAACTGTGTGATTCTGGCCAAGTCACTTAACTTCTCTCATCATCAGTTTCTTCATCTGTAAAATAGGGGTAACAGTAGCATCTGCCTCATTGGGTTGTTTTAAAAATCAAATGAGTTAACATACGCAGAGTACTTTGTAAACCATATATATGTATATATGCTAGCTATATCCAAATCGTAGATAGATGACCTTAGCTTAGTGATTGTTGGCAGACAGGATAACTGAAGTGGGTGGTGTTAACCAATTGAAACCTCAAGGTGTACTCAGAGTAATAAGGGTCTGAGTCTTCAGGGGGGTGCTACATTTGTGGGAGTTCACCTGGGATGTTGGTGGATTGAGTTTTGAATCCATCTAATGCCACTGAGTCTAGTTAATCCTGAGGATTAGTTATCCATTGACAATTTTTTTTCTTGAGAAAGCTAGTTTGTGATATTTCATGGTGTAAATTGATTTCACTGGTAAATCCACCACCATATTTGTTTATTTTTGTAGCTCCCATACTTGTGGGTTGCACTGAAGATTTTTTTTTTCTTTTCCTCTAGGATGTGATTTAATAGCAGTTTATTTCAAATGCAAGCTGACATGCAGGCCAGGCAAGTTCACTCAAATAATTATTGTATTTTGAAATGTCATGGTTTTTAAAAAATTTTTTCTCTGAAGTTGTTATGGGAATCTGAAGATCTTCCCTGCCCCTAGGCCCTTTGCTAAAGTGGCTACGTGACTCTGAGAACCTTCCCAGATTTGAAAGTATACTCTGTTCCCTAATAGGCTCAATGTGGTCACGTGGAGCCTGTGGCGC
>CM053588.1:135516226-135534472 GCA_028646515.1 Pseudochirops corinnae | reverse complement strand
TGTTTCACAATATATCCACTATGGAAATGCTTTGCATAACTACACATGTACAATGTATATAGAATTGCTTATTTTCCCAGTAAGGATGAGAGATGAGGGAGGAAGGGAAAGAATCTGGAATTTAAAGTTTTAAAATCAAATGTTTTAAAAATGTTATTATTATTATTATTTCACATGCTACTGGAAAATAAGATATACAGGCACTGGGCTATGGAGATCCATCTTGCCCTACCAGAAAGTCAGAGGGGGTGGGAGAGGATATAGGAGAGAGCAGATTGGGGGAGGGGGTATTCAGTGGGATTGCTGTTTTGGGGTGGTGGGTAGGGGAAAGACGGGGAGAAAATTTGCAACTCAAAATCTTGTGGAAATGAATGATGTAAACTAAAAATAAACACAAAAGTTAATTAAAAAAAGCCAAAAACCCCACCAAACCTTATAGAGTAGAAATGACTGTCTAAATTTCACTATTTTAGGCCACCTGACCACTAATGTTACAGTTTTTCATGGCATAACTGCTCAGAACTGTAACAACCCTGAGGGTTAAACAATGAATTTTCCCCCCCCCCAACACTATTCATCACACACAGACACACAGACACAGACATACATATATACATACACATATACATACATATACATATGCCTATCAAGAAGATGGGTTATACTGTGAAAGCTCACGTCACTCAAACATTGCTTGCACTCTCTCAGCATGCCGTAAATATCAGTAGCTTCATTTTCTGAGACTATTTTCAACACTGTTTGATAGCTTATAGCCCAAAGTTAGAATACACCAAACAGCCTAGTACCACTCCCCAGTAATACACATTCCAAGAAAAACAGAAAACATTGGCAACGAATAAAATACAGTGAATAAAAACTTTATCATATACTGAAATTGTTTCAGCACATTTTTCTTGAAAAAATGCCTTCAACAGCAAGCCCCGATAATATTTGTCTTCATGAAATAGATAATTTTCAGGATAATTTTTTTACATCTTCCCCTAAATTTTAGATTGTTATTTTTGATTATTATTTGTGGTGTTGGCAGTATAAATACATCAAAGAAAGGAATGTTAATATTGTTTTAACATTATGCCCTGTTTTTGAAACCTCAGAAAAGATAAATCTATGTGTATGGAAATTAAAAATAATAACTTTGTATTAAATTTGGAAAGTGCGTCAAAGTTATAAGCTATAATTTAATAAAAAAATCACATATTTTAACTGTTGATACACATTTATAATATATTTTCCTTTTAAAGTTGTATTTTTTGCATTATTGTTTACTACAGTTTAAATACACAGAAACATAAAAAGTGAAAAATTAAAACATTCTGTACACAAATTACCCAATGTCTAACATGCAACAGAAGACAGTATCCTATACAATGTGATGACACTATCCTACATGAAGTGCAGATATGCACTTTGATGGCAATTGTTAATGTGCCCTTTCTTTATATAAAAGAATTTTAAAATTTAAATTTATTACCGCAGTTGTAACATTAATGATTATGATATATTTAAAAAACAAATTTGAAGAATAGTGGTTTATTTGTGAATTATTAGGGACTTAGGTAAAACACTCATAATTTTTAAGCAACCAATATGAAATATTTTAGAAATTCTGAGAAGCAAATAAAGGATAGCAAAAGTGATTAATTGCTTAGAACATAGTATGCTATTAATATTTAAAGATTAAAAATTAATGTTTTAGTGAGCTAAATGCTCTGCCTCTCCTGCTCTCTTTCAGTTATTCCATTGGGCAAGATCCTCCATAATAGAATATTTTTATTTTATTTCATAAGGTAACATTAGTACAGTATATGCATATAGTTTATAAATAAACAAAATATTTTACTGATAGAGTGCCCTGTCAAAATGATCTTGAGAACCCTGGCCTACCTAGGACACTAAGACTTTAAGTGACTTGTCCATGATCATACATCAGGCATGTGTCTGGGGCTGACATGCTCTAAGTCAGGCTGCCTGTTGACAGCTCCTTATATCAACTTGAAATCTGTCTTCTTGTGGATTATGCCCATTATTTCTTATACACTTGCCCTCCTCCCCCCACTGAGCAACAGAGAATGTTTTCAAATCCAAGTTTATTTGATTTCAAAGATAGTGAGTGAGACGTCTAGTCTAGGTGGTATAGTAGAGAGAGGCCTGCATTCCGAGTGAGGATGAGTGGAGTTCAGCCTAGGTAAAGGGCTCTAGGGAAATACTAGGGTTTGACTTTCCCCTTTATTATCCCAGTCTTGAAGCTCTGGAGGTAGCAGTGGTGGTTTCAGAATAGGGCAAATTAAACCCACTCGGGTAAGCCCCAATCCCTCATCTTGGGGTTGGGAATGGTGACTTAGCTAAGCTTGCTCCATGCACAGATGTGGCGGCCAACAGCCTAAGCTCCACATTGGAGATCTTTTTCCACTTCTCTTCTCCACTGCCATATTCCACTACCAGTCATGGCACTCAGGCTTCTGCCACCTTCACGTTGGCTTAATTTAGATGTATTTAGATGTTCCCAAATGCAATGCAATATGTCCCATAAAAAAAGGGTAACATTTGCTTGGTTGGGCAGGTTACTCATAATTATTTTGTTTTATTCTACACATTTCATCATTCTTCTAATAATTTTTTTGTACTTGTGACAAATGTGATCCTCCAAAGAGCAGACCCCCCCTGCAGTTCAGAGTCAGGTGGGGGCATGGCTTGCCCAGGTCTAAGAGTAGTACTGATTTAAGGCAAACTATAAAAAGAATATTAGAATCATAAAATATAAATGTTTATCTTTACATTCTAATTTTTGACTATTCTTATCATTCTATTTCTATTCTCCCTGCCCTCATACCATCTTCCTTGATTTGTAGAGAGACTTTTTGAACTTGACTCTGAGGTCAGGACTCACTAGCACATGTTGTTACCCGGTTCTTGTGATGAATATTGGGCTTTATGGAATCATTTCTGTGATATTCAGTTCCTCACTGTTTTTCAGGGTCTTTCCATGTAGCATCCTTCTCCAGAAGGGGGGAAAGAGAAAAACATAATGTCCTTTAAGTTTGTCCTTTGTGGTTTTTATATTTTTTATTTTTTGAGAAGAAGTTGTTCTCAACAGTTTCCTTCTGCTGAAATGTTTTGCTTTATATTTTATATTGTTATTGCCTTGCAGTATATAAAGAGTACATACTATATATCTTATTTCACCTCATTTCTCATATCTATAAGGGTGGTCAAGGGAAAGGAAGAACATGAGAAGAGAGGTACATGCTTTTCTCTCCTCTACACCCAGGACAATCTTATTTCCTTGGACTAAAAAGGGAGAGTAGACTTTGATAACCATATTCCTGACATTGTCTTCAAAGCTTACAGGATTCTGTAGCCGTTTAGTATAGTATAAACCCTATGCTTTTAGGGGAGTAGATGAGGACATACGCTTTATTATTAGCTTAATGAAGGAAGAAAATGAGACATTGAGTAAAGGGACTTCCTAAACAGGAGTTAAAGGTGTAACGAAAGAGACTCTACCTGTGATTGTGATTTCTCTGATGTAGGGAGTCCCCAGGTCAGGAAACTCCCTCTATCAATGTAGCTTGGCACTTTATTTCCAACTTAAAGCTTTAGAGGGCTTACTAGACTACAGAGAGCTGAGTGGCTTTCTAAGGATGTCTAGGTGGTGCAGTGAATAGAGTGCAGTGAATAGGGAGTCAGGAAGGCCTGAGTTCAAATGGGCATCAGATACTTATTAACCACGGAGTCTTGGGCAAGGCTCTTCACCTCTGTCTGTCTCAGTTTCCTCAACTATAAAATAGGAGTCATAATAGTATCTATCTCCCAGGGTTGCTGAGGATCAAATATTGTAATATTTGTGAAGTGTTTACCACAGTGCCTATACATAATAGATGCTTAATAAATATTACCCCACCCACCCCCACATTGTAGGCGATATTTGTCAGAGGTATAACTTTAATCTAGGCCTTTCTGGTTTTAAGACCAGTTCTGTAGCCACTATACCACGCTGGCTTGACATCCCTTAAAGGTGCCTTAAGGCTAATACCAAATATTGATGCAAATGAAATTCGGCTAAGGCACATATTCTCTGAGCAAGATAGCAATTTATCAACAGGGTGCAAATCTGATAATAAAGGTGTCTTATGACTTCCTCTGTTAGCCAGGAGACCCTGAAATGAAGGTGCACCTTCCTTTTTATAAGCAAAGAACAAAAAACAGATAAGGGTAGGTGAGGAAAGAATACAGAGAATAACAATTGGCTATAGGGTTGGTTTTATCGTGGAACTGAGGACAACATGATAGGTTACATAGCTGAGGTGGTGGAGAACAATATTATGGGTTGGAAGCTGGGAATGAGGGGCTAGCAACAACCCCCTTCGTCCCTCCTGTGACTAAGAAATGTTCATCGTTTAAGTCTACCTGCAAGGTTAGAGGTAGTGGACCAGACTTCTTTGGATAGTAAATCAGAGATCCTTGAAAGACAGCTTGGTGGTGTAAGGATAATAGACCAGACTCCGTGGTATCTACCTGCATCCCCCAAGGATAGAAGACTTCCTTGAGACAAGAACAGAATAATGATTAACAGGAGAACTGAATTTCTAAACCTAACTCATTATGGGTCAATTGATCTCCTGAACTAAGTTCAGAGACAAAGAACTATGCCTTAAGCAGTTACAGGACAAAATCAATTAATAGAAAATAGGATCAATAAGAAATTATACAGAATTAATTTAATCTTCTAAATTTATACATTCTAATTAGACTGACAATTGTATTAAAATGATTATGGGAGGAACTTTGTAGGAGGAAAACAAACTAGGAAGCTATAGATTCAGATTCTGTAGTATGGGAAGTTGTAGTTACTGGGATTCATTATCATGAAACAATTATTTTCAAGTCCTTGCTCTCAACTTTCTTTTTATTCTTCATACTTGTTGATCTAAGTGATTATTGAGATCTTTTCTACCCAGATCTTACCCATTATAATGGCTTCAACAATTAGCTACCTCTTTATGATGACACCCAAATGTACATTTCTTCCTATGACCTTCACCTTGAGTTCTGTATGAGTAATCCCTACAGTAGCATGCTACTAGGTTTCCTATAGAAGCCCAGGTATCAAAGTCCCTACAGAAGTGGGTAAAAAAGGAACACTAATCTTTGTTCAAGCACTTAGTTTATAGTATATAGCATGTAACAGGGTAAAGCTAGTACAGAGTAGCTTTTATTTCATACCATCGAAAGAATGCAAAAAGCCAAAAAACCCCCAGACCTCACAGAATATCATCTTGGATCCATAAACAATCAATCCTTTCCTCAGATGAGTTCCCCTTTCCCTGCTGTGGGTGATACTACTATGATTGAGACTTGACTGTAAAGAATATTGAATTGGGTTGACCAGAAAGTCATCCTCCAGTGAACTCCTTTTTGGCTTAGGAATCAATACCATGGTCTAGGTTTTTTGTGTTATCTGAGGATTTGGGTTCACTTGAAAAGAAATTTTTGCATTAGGGGTTGATAGAGCCAACTCTTCTCACTGTACCTTCACAATATGGATAACTCACTTTAATAGAAGAAGAAATGGTTAAGATGGATTCTGCAGCAATCTCCATCTGCTTGCTCCTCTTTTTTCCAAAAAAGTCATCTATCTGGGAGGCATTGTCTTTGGACTTTCCCTACTTCATCACTGCCCCTAGTTGCTACCATTTCTGGAGCCATGTGTTCTTTCTCTAGAAATTCTTTGGCAGCTCTGTCATCACTTCTTTATAGCCCCTCTGGGGCTAAGGGATTTTCTGGGTAGGGCTGCATTGTTAACCAACTCTCTCTCACCAAAGTCTCTCTGATTTCTGCTTTCTCTACTCTGTCCTCTAAGATCAGTCTACTCTTTATTGTAGGACCAGGTCCCAAGGTAGCTCACTATTTTAATTCTGACCTAATTATATCATTTCCAAATGATATGACTGTCAATTGGATGAACACGTACTTCAGTCATTGGACTTTACTTCCTCCCTTAAGCTCCACAGCCATTTAGAATCTATAAGTGCTCCCAATTGAGAAAAGCAACAGGACCTCTCAGACTACCAAGATGAGATGGGAATCAATGACTCTATAGAAAAGTTGGAGGACTACCAGGTCTTACCATCTGCTCTGCCACTGAATCCTGTCTCCTGGGTCTTATCATCTGCCCTACTTCTATATTCTCCTTACCCTCTGAGAAGTATCTGACCTGTTAATATACTCTAATGATTCTTGCCGTAAGGTTTGCTCTTGGACCTTTAGGGCCTGCAGGCCTTTATGACTGACTTGAAGCTGAACTTTTATGTAGAGTCTCTCCCTATTAGAGTGTGAGCTCCTTGAAAGCAGCAACTCTCTTTGTATCTCCAGTATTTAGTATGACACTTGATTCATAGTAATCATTTAATAAATATTTTTTCATTCATTCAAGATATGTGATTAAAGTGCTAAATTGAGATATTAAAACCTATGAAGGAGACATAAAAGTTTCAAGCAACTTAGCTTTGTTAAATTTTCCAGGTTTATTCCTGATCATGTGCCTGTGGCACTTAGAGAATGTCTCCATTTTATCATCTTCTGCAAAGGATATTGCTTCAGAAGTTTCAGTTATCTTCTTAGTGATTTGTTTCCTTATGATTATTGCAAAGTGAAGTAGACAGAACTAGTGTCAAAGGGTTTATGCTACAAGCATGATATTTAGACTTCAGATAAAGAATCCCCCAACAATTAGAACAATTCAAAATAGGCCAGGTTGCCTAAGAAAGTGAATTCTCAGTAATTGGAAGCATTAAAACATAAATCGTTTTGGCTACTTTTCAGAGATATGTTGTAGAATGGGACAGGAATAGATTTGATGACCTCTGAGATCTTTTTCTTTATACTAGAATACTACTATACTTTTTTTTTTTTTTTTTTTACCTCTACAGCATATATTGCATTTGTCCCCTTTCTCTCTTCTACTCTAATAGCCAACATCGGCCCTTATCACCTTTTGCTTGAACTATTACAATAGTCTCCTAATTGTTTTCCCTGACTCTCTAGTTTTCCATCATTTTAATCAATCTTCCACATAGTTGCTAAAGTGATTTTTCTAAGTCAAGGTCTGATCACAGCATTCACGTACTCAATAAACTACAGTGGATCACTATTGCCTCTAGATTGCAATATAAACTCCTCTGGTCTTTAAAACCCTTCACAGCCTTGCTTCTTACACTTCCAACTTTATTATACAATATTCCCTTTCCTGTTCTCTGTAGCCCAGAGAGATTGGCTTCTTACTGTACCTCCACAAATGACAATCCTTCTTCCTTTTCCATGCCTTTGTGTTGGCTGTCTTCCTTGCCTGAATGAACTTCTAAATCCCCTTATTTCTTTCAAAATTCAGCTCGGGTGTCACTTTCCATATGAAACATTTCATGATTTCCCTCCTCAGCTACTAATGTCTTCCACCCCCCAAATAACTTGTATTTATTATATAAATTTGTATAACTTTATTATAATTATACATCCATACACATACATGCTATTTTTCTCAATAGAATATAAGCTCTTTGAGCAGAAGTATTATTTCACTTTTGTCTTTGTATCTGCATTGCTTAGTATAGTGTCTGAGTAATAATAATTACTTTGTGATTGGTTATATGAAAAAAACTGGAGAGAAACAAGTGATGTTCCTTTCTCCGGTGCATTGGGGGATGTGAAATCCCTACTGGGAAGTCAAAGTTTGCATAGACTGAGTGCTCAAGCAGCCACTGTGCACTTAGTGATCCCAAGTCAAAACACAAACCCCATTTCTTCTCCCTGAAGTGCCTGACCTCTCAAATTAATCCTGGGGGGCCAACACTGAGAATAAAACACCCTTTTTCCTATCATTAGGTGATTCTAGTGACATTTAGTAGTCGTTGTTTCCATCCCTAGCCAAAGGATCCTTGAGATAAAGCCATAAAGCCAGTATCCCTCACTCAAAACGACTCTGATGGTACCTTAGTAACTGTGGTCTAGAATCTGACTTCCCTCAGCCAGAAAGGGAGTTGCAAAGTCTGTAAACACTGAAGGTCTAGTACTAGGAGAGTAACCAGACAATAAGACTTCATCCTGAGGGTTAAAGGCCGAGGGAAGGTGAGTGAATGACCTATTTTTCTTCCTGATTTTTCCTTTCAAATCTACAACCATGAGGTGCCAGTGTTCATGAAAATGCTTCTGGTGGAACTGAGTGAAATTGAGTTCACGAAAGTGCGTTGGACAATGAGAAGAGACAAGAGTCCTCCCTGTGTATCCAGTGCTTCGTCTTCTGAGACTCTCCAAAAACAGGGGATGTACTTTCCACTTCTTGCTCCTGGAAATTTTCCTTTGTGAGCCCTGGGAGTGACTGAATCTCTTAGAGGAATTTTTTTTTCTTTCTCTGAAATGATTGCCATCCTAGAAGAATCCAGTAAAGCAGGAAGACATAATTTTTTTGTGTGTAACGAACCTCGGATAGTTTGGTGAAACTTTAGACCCTTTTCAGAATGTTTTTACATGCATAAAATAAAATACATAGGATTATAAAGGAGGTAAATTATATTGGTATTATATAAGATTAGAAAAAAAGTTTATAGATCCCAGGTTAAGAACCCCTGCAGTAAAGAGCTGTTGAATGCTAGTGATCAGAGCTTCTAAATCCAGCTTTTGCTTATGTTGTTTGTCCCTACATGTGACTGTATCGGCAGAGTCAGGAGGAGCTCACTGAAATGCTTCACCTAAGAAAGAATGTTTAGCGTCTCTGAGATTTCTGGTAGCATCAAGAGAAGGGGGAAGGGAAGAGCACAAATATTTGTTAAACACCCACTGTGCGCCATCCACTGTGCTAAGTACTTTGCAAATATTATCTCATTTGATCATCACAAGAGCCCTCTGAGGTAGGTGCCAGTATTATCTCCATGTTACTTTTGAGGAAACTGAGGCAGACAGTGGTTAAGCAACTTACCTAGAGTCCTACCACTGATAAAGGTCTAAGGCTAGATTTAAACTTGGGTCTTCTTGACACTGAGACCAGCGCCAGGGGACCAATAGAGGATTGGATTTAGCCTCCCAACCATCATTTTACCTTATGATCACTAAGTCAAGTATTTATTAAGTCCTTATTATGTTCTAGTTGCTGTGCTAAACTCTGGGAATACACAGAAAAAGCAGATAATCCTTGTCTTAAGAAAGGGGAGATGTTGACATGAATAAGGAAAGTTCTCCATTTAGAAAGTGGAGACACAGACATAAATAGGTACATAGGAAATGAAGAGTGGTTGGAACATAGTCGCAGCTGGTGGTGGGGATGGGGGAGTAGATAAATTATTGTTTGAGCTGAGCCTTGGAAGAAGCCAGGGCTTCTGAGGAGAAATGAAGAGAGAGAACATTTCAGGCATGGGGGGATGGTGTGCAAAGGCCTAGATGTGGCAGTTGGAGAACTTCATGTGTGAAAGACATCAAATGAGCCATTATGTCTTGATCCTAGCATGCAGGAATGTGGAGGAAAACTGGAAAGACAGGAATGGACCAAATGGTTAAGGGCCTTGAATGCCAATTGGGCATGTAATGCTCAACCTCAGTTAAATATTTTTTCCTCCTGTGCCCACAGATCACTTCCAGAAGAGAATGGTCATGGGAAATCACTCCACAGTGTCTGCATTTATTCTTGTGGGGTTAACAGATCAAGCGGAGCTCCAGCTCCCCCTCTTCTTCCTGTTCCTAGGGATGTATATTCTTACTGTTGTGGGGAACCTGGGCTTAATCACCTTGATTGGACTGAACTGTCACCTTCACACCCCCATGTACTATTTTCTCTTTAATCTGTCCCTTATAGATCTCTGTTACTCTACTGTTATTGCTCCCAAAATGCTGATGAACTTTGTCTCAGAGAAAAACATCATCTCCTACTCTGGATGCATGACTCAGCTTTATTTCTTTCTTTTTTTCGTGGTTTCTGAGTCTTTTATTCTTTCAGCTATGGCTTATGATCGTTATGTTGCTATCTGTAATCCTCTGCTTTACAATGTAACCATGTCCTACCAAGTCTGTTCTCTGCTATTGTTGGGGGTGTATGTAATGGGGTTTTCTGGAGCCATGGCCCATACAGGTTTCATGCTAAGATTAGTCTTTTGTGATGTTAACATTATTAATCATTACATGTGTGATATACTCCCCCTCCTAGAGCTCTCCTGCACCAGCACCCATATAAATGAGTTAGTGGTTTTCATTGTTGTGGGCATTGACATTGGAGTTCCCACTGTTACCATCTTTATCTCTTATGCTTTAATTCTCTCTAGCATCCTCCGCATCAACTCCAATGAGGGCAGGTCCAAAGCTTTCAGCACCTGCAGCTCCCACATAATGGCTGTTTCTCTCTTCTTTGGATCAGGAGCATTTATGTATCTCAAGCCTTCCTCCCTTCTATCCATGACCCAAGGGAAAGTATCTTCTTTATTCTACACCATTGTGGTGCCTATGCTGAATCCCATGATCTACAGCTTGAGGAACAAGGACGTCAAATTGGCTCTGAGGAAAACTCTGAGTAAAAGAATATTCTGAATAGGACTAGGACAATAAGAAGATAGAAGGTACTATGTGTCTTATTGGAGTTTTTTCATGGAGTGGTCCTGATTTGAAGGTTTTTCTCCCTAGGAGGAGCAAATCTTTGATTGTTGTCCTCATACTGAACAATCTCTACCTTATGCCTGAATTCTTGTCTTCACACACACATACACACACACACACGCCTCTTTGGTGATATTTCTAGTAGATTAAATTAATTAACATTACACATAGCTTTTCAAAAATAGCTTTAGTATGGGAAAAATCCTATAGCTTTCGAGGAAGTAGGTGGGGCTAATAAGATTTTAGGTTTGACTTATAGGATTTTAGAACCAAAAGAAACCTTAGAGGTTTCTTTCATTCACATGAATCATGAATGCCATACAGTGAGTTGGAGCAGGCTCTCCTTGGCCAAATGATATGGGAAGCTATTCAGGAGTTACAGATTAGGATGAGAATTGTGGATTAATTGTTCTAAAGGTGAGAAGAATTGATATTCTATACTCCAGGGTTTGGGGGAAGATTCTTTGAGTTGAAGAACAGAAGGAAGTATTGGAGTGTGGTACAAGATTAAGAGGAACTTGCAACTGGGAACTTTTCCTAAGAGTAGAGTGGTGGAATGGATAGATAGATGATCTTAAGTAAAGAAGCCCTGGGTTCAGTTCCTCTTCTGGCACATATTGTCTGTGTGACCCAGATTCATCATATAACCTCTTTGTATCTCAATTTTCTTCAAAGTACTTGAAGATACAACTCTGTGATTCAAAGACTGTTTGTTTCTGTTTGTTTACTCTGGGAAAATCACTTAATCTATTAGTGCTTCAGTAAATTTTTTGGGGTAAATAAGCCACAGAGTAGTTATTGAGGAAGAACAGCAGGATTGGTAGAAGAAGCTTCATTCCTGGTCTTCTTTATGCCAATGAAATCATAGCTCTAGTTAAAAAAAGTGGAATATAGCATTGTGTATAGATATCTTACTGCTCTCACTTCTTCTACATTGCCAGTCCTTTCTGCTTATATTGCTATTTTTGTATTTTGTCTTCTGCTATATGTGGTACCTGATTTGGCAGATCATATACTCGTAGATTTAGAACTGGAAGAAACTTTAAATACCATCTTGTCTGACTGTTTCAATTTAGAGAGAAGGAATTTAGAGGTGATGGGAATTGAAGGGATTTCCCCAGAATCAAAGAATTTTAAGTTTCAGAAGGGGGATTTAAATCTGGGTCCTCATACACCTGAATCAGTGTTCTTGGACAGTTTTCTTTTGCATCTTTCCCTTTTTCATTTGAAGTCTTCTTAATCAGATTCCTGAGACTTAGAAAATGTATCATAGAATCTGAGAGTCATAGAGTTAGCAGGGATCTCAGATGTTGAATTTAACTCCTACACAGAGTATGAATACTTTCTTCAGCACCTTGACAGATAGTTGCTAATATGTGAATTTGTGAGAAAGATTAATTAATTTTTTTCTACCATAATAGCTCATAGACAAGGCAGATTTTGAAAAATGGAAAAACAGTAGGTTAATATGAAGGGTTTATTACTGTTGTGTTTTTTTGGCTAGTCCTTCTTAAGTGAACTATATTTTAAGAGTGTCCAAAGCTGTCCAAGAGTTCATACATTCTATATTTTCAGTTAAGGTAATGAAGTCCAAATTCTATTTGCAGATACCATCTTTGTTCATTTCCTAAACTTCCCCTTCTCTCCTAAAGTCCTTGCCTTCAATAGGCAGCAAAACTGGTAAAATCATCATGTATAAGGTCTTCCATGTGATTTAATGATCTCTAGCAATGCTTGGTAAGTTCCTTTTTGGCAGTATTGTTTGTCTCCATAGGAGACACCATAACTGGTTAGTGGTTACCAAATTTGACACAAATTGGCTTGTCCTCCTTTACATTCTGGGTTCATTGTATAGAAAGGAGCAGACTTCTGTACTACTTATGTTGAATCAATAATTCTGTCAGCAAGAGTTGCTAAGCACCAATTCTCATTTTTTCTTCTTTTGACCCATTTATCTTTCCTGATGGCAACAGTGCTAACATCTTCACTACTTGGAGCTCAAAAAGGTATTTTCTCTGAAGAATGTTCAGCTTTCTCCTCTATGGGAAGAACCTCTTATTATTGAGCTCTAAATCTTCAGTAGTCCTTTTTTTTCTTCCTCCTCTGTGTCACTTCCAGCCTTGAACCACATGAGTCTTGTTAGTAAAATGTGGGTAAGTAGGTAGGACCTACCTTGAACTCCTGGACCTTGTGTCACTTCTGGAGAGATGGACTCAATATTCTGTTTTAATGCTAAAGGTCTTGTGCTTTGAAATGATGACATAATCGCCTATTGGACCTTATAGACTTGTTTTTTGGAATGATGAAGCAATCCTTTTATTGGTCTTTTGTTCCATATACTGGGGAATGGATGGGTGGCAAGGGGAGACACAGCTGTGCCAAAGAGCACTGAATGCTAAATAGGTAGAATTGCCCACATAGACTTACAGAAAAAACAACTTTCATTGTTGTTCTTTTCTCATCTGTCAAGTATATTGGGATTCCTCAAGTTTTCCTTCATATTTCCTTCCAGTGGAGGGGCAAGAATGAAAGGACAGCGCTCCCCTTTCCCTGAGAGTAATGGTGATGGTGACTGCTACTCATGGCAACAAGCACACGTATAGGTGAAACTGAAACTGGACCTCAAGTATTTGGCCACTTTTTATGATTTGTGTTTCTTTCCTTGAGTACAGGTGACCAAATTGTAATTATTAAATAAGTCTTTATAACCTTGGTGACAACTTCATGAGTTTGAGAAGGGGATGGCCTGGGTCTGGGTGCTGGTTACACACCAGGAAGTGACTTCTGAAACAACTATACAGAGGAGATGGCTCCTATCACAATAATGATCCATGAATTTCTAGAAAATATGGATCCTGAGAGAGTTGCTCAGACAGTGAATAGCAAAGGTGAAGGTAAAATGTCTTTATAGTAAGCCCCCTCTCCCCCTCTCCTAGTAATTGGAGTGATGAGCTATTGCTTCATACTTTAGATATTTGTCAATGTGTGCTCAAGAATCTTTTGTGTTATAAACATTTTTTTGGGAGATAGAAAAAATAACTGTCTTATAGCTGATCACCTTTGTATATTGAGAACCTTTCTGGAAGGGATCCACTAATCTCCCTTGAAGAGATCCTATATATATATTTATATGGCAACCTAAGCTTGAAGAGATGGGTGATTACTAAACCAAAGGGTAAGAGAAAAGCCTATCCTCTCACTTTGAAGTCAGGATCCCCCATGGTAAGAACCCAGTACATGTTAAGTTCATGGTTCTTTAGTGGCAGAGAAGTCCCACATCATCAACCATGCATTTTGTTTTAGGATCACTCTCTGCTTCTTTAGTTTGTTTTTCTTCTTTCTTTTCTCCTAGAAGCAGTTCTATTTTTTCAAGAAATGATTGAAAGAATACTTATAATGAAAAAAGTATGGATCTTTTAAAACACTAAAGCTTTTAGCATTTTATGTTTTACTAAGAGCTTTCCTCCCCCTACTCCTCATGTACTATTGTATTTGATACTAACCACAATTTTATGATTTGGAAAATGTATAAAAACTAAATGAGTAGAAGCCACAGTTGGTGCTGTAGGATTTCAAACAAAGGCTGATCTTTTAAGAAGGGATATTTCATGGAGGGTGTGGAACTTGAAATTCTCTTTGAAGGAGAAATTGAATATGAGGCTTGATATTCTCTACCTTAACTCATTGCCGACAAGTGGTTATTTGGGCCCCTCTTGAAAACTTGTGGTGGTGGAGAAGCTACTATTTCCTGTGGAAGTTCATTTAACTGTTTAAAATCTTCACAAATTTTTATCTCTTGCTCCCAATTCTACTGTCTGGTACCTGGCAGAACATATCTAACCTCCATTCCACAATTCATTTAAATACTTGAAGACAAATGAATGATGGATTGGATCTTGTGAGCAATGCAAACAAACAGCATGAGATCATAGGAGAGAGTCTTTGCGACAAGTGGCTTTTCTATGTTCAGAAGTCAGATTGGAGCATAAAGTTTATATGTGTAAGGTCGTATATACCTGTCTTGCCCAGCTGATCTGAGAGGAAAGTTCCTGAATATGAATATTCTCAGATCAAGAGATGGTGGTAACTGGGGCAATTGCAGAATATCAAGAGTTCCTGACCAAGTCCATTACAGAAAGAGATATGCACTTGAACACATAACTCCAAAGAGGTGTTCAAAACAATGTTCTGAAGCCTAACAGTCCTGTGTAGAGAAAGAAGACATATTTTCTATGAAGAACAATCCCAGAATTTAGTCTTCTAGCAGAGAAGAAAACCTTCTTGGTTATTGACACTTGAGAATAAATCCAAGTGTAATAGTTCATAGAATTACATTGACAGAGGGAGAGAGAGAGAGAGAGAGAGAGAGAGAGAGAGAGAGAGAGAGAGAGAGAGAGAAAGAGAGAGAAAGAGAAAGAAGTATTGCTTTTATACCTTTAGGTGGCCACTGCAATTGGAGGATGGAAATTCCTGAGCAGCTAAGGGCCTAAAGTCATGACATGGGAGAGCAAAAAGAAAATTGGACCTTGACACCGTCACTGTTATAGTTATTCAGATAATGCAAGTCTAATGGGGAGGGGCATGCCTATCTTGTAAACACAATGTGAATTTGCTTTCCAGAGAGGAACCCAAATCACTGTGAGACGTTATGAATCTATGAGGTATTTTAAAAGAGAAGAATTTAACTGGAATACCAAGGTGGTGTCCCAAAGGCAACATCTCTAGGTTCAGTTTTCTTTCAAGGGGATCTCAGGGCTTACTGTGCATGTTTTTGTATCTATTTATAAACTTTAGTTGGTCCTTCGAGACTTCTACATTTTCTGAAATAAAGGATATCCTTAAACCTATATTCTTTGTTATCTTGAGTGCTTGTTTGTGATGTGGGGATCCCATTACCCATATTTATGGAAAGTTAGACATGAAGATTTTGAAGATTTTCCAGACTAAACACTGCAAAGGGGGCAATGGGTGATGTGATGCTTTTTGGTCAATCACTTACACCAGACCTGGTCTGTGTCAGCCTACAGTTTGATGAGTCTCTAGACCACAAGATCTGAAATAACCAGATCCCCCCTAGAAGCACGTTACCTTCCTATTTACTTTGCATCTGTTTTGTAGTAACTTACCTCTGCGCACATTTTTTACCAGCAGAATATAACGTTTTTGAGGGCAGAGGAAAAAAAAAATATATATATATATGTAGTAGACACTTAAATATTTGTTGAGTCATTGAATGAATAATTGTCTTACTCATTCAACCATTCATCTAACACTTAAATGCCTATCATTTGCCTGGTATAGAAATACATGATTTTGGGATCAAAGCTATGATAAGCCCTGTGAGCTGGAAAAGGAAATGGCAAACCACTCTAGTATCTTTGCTAAGAAACCCTAAAATGCGGTCATGAAGGGTCGCTGAAAAATGACTGAACAAGAATAATAGAGATTGAAAACCGGGTTTGGAATTCATTGTGGTAGCTATGGTGCACATGAATGGATGAATAAAAATATCATTAAATGTTATGTGTGTATTTATGTGTGTATATGTATATATATTCATATACATATATATGTATTTACCATTGTACATTGTATCTAGGGATGCAAATACAAAAGCAAAGGCAATCCTTGCCTTAAAGGATTTCACATCAACTATTTAAAGTGACAAATATGAAATTACCAAAAATTGTGAAGACACATGAAGGGAATACCCCCAAGTTAGGGAAGAAGAGTGCAAAGATGAGGTGCAAAGAATAGGTAGGGGGAAGATTTTTAGATCAGCAGTTAATCACTTTAACTGAACCCCAACCAAAACTTCCGTTGAACTGTATTAAAGGAGAAGTAGTTAATTCTTTTTTTTTTAAATTTTCATTGACTTGTTTATTTACTTTTAGTTTACAAGATTCAGTTCCACAATCCCTTGAGTTTCAAATTTTCTCCCCTTCCTCTCCCATCCCCCCCCCCCCCGCCATGGTGGCGTGCAATCAGGTATAGGATCCGCAAATACTTTCACACTGGACGTTAGTCTGGTTGTATAGAAGGGTTGTAATCAATGGAGTGAACAAAGAAAGAAAACCAAACATGAAAAAGAACGATAGCATGTAGATTGCTTCAGTCTCCATTTAAACTCTGTTCTTTCTAGATCTTTCTCTGCATGTAGATATCTCCTTCCATCCTGAGACTTATAGAGTTGTCTTATAGCTGTGTGTTGCTGAGAAGAGTCCAGTTTATCAAGGCTGGTTGTCACACATAACGATGTGTCTGTGATTGTGTACAAATTTTTCCTGGTTCTTCTCACTTAGCATCAGTTTGTATAAGCCTCTCCAGGTACATATGAAGTCCATCTCCTCCCCATTTCTTATAGCACAATAGTATTCCATTACATTCATATATCACAACATGTTTAGCCATTCTCCAATTGATGGGTATCCCCTAAATTTCCAGTTTTTTGCCACCACACAGAGAGCTGCAATAAATATTTTTGTATGTATGGGTCCTTTTCCCACTTCTATGATCTCTTTGGGATACAACCCCAGAAATGGTATTACTGGGTCAAAGGGTATGCAATTATTTATAGCCCTTTGGACATAGTTCCAGATTGCTCTCCAAAATGGTTGTATCAGTTCACAGCTCCACCAACAATGCATTAGTGTTCCCAGTTTTCCACATGCTCTCCAGCACTTGTCATTTTCTTGTTTTGTTATCTTAGCTAATCTGACTGGTGAGATGTGGTATCTCAAAATTGTTTTGATTTGCATTTCTTGAATCAATAGTGATTTAGAGCATTTTTCCTATGCTTAAAGATATCTTTAATTTCTACCTCTGATAATTGCCTGTTCATATCCTTTGACCATTTATCAATTGGGAAATGACTTGTATTCTTATAGATTTTACTTAATTCCCTGTATATTTTAGAAATGAGGCCTTTATCAGAGACATTGGTTATAAATATTCTTTCCCAATTTCCCACTTCCCTCTTAATCTTGGTCACATTGGCTTTGTTTGTACAGAAACTTTTCAGTTTAATGTAATCAAGATTATCCATTTTGTATTTTATAATGCTCTCCAACTCTTCTTTGGTCATAAAGTCTTACCTGCTCCATAAATCTGACAGGTAAACAATTCCTTGCTTCTCCAGATTATTTACAGTATCAGCCTTTATATCTAGGTTGTGCACCCATTTAGACTTGTTAAAGTCTAAAGTCTAAAACTGGTCTATGCCCAGTTTCTGCCATACTATATTCCAATTTTCCCAGCAGTTTTTGTCAAATAGTGAATACTTATCCCAAAAACTGGAGTCTTTGGGCTTATCAAACAGTATATTACTATATTCATTGACTACTGAGTCTTTTGTATCCAATCTATTCCATTGATCCACTACTCTATTCCTTAGCCAGTGCCAAGCAGTTTTGATGACTGCTGCTTTATAATACAGATTAAAATCTGGTACAGCTAGGCCACCTTCCCTTACATTTCTTTTCATTATTTGCCTGGATATTTTGGACTTTTTTTCTTCCAAGTGAATTTTGTCACTATTTTTTCTAGTTCTATAAAGTAATTTTTTGGTAGATTGATTGGTATGGCACTAAATATGTA
>CM053588.1:135482918-135515726 GCA_028646515.1 Pseudochirops corinnae | reverse complement strand
ATCTTGATTTCTCATAAAGTCATTTGCTTCCATTTGCTCCATTCTAATTTTGAAGGAATTATTCTCTTCAGAATGCTTTTGGGATTCTTTTTCCTTCTGGCAAAGTCAACTTTTTAAGGCATTCTTCACCTCATTGGCTTTTTGGGCCTCTTTTGTCATTTGAGTTAATCTATTTTTTAAGGTGTTAATTTCTTCAGTCAGGTTGTTGACTCTCTTTTCATGATTTTCTTGCATCATTCTTATTTCTCTTCCCAATTTTTCTTCCACTTCTCTCATTTGTTTTTCAAAACCCTTCTTCAGCTGATCTCTAGCTTTTAGGCAATCTTCATGTTTCTTGGAAGCTTTTGGTATGGGAGCTCTTACTGTCTCATTCTCCTCCCGCTCCCTGCCTTGATCCTTCTTTTTCCCCAAAGAAGGAATCTAGGGTTTGGTTGTTGTTCTTACTTTGCTTCTTATGCTCATTCATGGTTGGTCAGTTCGTGATTTTTTTTTTTTTTAGCTCTGTGGAGCTCTGCTTCCAGAGGGGAAAGCTCTGTCCCAAATCGCTGGGGTTTTCCCAGCTGCCGGAGCTTTTAGTTAGGGGTCTTTAGATAGATCAAAATGTGTGCTGTTCTTTGTTATAGTGTTTATTTACTTCTGCATACTGAATAACTAATCTCTTACTGATTAAGCAGTCCCAAACAATATTGATAATTGTGATTCTGTAGTATCATTTGAGATCTGACTTTGCTATAATCTTTTCTATACCCCTTTTCATTTTTTCCCATTTGATATTGCTTTCCTTTTGTTCCTCCAGATGAATTTTGTTATTGAAGTAAACAATTTTTTAGTAGTTTAATTGATATGACACTGAAAAAAATAAACAGGTAGTAGTTTTATGTGGCATTATTTAACCCATGAACAATGGGTTTGGGCCCCTTTTATTATTATTATTATTATTATTATTATTAATAATAATAATTATTAACCCAATTATTTGGGCCCCTACTAATTTCTGTCAAGAGTGTTTTGTAGTTGTATTCATATAATTCCTAAGTGTAGAGGAGGAAGGAGGAAGACTTCCAATTACTTTAGAAATTCTGTAGTTATTTTAAATGGAATTTTTGTTTCTGTTTCTTCCTGCAGAGATTTTTGGTAATATACAGAAATGTTGACCACTTATTTTATATTCTGGTGCTTTGCTAAATTTATTGTTATAATTAAATTTTTAGTTGACTTTCAGTGATTCTGTAAATAAACCCTTATATTATACACATGTGATAATTTTATTTCCTGTGCCTTTAACTAACTCTCAATTTTCTTTTTCTTTCCTTATTGTTAAGACCAGTATTTCTATATTAAAATGTAGTGGTAAATAATGGACATCCTCGTTTTACCCTTCATTTTATTGTAGAAGTCTCTAGCTTATTCTTATTTTATATATAATTAGACCTCTTGGTTTTAGATAGTGATTACTTACTATGTTGAGGAAGAATCTTTTTATTAACGCGTGGTATTATACTTTATAAAAATAGAAAGGGATGTGGTATTTTGTCAAATGTGTTTTATTAACTGAGTGTTATAATAATAAAAATTTTGTTATTATTATTAATCATAGATATTTTGTGTTTATAGTTTTCTTAATGTTCAACCAACCTTCTTTTCTGATATAAATTCCAGTTGTTAATAACACGTAATCATTTTTGTAAGCTGCCGTAGCCTTCCTTGTCAGTAACATTTTGTTCTCTGATGTCATGATCCTTTTTGAGAATGAAGGACAAACACAACCTGTGAGTAGCCTCTCCTCTTTCCTTCCCTCCTTCCCCTCCCCTCCCCTCCCCTCCCCTCTCCTCAGCCATCTCCAGTTGTCCTGATGAATATCTGGCCACTGGACCCAGATGGCTCTGAAGGTGAAAGTGAGGCTGGTGACCTTGCACAGTCCTCCCTCACTTAAATCCAAGTCAACTGCAAGTCATGTCATCATTTCTCTGATGTTGTGGTCCTCTTCAAGAATGAAGGACAAACACAACACAACAATAAACATTTTGTCTAAATTTTGGTATTGTTCATTAAAGATATTGGTTTATTATTCTCTTTTTTTCTGTCTTGACCCGTTCTGATTTAGATATCATGACCATATATTTATCATGGGGCAATTGAGTAGGATTAAATTTCAGCTTTATTAGCATATAGTTAGACCCAATAATTCCTAATAATTTCCTTTATTCCATTTTAATTTGTTTTGATTTCTGCCTTCTCATTTTTGATGCTGGTAATTGAATTTTCTACTTTCTTTTAAAAATAAATTAGAACTTTGTTTATTTTTTCTTCAGTAGTTCTTAGTCATTTATTAATTCAGTGAGTTTTTCATTTTCATTTTTGGTAATCTCTTAAAAAAATTTTTTTTTTCAGTATTTTTATTTAGGTTTTTAATTGGGGTTAAACAAGTGTTTTTAAAAGTTTTCTTTAGGAGCCATTTTGGGGTGTATAGTGAGAGAAGCAGCATTGTTGTGGTTTAAACCCAGGGACGCCTAAAACTGTTGAGGTGGGGTCTCTGCCCACCCTAAAACTGTTGTGGTTTCATGATGTGTTGTGGTGGAACAGTCTCAAAGAATTCAGAGTCAGACCACCTCTAATCCAAGTATAGGCATTTATTGAGATTGATGCCTCTCATGAAGTGGGCTATGTTCCAAGAGGAACCAGCAACTTTAGCGGAAACAAGAGGTATTTTATAGGTAAAGATGCAAAAAAAGGCAGGAGAAGTTTGTTAGGGGATTAGGTAATGAAGGAGGGGTTTGTTAAGGGCTTAGATAATGGAGGAGGGGTCCTATCTATGGTGCCATTGTTAAACATTCTGGTCATTCTGCCCTCCAACTGCCTAGTTATTGTGGTCCTGTCTGGTCAAGATGGATGATGTGATTGTGATTGTACACCTGTTTCTGTGGGAATGGGTCTGGGGGGCAGTAACCAGGTAGAAGAAGTAGCTAGGTTCCCATCACATGGACAAATGCTGTTTCTGTGGGAACTAAGAGTTCAGGGACATACCTGTTGTTCTAGTCAACAGTGAGGCATATACAAAGAAGTTAGGCCATTGTTCCAGAGAGAAATTCTCAGAACCAAGGTTAGAGGAAAAAATTGGGGACAGAAGTGGAAGAGTCTGGGAATCAACAATCTCTTGTGTGAAGTCAAGGGTTGAACAGAGGATTGAATCTCTTAAGAGAAAAAAAATAAGCTCTGTGGTATAGTGTATTAACATAGATTTGGTAATTTCTTCTCCCTGAAGAGTCTGCTCCCAGGGAGAGAACTTCCTGGATCCTCTGTTTCCAATTGGTTTCATGAGATTTTCATACCTAGAATAAAACCTTCATTTTTCTGTCACCTGTTGACTCTGGTGACATCTGTGGGTATTATTTCCTCTCCTGTAGCTGAAGCCAATTCTCCAGGTGAAGTCACAGTAAGAACCTGTGATCTTTATGGGTCAAAACATCTCTCAGATCATTTCAGAGGCTGAGGTGTGTGCTCTGATTGCCTCAGTAGAAAAGTTAATATAAGTGTCTCAGAGAATTTCTGATCACCCTTAGGATAAAAATTTCTCCTTCAGGACTCAGGGGCTCAAAATCAGTAAGGACTAATAGTGAAGTGCCTTGGCAGGAGAAGGGTGAGTATGTAACACATTTTGATTTTTACCACTGTTTTCTCCTCTCTGACTTGCCAATCAGGAGATAACAGGATTCCATGAAATCATATCCCTGACATATGTCATTGACCCATATATTGATCTTTTGGTATAGTCTAGGTGAGAGAGGGGAAGAGAATGTGCAAAGAAAATGGGGCCCTTGTTACCATTAGTCCATTACTTCTTTAGGACCCTGTACTCAGAAAGGGACTCTGGACCCAGTCTGCAGAGAGCTAGGTGGTGTAGTAATTAGAATCAGGGAATTTGAGTCAGAAAGACTTGAGTTCAAATCCAATTCAGGTACTTACTACAGGTACTTACTATCTGTGTGACCTTGAGTAATGTCACTTAATCTCTGTTTGCCTCAATTTCCTTAACTATACCCCAGACATAATAATAGCACTTTCTTCCAAGTGTCGTGAGATCAAATGATACAATATTTGTGAAAGATTTAGGGGAATGTCTGATACATAATTGGCAAGATAACAATGCTTGCAATTTTTATTTTTATTGCCAATAACATCATAAGTATTATTACTAATAAGGAATATAACTAATGCTAATAATAACATGCTGACCATAGGCATTTGTTGAACCTTTTTGAGGTATTATTTCATCTCTTAAATGAAGACAGCAGATTCTTCAAGTGTTTACCTGAGGGGAGCAGCACAGGGGTGTTGTGGAGGATGGGGGAAAGTCCTGTCATTTTCCCTGATTTCTTTTTGCTTTGGAGTCTGAGGAATTTTTACTTTTTACTTTTTACTCTGCAGGGGGACTCAGGAACAATTTTCTGAAATTGGTCAGCTCCTGGAGACTGTTATTCAGCCCAGTCAAAATCCCTGGATATCTTGGGAATGATAAAAACAGAACCTTCATGGCATGGTGATGATGGTTTCCAAAGACTTCCAGAATTGATTCTTTTTCATAACCGGGGAAGAAGATTCACTGAGCTTATTTTGCTTCTAGTGTTATTTTTCTTCTCTCCTCATAGATCTCAGGAAGAGAATGGCTTGGGAAAATGCCTCTTCAGTGACTGAGTTCATCCTTGCAGGCTTAACAGATCAACCAGAGCTCCAGCTACCCCTGTTCCTTCTTTTTATGGGGACATATGTTATCACTATAGTGGGAAACTTGGGATTGATCATTTTAATCAGGATGAATTCTCAGCTTCACACTCCTATGTATTATTTCCTCTTCAACTTATCTTTCATAGATCTCTGCTACTCTTCTGTATTTACTCCCAAAATGTTGATGAACTTTGTCCTACCGAAAAACATCATCTCTTATTCAGGATGTATGGCTCAGCTCTATTTTTTTGGTTTTTTTGTTATTTCTGAATGCTATGTGTTAACAATAATGGCTTATGATCGTTATGTTGCCATCTGTAATCCATTGCTGTATAATGTTACTATGTCCAATCAGGTCTGTTCATGGCTATTGGGTGGGGCATATGTAATGGGGTTTGCTGGTGCGATGGCCCACACTGGATGCATGCTGAGACTGTCCTTCTGTGATGCCAACATCATAAACCACTACATGTGTGATGTGCTTCCCCTCCTCCAGCTCTCCTGCACCAGTACCTATGTCAATGAGCTGGTGGTTTTCATTGTTGTAGGCACTAATGTTATAGTGCCTAGTGTCACCATCTTCACTTCTTATGCTCTCATCCTGTCCAGTATCCTGAGCATCAGCTCCACTGAAGGCAGATCCAAAGCCTTCAGCACCTGCAGTTCCCACATAATTGTGATCACTCTTTTCTTTGGGTCAGCTTCATTTATGTATCTCCAGCCCTCTTCATCAGGATCTGTAGACCAGGGTAAAGTAGCTTCAATCTTTTACACAAATGTAGGGCCCATGCTAAACCCCATCATTTATAGTTTGAGGAATAAAGATGTTCAGGCTGCCTTGAGGAAAACCTTGAGGAGAAGAATGTTTTCCAGAACTGGAACAAGATTTTCATAATCTGATTTGAACTTGAGGGCCTGAAGTGCCTTTTTCCTCTTGATTAATTAAAATTTTCTCAGGAAGGAATCTATCTAAATTCTTTTCTCCCTGTTCCCTATTGCCCAACATTCTGCCAATTGGATTTATTTCCTTTGGTTTAAAGATGCAGTGGAAAGTGTACTGGTTTAGAGTGAGAGGACCAGGGTTTTAATCCTGGATATTCTTTCCCTGTAACCTTGGGCAAGTCCCTTAACCTCTGTGGACTTCAGATTTTTTGTTTGTTAATATAGAAGCAATATATGAACATTGTTGTGTGTTTGTCCTTCATTCTCGAAGAGGACCTTGACATCAGGGAGATGATGACGTGACTTGCAATTAACTGAACAGAGTGAGTGAGGACTGTGAAACGTCACCAGTCTCACTTTCTCCTCCAGAGTCATCTGGGTCCAGGGGCCAGATACTTATCAGGATGACTGGAGATGGCCCAGAGTGCAGTGGGAGACCCTGGCCCTTTTAGACTAAGGTCTTTTCAGGTTCTCACTTTGAGTGAGGTAATGTCCATTCAGTGAATAGGCCCCTTTAAGGAGTAAGTCAAGAGGTGGCCCCTTGAATCACACACACATGCACACACACACACACACACACACACACACACAATCAAACTGGGAGGGGAATCAATTTGGGGGTGGAATGAAGGATGGGCTGAAGTTAGGAGAGACTCATGGCAGGTAGATCCACTAGCAGGAAGGATACTCTATCTGTTTTCCTCTCCTTCCCATCTCCAAAGGATGGTAAATTTTGATGGCTAAAAGCTGCCTAGTTAACACGAATGTAGGTTTCTAGGAAATAGTAACAAAATGTCCAAATGATGTAGAAATAACACAATCTCCTCACATACCCCACCTCTTGCCTCCCCCCCCCCCAAAAATTGAGCGTGAATTGCCTTGTAATCCCTTTTGGTATTTTAATTTTGTTTGTTTTTCTTTCAAGATTTTGTTTTATTTTTTGGTTAGGCAATTGGGGTTAAGTGACTTGCCCAGGGTCACATAGCTAGTAAGTGTTAAATGTCTGATTTGAGGCTGGATTTGAACTCAGGTCCTCTTGACTTCAGGGCCAGTGCTTTATACACTGCACCACCTAACTGCCCTTTTCTGTCAAGATTTTAACAAAAATTAGATAGGGATACAAAACATAATTTGTCCCTAACCTGATAACCCCCAGTAATTCCATTTCACTTCTTCCCTAACCCAATCCCTTATGCATCAAGGCATAGCTGCCTCTATTAGAAGGTGATACAGATGTTTTATGACTTCCACAATAAACATAATGCTGTTTTGGCTCAGAAGAGTAATTATACATTCCCAGTGTAATATTAATGATAGTCTATTTACAACTAAAATATGATGGGAAGTTGACAACTAAGATACCAGTTTTGAGGAAAAACATTTTTATTCTCTGGAAACAACTGCTAGGGGTGGCTAGGTGGTGCAGTGAATAGAGCACTGGCCTAGCGTCAGGAGGACCCAAGTTCAAATATGAACTCAGACACTTAACACTTACTGGCCATGTGACCTTGGGCAAGTCACTTAGTCCCAATTGCCTTCTCCTCCCCCCTCCAAAAAGCAAAAACTCAAACCCAAACCAAACCAAACAAAAAAAAACCAACTGCTAGTAGGAAAGATTCTTATAAAAGTTACAATATGTGAGACATTGGAACAAGGTTATTGACTTATATACCTTTCCTGAAGGAAGTTTTCTTTCCCTTGTCAAATTGATTGAATCACTAGTATTGAAAAAGCATTTTTATTTTTCTGTCCTATGACATTTATAATAAGAAGCTAATTGGAAGGATTAGAAGACACCAAATTTTGAAAATATGTTCTTCATTTAAAACTCTTTACAAACTGGCACCTTCCTACTTTACTAATTTGTTTAGATGTTACTCCTTTCCCCATACCATGAATTAATGACCTATTTGCCTTTTATGCATGGCATTCAATTTTCATCTTGGTGATTTTCATTGCCTACCCAAACTACCGGGAATGCATTCCATGCTCACCCCAAACTCTTATAATAACTAATTTCCTTCAACTCATTTTGAGTGCCATTTTCTACATGAATCCTTTCCTAATTTTCCTAGTACTTTGTGTCCAGGTAGAATCTGGAACCATGGAAGGGGAGCCAGGGAATCTGAGAACTGGGCCCAAGTCAAGATGAAGAAAAGACCTCTCCTTGGGTATTGAATATTGTGATGATAATGTAGTTTACTAGTGACCTAGAGGTGGGGGGGGGGGGTTTGTGTATTTTCTGATGATTGTACTTAGTGATTAACAATACTTAGTAATTGATTGCTAAATAAGTGACTGATTGAGTTAACCTAGTTGCCCCATAAGTTGAGGACTGACTATTGTACTCTGAGATGACTAAGTAAGGAGGCAAATCTCCTTAGGGACACCAGATGATTGTTTTTTTGTTCAAAGCTATTGTGATCACTTTGATGAAAACTATGTGGCCATTTTAATGATAAGCTGTCTTGAACACTGTATTGTGATTCCCTGTGATAAGTTGTAATATTGTGAATACTGTACCTTGATTTCCTGAGAATGTTTTGCTTTGCTTTGTTATAGAATAGAGTGTTCACTATAGTGTGTAATCAGAGCCTTAAAAGCTGTTCACAGTAGCATTCTTCTGGAAAGCTGCTCGTGCATGGCATTATCCTTTACAAAATCATCTTGTATTAATTTTGTATGTATGCTGTAAATGGATATATGTGTGTGTATATATATATGTATATATATAAAACACATATGTACATATGTTGACACATTTTGTTTCTCTGATTTCTGCAGAAATGTTTTTCATCTAAACTTCCTTCTTAGATGATTTATTTAATCTCATCTGTGAACTTATTCCGAGCATAAATGGCTTATTTGAATTATGTTATCTGTTTGATAAATGTGATAGAGTAAAATTTCAGTCTCTTAGGAAGCAAATTATTTTACTTTTCTTCTATTCTCTCTTCAGCCATCATTGATAACAGTTTTTTTGAATGTACTTCAAACTTTGACTTCATTAAGTCATCTTCATAAAATTCTCTTCATACTGTTTCTTTATAGAAGAACAGTTAAGGTTTCTCTAACAAAAACTTTCTTTCTCTCTATATTGGAGATGCATACTCAAAATTTTTGTTATTGTCGAGGTTGAAGAACCAAAAGTTTAGAGATGATGCTTCTGAAAAATGAGATCATAAGTTTGGAGATGGAAGGGATCTTAGATTCAATCTAGTCCAACACTTATTTTAAAACGAAGTTAAGTACTTGCCCAGGATAACATGGGAAGTATGAAAAGTCTATACTGGAAGAGTAGAATATTATTTGAGGAACAGTTTAGAGTGTAAGGATCTTGTAAAAGAACATGGTATAGTAGAAAGCCTGCTTAGATCTTATCTCAATCCTATCTCTGATATCTAGTAACAAATTAACATCATCTAACTTAACTTTTCACAGCCTAAGTTTTCTTATCAACAAAATAAGAATAATAAAAGGTTCAAAAGTTTGTCCTGAGGATCAACTGATTTAACATAAAAAAAAGTTTGGCAAATCTTAAATCTCTCTAGTACTTATTATTTGTCTGTTTGTGTATTAATTTCCTTCCTATTTTTTTTCTCATAGGGATCCACTATAAATAGTATTGAGACAAGTCATTGTACCGCTATATTTTTATCTTTACTGTTCTATATACCTATGCTCAGGTAGCTAAAACTATTGCTTTTTGTAGTCAAGTCCAAGGATGTAAGGTCATTTTCTGCAGGATTGTTGAAAGTAGCCTCACCATAACTCCAGTATCAGACAGAACACCTGGGACATTATGCACCTCTTTTTGTTCTCAGATGCTTTTAATTTCCTCTGTTAGGCACTTAATTTTAAGTTTTTCATTCAATGTAGCTTGGAGATTATGTGGATTTGATAAGAGCAGCATCTATTAAAAGTTTTAAGGAGTTGCTAAAAGAGTAATGTCTATTAAGTATTTTTTGACTCAAAGTCATGTCCAGGTAGTTGTAAGAATTCAATCTAAGATAATGATTCAGTTCTGGTACAGTACAGTTTATTGGTTACATTCTCCTCAATATTTTGAGGTCTTTACTTGTAGTATGGGGATTTGTCATTTTTCAATCCATAAAACTTAATGGGACTCTGATGTCTAATTATAGGTACCATGTCTTGGTTAAACTTGGGTAAACTAAACTTTTAAGTCTTGCAATGATTCTTTCTACAGATTTCACCATTTTTTTCTGTTTTTGAAAGTTTTTATATTTTTTCAAATAACATTTTTTAGCATCTGTTTTTAAAGCTTTTGCATTTTGAACACTTACCACTGTCCCAGTTTTCTTACATCCCTTCCAATTTTTGTCTTTTTCTTTTTTTGTCATATTAACTAATCTGATAGGTATGAGGTGGTACCTCACAATTGTTTTAATTTGCATTTCTCTAATAGTGATTTAGAGCATTTTTTTCTTTGGATAAAAACTATTCATATCTTCTTACCATTTATTAATTGCAGATGACTTGTATTCTTGTGAATTTGACTCATTTTTCTATATATTTATGAAATTAGGCCTTTATTAGAGTAAGTAGAGGTAATTTATTTATTTATTTATTTATTTTGCTTTTTGGAGTGGGGAAGGTAAGGTAATTGGGGTTAAGTGACTTGCCCAAGGTCACATGGTTAGTTTTGTGTTAAGTGTCTGAGGCCAGATTTGAACTCAGGTCCTCCTGACTTCAGGGCCGGTGCTCTATTCACTGCACCACCTAGCCACCCCTGTAAATTTTTTTTTTTTTTTTTTTTTACCACTTTTGTACTTTCCTTCTAATATTGCATGCATCAATTTTTTTGTGCAAAGCCCTTTTAATTTAATATAATCAAAATTTTCTATTTTCTATCCCATAATGTTTTCTATCTCTTGCCTGGTCATAAAATTTTTCACTTATCCATAAATCTAACACATATAATATTCTATTCTCTCCCGATTTCCTTATGGCATTAACATTTATGTCTAAATCATGTACCCATTTTTTCTCTTATCTTGGCATGTGGTGCGAGATTTTTTCTATAACTAGTTTCTGCCAAACTCTCTTCCAGTTTTTCCAGCAATTTTTGTCTTTGTGTTTATTAAACACTAGTTTACTATGGTCATTAACTACTGTGTATTGTGTACCTAATCTATTCCACTGATCCATCACTCTAATTCTTAGTAGCAACTTGTTTTGATTATTACCACTTTGTAATAGTTTGATATCTCTGGTACTGCTAGGCCACTTTCCTTCACCTTCTAAAAGAATTGATTCCCTTGATATTCTTTTTTTTTTTTTTTTGCCTTTCTTCTTAGGGGCAATTGGGGTTAAGTGACTTGCCCAAGGTCACACGGCTAGTGTTAAGTGTCTGAGGACAGACTTGAACTCAGGTCCTCCTAATTCTAGAGCTGGTTATCTATTCACTGTGCCACCTAGCCGCCCCTTCCCTTGATATTCTTGACCTTTTGTTCTTCCAGATGAATTTTGTTATTATTTTTCTGGCTATATAAAATAATTTTTGATAGTTTGTCATAGCACTTAATAAATAAATTTAGATAGAATTACAAGTTTTATTATGGTGATTTGTCTTACCCTGAGCAATTAATGTTTCTTCAATTGTTTATATCTGACTTTATTTGTGTAAGAAGTGTTTTATAATTATGTTCATGTAGTTCCCAAGTTTTTCTTGGCAGATAGACTCCCAGGTATTTTATATAATCAACAGTTACTTTAAATGGAATTTCTCTTTCTATCTCCACCTGCTGAACTTTGTTGGTAAAATATAGAAGTGCTGATGATTTGTATAGGTTTATTTTATATCTTGAAACTTTGTTGAAGTTGGTAATTATTTCATTTAGATTTTTGCTGATTCTCTAAGTATGCCCTCATATCAACTGTAAAGAGTGATAGTTTTGTTTCCTCATGACCTATTCTGATTCCTTTGATTTATTTTTCTTCTTTTATTGCTATAGCTAGCATTTCTAAAACACTGCTAGCTTTTCCATTTTACAGACAACGCTTGCTTGTGGTTTTAGATAGATAGTACCTATCATTTTAAGAAAAACTCCATTCATTCCTATGCTTTCCTCTGTTTTTAAATAGGATTTAATGTTTTGTTTTGTTAAAAGCTTTTTCTGCATCTGTTGATATAATTATATGTTTTTTTTTATTATTGATCTGTCCCATTGTGCTGTTTTTCTGGTTTTGAGCCAGTCCTGCTCATATTGTATGATATTTGTGATATATTGCTATAATCTTCTTGTTGTTATTTTTTAATTTAAAAATTTTTGCATTAATATTCAGTAGAGAAATTGGTCTATAGTTTTCTTTTTTGCTTTTGCTTTCTTTTTAGGTATCAACACTATATTTGTGTCAAAAAGAATTTGGCAGTACTGCTTCTTTGCCTATTTTTCCAAATAGCTTATGTACTATAGTATTGTAATTAGTTGTTCTTTGAATATTTGGTAGAATTCACTTGTGAATTCTTCTGTTCTGGGGGATATTTCCTTAGAGAGCTCATTTGTGGCTCATTTAATTTCCTTTTCTAAGACAGGGTTATTTAAGTATACTTTTTCTTCTTCTTTTTATCTGGGCCATTTATATTTGTGTAAATATTCATCCATTTCACTTAAATTGTTAGGTTTATTGGCATATAATTGGACACAATAACTCCTAATAATTACTTGGTTTTCTCTTCAGTGGTGCTGAGTTCACCCTTTTCATTTTCATTACTGCTAATTTGGTTTTCTTCTTTCTTTTTAAAATAAAATTAACCAGTGGTGACTTATTTATTTTATTGTTTTTATCATAAAGCCAGCTCCCAGTTTTATTCATTATTTCAATGCTTTCCTTACTTTCAGTTTTATTAATCTCTCTTTTGATTTTTAATTTGGTGTTTAATTGGAAATTTCAATTTTATTCTTCTTCTAGTTTTTCCCCCTTTTAATTCTGTGCCCAATTCTTTGATCCACTCTTTCACTATTTTACTGATGTAAGCATTTAGAAATACAAAATTTCTCTCAAGCACTACTTTGGCTGAATCTCATAAATTTTGGTATGTTGTCTCATTTTCTGCATTCTCCTTAATGAAGTTATTGTTTGTTTCTATGATTTTTTTTGACTCACTTATTCTTTGGGATTAGATTATTTAGTTTCAAATTAATCTTTAATCTATGCTTCCAAAGACCTTGTTTTGAGTAAATTCTCTCTTATCAATATAGTTGTTTATTAACAGGGTACAAACCTATTAATAAATAGGTCAGTGACTTGCATCAATTTATGCCAAAACTGTTGAGATGAAGACATAACTCATTTTTACAAGGTTAGAAAAAAGAACAGAGCAGGTTAGGTGACATCATTGGGGTTAGGGACAAAATGATTGGTTATGTAGCTGAGGCATGGGGAATAATATGATTGGTTGGAAGTTGGAAATGGTGGTTGTGGGGGTAGCAATGACCTCCCTACTTGTCTTCTGTGACTAAGAAAACTTCATTGTTTGAGTTCACCTGCAAGGTTGAAAGACAGTGGGCCAGACTTCTTTCCTTAACAAACCGAATATCTTTGAAGGCTAGCTCTGTAATGCCAAGGTACTAGACCAAACTCTTTGGTGTCCCTCCCCACATTCCTCAAGGATAACAGAATTCCTTGAGACATGAAGAGAACAGTTATAAGCAAGATAACTGGACTTCTACACTTAACTTATTACAGGTCGGTTGAATTTCTGCGCTAAAGTCAGAGACAAAGAACGATGTTACAGGACAAAATCAGTTTATTGTAAAGAGGATTAATAAAAATGATACAGAATCATTTTAATCTTCTTAATTCCCCCTTTGATCAGTGAGAGACACATATGTCTCTCATAAATCACTTATCTATAAGTTAATTCTGTAAAATCTTTAACATAGTCATTACCTGTAGGGCACAACCTTTTCTAATGGAAGTTTAGAATGGACTTTAACACAGTAACTAATGCAAAGTCTAAAAAGAATAATAAGGCAGAGGACAAGAAGGACCCATTCACCAAATGGAGTTAACAGGCTGTTCCCCAAGTGAACCAGGATTCCATCAGATGTCACCTGAGGGAGGTAGTTGTCTACCATTTTCCTAATCAGTTAATGTAAGGACAAAATAGTAATGTAAGAACAATAAGATAGATTAAACATAATAAGAATATCTGATTTCATGGACTAAATTTAGAGCAGAGATTTACATGTCTCAAGGTGACTATGAAAACTCAACATACAGATATAAGTAGCAAAAACCAAGGTAGTACAATAATGATCATCAATATTAACTAACATCAGGTCTTTTTATATGCCAGTAACCTGCTCCCAATGTCCTTTGAATCAACACATTTCATCTTGGATCCTAGATGTCCCATTTAGTCATCTGGTATACAATCATCTGGTCTCTGGTTTCATCTTCTCTTGGACATTCTGAAATAGTTCTCATTTTCAAGGCAGTTCTAAAGATGGCTCCTTTTCAGTAGAGTTGCCCTTCTGGTTCCATATCACCTACAGAATTTTAGATCCTGTTAAAATCAAGTCTCAATTCAATTTTGTATACTCTTAAAATTAACTTATCCAGTAAGTATTCATGTAGTAAAAATGAGCTCAAACCTTATGTTTCTGATATTATTAACAATAGAGCAAAAAGAATAATATCAAATTAGGAATACATAGTTTACTTTTAACTTCAGAGAATTTAGGTTTTTACATGCCCATTACTGTTTCTGTCATTATCTAATGCTGTATTTGAACAAGCACTGCCAATGACAGACTGAAGGAATAATCTTGAAAAGGATCTGACTTGTAAAATGAGCTCTTCTGGTTAAGGATTTAATATTTACCAAGGAAGACAGATGAGCTAAGGCTGAGTGTTTTGTTTTTTCTAAATTGGCATTAACTCCATCATGATTTAACTTCTTGTGATGTGTTATATTTACATATTGAAGAACTTCATATACCAACTGAAAAATAAAAAAAAATCCCTAAGTATTTTAAAATACCATAGAAGGTAGAACTATGAAAACTTTAAAAATCATACATATAAATATATGTATATACACAATCATCTGATCTTATTTCTTTCTAAATTTTGTCACTCTGATTAATTTTCCACTTGAATTTATTTAGAACTCCAATTAAATTATCTCCTTAGAGAAGAGACTGATAAAGATCTAATCCTTACATAAAAACACAGGTAGCAGCACTCATTACATGCAGATGACCATCAGTCCACAGATGAATTTACTCCAGAGTTGCTAATTTCACTTCAGTTGTAACAAAAGTCTAGGGATGGTAAATGTAAAAATACAAAGTAATTAATTTCAAATTGTATACAGAGAGCAGTGTATGTCAAATAAGTTGTCTATAGTAAAACATGTTTGCACTTCAGGACATGCTCTACACATAAGTGCTAATCCCACATTAAATAACAAACCTAAGTAAACTTGGATTTCTCATTGAGATGATACAAGATAGCCTGTAAATTATTCTTCTTGGAGATAACTGCACTGAAATAATTTTCCTTAAAACAAAACAAAAGATGTTTCTGATTTTAATCTTACCAATTAACATATTTATCTATATGTTGGTACCACAAAATTGCCTAATTATTGTTTAGTTATTCCCATAACATTTTTGAGTTATTTCAAGAACCTTACTTTTTACATGAATATATGACTATTAACAGGCAAATGAAAAGCCCATGTCCCCATCTACTTAATTGGATAGGGTATGATAGTACCCTATGATAGTAAGATAGTAATATGTGATAGTAAGATCTTATGTACTTATCCTATTAGCAGTGAAGAGGTGCTAAAATATTGCAACAAGATTCTTTTTATTAAAAAAAAATCACACCTAAACTTGCCTTGATCAAAGAGATTTGCTATGAAAGAAAGAACCAGGGGCACAATCTTAACAGCATTAATACTGGCCCTCCAGGCCTAAGCCAAGAGGCGCAGAATAATTTATCACATATGTAATAGGATAAATCTTCATTAGTTTTTTTTCAGGTAAGAATCATATTTAAGCTTTGGAACAGCACAACATTTCACCTCATTTGCAGGGTTTATAGTTAGGTTCAGGATTAACTAGGTAGAAAACTTTTCTGTTTAAAAAGGATGTAGTACAATGGGAAAACTGAGTCAAAATGATCCTACCTTCATCCATGTCAAGGTCATCTCCTTGATATTTCCCAGGAAAAGACACTAACCTATAGGAGTTCTTAGACTATACTCGCTACGAGCATCTTGTGGCATTTCCCTTGAATGGCAGATTACTGAATTTATGATCAATCTGACAATCATATCTGACACAAAAATTTAGAATAATATCAAATTACAGTCCCATGAAGTTTTGCCTCAAATAGCAAATTTCACTAAATCATGCTGAGGGTTGGACACAGCAGTTATTGCTCTCATCTTATTGCAATAAATTAGTCAGTAATAAAAACTTAGGCCTCCACCTCTCTTACACAGAAGAGAGAAAAGTTTCACCCCTTCTTGAGTTTAAACTTATCCTGGTGTAAATACTTATCATTAGAAATCAATAAAATAATTATATTCTGCCATTTTACATGGATAACGGATATATGATAGTATACTCAAAAACCCAGAAAAACAAAAATATTGTCCAGTTTCTGTAAACCTCAAGACTAAATGATATTCACTTAAGGTATTATATATTAACCATTTTATTTTTTCTTTGTCTTAATTGTTTTTTTAATTTAATATTTTATTTTCCCCAATTATGTGTAAAAAACAATTTTTGACATTTGTTTTAAAATTTTGAGTTCTACATTCTTTCTCTCTCCTCCCTCCCCTCCTTCTCTTTCACCTTCATTGAGAAGGCAAGCAATTTGATCTAGGTTATATATGTATAGTAATGCAAAACATATTTAATGTTAGTCATGTTGTGATAGAAAATAGGCCCAAAACACCCCCAAGAAAAATAAAGTATGCTTTTATTTGCATTCAGACTGCATCAGTTATTTCTCTGGAGATGTAGAGCACCTTTCACCATAATTCCTTCAGAGAAAATCTGGAATCATTGTGTTGCTAAGAATAGCTAAGTCATTCACAGCTGATCATTGTACAGTATTGCTCTTACTATGTACCATGTTCTCCCGGTTCTGCTTATCTTAATTTGCATCAATCCATGTAAGTCTTTCCAGGTTTTTCTAAGAGCATCTTGCCCATCATTTCTTATAGCACAACAGTATTCCATCACAATCATATACAATAATTTGATATTAATCCGTTTAAATAGAAATAAATCCCCAAGATGGGAGTCTGTTGAGACTAAGTTGGCTCAAGATGTTCAAGATGTTTCACAAACACACACATGTGTATGTTTATGTATGTATGTGTGTGTGTATATGTATATAAAATTCCAGGCATAACTTTATAATTTTCACAAGTATAAACCATCACATAACTTCTACAATATAAACAGACTTTTAAATTCTCCCCCCTCCTTCTTTATTTTACAAGGAGTGGAAGAGGGAAGTCTTATGTACATAAAAAACAAATTCTTTTTTTTTATATTCAGCAAGTTCTTTCACAGGGTTAATAAAATGTTATGATCTTACTCAAGCAGACGCTCAAGAAACTTGCTCAAGAAACTCAGCAAGTTAACAAATATGGAGGTTTTTAACAAGATCTTTCTCTTCCCTTTTCTTTCTTTTTTAAAAATAAAGTAAGCAATTATTATTCTTCCCTGTTAAAATATATCTGATTAAATACATAAAAGGTTTGAATGTCATGAATATAACCTCTAATAACTCAATAATTTCACAGTGTCTGAATCAGAAGGAGTTACAATTTTCCAATGACACAATTGTTTTATCATTCCCTAAACAGCATTTTTCATACAATGGTTTCTCGGAATTTATGATACAAAAGAATTTAGAAACCCAATAATAACATTCACAACACCATGAAATTAAAACATGAAACAAAAATTACAGCTATTCAAATTATATAGAAAATAATTTATCACCAGTAACATTTTGTATCAATCACATTTAGAACCCTATATAGTTATCCAGTATGGAATAATTACATTTAAAGAAATAACAATAGTTAACAATTATGCAGGTTTTACCATATACCAAGCCTTATATCAAGTACTTCACAATCATTATATCATTTTTGATCCTCACAACAATCATGGGAGGTAGATGGTATTATTTTTCTGTTAACATATCAGTAAACAAATAAACAAATATGAGATTGCTTGCCTAAAAACCACACATTTATAGAGATCAAATTTTTGACTCATATGTTTCAGATCTGTGATTGTTCAATATTTTGCCTTAATGCCAAACTACAGCATAATTTTGGGTCTGGGAGAAACCTTTACCCCAGCAAATCTGGAATTAAAATCACAAAATCAAAATCCTAATTTTTCCAAGGGCCATGTACTCTTGGTACTTTACATTATAAGGCCCACTACTGGATAAGTCTACTGCCAAATATTTAAAGTGGCAGTCTTATAATTTCATCCACCTCTGTATACTATCTCCATAAAACTTCACATTGCAAATAAAATACTCTAGTTCCTATATCATAAAGAATAACCACATAAAGTTTCTCATATTTTTCTTATTTCAATGAATGACCCCACAAACCTCTATTTCCAACATACTTAAACTTCTTCCTAGCATTTCTCCATACATATACACATATATGTCTCTCTCTATCTTTATATCTATATATTTGTTCCTTGCTTCCTTCCTTCCTTCCTTCCTTCCTTCCTTCCTTCCTTCCTTCCTTCCTTTCCTTTCTTCCTTTCTTCTTTTGGAAAACAACATATTGCTTATTTCTTTAATATTCTTCTCCCAAACATTTTTTTACTGACTCAGTTTCTAAATTATCTATATTTCAATTGTATCCCATACTATAGCACTAATATTTATTTTGCCATTTTCCTCCTTTTAAACTTTAAATAAAACAAGTGACAAATGACTTACCAAAGAATTTACCCCTAAGTTGCATATGCCCAACTATGCTCAAAACGCTATAAAACTGCATACCATTCAATCCAGAAATACCTCTACTAAGTCTGTATCCTAAAGAGATAAAAAAGGAAAGGGACATACATACATACATACATACATACATACATACGTACATACATATATATACACACACAAATATTTATAGCAACTCTTTTAGTGGTGGCAAAGAATTGGAAATTGAGGGGATGCCCATCAATTGGTGAATGACTGAGCAAATTGTGGCATATGAGTGTGATGCAATTCTGTTGTACTATGATGTTCTCAGAAAAACATGGAAAGACTTATATGAACTCAGAGGGAAATGAGCAGAGAACCAGGAGAACAATCTACTCAGTAACAGCAGTATCGTATGATGATAAACTGTGAATGACTTCTATTTTCAGCAATACAATGATCCAAGACAGTTCTGAAGGACTTAAGATGATAAATGCTATCCATCTTCAGTGAAAGAACTTAGGAAATATGAATGCAGATCTAAGCATACCTTTTAAAAATTTATTTTTCTCTTTGGTCTGTGTTTTCTTTGACAATATTAGTCATATCCAGAAACATATCCAGAAATATGTTTTGCAAGACTGGATGACCTATATCAAATTTCTTGCCCTCTCAATGAGGGAGTAGGAGAATTTAAATTTTTAAAAACTGTTAAAAATTATTTTTACATGTAATTGGGGAAAATAAAAATTTTTTTAAAATCCCATCTCATGGATTTTAAACAGACACAACAGTTATTGTGGTCAAAGAATAATAATGTAGCTGAAGACATTTCTGAATTATTTTAAATAGAAAAATAATTCCACTATCTATCAGTTTTGGCATTCAAAAAAACCCCACCAATTCTGTATTCTTACTCATCAGGAAATGAAAATTACCCACTAATTGAGCTTCATGTTCATACTATGTCAATGCAAATGGTCTCCAACTCTCTTTAAGATTTTTGTTTTCTTTTGCCATTTTCCTCTTATCTCAATTTCTTCAGCCTTTTTGTTCTTTCCCCCTCATGTTAAAGCCCCAGGAACTCCAAAACTGCATTTCTCTTTCCACATTCTAATTTAATACTTCACTAAACTTCATTACTTTCTTAGTCTTTCATGTCTTTATTTCCCAATCCTATCCTATTCTGTCTATAGAACTAGTTTTCTTCCCTCTATTGATTTTCCTATTTGTCAGTTGGCACAAGTTTTCTTATATAAGACCAATCACTTGCAAAACTTTTACTTTGGGATTTTAGCTTAGCCTGTTCCAATTGTATAGTCTCTTCCAATTCCTTTTAGCTTTGCTTCTAATTTCCCTAAACAGTTAAGTTCTATTAAATCATTCACAAAAAAAGTACAGTGGTAAAGTAAATATTCCCCTAAAATTAAATTTTAGTTATTTTCAAATTATTTGCTTTGTGATTTAAGCAAGCTTCTTTCTTTCTGAGGTGCAGAGGTGAGTTCACTGAATTGAAAGTGTTTCTTAAACATCAGATAAGGATTAAAATTTCATTTCCCCCCCTTAATTCACTTTTGGAATTCATTGAAAAAACTTTCAAACTAGCTTCAGTTCTTATATTCTCTAATTGGTGAAATAACTTTCTTTTATTCCATTAAAACAATAAATCTGTCATTTTCCAGAAAGAGAGAGAGAGGGTTCTTCTGTTTGTATGTGCCTTAGTATGAGGGGAACACACCACCCCAAATCTATTATGATCTTTTAGCGTTTGTTAAAACATTCCAACTACATTTTTATCATGTTTTGGAGATGCACAGGTAACCTTTCATTTTAGTCCACATTTTAAATACTAAATAACAATTTGGTCCTAGTTTATTTGTGTAGTTTAGAACTGAATGATCTGAAAATTTTACCTGTCTGATTTATAGGTAAGGGAAGAGATCAGAGATAGAGAGGATCATGGGAGAAAAAATGCATTATTTTATTACATCAAGTTAAAAAGTTTTTACAGAAATAAAACCAATGCAGTCAAAATTAGAAGAAAATGAAAATGGAAGAAAATTTTTACAGTAAGTTTCTCTGATAATGGCATCATTTTTCAAGTATATAGTGAACTGAGCCAAATTTATAAAAATAAGTTATTCTCCATTTGATAAATCGTGAAAGAATATGATCAGGTAGTTTTCAAAAGAATAAATTAAAGCTATCAGTAGTCACATGAAATATATTCTAAATCACTATTTATTAGAGAAATGCAAATTAATGGTCTTTGAAGTTCACTTCACACTTATCATATTGGTTAACATGATAGAAAAGGAAAATTACAAATGTTGGAAGGGATATGGAAAAAGACAGGACACCAATGTATGTTGGTAGACTTGTGAACTGGTTTGACAATTTTGGGGAACAATTTGGAACTATGCCCAAAGGATTATAAAACTGTGTATATATCCTTTGACTCAGCAATACTGCTATTAAATCTGTATCCCAAGGAGATCAAAGAAAAGGGAAATGGATTCATATGTATAAAAATATCTTTGTGGTCATAGAGAATTGTTTCACTGACAATGCATTAATGTAACTGCTTTCACGCAATCCTTCCAGCATTTGTCATTTTCCTTTTTTGTTAGCTTTGCTACTCTGAAGTATATGAGTTTATTTCTCAGAGTTATTTTAATCTGTATTTCTCAAATTATTAGTGATCTAGTTTTTTTTTTTATATAGCTATTGAAAGTTTGGATTTCTTCCTCTGAAAACTTTCATGTTTTCCAATAATTTATCAATTAAGGAATCGTTCTTACTGTTGTTATTGTTTATCCTTCATTCTAGAAGAGGACCATGGCATCAGGAAGGTGACACCATGACTTGGAAGTGAATTAAATTTAAGTGAGGAAGGGCTGTGCAAAGTCACCATCCTCACTTTCTCCTCTGGAGTCCTCTGGGTCCAGTGGCAAGATATAGATCAAGATGAGTGGAGATGGCTTTCCCTTATTCTTATAAATTTGAAGTAGTTCCCTATGTATCTTTAAAATGAGACTTTCATTAGAGAAATTTGCTGCAAAGATTAACCTCCCAATTCCTGTTTGTCTTCTAATTTTTGTTGAATTGGTTTTGCTTGCACACAAACTTTTCACTTTTATCTAATTAAAATTGTCCAGTTTTCCTCCTGTTAACCTTGCTTTCTCATTTGGTCCATATATTGGAGATGATTGGTAAATTTCTTCCATGCTTCATATAGTTGCTTTGCTATTTATGTCTATATTTTGCACCTATTTGAAACTTATCTTGGTATACTTTGTGAGATGTTGATCTATACCTTGTTCCTGTTAGAACGCTTCCTAGTTTTCCCAACAGCTTTTGTTGAATAGCATGTTCTTGTCCCCATAGCTGGAAATTTGAGGTTTATCAAACTCTGGACTATTTGTTTATTGTTTTCCACTATCTATCTGTTTCAGTAATAAGCCTCTCTGTTTCTAACTCAATAGCATTTGTTTTGATAATCATAACTTTGTAGTATACTTCGGTGTTGGTATGCCCCTTTCTTTCTCAGTTTTTTCATTAATTCTCTAAATATTCTTGACCTTTTATTTCTCCCAATCAATTTTCTTATTTTTCTTGTTCTATGATACAATATTTTGGTAATTTTGTTGGTATGTCCCCAAAGAAATGAATTCATTTCGATAGTATTTTCAGCTTTATTACATTGATTTGCTCTACCCAGGAGCAATTAATATTTTTTCTAGGTGTTTAGATCTGTTTCATTTATAAATTTTTGTAACTGTGGTTTATATAGTTTCTAGATGTGTCTTGGTAGATAAACTCCCAAGTATTTTGTGACATCTGTTGTTATGTTAAATGGAATTTCTCTTTTTATATCTCCTGCTGGTTTTTGTAATATGTAAAAATGCTGATGATTTTTGTGGATTTATTTTACATCTGACAACTTTACTAAAGTTGTCCATTGTTTAAAGTAGTCTTTTAGTTGACTGTCTTAGGTCCTCTAAGTAAACCATATCTACAAAAGTAATGATTTAATTTTTTTCTTAATTTTTTATTTGATTTTTTTCTACTTAAATTATAAATGTAATGAAAAAATCTCTAAACCATGAAATAAATTATGACTCAATAGCCAATAAAACCCAAAATACTGATGTTTATATTTAGAGAAAAAGTAAAAAAAAAGTATGGATATATATGTATGTATATATAAAGACGTGTGTATAAATACTAACAAAATAACAGATACAATTCATTTTCTCTCCTTTCCTTTTTGACTTTGTTCTTTCTCTGTATATTTAGACATTTTTGTTGCTGTCCTATTTTTATTTACTCTTCTGTTGGGCATTAAATCCCTGTATAGCCTAGTCCTATCCAAACATTTCCATTTTTGTTACATGTTGCTTCCCCCGTTCATTCTTTGATAAAGCCATTCTTATCTCCTAAAAGTTCCTCACACATGATTGTCCACCTTTCATCTTCACTGGTTGTTCTCCAGTGTCAAGAAATCCACAACTTCAAATCCTCTGTTTCTGCAAGACTCAGTTTGAACCCTGTTTTACACAAAGGCTTCATCTTCCTATTGGTTACTACATACTTTTCTTTCTGGGAAAACAACTTTATTAAGAATGGATCCTGGATCGAATGGTTTATATCTTTTGCTGTCTTTTTCCAAAAAGACTTAGTTTTGCTTATGAATTCATTTTTAAATTTTAGTTTTATTAATTTGCTTCTTGTTTTTCAAATTTCTTTGATTAATTGGGGTTAAAATTTCTTAGCTTTCTAGTTTTTTTCAGAAAAATTACGCACCCAATTGATTAAACTGCTCTTTTTCTCTTTTGTTAATGAAAGTGATGTACAGCGATAACAATTTTCCCTTAAGGAATACTTTGGTTGCATCCCCCCCATATTGGTGTGTTGCCTCTCTGCTATCATTATCTTTAATGAAGCTATTATTTCTGTGATTTGGTTTTCACCTCATCAGTTCTTTACAATTAAGTTATTTAGTCTCCATTTGATTTTTAATCCTTTTTAAGGGTCCTTTATTTAATGTAATTTTTATTTCATTTTGATCACAAATGATATGTTTATTATTACCCTTTTTTTTGGGGTGGAGAAAAGGGATTACAATTCAATATAATAACTATGGCACATATGAAAAGAAGAAAAAAGCATTCCAAAGATCACTGCAGAACAGTTATATGTTCCTTGCAAGAAGCAGAACTTAACTGTGTGCAATAAAGAGAGGGAAATCATGTGATGATACTATGTAGACTATATGTGTCTGGATTTTGGTCTGTAAAGTACACAATGACCTTGAAGAATGTTTCTAGATATAGTTTCCTTTAATATTATTCAAGTCAGTGTAAGATTCTATTGTGGTATTTCCAACTTGTACAATATGCCTATATTTATTTAGTCTTATATCATAACTATGTAGTGTAACACCCTTACTTAACAGATGAGAGGACTGATGCTCAGGATACTATGTGAAGGTTATACAGATCACTGGTGGAAGAATTGGAGTCAAAGCCACAGGTGTCTTGCTTCTGGGGGCACTGCTCTTTCTATTGCATCATTAACTCCTCTTATGAGAAAGGAACAAAATGAATTTGGGCTTCTTTCTAAATCCCTCAGATTCATGAGTTTGCATGTTCTCAGGAAAGAATTATGGACTATGTAAGGCAGACCCATGGGAGATAATTCTTAGGAAATATGAGGATGTATACTTATGCAAGGGAGAACCAGTGGAATAGTGCTCTGCTTCAGGATAGAGCAAACAGAATTGATGTGATGATATTGAACATTAAAAATGGACTTGTTTTCTAGACTATAAGCTCTTTGACATTAGGGACTGCTTTTTGTTTTTCTTTATTTCTCAGGATTTGGCACAGTGCCTGGCATTTAAGAGACTCTTAATAATGCTAGTTGACTGACATAACTTTAGTGGGCTAAGTTATTTAAAAGAATTTTCTTGACATAGCTATATAACACAATAGTTCAATCAGAACATTTTAAATCATTTTCTAGGTATGCTGATGAAATTGTAATGTGGTGCTATCAAATGGTTGAGAAACATTAGAGCTGTTCAAAGATGTGAGAAAGACCATAGTTACACAGTGGGAACTGGTAGTCATTTGTAGTTGAAGAATAGCTACTGAAAGTTACTTCCATTTTAAGGGAGGCTTCAAGTTTAGTCCAAGAAACAGTGTTATCCAGCAAAAGAAATTATACATGTTGTAATATTCAGTTCAGGCCCTGATGAGGACATTTATTAAGATAGAATTAATATTTCACAACAGATGGCTGTTTTTATTGTGCAGCTTACTGCTGCATGGAGGGCCTTTAACTCTTGTATATTTTGAAATACTGTCAACCTACTCCACCATCTTCCCAGAATCCTTTTTTTCAAGGTGTTATTTTCTTCGGTATTTTTTTTGTGTGTCTCCTTTAGCAAGCTGTTGACTCATTTTTTCATGATTAACTTGCGTCACTCTCATTTGTCTTTCCAGTTTTTCCTCTGCTTCTCTTACTTTATTTTCAAATCCCTTTTTGGGCTCTTCCATGGCCTGAGACCAATTCATATTTTTCTTGAAGCCTTTGGATGTAGGAGCTTTGAATTTGTTGTCTTCTTCGGGTTTTATGTTTTGATCTTCTTTGTCATCAAAGTAAGATTCTGTAGTCTGATTTTTTTTTCTGCTGTTTACTCATTTTTCTATCCAATTACTTGACTTTTTAACTCTTTTTCAAGGTAGGTTTCTGATTTCAGTGTGAAGAGTGTGCTATCTCAAACTTCAGGGGTTTTGTGCAGCTGTTTTCGGAGATACTTCTAGGGACCTGTAAATTTTCAATTCTTCCAAGTTGGTATGATCAAAGGAGAGATATTTGCTCCTCTCCTGGCCTGTTCTCCAGTATGTGAATGACCACAAGCATTCTTTTCTTTCTTGGAACTGTGAGAAAAGTCTCCCCTCCACTCCTGCCACAAACTCTGCCTGCTAGTACTCCTCCTCACCCCAGGACTGTCACCCAGGACTGTAACCTAGATCCTAGCATGGGCAAAGCACAAAGCAAGAGAATCCTGCCTCAGTGTCAGCAAAGAGACCCCTATAATCTCCTTCTGATTAGTTGTTCAATCCTTCCACCATCTGTGGACTCAGAGCTCCAGAAGCAGCTGCTGTGCTGCCTCCTCCCCACCCCCACCCCTAGGGCTGGACTGTGTTCCTCTCTCACCCAGGTCCAACAGACCATTCCTACTGACTTTCTAAGTTGTCCTTGGCATTTGTGGGTTGAGAAGTCTGGAAACCACCACAGCTACCAGTAATTCAGTCCTCTAAGAACTGTTTTTGGTTTGTTGGGGTCCCAGTCTGTGCTGGCATGTTTTGTGCTGGACTGTAAGACTGTTCTCCTTTCCCAGCCAGGTGCAATAGGCCTTTCCTGTCACCCTTCCAGGTTGTCTTGGGCTGAAAACTCATTTCACTGTATCATTTTGTGGATTCTGCTGCTCTAGAACTTATTTAGAGTCATTGTTTACAGGTATTTGGAGGGATTTGGGGAGAGCTAAGCCATCTTGGCTCTACCCTATATGAATAGTTCTCAAGGTAGGAACTGTGAGGTATTTTTTGCATAATTTTATTTCAAAATAATTGGTATTCTTTGTAATTTTATGTATTTTATTTTGTGCATTTAAAAATGTTATTTTGAGATGGGGTCCATAGGCACCATAATGCTTCTAAAGGGATATTTGATCAAAAAAAGATCCCATCTAGACCGACTTCCATCATTCCATTTTGTTCACTCAGTGTTACAACCTAATTGGCTTATTAGCTATTCTATAGGTGACATCCTATCTGCCATCTCCTGAGCCCCTTGCACAGGCTATACACCATGCCTGTAATACTTTCCCTTCTATCCTCTACCTCATGGAATTTCTAGCTCATTTTGAGATTCAACTCAAAAAAGTAGATAAGAGAAGATAATGATTTATAGATCAAAGAACAGATGGCTAAGGGAAGAAGATCTTTTTTTAGGTAAAACAAGAAACTAGTTGTTTAACCCAGACCTGGGGTTGCTATCTCGTGTTTGAATTTGCAGAGATCTCGATAGCATATGACATGCCTGTCTTAAAAAAATAGTGTAAGAAAGTTGTCAGAAATTCTCTTATTATTATGTATGTATCCATATACATTCCACTCCAAATTATGTCTTACTTTACATTTTAGAATTGCTTTAATTATTGAGTAGAAAATATACATACACGTGCAAATAGGCACAAATCAGTGATACACCTGAAATGAGAAATCAGGGAGGTTAACTTTGTTCATTAATACCACACAAGAATATAATTATAAACATATGATAGATATAGTACTAAAGCCAGTAAGCCATGTTTGTTTTTCCTGAAAGAGAAATGGAAAGAAGAAAGGGAAGGAATAAGGGAGGAGAGAACAAGATGAGAAAGGGAAGAAGAAAAGGGAGGAAAAATAAAGGAAACGGGGAAAGTAAGGGAAAGTAAGGTGTGGGAGAAGGGAAAAGGAGAATGGAAGGAAGAAATAAAGAGAAAAAGGAGAGAGGGAAGAAAAAGGAAGGGAGAATGGTAGCAAAAGGAAGAGAAGGAAAGAAAAAGAAGAGAAGGAAGCTTTGAGATGAAATTTATATTTTTGATCAATGCAGCAAAGTCTGCTAGACTTTTACTCAGATGTTTAAAAAAGAGTATGTATCCACAAAAGTGGAAGCATATATAAGATAAACAAATTGCAATTAACTATATTTTGAATTAATACCAGAGTAAAAGAGCAGTTGCTATTTTTTCAATGTCAATTTTATAGGAAGTCACCAGTGGACAACCTATAAGCTCAGTCCTATGCTATTAAACATTTATTTTTTAGAGAAAGGCATTACTGGCGTGCTCATCAAATTCTCAGATGGCAGAATAACTAGCACACTGGATGTCACTGTGAAGTTATAAAAAAGGATGCATTAAAAGGTTAAAGGGAAAGGATTGAAATAAGGAAGTTTTACTTCAAGATAATTCAATTCAGTAAATAATTATTAAGTATCTCCTGTGTGTTAGATATTGTATTAAGTATTAGGGATATAAAAAAAGGCAAAAACTTAATAACAAATTCAAAAACAAGCAAAAAATGAATCCTGCTCTCAGTGATCTCATATTCTAATGCTCCTTGTAGATGTTTACACTTGGGTCCAAATCTTAATTTCACAAGAACAAAATTATTTTTGCAATCACATGCCTTCCTGAATAAATCATTGTCTAGATGTAATTCAGTATCTTTATTTCATAGTCTAGGTGAGCCAGCCAGGAGAACATTGAGAGTTTTCATGTGACAACCAGGCCTTCACTGAAGAAACACCCTAGAGCCCTCAGGTAAGGTATCTACCGAGGGACTTCCTTCATGAAGAACCACCTGTTTTGGATCTCCATATCATCCTGAATTTCATCCAAACTGAGACCTCAAAGGAGGTAAGAGGACCTCAAAAGAGGCCTCCTATATGAGGCCTTTTATTGATCTTCCTTGTTTTCTCCCAAATTACTTTCATATGTATATATATATATATATATATATATATATATATATATATATATATTTATCTGTGGACCTGTTTTTTTCTGTCTAGTAGAATGTAAGTTCCTCAAAAGTAGGGAGTGTTTTGTTTTTGTTTTTTAGTCCTTAGCATCTAGTAAAGTGTATGATACATAGTAGGGGATTATTAAATACTTGTTGAATTGAATCAAAAGAATAAGGATAGCTGAGAAGAAAATTGAGAGATGGACTTGAAAGCAATACCCTGGGTGCCTGGAAGAGATTTGGAGCCCAGAATCAGTGAGCCAAAAACACATGGTCTAGTCATTGTGGCAGTGGGCAATATGAATTAGCATGAGAAGACACAGAAGAGAACATCTCCACATGTGATCCAGGAAATTCAGACAACAAGGGGATTCTTCCAGTGATGTGAAGATTTTTTTGCAATGTTTATCTTCTTAATGAAGTCACTTAGCAGCTAGCCATAAGTCAAATGCTTTTCTTTCAGAAAAACATGAAAGTATCATGGGATTAGAGGACCATTGAATAGTTTTCTGTTACATTCATTTAACTGATGAAGGACTTCAAATAAACCTCTTTATGTTCAGGAGAGGTTCTCAGACAAGATAAAAGAAAGAAACTTAATAATAACTTTAGGGGAAAAACATTTCTGAGGAAATGTAGGAGAATCAAAACTGGTGTCAAGAAGTTAGTGAGTCAAAGGATATGGGGAAGGGAAAGAGTGTACCAGAATGTTAGGCCTAGAAGTGGCTTTGGAGAACATATAGATCAATTACATTATTTAACAGTTGAGGAAAGTGAGGAAGATGGGGTTGTGACATACACAAAGTCAGATAATTACTAGTGGCAGCCATCATTCTTGTGTTACTTTTCCACGTTTACATATCAGAGAATAATAATTCTTTCAAACCAAGGAAAGATCAAGGACTTCCCACTCCATTCAAATGGTTTGCACTATAAACAAAATGTGTGAACATTTGACGAGCCTCTGTAGCAACCTGCAAATGCAAATTCCCAAGTGGTTTTTTGGAACTAGATTTTCATGATATCTTTTGTTTTATGTCATCTGTTTTACTCTCTATGCTTCCTTGTCTCTCCAACCCCATTCAAACAGCCATTACTTATGAGAAAAAAAAGATACTAAATGGTTTTATTTTTATCACTAAGACAACTTTCATCTTAAGATTAATTTTTAAAAATGAATAAGCATTAATTTTCTTTTCCTTTTACATTGCTTCACCTCTAATTCAGAAGGAAAAAAGAGAAACAAAATCTTGTTAACAAATTTCATGTTGTCTGTATTCAAAAATGTATGCCTAATTATTCATCATGAGGCAGTCACCTCTCTGTTAGGCAGTGGGTAGCATTTTTTTTTATCAGTCCCCTCAAATTATGTTTAATTATTGCAAAGATCAGAGTTAAGTCTTTGAAAGTTGTTTATTTTTTTTACAACATTGTTATTATTGTACAAGTTGCTCTCCTGGTTCTACTCACTCCTGTCTTTTGTCAGTTGATACAAATCATTCCCAGTTTCTTTGACACTGTCCCTTTCATAATTTCTTATAGCAAGATATTATTCCCTTACATTTGAATACTATATTTTGTTCAACCATTAGCCAACTGATGGGGACCCCCTCAGTTTTCATTACTTTGCTATCGCAAAAAGACTCCTCTAAATACTTTTATACTCATAGATCATCTTCATTTTTTGATCTCTTTTAAGAGAATGCCTGGTATAGGTACTGATAGGTCAAAAAGTATGCATTTTTCAGCAATATTAATTGTTCTCCAGAAAATTTAGTCCAATTCACTCTGCCATTAGTGCATAAATGTGCCTGTTCTTTCACAGTACCTACAACATTTGTCATTTCCCTTTATGTCAACTTATCCAATCTGATAACCTGATTAATGTTTCTTTAATTTGTACTTCTCTAATTCTTAGTGATTTGAAGCATTTTTTCACATGGCTATTGGTAGCATGAATTTTGAAAATATCATGTTCCTATACTTTTTCTTTTATCAATAGTGGGCTTTCTCTCATTCTTATAAATTTGAACCAGTTCTTTGCATATCTTGGAATTTTAGGTCTTTATCAAAGCCCCTTAGTGAGAAGATTTTTTTTTACTTAACTATTTCCATTCTAATAATAATTGCATCAGTTTTATTCCTGAAATTTTTTTTCAATTTTATGTAATCAAATTACCCATTTTATCTTTGTTGATCCTCTCTGTCCCTTCTTTGGTCACAAACTCTTCCTCTATCCATAGATCCAAAATATTGTTTTTTCCTTTGTTCTTGTAATTTGCTGATGATGTCACCTTTTCTGTTTAAATCATATCCCTCTGGAGCTTATCTATTTTGAAATGCAAAGTTTTGATTTTAAGCTCATTTCTGTTAAACTACTTTCATTTTTCCCAGAAGTTTTGTTGTAAATCCTTCCCTCATTAGTTGGGTCTTTGAATTGATAAAAACCAAACTAGATGAATTTTGTTATTGAAATAATTCTTTAGTAGTTTCATTGATATGGTACTGAATAAAAAAGAAGTAGAATAATTTTCTCTAACTATCCTGATTCCATGACTGTCTTGAGAGTGAAGTTAGGGTCTCTTGTACTCTAATCTCATACTTTCCCTCTATTCTCTGAATCATGTAGGAAAATCCTAGAGATGGTGGCTGCATAAGACATTGTTTAAGAGAGAAATTCTCAGTTAGAACCAAGGTTAGAAAAAAATTTTGGGAAAGAAGTGAAAGAGTCTGGGAATCAACAATTCCTTGTATGAAGTTAAGGGTTGAGTAGAGGATCCCTTAAGAAAAAAAAAATGAGCTCTGTGGTATAGTATGTAAACATCGACTTTGTAATTTCTTTTCCCTGAAGAGTCTATTCCCAGGGAGAGAACTTGCTGGATCTTCTCTGTTTCCAGTTGGGTCTATGAGATTTTCATACCTAAAATAAAACCTTCAGTTTCCTATAACCTCTTGACTCCGGTGACATCTGTAGTAGGTGAAACAGATTCTCCAGGTGAAGGCACAGAACCTGTGATCTTTATAACTCAAAACATCTCCCAGGTCATTTTAGAGGCTGAGGTAGTTGCTCTGATTGCCTCAGTAGAAAAGTGAGTATCAGTGTCTCAGAGGGTGAATTTCTGATCATCCTCATCAGAAAAATTTCTCTTTCAGGACGCAGGTGCTCAAAACCAGTAAGGACCAACAGTGAAGTGTCTAGACAGGAGAAGGGTGAGTATGTAACACATTTTGATTTTTACTGCTATTTTCTCCTCTCTACCCTGCCAATAAGGAGATATCAAGATTCCATAAAATCATATCCCCGAGCTCTGTCATTGACTCATGTATTGGTCTTTTGGTATAGTCTAGGTAAGAGTAGAGAAGAGAATGTGCAAAGAAAATGGGGTAATTCAACCCTTAGTCCTTTACCTTCTTAGGACTCTATACTAAGAAAAAGGGACTCTGGGCCCAGTCTGCAGGAAGCTATGTGGTGAAAGGGAGAGAACAATGGGCTTTGAGTCAGAAAGACCTGAGTTCAAATCTAGTTAAGGCACTTGCTACTCGTGTGACTTTGGGCAATGCCACTTCATCTCTATCTCATTTTCCTCAATTATAAACTAGAGATGATAATAATTTCCAGAGTTGTTATGAGATTCAAATGTCATATTTGTAAAGGATATAGAGCAATATCTGACACATAATAGGTGCTATGAAAATGCTTGCTGATTATTAATTTTATTACAAATAACATTGTTGTTTTCCTGATTTCTTTTTGCTTTGGAGTCTGAGAAATGTCAACTGTTACTCTTCAGGGGAACTCAGGAGCAATCTTATGCATTCATTAAGATCATGGAGATTGTTACTCAGCCCAATCAAAATCCCTGGATATCTTGGGGATGATAAGAACAGTATTTGCATGGCCTTGTGGTAATGGTTTCCAAAGACTTCCAGAATTGGACCTTTTCCATAACTGGGGAAGAGGGTTTATTGAACTTATTTTACTTCTAGTGTTATTTTTCTTCTCTCCTCATAGATCTCAGGAAGAGAATGGCTTTGGAAAATGTCTCTTCAGTGACCGAGTTCATCCTTGCAGGCTTAACAGATCAACCAGAGCTCCAGCTACCCCTGTTCCTTCTTTTTATGGGGACATATGTGATCACTATAGTGGGAAACTTGGGATTGATCATTTTAATCAGGATGAATTCTCAGCTTCACACTCCTATGTATTATTTCCTCTTCAACTTATCTTTCATAGATCTCTGCTACTCCTCTGTATTTACTCCCAAAATGTTGATGAACTTTGTCCTACCAAAAAACGTCATCTCTTATTCAGGGTGTATGGCTCAGCTCTATTTCTTCTGTTTTTTTGTTATTTCTGAATGCTATGTGTTAACAATAATGGCTTATGATCGTTATGTTGCCATCTGTAATCCATTGCTGTATAATGTTACTATGTCCAATCAGGTCTGTTCATGGCTATTGGGTGGGGCCTATGTAATGGGGTTTGCTGGTGCAATGGCCCACACTGGATGCATGCTGAGACTGTCCTTCTGTGATGCCAACATCATAAACCACTACATGTGTGACATAGTTCCTCTTTTCCAGCTCTCTTGCACCA
>CM053588.1:135468991-135482818 GCA_028646515.1 Pseudochirops corinnae | reverse complement strand
AGCACCTGCAGCTCCCATGTAATTGCTGTTGCTCTTTTCTTTGGGTCAGCTTCATTCATGTATCTCCAGCCTTCTTCATCAGGATCTGTGGACCAGGGCAAAGTAGCTTCAGTCTTTTACACAAATGTAGGGCCCATGCTAAATCCCCTGATTTATAGTCTGAGAAATAAAGATGTTCAGACTGCTTTGAGGAAAACCTTGAGGAAAAGGATGTTTCCCACAATAGGAACCAGATTTTCATAGTCTGATTTGAATTCAAGGATCGGAAGGATTTTTTTTTTGGTCCTTGATTAAATAAAATTATTTCAGGAGGGAATCTTCACCCAAATTCTTTTCTTTCTATTCTATGTTGTCCAACCTTCTACCAGTAGGACTTACTTCCTTTGGTTTAAAGATGCAGTGGAAAGTGTACTGGCTTTAGAGTAAGAGGATCAGGGTTTTAAACCTGGATGCTCTTTCTCTGTGACCTTTGGCAAATCCTTAACTTTTGTGGACTTCAATTTTTTTCATTTGTTAAACATGGTAGTATTTAGACTATGTGACTTCTGTCCTTTATAGTTATAAATCTTTGATCTGTGACTCTCTGTGAAAATCCAAATACCCTATGGAATCATTCAGTAAGTTATATCTTAATTGTGGTAGATCTTTCATTCTCTGCCCATTGTTACTGATCAATAATTCAGGAAGGCAATATATGAAGGTAGGTTGCTGGAAAAATGTTAATAATGTATCCAAATTATGTAGACATAAACCAAAACCCTTACTCTCCATGCAAATCAAGCAAAATTGATCTTACAGCCCCTTTTGATATTGTACTTTTGTTATTTTTTCTCTCAAAATTGTTATAAAAATTGGATAGGCGTGCAAAGTATAATTTATCTTTCACATCAAAACCCAAAGTAATTTCATTTCATGTCTTTCCAGATCCAATCCCTTAAGCTTCTAGGCATATTTGCTTGTTGGAAGGTGATACAGATGTTTTCTGACTCCCATAATAGACATACAATGGGACTGGTCTGGCCCAGAACAATATTTAAACATTCATACTGTAGTGTAAATGGAAGTCTATATATAACTACAAAATGATGAGAAATGGACAACTATGGGATACTAGTTTTTAGGGAAACGTTTTTAGTTTCTGAAAAATATTGTTTAGTAGGAAACATTCTTAAAACAGTTACAATCTATGATATATTTGAGCAAACTCATTTCACTCATACAGCTTTGCTGAGGGAAGTTTCCTTTTCCTTGTCAAACTGCCTGAAGCCCAAGATTGGAAAAGCCGTTTTTATTTTTCTGTCTTATAACATTTATTATCAGAAACTAATTGAAAGGATGCAGAGAGACCAAGTTTTAAAAATATGTTTGTCATCTAGTTCAACATTCTCATTTTATGGAGAGGTAAATACTTGCCCATGGTGACATAGGTGGTAAGAAGAGTCTATATATGAAGAGTTGAACATTATTTGAGGAACACTTTAGAGTTCAAGGTTCTTGTCGTTGAAAAGAAGCATGGTATTGTAGAAAGAGTGCTGAGATCTCATCTCAAATCCTGTCTTGGTTATCTAGTCACTAATTGACGTTGGCCAATTTAATCAACAAAACCTGAATAACTACACTACTTTTCAAAAAGTTGTCTCCAAAAGCAGCTGACAAAACAGGAAAAATGTTTGGCAAATCCTAGCAGCTTCTCTAAATGTAAGCTATTACTTGTCTTTTGTATGTATTAATTTTCTTCCCTTCTTTCCCAGTGGGGATCCAACAAAAACAGTATTGAGACAAGTCCTCATGCCACTATATTTTTGTATTTAATATTCTACATACTGAGGTTCAGGTAGCTTAAATGATTGCTTTTTTTGTAGTTGAGTCAAAGGATTTAAGCACTTTCTCCATAGGATTGTTGAAAGTATCCTCAGTACAACCCTAGTAGCAGATGGAACAACTGGGACATTATGGACCTTTTTCTGTATTCATGTTATTAATTTCCAATATTAGGCACCTCTATTTTTAAGTTTTTCATTCAATATAGTTTGGGGATTATGTGAATATGATAGATCAACATTTATTAAAATAGTTTTCTTAAATTTTTTATGGCTCAAAACAGTATCTGGACAGTTGTAGCAGTTCAGTCTGTAATAATGATCCAGATCTGCTGCAATGTATTGTTTGCATTCTCCTTGATACTTTGAGGTATTTATTTGCAGCAAGGGCATTTGTCATTTTTCAATCTATAAAATGTATTGGATTTCTAATGTCTAATTATAGGCACCAGGTCATATTTTGCTAGGTATTCTATGAGTGCTAAACTTTTAAATCTAGGTGGTGTAGTGAAAAGAGCACTGGCCTTGGAGTCAGGAGGACCTGAGTTTAAATCTAACCTCAGACACTTGGAATTTATTGGCTGTGTGACCTTGGACAAGTCACTTAACACCAATTGCCCTGCCTTTCCCTCTCCAAAAAAACCGAAAACAAAACCCCCAAATATAGATCTTTCAATAAACATTTCATAGATTTCACATTTCCTTCTTTGTTTCAAAAGTTTTACTTTTCATTTTTTCCAGTGACCTGTAAAGGCATTTTTTAACGTTCATTTAAAAAATATAGTTTCAAATTCTCTTTCTTCCCCTGTTCTCTCCTCCTTCCTTAAGAAGGCAGAGAGTTTGTTAGAGATTATACATGTGCAGTCATGCAAAACGTATTTCCATATTAGGCATGTTGTAAAAGAAAACACAAGCAAAAAAACCCACAAAAAATAAAAAAAGGATGTTTCAATCTGTATTCAGACTCCATCAGTTCTTTCTCTATAGCTGGACAGCAGTTTTCATCATAAGTATTTTGGAACTGTCTTGTCATTGTAATACTGAGAATAGCTATGTCATTCATAATGGGTCATCTGTGCACAATGTTCTCTTGGTTTTGCTCACTTCATTTTGCATCAGTTCATATAAGTCTTCCCAGGCTTTTCTGAAACCATCATGCTTGTTATTTCTTAGAGCACAATATTATTCTATCACAATCATATATCACAACTTGTTCAGCAATTCTCCAATTGATGGGCATCCCCTTAATTTCTAATTCTTTGCCACTGCAAAAAGGGCTACCGGGGGACATATATGTCCTTTCCATCTTTTTGGATCTCTTTAGGATATAGAACTAGTAGTGTAGTCTTTTGTTGAAATGTATACAGAGGTTTATAGTATTTTGGGCATAGGTTGGATCAGTTCATAACTCCAGAAACAGTACATTATTGTCCCAACTTGTTCACGTCCCCTCCAACATTTGTCATTTTCTTTTTCTGACACATAAGTCAAACTGATAGGTATCAAGTTGACCTCAGAGTTGTTTTAATTTGCATTTCACTAATCTATAGTGATTTAGAGCATTTTTTCTTATGACTATAGATAGCTTTAATTTTTTTATCTGAAAACTTCTTGTTTATATCCTTTGATCATTTTTGAATTGGGGAATGACTTATATTCTTATAAATTTGACTCAATTCTCTATATATTTGAGAAATGAGGCCTTTATCAGATAAACTTGCTGTATTTTCCCTAGCTTTCCTTCTTATCTTGGCTGCATTGGGTAATTTTTTTTCTGCAAAATCTTTTTAGTTTATCCATTTAACATTTCATAATGCTCTCTATCTTATTTTGGACCATAAATTCCTTACATATCCATAGATCTGACAGGTAAGCTATTCCATGCTCCCCTAAATTACTTATACTATCAGTAGTTATGTATAGATCATATAAACCTCTCTGCTATTTACTTCTACTTTCAGGGTGAGTTCATCCCATTCACATTCGCAGTTATGCTAACTATGTATTTTTCTCAATCTCTCCCTCCCTCACTGTTTATCCTTCTTCTTTCTCTCTTTTCACCCCCCTGTCCCTCCTCAAAAGTCTCTTTTGCTTCTGACCACTGATTCTGTAAATCTACTCTCTGTTCTTTCAATCCCTCATCCCAGTTGCAACTTTCAGTACAAACAATAAACACAAGATAAAAACACACACAGTTGTTCCCAGATTATAACACTGAACACAAATAACACTCCAAACAGATATAAATAGACAAAAAGCTGTAACTTTTCCAAACAAAGGGTACCTACTTTAGATTCAGAGATAGAACTATGGAATTTGAGATCTAGGGGAGAGTCAGATCTCTGCCAGTAGTCCTCCATGAGAAGTTATCCTTTCCAGGTAAAAAATCCCACCAGAAACATTGAGGAAGAAGGAGGGGTTCCCTAGGAATTTAAGAGGGCTCAGCCTATCTCTTTTTATCCTAGTGCTGTCACAAAAACTGTTGAGAGTAAAATTCAATAAAGGTAGACTGAGGCACTTCTTTAGCAAGATAATGGTTTATTAACAAGGCACAAACCTATTAATAAAGGGATGAATGGTCTGTTTCAATTTATGCCAAAGCTCCCAAGATGAAGACTTAACCCATTTAAAAAGTTTAAAATAAAGAAGAGAGCAGTGTAGGTGATATGATGGGGTTAAGGACAATATGATTGGCTCCATTGATGAGATATGGGGAACAATGTGATTGATTGGAAGTTTGAAATGAGGGGCTGTAGCATCAATGCAATATTCACAATGCCCATGATCACAATATAGATCATGACTATAAGTATCACATGATATTAGATAGAAAAATATGCCAGATTCTCCAGATAGAGGATAGAACTGAAGGACTTATTTAGACATGAGAAAACAGAATCCCAAAACCAGTAAGCTGATTCCATCATAGTACCAAAGATATTCAGAAGCCATAATAACACTGAGAGCCACAGCATCCTTCAGCCTTCCCACAAAATACAAGATCAATATTTACTCACCAGCTTATCTGGCTCCTTGCCTGAGTGTTCTCTTTCCCCCACCCATCTGGCTAGTTCTCACTACCAGCTTCCCCTGGGCTCTGCTTCCCTTCAGCAAACTCCTCCCACCACAGGCTCCACGTGACTACATTTAGCCTATTAGGGGTCAGAGTTTATCTTCATAGCAGGGAAGCTTCCTGTGGGCTCTACTCCACCCTTCAGCAAATTCCCTCCACCACAGGCTCCATGTAATTATATTCAGCCTATTGGGGGCAGAGTTTACTTTCAAAGCAGGGGAGGTCTTCAAACTCCCCTCTGTAATGGCAAGCAGAGAAGTAGTTCACACCTTGTTTCAGCTATTTAATTAATACATAAGTAGTTAATACCTTATTTCAGTTCATGATTGTATCAAGTATTAAAATCCAGAACTTGTGAATCCCACAACTTGTGAACCCTAGAACTTGTAAACTCATGGGGAGGAGCTAATGACCATATATAAAGAGAGGCTTAGGCTGGAGAGAGCAGAACTAAGAAGGGAGCTAATGTGGTAGAGAAGGAGAAAACTTGTGGTATCCCAGCACTCTATGTTTGTCTTTTCTGTCTGTGTTGGTGTTTGTTTGTGATACTTTGTACAGAAGCCCTGAGACCTTACTAGAAGCTCTGAAAGAGGACTTTCTGGTTGTCTGTTTATATAAGTCCTGGAGGAGGGTTTTGGAGGTCCTGGGACATTACCGATGATTTGTATTGACCTCTTGGACCTTGTTTGTGGGTCTGTGTTGATTTCTATACTGATGATTCGTGTTGAGTTCTCAGGCCTTGTTGGTGGGTCTGAGTTGATTTCATAGGCAGATAGTGAATTGATGATGATGCAGGCAATGTGCATGAATGTTGTTGTGGCTCCGTTAAGCTTTGTCTTCCCAGAAACAGGAACTGTGAAGGACTTGAGGTGGACTGGACACTGTGAGCTTCAACATGGAATGGGGACTGGACAAAGAACTGGATGAAGAACTGGACAAGGAGCTGGACAAGTAACTGGGAGCTGCCTGCCTTTGAACCCAGGTGCCAATGGTGTAGATTTGGGCAGGAGCTGGGACCATGAAAGAGGAACCATGGAAGGTAAGAGCCAGCCTTGAGTCAAGATGAAAAGATCTCTTCTTGGGTACCTGATAGTGACTGAGAAAATAATGATTTACTGTGACCAAGACAAGCCTCCTTAAGAATGATTGAATTAAGGACTTACAGAATGATTGAGTTACTAAATGATTGTACTTTGTTTAAAACTATGTGGCCACTTTGGTGAAATGTGGCCATTTTAGTGATAAGTTGTTATGTCATAGTGAATGCTTTACTTTGATTTCTGTGAATGTTTTGTCTTAGTTTGTTACTGAATAAATAGAGTTCACTATAGCATGAGATAATAGCCAAAAGGAGAGCTGAAAAGGCATGGCCTAGGGGAGTGGAAAGTGGGAGAGGGGGGAGGCATGATGTTGAAGTCTTGAAAATCTAAAGGAGACGTAGGAGGAGTATGAAGGTTGGTTGGCCTGGGCTCTTCCTCAAAATGGAGTCCCCAAGAGAAACTCACAAATGGGAGAATGGGGGCAGCATGGTTGAAGGATGTTTCAGAGTGAGAAGATAGAAGAAGACAGTAGATACTCCAGGATAAGAGGTCCTGAGGTGCTGAAACAGCTGAAATATACTTGTAAAGTTTGGCAAGCTAGTGTCAGAGGTAGAAAGGGAATGAAGATGACAGGAAAGGCATTCAAGTAATAAGACAACATGAGCAGATAGGAAGGTGGTATAGCACAGGGTATGGTGATACACTTTTGCTGTCATATAGAATGCTTGGGGCAGGGGAAGTATCATACTTCAGCTAAAGTAAAAAGTGACAAAGTAAAAGCAAAAATAGACCTAATTAAGAGAAAGAAGCAGGGAAACTGTTCACAGCAGTAGTCCTCTGGAAAGCTGCTTGTGCTTAGCTTTACACCCCCTAAGTCTAATAAGGGACAGGGAAAAATCTTCAAATTCCCATTCCCATTACAGGGGCTAGCAATAGCAACCCCTTCTTCCCTTTTGTTACTAAGAAAAGTCTAATTTTCGAGTCTATCTGCAAGATTGAAAGATATTGGGCCAGACTTATTTGGATAGCAAACCAGATATCCTTGAAAGATAGCTTCTTGGTATAAAGATACTAGACCAGACTCTTTGGTATTCCCCCAGCATCCTCTAAAGATGGAATTCCTTGAGTCCAGAAGAGAACAGTGATAAGGAGAACTGGCTTTCTAAATTAAGCTCATTATAAGTCAGCTGAGTTTCTGCATTAAATTCAGAGACAAAGAACTGTGACTTAGGCAGTTACAGGACAAAATCAATTAATTATAAATAAGAGCCAAAAAAGTACAGAATCAATTTATTCTCACCCTTAATTGAATGTAAGTTTATTGTGTTATGATCTGAAAAAGATGCATTAAATATTTCTGCTTTTCTGCATTTGGTTGTGAGGATTTTATGCCTAATCAAAGATTGATTTTTGCGTAGGTGCAATGTACAGCTGAGAAATTGTATATTCCTTTCTATTCCCATTCAGTTTTCTTCAGGGGTCTATCATTTCTAACTTTTAGAAATATTGTGATCATTTCCTTAACTTCTTTCCTGTTCATTTTTTGAATTAGATTTATAAAATTCTTAGAGGGGAAAGTTGAAGTCCCCCACTAGCTTAGTTTTGCTGCCTATTTCCTCCTGTAATTCCTTTAGCTTTTCCTTTCATAATTTGGATGATATATATTTGGCACATATATATTTTTATAGTACCTTTATCAAAATGAAGTTTCCCTGCTTCTTTCTCTTAATTAGGTCTATTTTTGCTTTTGCTTTATCTGTCCCATTTTTTTATCCTTTAGCTGAAGCATGATAGATTCTGCTCCAGCCCCTTACTTTTACTCTGTGTATGTCTCTCTGTTTTGTGTACTTCTTGTAAACAGCATATTGTTGGATTCTAGTATTTAATCCACTCTGTTATCCACTTTCATTTTATGGGTGAGTTCATCACATTCACAGTTATGATTACAAACTTTATTTTCTATTTCATCCCTGTTTATCATTCTCTTTCTTCTTTCACTCTGTCCCTCCTCAAAAGTCTGTTTTGCTTCTGACCATCACCTCCTCCAATTTTCCCTTCCTTCTATCAGTCCCTGCCATCTCTTATAATCCCTTTCTACTTTTCTTGTGGGGCAAGAAAAATTTCTATATCCAACTGAGGTTATATGTTATTCCCTCTTTTAGTCAATTCCAATCAGAGTAAAGTCCAAGTGTTGCTGTCACTATTCCTCCCCCAGCACCATCCATGTTCCCGCCACTGTAAAAGCTCTTCCTTTCATGCCTCTTTTATATCAGCTAATTTATCACATTCTGTCTCTCCCTTCCCCTTGTACCAAATGCATCCCTTTTTCTCACCCCTTAATTTTCTATTTTGGAATCATCCCATTATACTCAGCTCTCATTTGTATGCACATTCTAACTGTTCTAATGATGTTAAAGTACTTAGGAGTTGTAAGTATCATCTTCCCATGTGGGAATGTCAGCATTTTTATTGAATGCCTATTTATTGAATGCCTTATAATTACTCTTTCCTGTTTACCTTTTTATGTTTCTCTTGTATCTTATAATTATTTGAAAGTCAAAATTTCTATTTGGCTCTGTTCTTTTCATCAGAAATGTTTGAAAGTCTTCTATTTCATCAAATATCCATTTCCCCTCTGAAGAATCATATTAAATTTCACTGGGTAGCTTATTCTCAATTGTAATCCTAGCTTCTTTACCCTCTAGAATATCTCATCCTGAACTCTCTTATCTTTTTTTTGTTTGTTTGTTTGTTGGGTTTCTTTTTGGAGTGGGGAAGGCAAGGTAATTGGAATTAAGTAACTTGCCCAAGGTCACACAGCTAGTAAGTGTCAAGTATTTAAGACTGGATTTGAGCTCAGGTCCTCCTGACTCTAGGGCTGGTGCTCTATTTACTGTGCCACCTACTGCCCCATCTGTTTTTTGGTAGCAGCTGCTAAATCTTATATTATCCTGACTGAAGCTCCATGGTATTTGAATTGTTTCATTCTGACTGCTTGCAATATTTCCCCCTTGACCTGGGAGCTCTCAAATTTGACTATAACATTCTTGAGGATTTTCATTTTGGGATCTCCTTCTAGAGGTGATTAGTGGATTTTTTTATTTTACCCTCCAGTTCTAGGATATCAGGACAGTCTTCCTTGAAATATAATGTCTAGTTTTTTTTTTTTATGATCATTGCTTTCAGGTAGTCCAATAATTCTTAAATTACCTTTCCTAGACTTATTTCCAGGTGAGTAGTTTTTCAAATGAGATATTTCACATTGTTTCTTGGTGTCTCATGGAATCATTAGAGTCCACTTGTCCAATTCTAATTTTGAAGGAATTATTTTCTTCAGTGAGTTTTTGTACACCTTTTTTCCATTTTGACAATTCTACTTTTAAAGTCATTATTCTCTTCAATGGATGTTTGTGCCTCTCTTACCATTTGACCAATTTTTTAAGGTGTAATTTTATTTAGTATTTTTATGTGCCTCCCTTACCAAGCAGTTGATTCTTTTTTCATAATTTCTCTCATCACTCATTTCTTTTCTTAATTTTTTTCTACATATCTTATTTGATTTTTTAAATTTAATTTTGAACTCTTCCAAGAATTATTTTTGGGTTTGTGACCAATTCATTTTCTTTGATGCTTTGCAGCTGCTTTGCCTTTGTTGTCTTTTCTGGTTTTGTGAATTGATCTTTCTTGTTATCACAGTAACTTTCTATGGTCAGGTCCTTTTTTGTTGTTGTTGTTACTCTTTTTCCCCAGCCCATTTTTTGATTTTTAACTTAAAGTTAGCAAGGTTGTGCTATGGATAGAGTTCCAGGAATTGTGAAGACCTGAGTTGCAATCCAACCTCTGACACTTGCTAGCTCTATGACCTGGGGCAAGTCACTTAATTCTATTTGCTTTAGTTTCCTCATCTGTAAAATGAACTGGAAAAGGAAATGGCAAACCACTCTAGTATCTTTGCCAAGAAAATCCCAAATGGGGTCATGAAGAGTTAGACACAATTAAACCAATAAAAAGTTGGGTTCTACTATTGGTTGAAGAAGGCACTATTCCAAATTTCATTGTTTTCATACTGCTGTTTTCAGAGCTAGTTCTGGGTGTCTTTGTATTTTTGGTTCTTCCAAAGTGGTACGATCTAAGGAGAGTTGTGATCACTGCTCTCCTAACCCATGTTCTGGTCTATGAGTGACCATAAGCACTTTTCTCTGTGCTGGAATTGTGACCAGAGCCCCTGCTCCACTGTGGCCTCAAGTGCTTTCTCACCTTATAACCCTGGAATTGTGATTTGAGCTCCTGCTCTCCTATGGTTGCAAGCATTTACTGCTTCTTACTCCCTTAAGCCTAAGACTAGGGCTCCTGCTTCCCTGTAAGTGACCACAAGAACTCTTCTATACCTGGTACTGTTCCCCATGACCCTGGTCCCATAAATGCTAGTGTTCCTCCTCACCCTGAGACTGTGACTCAGAAATGATTACGGGCAATGGGCAATGCAACAGGTCCTGCAGCTAGTGCCCTCAAAGCATCCTTTGTAATCTCTTTCTGACCAATTATCTGATTGATCTTTCTTATTGTCTATGTGTTGAGAGTTTCTAAAGCCACTGCAGCAGCTGATGAAGCTGCCCCCAAGCCCACTGCTGAATTACTAGAGTACAGCCTATGCCGTACTGTGCCTAGGCCTGACTACCACAACAGAATTTTCCTGTTGACCTCCTGTTGTCCTGGAATGTAGTATTTAACTCTGACATTTTGTTGGTTCTGCCAATCCAGAATGTGACTTGAGGCATTGTTTTAAAATTTTCTGGAGGGGAATTTGAGAGAGCTCAGGTGAATCCCTGCCTTTTCTCCACCATCTTGGCTTTATCCTCAACTATTTCCTTTCATAGTTATCACTTTTCTTTGGGGTATGCCTTATGTAATTTCTGATAACAATGATGTGGTCCTGTATTTCTTTCTTTTTACCAAACAAATACAGAAGACACAGTTATTTATTTGATGCTTATTTGTGTTTATCACATCATTGGATATCATTGGATGAATTTATATGTATATTTTACATGGAGGACTTTTTGGTTCCATCATTAGAGAAATATTAGAATTAGGTCTTTCACAGGTTCTATCTGGAGATGATCCATTTTTGCTGTTACTTGGTCAAGTGATATCTACCACTTTGAAGATTATTTCTGTTGGCTTTTGACGTATTTGTCATATACTTTATGGATGTCTGTGAATCTTCTTCCTTTTTGGCACGGAAATATTCATCTTTCTATAACTGCCTTAGTTAGAATTATGATCCTTGTTTTTCATTAAACTTGTATGGGCTTTTGTGATACTTGAGAAATCTGATATTTAAAATTCAAAAAACATATATTAAGTTTGGTATTTCATAGACATTCATTATTTTAAAATATTCTTCCCATTTAGTTTTGATTTAGGGTACCAGTAAGTCTTCTAAAGTATTGAGCTATAGCTTTTTCCTTGATATCTTTATGTTCAGTATGTTTTGCTAGAGGACAGTGTAACTATTGCCCTTGTCAGTTGTGCCAATGTGACCTATGGATTCAAGCTCAAACCTTTAAAATTAATTTAAATTTATTTGATTTGAAATTATATTCTTAGACAACAGGAAAAATTGTGCCATAAAATAAAGGAGCTCTTTAATGTGTTTCTATTAGAGCCATGTAACTTGGTGTCTTCCATGTACATTGAGTGAATTTACATTATACATTGAGATTGTACATTGAGGAAATAAGATACTTTGATGTGTTTTTTTTTAACTTAGAAACTATACTTAATTCAGTTTAGTAATGATGAAAATGAGTTTAAGAGTAAGAAGAATCATAATGGTCTTAAAATGTTTCCCTGAACAAATGCTATTTTAGAATTATTTGCTTTTGATATGATTTCATTGGAGGAATGTTTAAAATGGAGAACATTTTCCATAAATATATAAAAAACTGTATTTTCTGTATGAATTTAATTTTGCATATTTGCAGTATAGAAGTAATGAGTGTAAAACTGAGTCAAAACTGAGTTTTATCTGATTATACTTTGCTTGTTTTTAGTAGTGAACACCATAAAAAAAAACACCACATATTTTCTATAAGATGTGTAGTGATAGTTCCAACTCATTCACATTTATCTTCCCCTATTTTGGTACTAAAATAGGAAGGAGCTCCACTCATCCTGATATTCTACGTGTCAAATTCGTCATCATCAGCAGCATCTTGTTCTTCTTTTCCTTGTTCTTCCTTTTCTTCACCTCATTCTCCTTATTTTCTTTATCAACATTGTCATTATCATTATTGTTGTTATTTGTTCTACCTTTTCCAAGAGGACTAGTAACATCACAGGGTGATGTCTTGATTCATGCATGAATTGGACTTGAGGCAGAGTTGCACAAAATCATTAGCCTCTCCTTCTCTTTTAGATTCCTTGAAGTTCAGTGGCAAGACAAAAGTCAAGACAACTGATGATGGCCCAGAGTTCAGTGGATGACCTTGGCATCTTTGATGTCTGACCAAGCTCTAATCACTCCACAGTGCCTGCTTCAACTGCCTTCATGGCATATGGAACAAATGGTTCTCGTCTGTTCATTCCATTGGAGGGTTTCTTCATATGTTTGGGGTTGACACACTCCCCAACTCACCCATGGGTTTTGTGGCCCAATAACCTTTAACCTAGTTTAGCCCACTTGTCAAGATGGTTTCCTGGGTTGAGGCTTCTGTGCATGGTGCAGCTTTTTGGAGCCACTGGTGATTGTTGAGTGCCAGGTGGAAACCAAAGATGGATGAGGAACCCAGAGGTGCTAGTCCTCCTTGAACAACCTTATCTCCTTTATCGTGGAAGGAAAATTAGAGATAAAAGGAATTTCCTCAGAAAAGGCTGTGAAAGATTCCACAGTGATGAATAAGCAACCCTAACCCAACCCCAAACCTAACCCTAAATTGTGAAAGATATAGTTCCTATATGTGAAGCTTTGAGATGTCATTTGCAAACACAAGGTACTATTTAAATATGAGCCTTTATTAAGAGGTAACATTTAAAACTCTCTAAGGTTTTTAGCACCCTATATATACTTAATCTTACCTGATCCTCAAAACAATAATGCATGGCAAATACTTTAAATATTAATCCCTACTTTACAGAAAAGAAACTCAGATTAAGTATCCATGATAATACAACCAAGTAAATATTCAAAGTGGGATTTGAACTTATATCTCTCCTTATTCCAAGTTGAACACTCTTTATTTTTCTGACTCTATTCATTTGGTTTAGGTCAAATAGACCCTGATCTTCAGCAACTTCTGAGTGAGTAAGGTTAACAAATTATAACCCTAAAGTTAAGATATCCTCCCAATTACCTAATGTCTTGTCCCTATGACTCAACTTCCAAAATAAGGAAAGTGGCTGTACAGTTTAATAAGATAGTCTCATTCTAACAATGTTGCCTTGTAATGTTAATGGGATATAAAAATCTTCTTTGCCCATTAACAGGCCTAACTTGGAGCCCATTTATAGGGAAGCTTGCTTAGGGGAAACTTGCTTGTAGGCAGTCTTTCACACCTTTTGTTAACTTCTAATTAGGCACTGAGTTGTGAGGGTTGTGATGCCCTCTTGCTCTAAAAAGGGTATATATACTCGGAAGTTAGCATTTTACTTTGGGTTTCACTCATTGGTAGTGTTCTTGTGATTTGACCAGATGAGACTCCTTTAAGGAGCCCCCTCACTTTGAAAAACTGTAACGATACCGGGATTTGAAGATCTTCCATGCCCTTTGAGCTTGCTGACATAGCAGGAAGGGGTGGAGCAAGAGAAGGCCAGAACCAAGCTAGTCTCCATGTGGTGCTGACTGGAAGCGGTGTCAGAGGCAGTGGCTGCGGTTGCGAACTCCTTTTGCTTT
>CM053588.1:135447677-135468491 GCA_028646515.1 Pseudochirops corinnae | reverse complement strand
AGCATATTTATAGTTACTGTAGGCATTGTGAATACTGCATTGCTGATACAAAAACCCAGATGTTGCTACTTCTCTCTCTGGTAACTTGGTCAGACAGTTGGATCTGTCTGTTGATCTGTGCTAATTTCTCAGATAGTTAGAAGCCCTGTCTTTTGCTTAGTTCTCTGTTTGAATTTTCTCTATCTTATTTGTTTGCATTTTTTCTGAAGTTCAGGGTGCTGACTTTCCCCCTGACCTAATGAATTTCATTAAAAAAAGTTTATTCACCCCTTGAACAGTTATCTTTCCTAGTAAAGCAGATCTAAAAACCTGAACTAGCAGCCATCCTGGGTATGCCAGTGTGTTTGGAGCTACATACCTAAAACTCAATACATGTATATCTCCTTTTGTTCTGCAGAGTTGGTAGCCACATAAGAAATGCTCATCACCTATTGCTAATTGAACCTTTTCTCCTCTAGCATTGCCTCTTGATTTATTGATTCCCATTCAGTCAGACCAAGGTGGGAGGAATTACTTTCCAGGAGAACCTGGGACCTCTGTTATAAAAAGTTCACAGTGCTTGCCAATTTCTTCTTCTCTGACAGGAGGTACCAGACTAGAATTATATCTCTCTGTTCCCCAAAATAATGTTACTCTAGGGAAAATAATTTTTAAGTTCAAGCTATACTTCTGATTGGGCAGCTAGGTGGCATGGTGGATAGAGTGCTAGACCTAGAGTGAGGAAGATCTGAGTTTAAATTTGACCTCAAATGCTTACTAGCTGTGTGACCCAGGGCAAGTCATTTAACTTTATTTGCCTTGGTTCCTCATCTGTAAAATGAACTAAGGAAGGAAATGACAGACTACTCCTGTGTCTTTGCTATGAAAACTCCTAAATGGAATCATGAATCATTGGACATGACTGAAAAGAAATTAAACAATAACAAAATACTTTACTATCTCTTAATGGTGAAAGAGTGCCCAAACTATATCTGAGCTTGGCTCCCTTTCCACCAAATGCCAATTTCTCAAAGACCACATATACAGAATTGCAAATAGACCTATTTATTCAAGCTGATAGAAAATAGAATTCAGAGAAATTATACAGATAAGAATATATCAGAGAAAGTAGACAAGACCTCCCAATGGGAGCAAGCTATCTGAGCTTAACCAAGAGAGAATTCCAGATCTCACCCAGAGGGTTATAATAATTCTGTGACATCTCTGTCAGGGGATAATCTGGGGATGGGAATAGAATTGAGGTGCCAGTTCTTTTCCACATCAGATTCTTTCCAGATTGTTTGTCTATCTCCAGAGAATAATCACTGAAAAGAATGAAGAAACATGTATTTTTTCTCCAAGCTCTTATTAATTTTGCCATGTCAACTCCTTCTAGAAAGCTTGTCCCTCCCCCACACCCAGAAATGAAGCCTTGAATAGTCAGTCCCTTCCATTAAAGACCCTTGAGCCCTGATGATTAAATCCCACCATTACATTTTCAGGAACTCACACTTGAACTTTTTTTCTTTTCACAATCTTTAAGTATTTATGCAGTGTAACATACTGTAAATTTGAGGACAAAAATGAATGACTTGAATGAGTGAAATTGCACTTTTAAAGTGCACAATACGTGCCCAGTACAGTGCTATGTGCTGGGGCCATAAACACAGAAAGTCGGTTGTTGTCTTTGTTCTGGAAGTGGACCAAAATGACATCACTGTACTTGGGTCAAGGAACAATGTGTTTCACTGTGGCCTAGAAGATTGATAGTTTAGAAGGCTCTACCATGGGTCAGGGACAAATAGTCCATATCAACATTTGGAGAGGAGATGTCTCTAAATTTGCACATTTCATATTTCTTTTGAGCTGCAATTCTGCTTTACTCATAGAGTACAGTTCTTTTTTTGATGCAGGCATACCATGCTGGGTGGTCCTGTGCCAGTGTCTCCCATGTCTCAAATCAATTCTAGAGCTCTTCAAAGAGACCTTGAGAGTGTTCTTGTATTGCTTCTTCTGACCTTCAAGTAAGCACTTGCTTTGTGTGAGTTCCCCATAAAATAATCTTTTAGGCAAATGTATATTTGGGACTTGAAAAATGTGGCCAGCTCATCAGAGTTGACTATCTGTCATAGAGTTTGAATGCCTGACAGTTCAGTTCAAGCACACATTCCTGCTTCACTCCATTGGTGACTGGGATAGTGGAGAACATCATCCATTAAGTGGAACCCATGCAAACATGCTGTAATGAAACTGACATCATTGTTCTGAAATGTTAGAACAAAAGAGGAAAGTAGAAATAGAAAAAATCCATTGATCTGCATGAAAGAGATCCAATGAGGAAAACCTACAGGAGTATCTTAGCTAGATTCTGAAACCCTCCGCTGAAGGAGAAAATATTGATTCTGAAACCCTCCGCTGAAGGAGAAAATATTATGAGCAACAAGAAAAAAAAAAAACCAATTCATGTACGGTGGAGCCACAATTACAATCACAAAAGACCTAGCAGTGGCTACACTAAAAGACCACTTGTTTTGGAACACTACATATCGAAAAGCAAAAGAACTAGAGTTATGGCCAAACAAGTATAACATGGTATTACATAGATGCATATGAATGTATATATCTATATATCACTATGATTATAGATATATAAGTATATGTATGTGTATGTAAGTATATGTATGTATATATGTTTGTGCATATATGTGTATGTGCATATATATGTTTGTGTACATCTGTGTATGTATATGTATGTACTTACGTGTGTACATATATGTGCACACTTAATTGTAGTTTTCTTGGTAGGGGGAGGAAGTGGGGAAAAAGAACAAAGTGCACAGTAGAGAATGAAAGAAAATTTAGAAGGAAGCAAAGAAAAGGTAGATAGCTCTGAACACAATATGTAGTATTTATTATATAAGCTTTCTTGAAATGGAAATTTATTGCTATATATTTTGAATCTTCTCTTACCTTATGCTGTGTACATGGCAATGCTTTTTTCCTTTTCTTATTTTGTATTTCAGTTTTAGAATTTAAGCTTTTAATATGTTTGTTTTTTCTTACTGTGTATTTATGATTTACTATTTAAGTTTAAAATAAATAAAAAAAGAAACTGATATACAATATTGATGAACTTCTCTGGGCAACCAAATTTTGCCATAATTTTCCACAAGGTCTCACAACTGACAGTATTAAAGACCTTTGTTAAATCAATGAACTTTGTACATAGACTTCTGTTCTACTCCTGACATTTCTTCTGGAGTTGTTGGGCGTCACACACCATATTGACCATTCCTAGGTTCTTTCTAAAGCCACTGTAACTCTCAGATAGATGACCATCTTGCAGCACAGTAAAGAGGACTCTGGCAAGAATCTTGCTGGCAGTGACTAAGGGAGAGAGATCACTCTGTTATTGTCACAGAAAAACCTCTTTCTCTTTCCATTACAGAAACAGAACTTCTGGTTGATAGCCTCCTCCTGCCAAATAACCTGTAAAATTTCCATTAGCTTTTGTTGTAGCAGTGGACCTCCTGACTTATAAATTTCACCTGGAACAGAATCAGCTCACGCACTTTGCCAGCCGTATTTGAAGAGCCTGATGGCATTCAAAACTGCTTCAGTTGGAAGTTTGTCTAGTAAGGGACTGACTTCAACATGGAGTATATAGTCAATGGCTTCAGCATTGATTGCTGATACTCTGGAACTGTTTAGCCCATCTTTCCAGGATCATGTCCTTATCACTAATCAATGTGGTTCCATATTTGAATAGTTGAGAGGTCTTTGGCCATAAATAACTTTCAAGACATCATAAAAGTGCTTTGGGTTGTTACTATCAGTGTAAAATTGAATTTCTTCTATCTTCTTACTGAGCTAAGAATTCTGTATCTCTCTAAGCTTCATTTGCAATTTACTTTTGATGGTGTTAAAAATGTTGCTCTCTTAGAGACAAACTATCCTCTTGGCAAATCCTGTGGAGTTTTAATTTTTCGTTTAGCAGCTTCAACACAACTTACACACACATACCACATATGAATACACACACATATATTTATGTACATCTATCCCTGTTGGAACTTTTACCTGCAATTGCCTGATCTCTCTCTCTGTCTCTCTCTGTCTCTGTCTCTCTGTCTCTTTTTGTCTCTCTGTCTCTCTCTGTCTCTCTGTCTCTCTGTCTCTCTGCCTCTCTCTTTCTCTGTCTCTGTCTCTGTCTCTCTCCCTCTCTCTCTCTCTGTCTCTCTGTCTCTCTCTGTCTCTGTGTCTCTGTCTCTCTGTCTCTGTCTCTCTTTTTCTCTGTCTCTCTCTCCTCTCTTTCACAATTACATGTGCAGTAAGAGCAAGCTGTGAGGAACTGACATAATCTGAAAGTTTTATACATTTTCAAAACCAATTTAAACAGTCATTTCTGTTTGAGAATATATTTACATGCAAAGTTGCAAATCAGGATAAAATGTTTTTCTTAAAGAAATATTGTAGCAATTCAAAGATACATTTGTAGTATAATACATGATAAGATGTAACATACATTTTCAAAGACTTTAGGAAGAGAATTAAACATTTGCAAATCAGTAGAGCAAACAGATTGAGTATCTTGCTACATTCTCAGAACCAGCAGCTTTGAAAATATCTTTATTACTTTCTCTAACCCCTTTAAGCACATATGCAATGTAGTTTAATCTCTCTTTTGTGATCTAGTTTCTTAGCTATAATATTTCATAGTATATTGATTATATGGTATATGTAATATTTTATTTTATAATATAATTTCTACTAAAACTACTAAGTTCTACTAAAACATTTGAGATATCAATGTTAATTCTTTTTTGTCACATTTCCCTAATTTTCCTATATTAATTAGAGTATTATATATCTTATTATATTATACTATATCTTAGAGTATTATAACTTTCCCTTAAAGTCATGAATCATAATTTGTTCAAGTTCTCTCCACTTTGGCAAATTAGTCAACATATTACTCAATAGCAGTTGGAGTGATTGTATTTATCTAAACAACAAAAAACCCATCAAATTATTTACAGAGAACTAAAAAAACATTATTCCAAAATAGAACAAGATTTGGAGGCATCTTCTTTCCTCCTCAGGCAGAGAGGTGGGGGAAAGAAAGGAAGATCATATTTAAGAATTTGACATCCATTCTCCCAAATGGATAGTCAGGCTCCATTCTCCCATCTTGCTTCTGAAAGTGGAGACAGTGTCAGAGCCAAGGGCTCAGGCAGCAGTCCTAGAAGCTACTTAGTTTCTACCTCCTTTCTCAGCTCCCTAATATTGAATCTCTTGGACCAGCAGCTATACCATCTATTTCCAAGCACAAAACACACAGCACTACCATGTCCAACACTTCTGAAGCTGCTACAAACAATCCTGCATTTACCACATGCTCACACTCCTTAGGCAATGCGTGGCTCAGAGCTCTTAATAACTTAGTGTCTTCCAAGGTGGGAAGACAAACACTGTCTACATATCTTAAAAACTTACATAGCCAAATTCCACAGACTGCTTCCTTCCTGTAAGGGTTCCTCTGAAAAGAATGAATAAATTTTGTCACATATTGTTGCAGAGTTGTAGGACAAGTCCTTAAAACCCTTTTGTTCTATTACTTCAAATTTAAAGTCAAAATTATGAGGTTTGACTTTTCCTCCACTTAATTAATACTTTTATGTGGATTACTCCAGTGTAGTAGATAAAAGAATTGACTGGGTTTTGGGTCTAAGATCTGCTTTTACTATTACTTAGCAGTGTGACCTTGGGTAAGTAATTTCTCCTTTTTGGGTTACAATTTCCTCAGCTGTAAAACAAAACAGATTACATATCTTTAGTTTTTCCTGTATGCCTAATATCCTCTGTAAAATTTACCTTGTGAAACTGGGTAACTAAAGAAAACATCTCTCCTCTACGGGGAAATCTACCTGCTAGTTTCAGTAGTCTCTTCACTTCTATGGGACATCCAGGCAAAATGCATTACCTTGATGATTTTTTTATACTAGCAAAAACAGGAGAAGCATGCTTAACTTGCATAGGTAGTCCACTAATCCTTAGTTCTAGACAGAGTTGTCCCCAAAGCAGCTGTAGGTTAGACTTATCTTCATTACCTAGAGTTGCTGGCAAGTTATCTAGTGTTTGTATACAAACTTGTGTCTTTCTAATGTCTTCTTTCAAGAAAGCTGGAAAAAATTAATTTCTTTTCAAAAGAGTTTTTAATTGATATGATTTGTTTATACATTGCCTAGATTTCCCTATACGCTACTCTTTCCCTTGCAGAGAGCCAGCCTTTATTAAAAATAATTTTTTAAAGCTCTATTGTCTTCAAGCTTAAAAGCTGATATGCTGCATTAGGGTGCTAGCTGCACAGGCTGGAAGACTAGGTATTTTCCCCAACCCTCACTCTTAAAAGTCCCAAAAGAAAAGTATCACATGCCATAAGGAGAATAATAATGCAAGCCTAAACAAAAAGTTTGACAAAAGAACAGCCTTATGAATTAACAGGTTCTTATCTTCAAGAGTGTTCTTTACTTAATTATATTTGTATCCCCTAGATTGCCCTTCACTTATATTTTGAATCCCAATCAATTCTATCTTGTCTTTGGCAAGACTCACTACTGTGGATTCAAGTCTTTCTGTGCCATAAATTATCTTTTATGCAAGGGATAAATTTTTTGCCAATTAGTCCCTTTTCACTTCTTTTGATATTGTGATTTCTTTCATGAGTTAATTCAAGATATTTGGCCATATAGTTCTATGATTTATGGGAATCCATGTAGTTTTTTGTTTTTAGCATGTATAGGTTCAATTCCATTTTCTTGTAATAATTATTTAGAGATGTTTGTAGTAATTTAGATGTTTTGGTAGCTGGGTTTCCTTCAAGTTTTATTCACAAAATGGAATAGGTTTTTAAGAGGCTGCTACTCTCTTGACTTCTGCTGGCAAACATGTGAGCTTTTATATTTAAGTCTGGAAATCACAAGCTCCGAATTAATGTGTTTTCCATTATAATTCTACTTGTAGACATAGTACTTGCTATTATTATTTGAGATATCATAGCAACAGGAAAATATTGGTGTCTTCTCAGTTAAACCTTTGGTGAATTGTCAAGTCAGAACCCCATAACATCCATATTAAAGGGAGTCCAAAGGACAAGGACAAAGAAGGACAAGTATAAGGCATGTGTGAACCAGTGGCAATTTACACCTTTTGAGCTTCAAGGCCTGGAAATCCTCTCTGTGGTCCAACTCTCTATTATCAAGGCTAGCTTTTCCTCAGTCCAGAGGCAACTTCTTTCTTCTCTTCCAGGGATTCTGCCTCTCGAAGCCCCTTCTTACCTTGTTTGATTGCCTCTTTGGATCTGTGTCTGTTTGGGGTGTGTGTATCTCAGCTCCCTGGTAGGCATATGTCTTCTATTGGTCTAGTAACTCTGTTTAAAAATAGCACAACTGACTGGGAGGATGTAGGACAGAAAAATCCTTTTCTTGCTATCCTGTGAGTGATTCATTCTCTGGGGTGGGAATCCCTCCGCACTAATGGATCATACTGATAATGCATGGATCAAGTCCAGTTAGGTCAACTACATTTATCTGGATGGCAAAAGAAAGTCAGACTTTTAAAACAGAAATTAGAGAATTTACTTTACAAAACAGAATAAGCTTTGGGATTGGCTTTTCACTTACTTGGACAGGTAGAAGGAGGAAGACTGTACTTCATAATTTAGTACCTGTTCTCCCCAGTGGAAAGTTGATAATCATTACTCCTAAACCGACTGGTGAAAAGGAAGGAAACTATAAGGCCTGAGGCTGCAACAGCAGGGCCACAGGCTCCTTGTACCCAAGGCCCAAGCAGCATGCCTGAAGGTTTCTTTTTCTGGGCTTCAATGTTTTTCTTCCCAGGATGTCATTTCCTGTCCCAACTACTTTTCTATCTCAATTCCTTAAGAAATGTCCCACTCCCCTTGCTGTTGCCACAGTCAACTACTCTCAGCTGCAACCTTACATACATCATGTTGCATATCTGCTTCTTTTAAAATAAATCCATACTGTTGTCTTTTTTTATTCACCAAAATTTCTCCAAGTATTCTTCCATTTCCCTTTCTCAGAGAATTCTCCCATGTAACAAATGCTATTTTTTTTTAAAGAAAAGAAAGGAGGGGTGGCTAGGTGGCAGAGTGAATAGAGCACTGGTCCTGGAGTCAGGAGGATCTGAATGCAAATCCAGCCTCAGACACTTAACCCAAAAAACTAGCCATGTGACCTTGGGCAAGTCACTCAACCCCAATTGCCCTCCAAAATGCAACAACAAAAAAACAAAGAAAGAAAGGAAAAGATGAGAGAAAAAAAATCAGCAAAACCAAATGATACATTGAAAAAATCTGAAAAAATGTCAGCGATTTTCCCTACCTGTTATATGATCGGCTTTAAAACTGCCAATGAGACAAGAGTCTGTCCCACAACTCATAATTCCTTTAGCTGCTATTAACTCTGAGTCTGAGATAGTCTCAGTTCTTTCCAGCACAGGAAGAAAAACACTGTGTGGCTGGAACAATATCTTCCTGAAATACTTCTTCCCATCTTTATGAGGTCATCTTAAAAGTTGGTTATGTGAATAAGGAACTTCTTTACACATTGTTATGTGATTAGAGAATGGACCCCTAATATTTTCTTCATACATCCATTCACATTTAAGGTTATAATTACATTTTCATCCTTTCAGTTCCTTTTATTGGTGACTACATGATGTTTTGGAGAAGATAAAAGATCATGAGTCAAAAGACTTATTTTCAAGACCTGATTTTTATTATTAATTTGCTTTGTGATTTTGGGCTAGCCATTTATTCTCTTTGAGGTAGTTTCTTGAACTGAAAATCACTTTTTGGTCCTGCTATTCTTTGCATCACGCATGTTGTGAAACCTTGGAAATTTAACTGCTAGATGCTGCAATCATTGCCCCACAGAAGGTTATCCAGGAAAACTCCTTTTTAATATATCTTTGTAAGCTAGAAGTATCATCTCTTTAAATATCAGGAATAGGTGAGTCCATAGTTGAATTGCACAGATATTTTACTCATCTGAAATGCAAGCCAGATAGGTAATAATGGTTCAGTTGTGAGAAGAGAAATCAACCTGTCTCCAAAGCATCTCTGAGTTGGGTTTTAAATTAATTGTATGTGTGGGATGAGGTATGTGGTTTTATACAAAGCTCTGCCTCTGTTCCTGTCTCTGTCTCTCTCTCTTTCTCTATCTCTCTCTTTCTTTGCTCAGGATTCCAGCATCTACCAAACCAAATAACCCATTATTCTGGCATTTCTCCTTTCAATAGAATGCTTTTCTTTCTACTACTATCTTCAGGTCAATTTTGACATCCTTATTTCTCAGACTGTAGATAAGGGGGTTTAACATGGGCACAATGACAGTATAAAGCACAGAGGACACTTTCCCCTGATCTATGGAGCTGACTGAAGATGACTACAGGTACATTGATGCACTAGAGCCGAAGAAGGCACCAGCTGCTGCAATATGGGAGCTGCAGGCCCTGAAAACTTTTGATCTGCCTTCAGTGGGTTGAATTCTTCAAATGCTAGCAATGATCAAAACATAAAAGTAAATAATGGTCAGTTTTAGGAAAAGGAAATTAAATGTACTGAATACTTAAGTTGTCATTTGATTGATGTAGGTGCTAGAACAAGAAAGCTTCAAAAGTAGGAGATCGTAGAAGTAATGATTAATGGCATTTTCCTCCAGAAGATCACCTTAAGCAAACAACAAGGCCAAGTGAGTTCTGGCCCCACATAGGCCTAAGGCATACAGGCCCTCTCTAACCATGAGCACACCTGATAGGACATCATAAGACTATAAAGAAAGGGATAGTATATCTGACATATCAGTCATATGCCATCACAGTACAGTTTTTCCCTGGTACAAAAGTTGAAATTCTTAGGCTATTAATACAAAGTATGTTCTGTATCTTTATCACATCACATTTTTATCAAAGTCCCTATTTGAGGATATATGTCATTTTCATATCAATTAGAAAAGATGTAATACTATAAAGACCTAATGTTATACGTGAATATATAACTATTAAGCCAATAAGCAAGGAGATGGAAAATGTAAGAACTGATTTTTCTTAGTTTTCTTGACTAGGAAGTTGAGAATTGCTGGTCATAAATTCAACATAGTAAAATCAAAGCAATAGGGTCCTTTATACTTGCATCCCATTATAGCAGTTCAGAGATGCTTGATGGTCATAACAATATGATCCTTTGGAAAACATTTACAATTCTGCCATGGTTAGAGAAAATTGCTGTGAATGGAGGAAAACATGGTTATAACAATAGCAAGACTATTGCCCCAGGCCTAAACCCAAAGTCACAGACTAATCTATCATAACTATATCAGGACAAAATTCCCTTAACTCTGATTTCAGATGTAAGTCATAGATATTTACGATGCCAAGCAAAGGCAACTTCCAAGGTTTGGAATACCAGCATAGCAACTCCCCATTTTATTCAGTGACAAATTAAGGCAAAACATTCTCAGAAAAGAGAATATCAAAATACAACATTCACCACGTGTAATTCAATAATTTAGTAAGTACTCAATTCAATCCAAGTACCACCCCACCTCTGGGAAATACATTCATTTAGTCAATCACAAAGTCTTCTCAAATGGAGATGTTTCCAATCATAAACAAAGTACAGTCATTTGGTCAGTCACAGAGCACAAAAAAGTCAAAAGTTTCCCATCCCTGGATCATAACTGAATTACAATTATCATCAGTTAATGCCAAGAACTTTCTCGAAAGGGTCAGTGGAGAGCACAAAAGGCCATCTACCCCTAAGCTACAACAAGAGTAAGATATCATCACAGCATTTAATACCCAAGGAAAGGTCTTTTCTTCATCTCGACAAGAGGCAAGTTCTCAGCAATCTCTGTTCCTGGGGAGACAAAGCTTAACAAAGCCTCAACATACATTGCCAGTGTCCTTATCAATTCACTCTCTGCCTGCAGAACAGCCCCAGAACCCCTGAAAACATCAGCAAGACTCTTTTCCAGGATTTCTGTACACATATAACAGAAAAATCCTTCTTCAGGGCTTCTGAACCAATGGCAAGGTTCCAGGACCTCTGCAACAACAGCACTGTCCTTCATCAGCAGACGAATCTGGCAAAACAACATCAAAACAGACAGACAAAATACTGACATCACAGCCATGTCTCCTCAATTCTTAGCAGCTCTGGGTGGCAGTTCTTAAAAGTCCTGGGCAGCTCCAACTGGCCCTTAGCAGTCTCTCTCAGCAGCTCTGGTCCTTGGCAATTCTCCTCTCTCTCTGCCTCCACAATACTGCTCCCCAAAAGTTCTTCTGGTTTCCTCTGCTTAGGCCTGTCTCTAAATCCACTGTACCAGCTCCTCCCAGTTCAGCCCTCTCTCTTCATGTCAACAAGTCCATTCCACAAATGGGGTTCACAAGCTCTGGGTTTTAATACTTAACCCGAAAACCAAGCCAATACAGGGGGATCTTTAAATTCCATTACCATTACAATACCTTTTAGAATAGCCAGTCATGCAACAGAGTGCCACATTATTCACAGGCTTTTACAACCAGGTCCAGAATTAAGTGTGTGGAGATTATTACTACTGAGAAAGAAAATAGCCCATTGGGAAAACTGAGTCAAGATGATCCTGCCATTACCTTCATAAGGCCATCTCAAACCCTTACAGTCATCTACATCTGCCAGTAGCTTTTCTAGTTGGCACTCCCTTTTAGCAACTCTTTCCACTTTCTCTTGAATGGTAGAGTACTGACTTTAAAAACACTTATACCTAAATTCAAAACTCAGGGCAAATGAGGTTATAGTTCTACCTCACATAGCAAAATCCACACAAATTAGTAAATGATATGATTGTTTTTCCATCTTGTAAGAATAATTAACTCTACATAACAATAGACATTTATCTTTACTATTAAGTAAAAATTATTTTCAAAGACATTCATTCAACATTTTTCTTCTTTTAATTTCTAGTCTAGACATTTTCCTGTTGTAAAAATTAATCATTAAAAATAAAGAAAATAATCATGTTCTAGAGTTTCACACATAATATGAATACATGACAATTCATTCAAACTCCTCACCACCCAAATTGGGGTGCCTATTGACCTGGATATCTTAAAAGGAAAATCCTTTAAACTGAGTTGCTTATAGATACCAAGTTGATGTAAATACATAATTTCAATACTTAGTATTCCAAGTACAATTTCATAATTTTCATAATTGGTTGTCAGGGAAATCATCATACAAATAACTTCTGTGCTATAAACTTGTAAGTTCTTCCCTCCTACCTCTTCACACACACTTATGCTGTGAGTGTATGTGATGGAAGAAAGATCGCAGTTTCTTGGTAAACACTATTTTATAATTTATAAAGTTCTTTTTAGTCACATGTCCTTGCAGCTCCTTCTTTCACAGAACTGATAGAATTTTATGATTTTGCCAAGACTGAAGATCCAGAGGATTGAAGATTTGGCAAGTTTCCAAAGAATTTTCCAGATGATAAGAATTTATAAGGTCTTTTGTACTTTTAGCCTATACTAAGTAATCATTATGATTATTCATTTTAAAGCAAAATATACCTGACTAAATATTTGATGGTTTTTAACATCATGACAAAAGTCTCTAATAGTGATGGCTCAAAATAAGAATATCACCACATTCAATTCAAAAGTGGAATTAATCTTCTGATGATATAATCACATCACCTTCTAGGTATGAATTTCCAAATTAATAGCATTTCCTATATCGTGATTTCTCAAAAGTCACAACGCAAAAGATTATAAGCATATTACCAACATGAAATCCATTATTATGGATTCATGCATACACAGAAAAGTTATTGTAGTCAAATGATAATATAGTTGAAGGAATTTCTGAATTTTCTTAAATAGAAAAAATAATTCTATTGTATATCAATTTTGGTATTAAAAATAATGATTTCTATAGTCTTATTCTTCAGAAAAATAAGACTCTTACTTCAGGCCATCCTCTAATTGAACTTTATGTCCACACTTTGTCAGGACAAATGGTCTCCAGTCTCTAAGTTTCTCCTCTTATCTCAACTTTTTTAAACTTTTTTTTTTTTTCCTGTGGACATTGATTAGAGCCCTGAGAACTTCAAGACTGCATCTGTCTTTCATATTCTCATCCAACACTTCACTTACCTTCACTACTTTCTTAGTCTCTTGTGTCTTTATGTTACAATCCTTCATGAATTTGAGTGTCATCTTTGTGCAGGGGCCATACTCGTCTTCTCTGTATTGTTCCAATTTTAGTATATGTGCTGCCAAAGTGAACACTTTTTGTTACAATCCTATTCATTTGATTTACAGAACTAGTTTTCTCCCTTCATTCAATCTCCCCTTTGCCAGTTGCTTTTGGGATTTTTAGCTTACAATTCCTTTTGGATTTTGCTTCTAATTTTCCTAAACAATTAAATTCTGTGAAATTGTTTATTCAAAATTAAATTAAAAATAAATTTTACTTATTTTCAAATTATTCAAATTTCAAATAATTATTTCAGATTATTTCAAATTATTCAAAATACTGATTTAAACAAGCCTCTTTCTTTCCAAGGTAGAGAGCTGAATTTACAATAAGTGGTTCTTAAGCACCAGACAAGGCTTAAAATTGCAAAATATTTTTTTTTCCTTCCTTTACTTTCGGACATCACTAATAAAACTTTCATACTAGCTTCAGTTCTATTTATTCTCTAGTCAGTGAAATCACCTTTTTCCCTTATACTAAAACAATAAATCTGTCACCCTTCAGGAAAGAGAATGATAGAAGGTTATTCTGTTTGTATGTAGCATAGTCCTAAGGGAACCCCAACACCTCAAACCTTCTTTGATCTTTCAGTGTTTGATACAATAGTCCAATCACATTTCCATCACATTTTGGAGATTCACAGCCAACCTTTCCTTTTGGTACACTTCATTTTTAAAAAATTTTTTAAAAATTGATTTGTTTATTTACTTTTAGTTTACAAAATTCAGTTCCACAATCCCTTGAGTTTCAAATTTTCTCCCCTCACACTCCTCCCCCCTCCCATGGCAGCATGCAATCAAGTATAGGATCTGCAAATACTTTCACACTGGACATTAGTGTGCTTGTATAGAAGGATTGTAACCAATGGAGTGAACAATGGGAAAAAAGAAAAAAAACCAAACATGGAAAAGAACAATAGCATGTAGATTGCTTCAGTCTCCATTTAAACTCTGTTCTTTCTAGATCTTTCTCTGAATGTAGAACTTCTTAAATACTAAACAGTAAAGAACAATTTAGTCTTAGTCTATTAGTGCAGAAATTGAATAATCTGGAAAAAATTTACCTGTCAAATCTATAGATTAGTTAGGAGTTTTTGATGAAACAAGAAATAGAATGGTTTGGGGTGGGGGTAAAATGCATAATTTGATTTCATAAAATTAAAATTTTTACACAAATAAAAGTAATTCAGCCAAAATTAGAAAGAAGGCAGGAGACGGAGGAAAATTTTATACTGATTGTCTGATAGAGGCCTCATTTTTCAATTATATAGGGAACTAAGTCAAATTTACTAAAATAAGAATTTTCTCCATTTAATAGTCAAAGGAAATGAACAGGTAGTTTCCAGAAGAAATCATAACTACTAATAGTCACATGAAAAAATGCTCTAAATCACTATTGATTAAAGTAATGAAAATTAAAGCATCTTTGAGGTTCACTTCACACTTATTTTGGTAACATGACAGAAAAGGACAAAGACTGGAGGGGATGTGGAAAAATAGGACACCAATACACTGTTGGTGGAGTTGTGAATTAGTCCAAAAATTCCAGAGAACAATTTAGAACTATGCCCAAAGGGCTATAAAATTCTGCATGCCTTTTGAGTTAACACTACCTTTACTAGGTCTATGTGCCAAAGAAATCAAAGATAAAGGAAAAGGACCTATATGTACCAAAATATTTAAAGCAACTTTTTTTTATGATGGCAAAGAACTGGAAATTGAGACAATCAGTTTGCAGATCTACCAACAAGGAATTAATCTTAGCTATTTCCCCACAGTCTTTCCAGCATTTGCCATTTTTCTTTTTTTGTCAGTTTTTCCAATATGAAGGTATGAGTTCATTCTTTAGAGTTGTTTTAATCTGCATTTCTCCAATTATTAGTTATCTAGAGGGTTTTTTAATATGGTTATTGATAGTGTGGATTTATTTCTCTGAAAACTTTCTTTTCATGTCTTTCAACCATTTATCAATAGGGAAATTATTCCTATTCTTAAAAATTTGAAGTAATTTTCCATGTTTCTTAAAAATGAGAACTTTATCAGAGAAATTTGCTGCAAAGATCTTCCCACTCTCCAAATTCCTGTTTCTCTTCTAGTTATAACTGGATTGGTTTTTTTCTTTTATGCAAACAAAATCACACATTTTTCCTCCCCCTGAACCTTGCTCTTTCATGTGCTCCATAGATCTGGAAAATATGGGTATTTTCTGCCATGTTCCATACAATTTGCTTTGATGTCATCCTTTATGTCCATATCTTGCATCTATTTGGAGCTTATCTTGGTGTACTTTGTGAGATGTTGGTCTATACCCAATTCCCGTTAGACTATTTGCTATTTTTCTTGAAATAGTGAGTTCTTGCCCCAGTAGCTAGAAACTTTGAGTTTATCAAATGGTAGACTTCTGTGCTTTTTTGTTCCTGTCTATTGAGTTCCATTACCTATCTGTCCCACTGATTAACCTCTCTGTTTCTAATTCAATACCAAATTGTTTTGATGATCATAGCTTTTTAGTATACTTTGAGATCTGGTACTGTTAGGCCTCTTTCTTTCCTGCTGCCAACACCAGGGTTGGGGATAGCCAGGTAGACAGCAGACCAAGTAGACAGCAGTACACTGGCTCATGGCAGTGGTAATAATGTCAGGAAGTAGTCCATTGCCCAGAGACAGTAAGAAGACTGATCAACAAGTCAGAAAGAGATCCCGGGGACCCCAGTCCTAGAATTAGGTATAGGAACAGGTGTTATCTGACATCTCTGTCACACATTAAACACTTCTGGTTCATAGTTCCAGGGTGAAGAGGAATAATCACAGTCCTGAGGGAACAAGGGCCCTATCTGAGTAAGGAGCAAAGACTAAGTTCAAGAAATATAGCTGTGTGACTCTGAACCCAAGAGAAGAGGGGTGGGACACGGATCTAACCTTTAGCCACATGTAGGTGTGCAGTGAAATAAACCTGGGCTGGAGATCGAAACTAGTGAAGAGTTAACAGTCCAGTCACTCTGAAATTAAAAAAAAAATCTCTCTTTAGGTTCATTGTGATTGAGTCCAGGAGCAGTCCACCAAATCCAAACCACAAAAAAATCCATCCAACTTAAATGGTGTGAGGAACTGAAGAGCACAGACAAGGATGGCAGTAAACAGGCCTCTCTCTAGTAAACACCACTGTGGAAGCACAAAACTTACAGGCCCCCAGACTGAAAGCATAAAGACATAAAAGATGCTTAGGCAAGATGTCCTCCCTTTGTGTAGAGCCCAATACTAACACAAATTCCAAAATTGTGAAATAGCCTGGAAATGAAGAAACAACAACAAAAAAGAAAATGACCATAAAAAGTTACTACAATAACGAGGAAGCTTTAAGATATAAACACAGAAGACAACAACAGGAAAACATGTATAAGCAAAGTCTCAAAGAAAAAAAAATTGTAGATTGGTCATAAGACTAACAGGAATTCCTAGATGAGGTCAAGAAAAATGTACAAAAAAGCAAAAATAAATGACTTTAAAAATTAAACAAGAACCATAGAGGAAAAATTGGGAAAATAAATGAATTATGCAAGAAAATTATGAAAAGAAAATTAATAGTTTGATAAAAAGTACAAAAATATTGAAAGAAAATGTCCTGAAAAATCAGTATTAGACAAATTGTAAAAGAGGTACAAAACTTCACTGAAAAAAAATAACTCCTTGAAAATGAGAATTGGCCAGATGAAACCTAATGATGAGACATAAAAATAATAAAACAGAGTGAAAAGTTTTACATTATAATAACGTTGGTAACTCCATTTTGCCTTTTTTTTTTTTTTTTTTTTTTTTTTACCATTTTGTAAAGTTAAGTTTTAATTTCATATGTCACTTGATTTCAGCAAAGTCATAAAATTGGAAAGTCACAAGACTACTTTCACCTACCAACTCAAAAAATTTCCAATCCTCTCCAGCAAAAATGAACAAGGTGGCTCAAGCTCTATGTTCTGGTTTTTATTCTGTTCAACTATGTAATAATCATAGAAACCAAGGTTCAGGTCCTTGTGTTGACTGAGAGCCTTGGACCTGATTTGTTTTTGCAACTGCATGCCTTGCTGAATAAGTCATTTTCTGGATATAATTTATTGTTTTCATTTCACTGTAAGAATTTGGGTGAGCCAGTCAGGAGGATGCAGAGAGTTTTCATGTGACAACTGGACCTTCCCTGAAAGAATACCCTAGAACTCTCAGGTAAAATTTCTACTAAGGAACTTCCTTCAGGAAGAATATCCTGTTTTGAACCTCCATATCCTCCTGAAATTCATCCAGATTGAGACTTCAGAGGAGGTAAAAAGGCCTCAAAAGAGACATCCTATATGACGCTTTTTATTGATCTTCCCAGTTTCCTTCCAAATCTTTCATATACATATACATATATGTGTGTGTGTATGTGTGCATATATATGTGTATGTGTATGTGTATGTATATGTATATGTATATGTGTATGTGTATGTGTATGTGTATGTGTAGATATATGTAAACGTTGTTTCCACCAAGTAGAAAGTAAGCTCCTTAAGGTAGGGACTGCTTCATTTTTGTTTTTTAATCTTCAGCATCTAGAACAGTGTATGATACACAATAGGGAATTATTAAATGCCTATTGAATTGGATCAAAAGAATAGATAGTTGAGAAGAGAATTGAAAGACAGACCTGAAAATAGCTTCCTAGGGCTCTGGAAGAAATTTGCAAACTAGAATCAGTGCTCCAAAAAGGCATGGTTTATTCATGGTGGCAGTGGACAGTGTAAATCAGCATGGGAAAACACAAAAGAGAATGTCTCCACTTGTGATCCAGGAAATTCAGAAAACAAGAGGATCCTTCCAGTGACATGAACAATTTTTGCAATGTTTCTCCTCTTGATGAAGTCACTTAGTATCTGGGCATGATCCAAATGAAAGTTTTGAGAAAAAGATGAAAGTATCGTGGGATCAGAAGACCATGGAATAATTTTCTGTCCCATTCATTTAATAGATGGATTTAAAATAAGCCTTTATAATATATGCTTATGAGAGGTCCCCAGAAAAGATAAAAGAAATAAACTAAAAAAGGAACTTTAGATGAAAAACGTTTCTGAGGAAATGTAGGAGAATCAGAAGTGGTATCAAAAGGTTGGTGAGCAAAAGGATGTGAGAAAGGGAAGGAGTGTAAAAGAATGTTAGGCCTAGAAATGACTTTGGAGAATATATAGGTCAGTTAGTTCATTTAACAGCTGAAAAAACTCAGGAAGATGGTGTTATGACTTACACAAAGTCAGATAATTACTAGTGGCAGCTACCTTTCTTGTGTTTCTTTTTCCATGTTAGCATTTCAGGAATTAATAATAATTCTTTCAAACCAAGGACAGAAGGAATACCCTCTTCACACTCCACTATACTGTGCCTATTACACTATAAACAAAGTGTGTGGACATTTTAGGAGCCTCTGTAGCTATCTGCAAATGTATGGTTTTTGTAAAAATAGATTTTTAAAATGTCTTTTGTTTTTATGTCATCTGTTTTCCCCTCTATACCTCCTTGTCCCTCCAAACCCATTCTAAGAATCATTCTTTATTAAAAAAAATTTCTAAATGGCTTTATTTTTTATCACTAAGAGGGAACTTTGAATTTTATATTAAACTTACTTTTTAATTAACAAACATTTATTTTCTCATATTCTTACTTTGTTCCACCTTTAATTCAGAAAGAAAAAAAAAGAAAAACAAAACCTTAGTAACAGGTAATCATAGTCAAGCAAAACAAATTTCACATTGACCATGTCAAAAATGTATGTCTAAATTATGCACCATGTTTCTACATCTCTCTACATTCTACATCTCTACATTTAGCATTTTTTATTATCTGTCTTCTGGAATTATGGTGGGTCATTGCATGCGTGGATCAGAATTCCTAAGTCTTTCAAAGTTGTTCATTTGATGTTGATATTTTTTGCATAAATTGTTCTGCTCATTTCACTCTATCACATAATATAAATCACTCCCAGTTTCTTTGACACCATCGCTCTCATCATTTATTGTAGCACAATAATATTCTGTTACATATATATGCTGTGTTTTGTTCAACTATTAGTCAACTTATGGGAATCCCCTCAGTTTTAGTTGCTTTTTACAAAAGTCTTTTCTAAAAATTTTTATCCTTTTGGATCATTTTCTTCTTTCTTTGGGAGTTACTCTAAATTGCTTTCTGGAATGGTTAGTACAATTCACAACTGCACCATCATAAGTGTGCCTGTGGTTTCAAAGCCCTTCCAACATTTATCATTTTCCTTATTGTTGACTTATCCAATCTAATGAATCTGCTTAGTATTTCTCCTTTGCTTCTGTAATTTGCTTATGATGTTACCTTCTATATCTAAGTCATATCCATTTTGAGATTGTCCATTTTGGAAGATGAGGTGCTGATCTCAAGCTAATTTCTGTCAGATCACTTTCCAATTTTCCTAGAAGTTTTGTTAAATAGTGAATTTTTACCACTTTATTTATGGGTGGCTAGGTGGTGCAGAAAATAGAGTGCAGGGCTTGAAGTCAGGAAGACCTGAATTCAGATATGGCCTTAGACACTTACTAGCTATGTGACCGTAGGCAAGTCACTTAACTCTGTTTGCCTCAGTTTCCTAATCTGTAAAATGAGCTGGAGAAGGAAATGGCAAACTACTCCAGTATCTTTGCCAACAAAACTCTAAAAGGGGTCACAAAGAGTCATACATGACTGAAAGAATTGAAAAACAAAAACAAGTTGGGGACTTTGGATTGATCAAAAACTATGCCAGACTATTTTTTGGTTCTTTATGTTGTATAACTAATCTGTTTTATTGGTCAACTGCTATGTTCCTTAACCAGTCTCAAATCTTGTTGATAATTATTGCTTTGTAGTATAGTTTGAGATCTGATTTTCTACATCCTTTTCCTCATCCCCTTCACCTGCATTTCATCATCCCTTGAGATTACTTACGTTTTGCTCTTCCAGATTAATTTTACTATTGAAGTTGGTAGTGGTTTTTGGTAGTTTTATTGAAATGGCACTGAATAAATTATCTTTTTTGTTATATGGCAAAATTTACCCATGAATAATTGATACTTCTCCAATTATTTGGACCCCTATTTATTTCTGTCAGTAGTGCTTTGTAGTTGTATTCATATAGTTCCTGAGTATAGAGGAGGAATGAGGGAAATTTCCAATTATTTTTAAATTCAGTATTTTTAATTTGAATTTTTCTTTCTATCTCTTTCTCCAAGATTTTTGAAAATATATAGAAAAGTTGATGACTTATTAAGATTTATTTTATATCCTGGTACTTTGCTAAAATTATTTTTATAATTAATTTTGGATGACTTTAGTTGATTTTCTTTTTTAAAATAAATTAATTTATTTATTTTCTTGTTTACATTGTTCATTTCCATGAGATTTTGAGTTACAAATTTTCTCCCCATCTTTCTCCTAACCAACACCTCAAAACAACCATGCCACTGTATAACCCCTCCCCAATCTGCT
>CM053588.1:135410051-135447177 GCA_028646515.1 Pseudochirops corinnae | reverse complement strand
ATCTATCATGTCTAGTCTCTCTAAAATTCTATTTGCCTCCTTAACTTCTTTCTTGTTTATTTTGAGTTAGATTTATCAAGTTCAGAGAGGGGGAGATTGAGGTCCCCCACTAGTATTGTTTTGCTATCTATTTCTTCCTCTGATTCTCTTGACTTTTCCTCTAGGAATTTGGATACTATACCACTTGGTGCATATATGTTAAGTAATGATATTGCTTCATTCTCGATGGTGCCTTTTAGCAGGATGTAGTTTCTTTCCTTATCTCTTTTAATTAGATCTATTTTTACTTTTGCTTTATCTGAGATAAGGATTGCAACCTCTGCTTTTTTTTACTGTCACTGAAGCATAATGTATTCTACTCCAGCCTTTTACCTTTACCTTGTGCATATCCCCGTGTTTCAAATGTGTTTCTTGTAGACAGCATATTGTAGGATCTTGGTTTTTAATCCATTCTGCTCTCTGCCTCTGTTTTATGGGAAAGTTCATTCCATTTACATTCACAGTTATGATTATTATCTGTGACTTTCCCTCTATCTTATTCCCTCTCCTGTTTATATCTTTGTATCTTCCTTTTCCCTTCCCCTCTTAAGAGTTTTCCTTTTGACCACCGCCTCCCTCAGTATTCCCTCCCTTTGTCCCCCTCTCTTTACCTACCCTTTCCCCTTCATACTCTTTCCCTCCCTTCTGACCACTCTCCCTCTTCTTACACCCTCCTCCCCTTATCCCTCCTATTGCCTGTAGGGCACAATAAATTTTTATTCTTAACAGAGTATGTTATTCCCTCCTTGAACCCAAACCAATGCTAGTAAATTTCATACAGTGCTCCTCTCCTTCCCTCTTTTCCCTCTATTGTTATGAGTTTTTGTGTCTTTTTGTGTTAGAATCTAAACTTAGCCATTTGTATTGATCCCTCTTTAAATCAGAACCAATGAAAGTAACAATCATATGATGCTCATCTCCTTCCTTCCCACCCCTTCGCTTTAGTACATTTTTATGCCTCTTCTTGTGGCATGATTTACCATTTTCTGCCTCAGCCTTTCCTTTTCTCCCATTACAATATCTTTTTTTCCCTTAATACGGTTTTTAAAAAAAATCTTCAGATTAGTTCACTTATACCCACACCCTCTATCTATGTACAACCCTTTTAAATGTTGCAATATTTATACAAATTTCAATATTGACAGGTATTCACTTCTCATATAGGGATGTAAATAGTGCACTCTTATTGAGTCCTGAGTTATGTGCATGTGTGAGCATCTGTGTGTGTATGTGTATGTGTGAGTATGTGTTTTTCTTGTTTACCTTTTTATGTCTTTCTTGGGTCTTGTAAGTGGAGATCAAATTTTCCATTGAGCTCTGGCTTTTTGAGAAGGAAAGTGTGGAAGTCCTTTATTTCATTAAATGACCATCTTCTTGCCTGAAAGATTATGCTCAGTCTTGCCAGGTAATTGATCCTTCGTTTACAGTCCTAGCTCTTTTGCTTTACAAAATACCAAATTCCAATCCTCTAATCTTTTAATGTAGAAGCTGCTAAGTCTTGTGGAATCCTGACTGTAGTTCCATGATATTTGAATTGTTTCTTTTTGGCTACATTCAGTATTTTCTCCTTGACCTTGTAGCTCTGGAATTTGGCTACTATATTTCTTGGAGTTTTCAATTTTGTATTTCTTTTAGGAGGAGATGGGTGAATTCTTTTGATAACTATTTTGCCTTCTGATTCTAGGACCTCAGGACAGCCTTCTTTGACAATCTCTTGGAGGATGCTGTCCAGGCTGCTTTTTTCATCATGGCTTTCTCATAGGCCAATAATTCTTAGGTTGTCTCTCCTGGATCTCACTACCCCACTTTTACCAAAAAGCAAATTGACTGATACCTGATATTATGACTCCTTCCTTCTTTTATGCATTCCTTTATTAAAAAATCAAAACAAGAATTATCCACATGGAACTTAAAATTTGTTGGGATTTGGGGATAGTTCTATACCTATAGAAGTAAGTACAGTGTGTGTGTGTGTGTGTGTGTGTGTGTGTGTGTGTGTGTGTGTGTAGCTAAAATAAACATCAATGTATCCAAATGGTGAACCAGGGTACAGGGCCTAACTTCTTTAAAACCTTAATGAGCCTGGCTTTAGAATTACACCTAGTGATGAAAATATTTTTGTCTGTACCCAAACAGGATAACTCAGTCTAACTATCTTGATTCTATGTTGACTGGCATATAGATGTATCTTCTTGAGAGTTCAATTTGGGGCTGTGACCCTTTGATCTGATACTTTCCCTTTATTCTCTGAATCATGTGGAAAAGTCCTAGAGATGGTGGCTGCATAAATTGTTGTTCAAGAGAGAAATTCTCAGAACAAAATTTAGGAGAAAATGAGGGAAAATCCCATGTGTGAATTTAAAGACTGAGTAGAAGATTGAATCCCTTAAGAGGAAAATAAACTAAGTTCTGTGGTACAGTGTGTAAACATGGACATTGTAATTAGTAGTCCCTGAAGAGGCTGTTTCCAGGGAGAAAACCTGCTGGAATCTCCCTGTGTTTCCAAAATAGTCTGAGAGAATATCATTTCCAGAATAAAACCTTCAGTCTCCTATCAACTGTTGATTATGTTGACAACTCTGGGCACTATTGCCTTCCTTCAATCTGGAGCACTCCCCGTGTGGAGTCATAGTCATAACCTGTAATCTTCATAGCTCAAAATATCTCTTAATTCAGCCCAGAGGCTGAGGTTTATGCTCTGATTGCATCAGTAGACAAGGGAGTAGAAGAGGGAGAATCTCTTGTCCCTCTTATCTGAATTATTTCCTTTTCAGAACCCAGGGTCTTAAAACCAGTAAAGGCCATCATTGAAGTGTCTAGGCAAGAGAAGGGTGAGTGTGTAAGACATTCATTTTTGATTTTTCCTTCCATTTTGTCCTCCCTGCTTTGACAACCAGGGAATTAGAGATTTCTATACAATGTGTCTCCAAGCTTTGTACTGACTCATATATAGGTCTTTTGATATACTCTACGTAAAAGTGGGGAAGAGAGTGTATTAACATAATGGTGACTTGGTACCATTAGTCCCTTACCCCCATAGGACTATATATTCAGAAAAAGGGAGTCTGAATTCAGTCTGAAGGCATTGGGTGGTGCAATGGAGAGAACTGCAATGGAGAGAACCCTGGACTTTAAGTTAGAAAGACCTGAGTTCAAATCCAGCTTCAGGCACTAACAAGTTGTGTGACCTTGGTCAATGTCATTTATCTCTGCCTCAGTTTCCTCAGCTATAAACTAGGGATAAGAATAACAACTACAGGGTTGTTATGAGGATCAAGTGATATAATATTTGTAAAGGATTTAAGGCAGTGTTTGACACATAATACATGCTATACTGATGCTTGCAATTCTTATTTTTCTTGCTGATAACCTCTTTGGTGATATTGTTAATAATAAAATTTTAATAATAATACTTTTACTGTAGATATTTATACAACTCTTTGAGGTACTACTTCAGTTAAAGTTTTTCCTGAGTTGACCAGCATAGGGATTATTGTGGTGGATGGGGGAAACTGCTTTCATTTTCCTGGTTTCATTTTGCTTTGGAGTCTGAGGAACATCAACTGTTATTCTGCAGGGGATCTCAGGAACAGTTTTCAACAATCATCCAGCTCATGGAGACAGTTATTCAACCCAATCAAAATTCCTGCATATCTTGGCAAAGATAAGAACAGAACCTGCATTGCGTGGTGATGATGGTTTCCAGACACTTCTAGAATTGTTCCTTTTTCCTAAGTGGAGAAGACGGTTCATTGAGCTTATTTTGCTTCTCGCATGACTTTTTTCCCTCTCCTCAGATTTCTGAAGGGGAAAATGGCTTTGGAAAATGCCTCTTCAGTGACTGAGTTCATCCTTGCAGGCTTAACAGATCAACCAGAGCTCCAGCTACCCCTATTCCTTCTGTTTATGGGGACCTATGTGATCACTATAGTGGGGAATGTGGGACTGATCATTTTAATCAGGATGAATTCTCAGCTTCACACTCCTATGTATTATTTCCTCTTCAACTTATCTTTCATAGATCTCTGCTACTCCTCTGTCTTTACTCCCAAAATGTTGATGAACTTTGTCCTACCAAAAAATATCATCTCCTACTCAGGATGTATGGCTCAGCTCTATTTCTTCTGTTTTTTTGTTATTTCTGAAAACTATGTGTTGACAATAATGGCTTATGATCGTTATGTTGCCATCTGTAATCCATTGCTGTATAATGTTACTATGTCCAATCAGGTCTGTTCATGGCTATTGGGTGGGGCCTATGTAATGGGGTTTGCTGGTGCCATGGCCCACACTGGATGCATGCTGAGATTGTCCTTCTGTGATGCCAACATCATAAACCACTACATGTGTGATATACTCCCTGTCCTTCAACTCTCTTGCACCAGCACCTATGTCAATGAGCTGGTGGTTTTCATTGTTGTGGGCATTAACATAATAGTGCCTAGTGTCACCATCCTCATCTCTTATGCTCTTATCTTCTCTAGTATCCTGAATATCAACTCCACTGAAGGCAGATCTAAAGCTTTCAGTACGTGCAGCTCCCACATAATTGTGATCACTCTTTTTTTTGGGTCAGCTTCATTCATGTATTTCAAGCCATCTTCATCAGGGTCTGAGGACCAGAGCAAAGTTTCTTCAGTCTTTTATACAAATGTGGTGCCCATGCTTAACCCCATAATTTATAGTCTGAGAAATAAAGATGTTAAGGTTGCCTTGAGAAAAACCTTGAAATGAAGAATATTTTCCAGAACAGAAGTAGGATTTTCATAATGTGAGTTGAATTCAAGGGTCCATGGTTCCTTTTCTTTCCTTGGTTAATTAAAATTATTTCAGAAAGGAATCTTTATGCAAATTCTTTTCTCCCCATTCTCTATTGCTCTACATTCTACTAGCAGGACTTACTCCTTTTGGTTTAAAGAGGCAGTGGATAGTTCTGACTTTAGAGTAAAAGGATCAGGGTATAGATCCTGAATATTTATTCTCTGTGACCTTGGGCAAGTCTTTTAACTTTTGTAGGCGTCAAATTTTTCATTTGTAAACATGGAGATTTTTGGAGTATGTGGTTCCTAAGATCCTTTCTAGCTATAAATCTTTGACCTATGACCCTTTGTGAAGATGCAACTACCACAAGGACTCATTCAGTAAGTTATGTCTTCATTGTGGTAGAACTTTCATTCTCTGCCCATTATTACTGATCAGCAATTTAGGAAGGCAGTACGTGAAAGTAGGTTGCTGAGAAAAGAGTAATACAGTAACCATTATGTAGACATACCCTTTTACCCCCTACCACCCCACTTCAAGGAAGTCAAGCATAACTAACCTTACACTACTTTTTATAACTGCACTTTTGCACTTTCAAAATTGTTGTCAAAATTGGATAGATGCACAAAATATGATTTGTCCTTTATACGAAAACCCAAATTAATTTCCTTTCACTTTTACGCCAGACTCAAATGCCTACCCTTTCAGGAACAGGTGATATAGGTATTTTCTGACTTCCACAATAGACATAGAATGGGGTTGGTCTGGCTCAGAACAATAATTAAAATTCCAAGCGTAGTGTCAATGCAAGTCTATTTACAACTAGGACATGATGAAAAATGGACAACTAAGACATACCAATTTTGAGGAAAATATTTTCAGTTTCTGAAAAAATTGCTAGTAGGAAACATTCTTATTCCATTATTCCATTCCAAACATTCCAGTAAGAGAGACTTGAGCAAATGGATTTGACTTATAAACCTTTCCTGAGGGAAGTTTCCTTTCCATTGTCAAATTAACTGAACCCTCATAATGCAAAAGACATTTTTTTTTGGTGTTATGTCCTATAACATTTATAGGGCAGTTAGGTGGCCCAGTGGATGGAGTGCTGGGCCTGAAAATAGAAGCACCTGAATTCAAGTCTAGCTTCAGACACTTACTAGCTGTGTGACCCTGGGCAAATCACTTAACCTTGCTTGCCTCAGTTTTGTGATCCATAATATGAGCTGGGGAAACAAATGGCAAACCACTCCGGTGTCTTTGCCAAGAAAACCCAAATGGAGTCACAGAGAGTCCTACATAAATCCAATCCTCAACAACATTACACTTATTATCAGAAGCTGATTGTAAGGGTGGAAGAGACTAAGTCATGAAAATATGTTTGGCACTTAAAACTCTTTACACCTTGGGCCCTTCCTCCTTTTCCACTTTAACTACATGTTACTCCTCTCCTCAGACCCTGAATTAACTATAATGTCCTACCTGTCCGTCCTGCACGTAATTCCATCTTTATCTTGATGATTTGTACTGGCTATCTGATACCGGGAATACATTCCATTCTTACCCCAAAGTCTTAGAATTTCTGATTTTCTTCAACTCTTTTTGGATATCACTTTCTTCATGAATCCATTCCTCATTTCCCTAGCAATTTGTGTCTTCCCTCCCAAAAGCATCTTGTATTCATTTTGTATATATATTGTGTGTGAATGTATAATTGTATATATACCTGGACCATTTTTCTTTCATTTCTGCTGAAATGTTTTTCATTTAAACTGCCTTCTTAGATGGTTTCTTTAATCTTGTCTGGGAACTTATCCTGAGCACAAATAGCTTATTTGAATTTTTTTATCTGTCCAATCAATGAGATAGTGTGAAATTCAATTTCCCAGGAAATAAATTATTTTGTTTTTTTCTCAGTTCTTCAGCTATCACAGGTAAGTTTTTTCAGAATATAATTTCAATTTTTGCTACATCAAGCATTCTTCATAAAGTTCTCTTTGTATTTCTTTATAAAAGGACAGTTACAACAGCTCTAAAAATAATCTTATTTCTCTGTTATCCATAAATTCCTTATATATCTTCATAGATAAAAATTAAATCCATTAATTTTCCCTACTTCCATTAGGAATAAGCCCTGTTAGAGAGTCAGTTGCAACTGAAACTCCAAACTACCAGTGGAATTGCCCTTTCTGCATCATTTCAGTTGACTCTTAAAGATATGATAAAATAACTGTGGGCTTTGTGAGAGAACCTAGTCAAATAGTATGATAGTAACAATATATTAACATACTAGTATATGTAATTAAGTTATGAATATTATGGAGATGCATGCTTGAAATATTTTTTTGTATAGTTGTGCAAAAGCAAAAAGTTTGGAAATACCTCTGTTCTAAAACACAAGACTGTACTTTTAGAACTTGAAGGGACCTTAGAGTCCACCAATGTCATTTTATAAAGAGGTTAAATACTTCCCAGGGTGACATAGGTAGTTAGAAGAAGAATCAATATTTGAAGAGTTGAACATCATTTGAGGAGCAGTTTAGACTTCAAATTTTTTGTTGTTAAAAAGGAGCATGGTACAGTAGAAAGAGTGTTGAGATCTCATCTCAAATCCCAACTCAGGTATTCAGTAACTAATTGACATGGGTAAACTTAACTTCTCACAGACTAAATTTCCATACCAACAAAATAGAAATAATAATACTACTTCAAAAGGTTGTCATGAGGTCAACTGATAAAACTTAAGAAAAATGTTTGACAAAGTTTGAAACTCTATATAAATGCCAGTTATTATTTGTCTATTCATGTATTAATGTTCCTTCCATCTTTTCCAGTGGGGAACAAATAAAAATAGCATTGAGCCAAATCATCATCCCATTATTTCTTTATTGCATCTCCACATGCTCAAGTTCAGGTAGCTGAAATGATTACTTTTTGTACTTACATCAAAGGACATAATCCTATTTTCTACAAGTTTGTTAAAAGTGTCCCTAGTACAACTCCAACAGCAGACAGAACAACTAGGATGCTATGTACCTCTTTCTGTTCTCATGTTTCTAATTTTATCTCTTAGGCATTTATATTTTTAAAGAATTTAATGTAGTTTATGTGGATTTAATAGAGCAACGTCAAAATTTTTTTGACTCAAAACCATGTCTGGGCAGCTGTGACTCTTCAGTTCTGGTACAGTTTATTGGTTACATTCTCCTTAATAGTTTGAGATATTTATTTGTAGGATATCATTTGTTATTTTTCAATCCATGAAAAGTATTGGGCCTCTCATGTATAATTCTAGCCACCACCTCAGGTCTTTTAAGGTAGTCTGTAAGAGCTAAACTTCGAAATATTGCAGTGATTTATTTCCCGGTTTCACTCTTTCCTTTCAGAATTTGCATTTATTCTTGGGGATAACCCTTGCGCAACTTCTGATAATAATGATTTGGTCCTGAATTTCCTTCTCTTTCCATATTCAAATACATACTACTAAGCTATTTATTGAATACTTATTTGTGAATATTTCATTGGATGAATTTTGTATGTATTTTACATGGAAGATCTTTTAGTTCCAACGTTAGAAAGATACTGAATTAGCTCTTTAATAGGTTCTGTCTGGAGGTGACCCATTTTCAGTTAATATAATTCAAGAAATCTAATGGAATCTATCTCTTATTATCTTTACTACTTATCACTTGAGGAAGTGATCTTTACCTCTGTGAAGATTACTTCTGTAAGTTTTTCACTTGTTTATTATATGCTTTAAGAATGTTTATCAATCTTCTTATTCCTTTTTTGCATGGAAATCTTAATCTTTGTGCAACTGTCATAGAATGATGATCCTTGTTTTTCCATTAAAATTGTATGGATTTTTGTGATGATACTTTCAAAAACAATTGTGGTCTCTTTTTCAAATTCAGAATGTACATATTAAGTCTCATTTCATAAACATTGCTTTAAATATATTCTTCCCATTCAGCTTTGATTTTGGTGCTAGTAATCTTCTAAAATATTTGGTTATAGCTTTCTCCTTGATATCTTTGTGCCTGGACACCAAGGAATTTGTCATTATTACCTGCATAGAGTGTACCTATGTGACCTCTGAATTCAAGCTCAACCTTTTCAAATCAATTTATATGAACTTGAGTTCAAATTCTATTTTGACCACTGGAAAAAATAAGCCATAAAGTGAAAGAGCTTTTAAATGTATTTTTAATGGAGCTATATAACTTGATGTCTTCTGTGTACATTGAATGTATGTACATATACATTGATATTACACATTGAGTAAATAAGATATTTTGCTTTTATTTCTTTTTTTCAAACTTGGAAACTAATATTAGTTCTATTTGGGAGAGATGACAACGAGTTTAAGGCTATGAAGAACTCTAATGAGCTTAAAGTATTTCCCTTAAAAAGACTGCCATTTTAAAATTATTTGCTTTGGGTATTGTTACGTTGGCGGCATGTTTTAAATGGTGAACCATTTCCCGCAAAGATTCCAAATATTTTCCTACCTGCAATATCATTATTTATTTTTATATATTTGTAGTAGAGAAGTCATGAGTGTAAAAAAACTCAGTCACTATTTAGTAGTCAGCATCATCAACAACCAAATATTTCTCATAAGATTTGTACTGGTATTTTTGATTTGTTCACATTTATCTTTTATTACTTGGCACCAGAACATGAAGGAAATCTATTCACTCTGTTATTCTACATGTCAAAAGCATCATCTTCATCATCATCTTCATCACTTTCACTTTTTCTTTTTCTTCTTTTCTTCATATTCTTTCCTTTGCTAACATTGTCACTGTCATTATTAAAATTACCTCGATGGAAGGAAGATGAGAGATAAGAGGAAGTTTCTTCAGATACAGGCTATAAAAGATGCCATACTGATGATTAACTAATCCTAACTTTAATCCTAGATTCCCAAAGGTGTAGTTCCCACATTGGAGCTTTGAAAGGTCCTTTTCAAACCACTGAGTACTTCCTAAATGTGAGTCATTATTCATAGGTAATATTTAGATCTCTTTAAGGTTTCCAATAGACCATATATACATCATCTCATTTGATCCTCACAGCAATAATTTGTGGTAAATACTTCCGATATTATCCCTACTTTACAGAGAAGAAACTGAGATTGAGTGCTCATGATCACATGGTTAGTAAGTGTTGAAAGTGGCATTTGTACCTATATCCCTCCTGCCTCCAAGTCCAGCACTTTTTAGATCTCTGCCTCTGTTTATTAAGTTTAGTTCAAGAGATTTTTACTTCCTGTCTTTGTTTTAAGAAAGCACATTTACCCACATAACCTCTTATCTAGGGATATGTCAAATGAAATGTAATTCCTGAACCTTTTATAATCATCTCTGCTATTTGCTGTCCAAGTTACATAGCCTTTATTCTTTATAGGATTTGATCATCTCATCTTGAACAAGTTTTGTTCAAGGATTCATAGATTTCATATATCTTAAGTCCTCAGTATAGTAAGATAGACTTTATGGAGAAAAGACATTTCATACTCATGGCATTGATTTCCTATTGAGATAAATTAAGGGAGTCTGTTATATTTTCAATGTCTTGGATTAAAACTACACAAAATACCTTCTTAAACATTTTTCACAAATAATAATTTTGAAATATCTGGTACTAGAAATATTGGCCAACTTTATGAGAACTTTTTTCATACTTAGCAGATAGTCTTCTGTAGAGAACCACATTTACTGACTCAAACAATTGATGGGAAGTCACAGAAAATTTGTAATCCCTTTTTGTTTATTGTTTCTTGAAAACAAAAATTGCTCTCTCCAACAAGATGTCTCTTTTGATAAATAAATAGTTTAGTGTAATGCTAAGGGAATTTGAAGATCTTCCCTGCCCCTTAATAGACCTCACTTGGAGCCCAACTAGAGAAGCTTGCTTAGGGGAGACTTGCGTTTCAGGAAGGCCCACACCTTTTGTTACTTTGTAATTAGGCAGTGGGTCATAAAGGTTGTGATGTCCTTTGACCCTGAAGAAGGGTTTATATATGTTTTGCTTTGGGGTTCACTTGTTCACTTATGGGATGAATGGTGTGATTTGGCCAGAAGAGACTCTGGGTAGCCATTGAGTTCCATGGTTCTGAAAACCCAGATGTTGATGTTCCTCTCTCTGGCAATTGAATATGTATGTGATGGTCAGGCAGCTAGAAACCCTGTTAGTGTGTTGAATTGTGTTATTTTCTCTGTCTATTTTTTGTCTGCTTGTAATTTCTGTTTGCATTTTCTATGAAGTTCAGGGTGATGACTTTTCCCCCTGAACTAAGTATATGATATATATGTTTGATTAAAGTAGGATTATTGACCCTTTTTGAGTTGCTTTCCTTTAGAAAAGCAGATCAAAGAACCTGTGCTAGCAGCCATCCTGGGTATGCTAGGGTGCCTGCTGTTACACTTAGTTACTGAAAAGGAAAGGAAAAAACATTTGTATAAGGAAAATTGATAAGATCTACTTGTGAGAGAACACCATTTCTGACATAAAATGTTGAGGAGAGTCAAAGATAATTCAGAGTAGCAGACAGATAACAGTTCAACAGGTGAATACAGTAGAACCTTGGTTTACAAATTTAATTCGTTCTGAGCTTCTGTGATTTGTTCACATTGAAAATCAAATTTTCCCATAGGAAATAAGGTAAAGTTGTATAATTGGTACCACATCTCCAAAAATATTCATATAAAAATAATTATTTATAATTTTAAGTAAGTTTTTGTCCCCAATGCACCTGAAATACAATAGCATGATTACTATGCAATATAAATTGAAAATTTAAACATTTTTCACAAATTTTCAACAAGAAAATTAAACCTGTACTTTACCTTTGAGAAGAGTCATGGCTGGCAGGAGGGAGACAAAAGGGAGGAGAAAAGGGAAGGGTTATTGCTTGGAAGGACAATCTCCTTCCATGAGAACATCAGGGATTTCAATGTTGGGAGTGCTTTCTTATGCTACTTTCACTAAAAGTAACACTAACACTACTGCCTTCACTTATTTTTCATTTTTTAGAATCACTTTCATGTTTTGACTCATTGATTTTTTTTTTCTTTATGGTCACTTCTGACTAGGAATCTATCTAATGATACTTGTTTTTGACATTTTTTCAGAATGTCACAGAAATGTGACTTTCCATTATTGTTAAAAATATTTGTGGCTCTCATTGCCGCAGCCTTATTTGGGTGATTTTTTTCAACAAAATTTTGCACTTTTTCCCACATTTGATAAACTTCCCTAATCTCACTTGATATGAGGAATTCCTTCCACTTCTCAACTTCCTCCTCAGATGAGATATTCTCTGCAACCTTTCGCCATTGTTCCTCATGCAGGTCCATCAGTTTGTCTGTCATCAGCTCCTGGCTGTGTTGTTGATCATAGTCACTACTGTATACGTTTATGAAAAGTACTACTATATGTACACAAACACATGTGAATACACTTGTAATGGTACTGTTAAAAGTGAATGATGCTGCCTTCATCAAGGGTCAACATGAATGAGGCTCATTAGGTGGTATATTGACCTGAGGTTACTTTGACATAGGAAAGCAAAAAGCCCATTACCCTATGTGAACATTGTCCCTTTGCTAGCTGTTCAAGTCCCAAAATGTTGTTCATACTGAAAATTTTTGCAAGACGAATTTTGCAAAACAAATTTTTCCTTGTCCAGCAAAGTTTGTGTATATCAGGTTACTTGTAATCTGAGTCTCTACTGTATACTGAGAGTCAGAGCAATGACAAGTAACGATAATTATGTTCCTTTTGGCAATAGAAAGTAATTTCTTTTTAGACTTTTAAAGATTATAACTGACAAAGTTATAAATGAAACTTTGGACCTTTAGGAAGATTTTATAATAATTGTTGGATTCATACCTTATAGAAAGATGAATTTTTTGCACTTTACCTCATAAAGTAATATGTCACTGACTCCTAGGAGGGTCTAATTAGAGACATTAGAAAATGTGAAGCATCTAGGAAGGAGTTTTAAGAAGAGACTATGGAAAGAGATAAAAGAAGAGACAGGAAAGTAAGCTGAATGCAGAAGTCACAAAATGCTGGGAAGAGAAGACAAAAGAAGGCTTCTAGATGAGACAGCTGACCAGCTGGCTCTAATTCTTTTGTTGGAAACTTGCTGATTTGAAGACAGGCTTTGCTTTGCTGAGTGATTGAAGAAAGGCTAGAAGCTAAAAGGAGGAGAGTGGAACTCTGTTGCTTTTTGACCTTATGCTCCCTGGCACTTGGCTAACAAGTTTCTGAGTGAGGATTTGAACACAAATCTTCTTGACTCCAAGTACTGTACTCTAGCTGTCTCAAGAGCCTTTTCCAAGGGTTAACAATCCATTCCGGGATTGATGATCAGTGCCAGACTCCTTATTTTTTGAAACACCAGCCTAAGTATATACAAGGAGCTAAGAATCTAGTTAAATAGGAAGCTAACTGTAATAATTCACCTTATCAGACTTATAGCCATGAGCCAAATATGAATTTTCAGATAATCATTTATGTGTCAATTTAAAAAAAGAATTTGTTTGTAAAACTTCAAGATACTAAAGGAAATCTTAAAAAAAACCTCTTGGTTTATAATAAATTATCTTCTGATCTATTTACTTCTTCAAATGAAAGTGTAGTAATATAGAAGAATGAATCATTCTGCAGATGTGAATATAGGGAATCTTAGAGGACAATGAACTACCTCTTAAGGAGGAGCCTGAGATATCTAGCATAGATATTGCCACAGAAGCCATTCCAGTCATAGTAGACCCCAGAAATCAGGAAAGGTTAGAGGGAGATGACTATTTTCTAATGAGTAAATTCTATACTGACAAGAATAATCAAGCCAGAGACCAGAAGTAAAGTGACCTGAGTGAATACACCTAGAAGGTTTGATCCTTCACCTCTCATTCTGGTCACTAGCTCTGAGGAAGGACACCTCCATCATGTAGCTCTTCAAATATAACATGAAGGGTAGAGAGTCCTAGAACGGTCATATCCCTCCAGCAAAAGTGTGGCTTACCCAAAAGCTACTGGAGAGACAACATCTGAGTCTTAGTTAATAGTGAAATGTGGTTAAAAACAGTTGTGACATCTTACTGACTTTATAAGCCTTGATAATTTAAAGATTTGAGAGTGTAATAAGCATAACTTGGAAAAAGAGTGTAGGCGTGTGTGAGACTCAATAAAAAAGCACATAGAGACTGAAATATTAATTGTGCTGTTTTATGTGTGTATGTGTGTGTGTGTGTGTGTGTGTGTGTGTGTCTGTCAGTCTGTCTGTCTATGAGTGAATACATTAACAAAAATTGAGAAAGTAAGCTAAAGTAGAAGTATGGTTACGTTCTCCAACCAGTGAAGAAGCTTTGATGGCCCTTCAGAGGTGTTACCTTTCTCACTTTCTCAGACTGATAGATTTTTAGCTCCCAGAAGAACAAAAAGGATAGACAATATTGATAAATAGATAAATTTGCACAGGGGAGCTGCGAAGGAGACAGGTATATTGATGCACTGTTGGTGGATCTGTGAATATGCATGACAATTTTGGAAAGCAATTTGGAATTATATACAAAATATTACTAAATACTATGCACCCATTGAACTAGTCATACTACTGCTAGGCCTATTCCCAAAAAAGAGATCAAATAAACAGGAAAAGGTCTGTTATGTTAAAAATATTTATAACAGCTCTTTTTGTGATTGTAAAAACCCTGGAAACTAAGAGAATATTCAACAATTCAATAATAATTGAATACAATGTGATATACGAATGTGGTGCAATATTATTGCTCTAACAAATAGGAAATGAATGATTAAGAAAGACATGGAAAGACATGAACTGATGTTGATTGAAGTTAGCAGAACTGCACCAATTTATGCTATAACACTGTAATGAAACAAATGAACAATTTTGAAGACTTTTATAAATTGATGAAATAGGAAATGAGCAGATCTAGGGGAACAGTTAGTAGAACTGAGTAAAAAAATCAGCTTTGAAAGTTGTAACAACTATCATCAATAAAATGACTATTCATGATTCCAGAGGACTGATGATTAAGTATATTAGTCATTATAGTGAGGTGGTTAACGATGTGGAATGAGACATATATTCTGGTGTATGGGCATTGGAGGACTTGTTTTTCTATTTTTATATATTTGTTAAAATACATTTTTTAACAATGGGAAATGGCAAGAAAATGGATTTACATTAATTTAAAAATATAGAGGTGAGGATGCTACAGATGTGATATGATATATTCACATTCAGATAATGTCACTGTATTACTAATTTTTCTTAACAGGTTTACTTGGATTACAAGAGAACTGCCATGATATAAAAACCTGTAAATGTAATGTTAAAAAGAAAACATACCTATAAAACATAAAAGTAAAAATTAAAAATAAAACTCATGTTCATGTAAAAATAATAAAACAATCAGGAAATACTAGATGTACAATTTTTACTACTCTACTTCTAATGTCAAAAGCAGGTTTATGCTGACAATATTTGGGTTTTTTCATAGAACAGCAGCAATCCCTTCAGAGAGAAGAGGGTCTAATGGTAGACTTTCTTAAGTATTGGAAAATAATGAACAATTTGGTCCCCATCAATTAGTGTAGAAGGTGAATTCTCATCATGTGCTTTACACCCACCTTCTCCAAAATCTTCACAAACTCCTAAAAGGATGTGGTGCTGCACTCATCCTGGTCAGCCACTTAGACTGACTAGTCCGCAGTCGTGATGGATAATAACAATATCGTATATAGACATAATTCATCTTGAGAAATCTTGTAGTCTTTATACAAGTAATAAAATTAAAAAGCAAGCTGCTGTCTTGGCTGTTGAGTAATTCTATTTTATTAACACCTTAACTTTTCTAAACATTTTTGATTGGTTGGAGATGAACCAGAGTTATGAATTCCTGGAATTTTATCTGGTCTTCTCCCTTAAGAAAAAAAAACAAAACATTGATTACCAAGACCCCAAGAAAGTTTTCAGTAAGTTTTGGAATCCCCTAGAAAAGTCTTCTCCATTGATAGTTTCATTAAGTAGATAGAGGAAAATGGTGATTTGACTGTGGAAAATTCTCTCCCCCCCCCCTCTCTTTCTCTCTCTCTCTCTCTCTCTCTCTCTCTCTCTCTCTCTCTCTCTCTCTCTCTCACACACACACACACACACACAGATACACACATGCTCTCACACAAACAATACCCCCTCCCAACAAACTTTGAGATCTGAGAATCTATCACCTCACTGGCTAAGGGAACTCCCACGGAAGCTGGAAGGCATATTGAAGGAAAATATTAGGAGCAGAAAGGGAAGAACATCATTTCTGAAGGTTGCAATGACTGGGGGAAGACTCAAGAGTATCAACCAATCAAAAATGACCTGTGAACCCTGTATAAATCATATCCAATTGTATTTTTGAACTGAGGGGCATAGATAGAGGTGAATCAGGGTAGTTTATGCCTATCAACAAGGAAGCATAAATGAAAAATAATTTCTTGAAAGTACTAAAAAACTGCTAGTTCTGGGATTGTAAAAAAAAAAAAAGAAACAATTAAGACAGCTCTACTACAAAGGAGTTTCCATTAAAAAAATGTTTTCAAGACGATGGATTAAAGTAGACATTTTTGTCAAGTTCTGTCTCCTAACACAACCCTCTATACAACTTCAAAATCATGTCAAACTGAATTCTGAGAAAGAAAACAAAGAAAAAGTCACAGTAAGTTATTTTTTCTAGCCCAAGGCAACTTAGGAAGATAGAAGAAGAAGTCTAGACACTGATGAGGGAGCTGACTGGGAGTGTGGTACAGCAGAAGCTGCACCAACTGTGGGCCTTAGAGGCAGTGGCAGCATCAGTGGTGGTACCAGGAGTGCCCAGCTCCCACCGAATGGTAAAGAAACTAAACAGATGGTTAAGATTCCAAGGGACCCTTGTACTAGCACTGGTCACATAATGAGGCACTATTTGGTAGCTCTGTGACCTGTTATCTAGTTGTGGATTTTAATTCCAGGACAGAGACGAGCAATTGTGGTCATGAGGGAACAGGGGTTATGCTTGTATAAGTATCATAACACAGACCAGGAAGGCAGTGACTAAATCTCTCCATGAATCACATCAGATCACACACAGATCCTCTATAAAGGGAAAGGGTAAGGACCTCTTTTTGTACATCTTCTTTCATGTCATTGCTTGTTCTTTATAAATTTGAACATTTAGTTTGGATTTTGTGGTTGTTCTTTCCAATTACATTTTAAAGTCATTTTTATGCATTTTTTTGGCCTATTTTACTTTATTCTGTATTGGTTCATGTAGATCTTCCTATGCTTCCCTGTATTTATCATATTTGTTATTCTGATAACAATAATATTCCATTATGTTCACACACCACAACTTATCTTCAAACTATAACATGTTTCCTGGACAGCAGTTACTTGTCTGTTTGTTTCTAGATAAATCTTTATACACCAAGATGCCCTCTGTGGTCAAAGTCCTTATAGCTATGTCTAATGAATGGTCATCTGACTCATGACACCAAGTAAAGTTTACAAAGTAAAGTTTAAGCCCTTAGTTTTTCATTCAAGGTCCTTCATGATCTGATGAAATGCTATTTTCCCAGCTCTATATCCCAGTTCTTTCCTATAGGCATTGTTCATGAACATAATAGAATGCTATTGTTACATAAGAAATAATGAAATTGATGCCTTCAGAGAAAACTGGGAGGATCATTATGAACTGATGCAGAAGGGAGTGAGCAGAGTTAGCAGATGAGTTTGCACAATGATAACAGTACCATAGAGAAAGACAACTTGCAAAGACTTTAGAACTTTGATGAATGTAATTATATACCATAGGTCTAAAAAAATGAGGATGAAATATTCTGCTCACCTTTAATAGAGAGGTGTTTAATTTAAAATACAGAGAGATTTTTCATTTTTGGACATGACTAACATGGGAATTTGTTTGGTATGGCTGTGTTCGTGTGTATTATATATACACAAATATATATACAAAAAATAAATATATTTTTTGAGGTTTTTTAAAAAGTAATTTTCAAAAAGAATAAGTAAGAATTTACTACAAGAAATACTAACATGCAATAAGCATTTATTAAGTAGGTACCATGTGCTAAACACTTAAGCACTGGTATTACAAATACCCAAAAGAGGAAAGAGCCCTTGACCCAAGGAGCTTACATCATAATGGGAAAAGATAATATCCAAAAGGAGAGCTGAAAAGTCATGGCCTAGGGGAATGGAAAGTGGGAACGGGGGAGGCATGATGTTGAAGTCCTGAAAATCTGAAGCAGACGTAGGAGTATGAAGGTTGGTTAACCTGGGCTTTTCCTCAAAATGGAGGCCTCAAGAGAAGCTCATAAATGGGAGAAAGGGGCCAGCATGGTTGAAGGATGTTTCAGAGTGAGAAGATTGAAGAAGACAGCAGATACTCCAGAATAAGAGGTCCTGAGGTGCTGAGACAGCTGAGACATACTTGTAAAGTCTGGCAAGTTAGTGTCAGAGATAGGATGGGAATGAAGATGACAGGAAGGGCATTCAAGTAATAAAAATCAGCATGAGCAGATATGGAGGTAGTATAGCACAGGGTATGGTGATACACTTTTGCTGTCAGATAGAATGCTTGGGGCGGGGGAAGTACTATGAAATAAGCCTAGAAAAGTTAGGTCTTATCAGATTGTGAAGAAATTTGAGTGCTAGGTAGCATTTGAACCTTATCACCAAGGAACCATTGAAAGATTTTGAGTAGAGGAGTGAGGAGATTAGATTGATCCATCAGCAAAGTGTTTTGCAGTGATTTGAATGATAATTGAAGAGAAAAGGGAAAGAAATGAAAGAAGGTAGGAAGGAAGGAAGGAAGGAAGAAAGGAAGGAAAGCAGTTGGGAAATTATCACAATAGTTTAGGTTAATGATAATGAAGGATAAAGGAGGGTGGTGACAGTAGGAATAGAGGACTTGTCTTTGTTTTGGTGATAAAACTCAGGTTGGTGTAACTTTCAACTCTAGTTCCAAAGACAGAGTTGTATATACATATATACATATATACATACATATATATATATATATATATATATATATATATATATTCAGTAAATGATGATACTTATTTCTGACCTGATACTTATTTATTCCTCACAGATTCTCATCCCTTGGGATCTTTCCTAAAGGCTTTAATTGCTTTGTCATTAATTGTGTCTTTCACCAAGAATCTAGTCTCCAGAGATGTGTCATCTCATGGGAATCAGGGACCTATGTATTTCTAACCCTCCATCTCAATAAGTGAGAATAAGTAGCTTCTCACCCTCCCTTCATTCCATTCTGGGAGGAAAATATCTTCAGCAAAATCAACCTGAGCTTCTTGAAAGATCCAAGAAAAGTCCTGATTTATCCCAGGGGAGGGGGGGAGACAATGCAGATGGCGGACTAGATTTACTTAAATGATCCTGAGTTGCTGGATTTACATATCACTCCAAAATCTAGAAAAAGAGAAGGTGTTGCCATTGTTCTCATACTTAAAAAGTCACTCCTACCAACAGCAAATTGTGGAAGGAAAGTCCCCTGACTGCTCTAAAATTACTTCTCTGGCAAATGGTACGTATGAATCTCCCTTTTTCTTTCCTTTTCCTCTCTCATTTTTGAACAACTCATTCCCAGTAACCTGGACATATTCACTGTGGGTTTGGGTTTCTTGAAGTCTTCTCAGTGTTATACATATAGAAGCAGGAATGTCATCTGCTAACCTTATAATTCCTCAAAGCCACCACATGACATCTGTGACCAGACAAGACAGATATCCCATACATTATTAATCTAGTAATTAAATCCAAGAACCTATAAAGGTAGAAAATTTTCATTGTTTAAACCTCTAGGATCGATTTGTTCAACTCTAGTTGTAGCTAGTGTGGTGGGTACAATTTGAAATAACTGAGGAACCAAAGATTTGAGCTTCCTAGTATATTGATTTGTTAAGCAATGTATACTAATTGCATAACATATCTGGACCAGTCCTCTTCAGTTTTAGTACTAGGACCTGAATGCAGGGAGAAACAGAATTTTATGCATTAAAGAAAAATGATTAACAAGATATAAACCAGGATGCAAGATTAGGTAATCTGATTCTAATTGGTGGAAAGATTAGGGGCTTTCTGAATTGGGAGGTGGAAAACAAAGAAGTGTAATTCCCGGAAATCAGAAAAAGAGTTGTCTCTTTCCTTTCCAAGTGTCTGTACTTATTCAAAGGAACAAAGAAACGTAACTTATCAGTACAGGGCCAGTTTTCCAATAAGATGTATTGGTTGCTTGAAGTGTTTAATGGTAATAAAACTTCTTGCATCAGCCTTTGGATCTGATTAGTTTTCTGGTCAGCACCACCTATGTCCTTAGTTAAGGTTCTCTTAGTAACAGGAAGACATGGTCCATCTTCCCAGCCATGCAGGGCTAGGTTCAAATAATGAAATAATTTTTTTTCACAATTTCCATAATTGAATAGTTTTCTCACAAGACAGAAATTGGACTAGACCCATAATTTAATAGAAAGAGAACTAAACTAGAGCAAGAATTGAGTTATGAGATGGAGTCTTCACTCAATTCCTACAATTCCCTCACTAAGTTGTTACAAGTCACTGAAAGTTTATGGGTTGCTGAGATTTTTGTGGGTGGGAATAATTTCTCTTGTATTTTTATGATGATAATAAAAAGTGATACTTGCATGTCCCCCTGCCTGGAGTTCTTCAGGAGGAGGCCAGATGATCAATTGTTGGGCATCTTTTATACAAAATTTCTATTTCAGTGGTTCTCTGAGCTGTACTAGCCTTATCCAGTTGCTGCTCTTGGTGCTCTGCTCTACCTTCAGAGAAAGCTCTTTATGATCTAAAGAACACTGGTCAGGGGTGAATTATATACTTTGAGGCCTTGTATTGCCAATGCAATATGAGCATCTGATATGAATACATACACACACATATATAGGATAAAATTGCATAGCATAATAAACATTTTTCACTCAAAACTAAATGAGCAGAACGTTTATTCTGCACTCTAGGACAAGACAAAACATCATTATAGAAATATAGAAAAACAAAGCTCAACAGAGTAACAGAAATATTTACACATATCACCAGACCAGGGAATACCACATCTGAGGTTCTCATTCACAGTTGGGGGGCCCAATGGCTAATCAGAGGCTGTAATCCAGGAAATCAAAAAGGTCTCAGGTGAAATGTCTTTCCCATGAGTGACCCCAAGGCAATATCAATTTTCCAGGAGATATTTCATATATATACATATACATATATATGTATATATCTATATTTCAAATAAAGACTCAGCATCTGATTATCTCAGTGCAGAAAGGCATGACAGGTAAGATCTTATATTCTATTCACCTTTCAGACCTCAGGTCCCAAGACTTCAGTGCTTACCTTCTCTTATAGCTCTGTTTCTCACCTCAGTATTGTGCTGGGGCCCCTAAGCTATAAAAGAGAAAAAGAATAGAGCCGAGAGAGAAGGGCCTCAGTCTAATTCTGGCAAATTCCATTAATCTTGGGAATTCTGAAATTGAGATCTTAAATTCAAACTGATGTTATAAATTGTGGATTATCAATTGATAAAATTCTACCTGTAATATTCCCTTCCACCTTTCAAGAAGTAACGAGGACATATCTAATCCTAGTTCCTGTTTAATTTTTTCTCTGCTTTCATTCTCTGAATAAAATAAAATTTGATCCTATGCTTTTCTTTGAAAAACGACTGGGAAGGAAACCATGATGATGCTCCCCAGGTCTCATTCCCAAGTTGTAATGAATCCAGCAGAAGGTAGTAAGGCAGGGTCCGTCCTGATACCTAAAGAGCTACTCTCAATGTTTCATACCAGATTAGGAAATGGGATCCTTTCAACAATAAATAATAGCTGATATTTATGTAAGTGTTTTAAAGTTAACAAAATGTTTTCAAAACTAATCTCATTTGTTCTATAAAAAAGTTCTGTAAAGAGTTTTGTAAAAGTTCTGTAAAAAGGAATTCTGTAAAAGAGAACAAGCGTTCTGTAAAAAAAGAGAATATTCTCCATTTTGATTTTTGTTTGAGGCTGCCTCTTTTAGGGAAGTGACTTTGTAGCTTAAGATTGGTCACTGTCCTCTATTTCCTCCTGAATTCTTTCCCACATATAATTTTGGCAAGGCATACAATTTCATTTTTTCTCATGAAATAAAGTTAGAAAATCTGCTACTTAAGAGGAACCTGTCATTGTGTCAAAGACAAATAGAAACTGTGCAAAAAATGCTTTATAATTAGAGGGGAAAACATTTGAAAAGGATGAAATTAAAAATATTTTGTATGCATTTATGAAGGGATTTGATGTCATTTGTAGTGGCTTTGCCAATAAACAAGGCAATATTCTTTCTCTTAATGTAAACCTTAAAGTCCTAACCTCGCATGTGGACCCCAATAAAGCAAACCTCTGTGTGAACCACTTTTTTGGGTCAGTATCCATTCACACCCATAGCTCATAAGCACTCACTATTGCTAAAAAACAACAACAACAACACAAAAAATACCAAAAAAAACCCCTAGACCAACTAAAGACATATTACTTCAAAGCAGAATATATTTGATCAAAATAGTATTGCAAATTAAGCTACATCACAGATGTCCCATTCACACAGGATCACACTCTCCTAGAAATGACTACATCAAGAAAAGAGGCAGGGAACTCTGCTAGGAAGACCTGTAGAAAGGGAACACTTTTGGGGGGCAGATGCATGGGGAAATTGTGTGGCCAAGGCACATGGGTTTCTAGATTGATTCGCATCTCTACCAGTTTCAGAGTAACTGATGTCTTCTGCTGATTTCATCAGGGAAGCTGCTTTCTCCATTGAGTTGGATTTCTTCGCTGCTATGTTCTGTTTGCTACAGTGCTCTCTGCTGGACATCTCTGCGGAGCTCCTATTTCCAGCTCTTTTCTTGTCTTTTCCACTGAGCTGTTTCCCCTGAGTATCACTGTTTCTGCTCTCTGCTACCATCTGATGGACTTCAGTAGATAGGCTGCTTCTCTTCTGTAGGCAGAGAGCACAGTTCCTTTAGTTATAGCTCTAAATTTACTTACAGGCACCCCCAGCCAATCAAGCAGCAAAAGTCAGCAAGTCCTCAGGTCTAAAATGTGTCTTTTTAATTATTTTTTTCTCCTGCTGCCCCTTGGGTTTCCTTTCATCTAAATTCTTACCTGATTTATAGTTTGAAAATATTTTTAACTGTTATCATATCCCTGAGTCACATTCCCTTTTAAGTGATCCTAGGGACTCACAAAGCTACAAAGAACCTGGAGGAAGGAGTTTACTTTCAGTTTTCCACTGATTCACTGTCTCTGGTTCTTATATAAAGTAGCTCAAGAGCATAACTCAAAAAGATGGGGAGGAATTGGTGGAGCTTATAATCTTTGTCTTACCTCTAGCAATCAAAATCTACTCATTTCAGATACCTTTGTTTCAGATTCCATAAAAAAGGAATAGTGTTCAGGGGATAATAAGATTTAGAGGTAGAAGGGATTGTAGAGATCATTTAGTTCAACCCCCTCATTTTAGAGATGAAGAAACTGAAACCCAAAGAGGTGGAGTGATTTGCTTAGGTAACACAGGAAGTAAACAATGTTCATGCCCAGGTTGTCTCTCTTTAGTGGTGTTCCTACTACACCTTTTCTCCATACTTGGGATCAACATGAATGCCAACTTTGTCTAAGCCCAAAAGAGCATCTGTATTTACCAGAGGGTTCAACTGTCTCTTTGATCAAAGTTTCCCCTTTTCTTTTTTTGAATCAGAAAAATAAGGATATTTTGGCAATGAAACTTATGTATACATTTCATTGCTAATCACAGAAAGTTTTATCTCCATTTCCTTAGTCATTAAAGTGGGTAGTTGCTGTACTAAGAAAAACTCAATGTCTCTTTCCTCTGTGGTCTTTTATTCGAAAGTCAAGGGTTTTCAAGAAATGATGCCCTAGAAAACATAACAAAAACAGTAAAGGGACTTCTAGGTCCTCTTGTTCAAAAACTTCATTTTACAGATGATGCCAAATAAAGGCCAGAAAATATATGATCCTTAAAAAGATATCACCCTTAAAAAGACCCCAAGTCTCTAATCAGGCCCTCAAAGGTAGAAGGTATAACAGAGGCCATCTACTTTAGTTGTTGTGAAAGAATCCCCTCAGTAATACCCCTGACCAGTGGTCAGCCAATCTTTATTTAAAAACTTAGAGAGTGCTGTCAATCCTGAAAACAAATGACCAAAAAGTCACAGTCGATTTACAACAGCTATTAACTCTAAAAATACCAAAGAGATCACATAGATTATCACAACCATAGTTAACTCTTAAAAATAAAACAAACAAACAAACAACAAAATAAAACCAAAGAGATAGCAAGAGGTCATAAGCAAAATGCTTTCTGTATTCTGTTGGAGGAAGGAAACTAGACACGTGTGCCAGGAGTAAAACCACCTTAATATGGGCAAATCTCAATACATATACTAGTGGCTACAACAGGGATCTGTAATCCTGACAATAAGGGGTAACAGCAACAATGAGACAAATTTGATTGATAGCAGTACTTCATGACCAGAACATGGGTACTCAAGGTACATGCTCAAGCTTAGGGACCACCTGCTACTGATGCAAAACAATTCTGGGATTTTGCTGCAGCTGAGTTCATCCAGAGGGTGAGCACAAAGGATTATTGTTATGTTAAGCTCGGGACACAGCTTGCTTGCTGGGCCTTAGTTCTGGAAAACAGATTGTCTCCTAATAGTAAATAGAAAGGAGTAAAAAGAGAGGGGGTCATGGCATCATCACTCTGACAGGGCAAATGAATAAGGAAAACTTTGGAGGCATCCTATTTCTCTTTTATATGCTCCAAATTTTAGAAATTTTTTCTTTAAATTTGAACTAATTTTCTCTCTCTGATGTTTTACCCATTGCCTTATCCCTACTAAAAATATAATTATAGAGTAGAAGCAGCAATACTCTCAGGCTTTTAAAATATTTTGACAGAGTACTATGAGCATGAAAAACTATTATACTCTCTGCATGGTGACCTTCATGTTGCGGGTAGCTTAAAATCCTTAAATATAATGGTAAAACTCTTCCTCTGTCTGTGGGAGCTAGATGTTTTTCTCTCCTGAAGGCTTGTCTGGCCTCATCAAAGTCCATTATACCCTTTTATGAACTTCTGGGTTAGTTGTTCTTGTTACCATCACATGAATTGCAAGTCTACCTGCTTTTATGCAGCCTGAATAGGTTAAACTCAAAGAAAGGAATGCCGGTGTGTAGGAAGGAGTAGTGAGTATGAAGTGTTGGACCTTTGATGCCAACAACCAACCATACATTCCAACTAGTGTTTGTCTACTCCAGAGCTGTCACCTGTAGAGACTATGCATAATCCCCTTCTTTTCCTTCCCATTGTATGACTGCTCTAGTTTGTATACTATGAAACTTTGACCATCACTCTGGTTGTTCTTTAATGGAGGAAAAACCCAGAGCATTTCTTTGAGAGGAGGTCTATTGTCATGGCTATGGTTAATTTGAAATAGGGCCAGAGCTGTAAATTTAGAATGTAAGGTCCCTGAAGGTAGAGTTGTTTTTCATCTGTCGTTATATTCCTAGTGGCTATCATAGTGCTTTACATGCAGTAAGTACAAGGTATATATTTGATGAATTGGGTTAGATTGGACACAGGAGTCAGGACCTTTGACTCCTTATTCTGTCTCATTTATTTCCATAGACTAGATTGAGGACTGAGGGCAACATATACCCAAATTATGTCCAAGTACATAATCATTCATTCACAAAATTGACTGGATTGTCCACTAGGTGCTAGGCGGTAGATAAAAAGGAAAAAGGAGGTATAGGTCCCTCCTTTGCAAAGCTCTGACCTATAGGTTCTATTAGACTACACCCAGAGTGAGGCAGTAGATTTTGTTTCTATGATATCACTGTCTTTCTGGGGGCATTTCATTTGAAAAGTGAATTTTAGAGCTTCTAGGGATTCTAGAAAGTTTGTGTGAGTTTCACACATTTCTTATGGGACTCAAGTACAAGTAGGTAAAATCTCTTTCATACAGCAGAACTATTGTAGCATCTTGAGGTACAAAGCCTCTGGTCCCATTATGTGTTCTTCCCAGAGTCATCAGGAAACAGTGCGGTGGGGGGGGGGGGGGGGGCGGGGAGGGTATCCAGGAGCATACAATGTGGATTGGAATAATAGAATCTTAGAGTTGGATGTATCCTTAGAGGTCATCTATTCTAACCTCTGAACTAATAGAAGAGTCCAATCTACATGATGTCCAGCAGGTATTTATTTAGCTCATGTCCTAGTACTTCTACTGATGATGCACTCACAACCTCCAAAAATAACCCCAGCCTGGGTTGGAATGTGTCATTCTGTTTGAAGGAGGGAGCATTGCCTAGAATGTAACTCTTCTCTTTAACCTCCACAGTTTTTATTTATAGGAAAATGGCCACAAGAAACCACTCAACAGTGATGGAGTTTACCCTCGCAGGGCTCACAGATCAGCCAGAGCTTCAGCTTCCTCTGTTTCTTTTGTTCCTGGGAATCCATGTTGTTACTGTGTTTGGAAATCTGGGCATGATCTTACTGATTGCTGTGAGTTCTCAACTTCACTCCCCCATGTACTATTTCCTGAGTCATTTATCCTTCATTGATCTCTGCTACTCCTTCGTGATTACCCCTAAAATGTTAGTGAATTTCGTGGCTGAGAAGAATGTCATCTCCTTTCTGGAGTGCATGACCCAGCTCTATTTTTTCCTGCTTTTTGCCATTGCTGAAGGTTACCTTCTGACAGCAATGGCTTATGATCGTTATGTTGCCATCTGCAGTCCTTTGCTTTATAGTGTTCTCATGTCTCCAAGAATGTGCTCTGGAATGATGTTTGTAGTGTATTCCTTGGGATTTTTTGGTGCCACAGTACATACTAGCCATATGGCAATGCTCTCCTTTTGTGGATCTCACGTTGTCAGACATTACTTCTGTGATCTTCTTCCCCTGTTGAGCCTTTCCTGCTCAAGCACTCATGTCAATGAAGTTCTTCTTTTTGTTATTGGGTGAGTAAACACCTTAGCCCCCACTCTGGCTGTCATTGTCTCTTATACTTTTATCTTGTCCAGCATCCTCCGCATCCACTCTACTGAGGGCAGGTCCAAAGCCTTTGGTACCTGCAGCTCCCACCTCATAGCTGTAGGAATCTTGTTTGGGTCTATCACGTTCATGTACTTCAAGCCCCCTTCTAGTAACTCCATGGAGCAAGAGAAGGTATCCTCAGTATTTTACACCACAGTGATCCCCATGCTAAACCCTCTGATTTATAGTCTGAGGAATAAGGATGTGAAGAATGCCATTCGAAAGGTTGTTGGGAATTGAAGCTTCTCCTGAGTTTCAGAATTTCCCAGAAGTAGAGAAAGTCATCAGGGCAAAGGGTTGCCATTCCAATTTTATTTCTTGGAATCACTTCTTTCCCTGGAAGTCAGTCTCTTTATTCTGATAAGAGCTAGGGTCCTCACTATGATTCATGTGAGTCTTTTCTTCCCTAGCATCTTGTGGTCAGAAAACAACTGTAGACCTTTTTAGAGCTTTCCTAACACCTTTTACAAGGGGATGCTCTCAGGAAACAGTTAATAAATGTCTGCTGAAGGAGTCACTGAATAAGCTGAATGAATGAAATTCGCCTCAGACTCTTGTCTGTTCAGTTGTTATTGACATTTTTTGCTCTTCTTCCCAGGGTTTCAGATTAATGTGCAACTCACTCCAGTTCTTTTCAAAACTCCTTAATAATTCATGGCTTTGGGTTTCTAACATATGATCCCCATGTGCACTAGGGAGAAAGTTTGAAGAAGGTTCAAAGAAAATCATGCACTGCCCAAGGAGACAGGTTGACCGATATCTTAAAGTGGTTCCCAGATCTCTGTCTTTTTCTCACTGATCTGCTTATACATGTACATGTGTATGTGTATTTGTAAATAAGTATTCTATTTTAAGGTTTATGTACATATATGTATATATGCATGTATGTGTGTATATGTGTGTGTGCATATTTTCAGGGGTGTGCTGGAGCCAACTCAAAATGGCACTGAGCTGATAGTTAAATTTTCAGGGTGAGCATTTATACCTCACGAAATAGCAAACGCTACAAGTCAGGGCTCGGTTTATTGTTTTGTTGATTGTATAGGCTTGAGAAAATGTTAATAATCCAGATTGGATTTTAAAGTGACTCATGCGCACCTTTCCTCCTTAGCGATCTGTTTTCAATTATTTACCAGTACAGCATTGCATGTATATGGACATGTATGCCTCAGTTCCATGCTATTAGTGCCACTTAGTTTCATGACATCAGAAGTATAATCGACTTTAGTTTTCATTTAGTCCAACCCCTTTATTTTATAGGGAAATATACTGAAACCCAGAGAGGTGACTTGCTCGTGGTCACAGAGGTAGTAAGTGGAAGAGATGAGCTTGGTTAACAAGAGCAACAAGGAATAACATTTATAGATGACTTTGATGTTTCCAAAGAACTTGGTACAGGTTATCTCATCTCATCTTTAAAACAACCCTTCATAGTGGGTGCTATTATATCTCTATTTCAGGTATTGAGTGTGAAGAAATTGGGACAGAGAGAGATTAAGTGATTTGACCAGGATCATGCAAGTAGTAAGTGTCTAAGGCAGGATGAGAACTTAGTTTCCCACCTCCAAGTCTAAGATTCTATCCATTCTACCACCCAGTTTCTTAAAACCGAGGTCCTGTGACTTCAAGGTCCTTGTTATGGGGAGATTTAATACCATATATTGCTACCTCATGTATGTATACATGAATGCATTTACACTATATAATACTACCCCATAGTTGTATATACCTTTGCATGCATACATATATGATTTTCCTTCAAACCTTTGATTTCAGTGGATGCTCTGTGTGTGTGTGTGTGTGTGTGTGTGTGTGTGTCACACACACAAGTAACTGGGGTGAAAATTCCCTCCTCCATTTCAGATCAGCAACCTATCCACGATTCCTAGTTTTTGAGAGCTTCCTGCAGTAATGGCAGTTTAAGCAATGGCCAACATTGGTCTTTTTGATTTCCGAACTGGATCTTTGTGTACTATATAAATGTGTTTCCTCCAAGCCCCCTCTCCCTACCTGTCCACAGTCTTCCAAGTTTTATACAATAAAGTCAATTGTTAGAGGTCTGTGGTGTGAGATAATCTCAATCTGTTTTCAAACACTAGGTAAGAAACCTAGATCTTAATGCAGACAGGTATGGGCCACTTTCAATGAGCAGAAATGGCAGTGTGTGATGAACTACGTAAAAACACACATCTGTAGCCATAAACCAGCAGTGGGGAACCTTCATCCTTGAGGCTGCATGTGACCCTCTAGGTACTCAATTGTCCCTTTGACTGAATCCAAACTGAACTGTGAAATTTTTACATTTCATTTAGTCCAACGGAGCAGTGGATACCCTTGTAAAATAAATGTGTAATATGTACACATACACATACATAGGTAAATATGTAAGATAGGAGGAAATGAATATCTTTCTACTCATTCACATGAAACCTATAATATCTGCCAGAATATTTAGTCATAATGATTTGCACTCAATCAATTGATTAGTCAATAAGCACAACTATGTACCAGGCACAATGCTAAACAATGAAGATAGAAAGGAAAAAGAAAGAAGTCCTTTGATTTTAAACAGCTTGCATTTTATTGTGGAGAAAATATTTACACATATAAATATATACAAGATAGAGGGCTATGGATTGAACTTGTGATTTTATTGGTATGTGGAACTGCCAGGTGAAGAAACTCCCTCCACCATTTTAGGTTGGCACCTTCTCTGTAACATAGTTTGAAGGATTTACTTGGGGGCACTAAAATGTTAAGAGACATCCGGGGTCACAGAATGCATCACTCAGAGGTTGGATTTGAGCCCTGGTCTTGTTGACTTCAAGGTTGGCTCTCTCTCAATTATGCCTTGCTAGATACAAAGTGATTATTTGAGGAAAGGTATTAGCACCTGGAACAATTAGGGAAAACCTTTCATTAATGACAGTGATTGGCCTGAGCCTTGAAGGAAGCTAGGGCATCTAAGAGTTGAAAAGTAAGGAGGGGAGTTTTTCTAGACGTGGGGCTCAGCCTGGGGACAGGCTGGAGATGAGAGACAGAGTATTGTGTGTGAAGAACAGTAAGAAGGGCAGTTTGGCCAGACTGTCTTGAGTGTTGAAGGAATAGTCTGGTCTGTTTCTGATAACACATCCAACAGCTCAGAAACAGAAATAGTACTGTATTAAGTACTTGAGAAACAGGAAGCAGATATGTTTTCTGTCCTCAAGTTGCTTATAATATTGGCATTAAAAGCCCTTCATAATATAGCCTTCTCCCCATGTTTTAGCCTCCTTAAACTTTATTATCTACTCTTCCCTCCGCTTCACTCCCCACCCTCTAGTCTTTGATCTAGTGATGCTAGCCTCCTGGCTGTTCCACAAGCAACGTTTATTCCATCTCTGACCTGCAGGCATTTTCTTTGGCCACCCCCCACAGGGAATTGATGATGATATCAGCGTGACTGTTTTGGGGCACCAGGAAGAACTCTTTCCCAAGCTATCCCTGGTTTTTTCAAGCTGAGAAGAGGATGCAACAAAGCTTAGGTAGAACCAGTGTTCATTTTCTTCAAGTATAGCTAGACACGGCCTAATTTTAACAGCAGGTAGATCTGTTACTCCGATGATCACCAAATGGATGTGCTCTAATGTCAGGTTTTCCTGCTTATTCCCTTGTTCTTCTACCTCTACAAGGAAAGACTTTTACCCTGCTCCATTTCTCACCTGGTTGTCTCTAGTCCTGTTCCTGTAACTCAGCGATGGTTGCGCTCTTGCTTTTCATTGCTTCTATTGCTCATAGTAGATAAGACCCAGAACTATTTGAGGCTGAGCCCTTCTTATTACATTGTGCTCTGAAGTTCAGGATTACCTGCCTCACTTCAGTTATAATTGGCAATGGTTTCTGTGTCAGCAGATGATGACATCAGATGCACCAGAATCATGCATCAGTCCTGGCTCAGTCTCCACAGTGTAATTTTACCTACATTCTCAGAATTCACAATGCTTATCTGTATTAGTCTAAATATATTTTTCTACCTTGAGGGAAAACTCAAGATTTTTCCCCTTTACCCTGCATCGTATTAGAGACTAAATTAAATAGTCTTCCTTGTGGCTTTCATACATTTCAGCTAGTTTGCATATATTTATGCAGATGCCATCTAGCTATGTACCAATGAGGTTATTTAGGTTGAAAACTTCATGAGTCACTCTTGAGGCAAAATACTGTAGAACTTTGGAATGAAAGCATTAAAAAATATCCAAAAAATCCTGCATTTTTTCTTTTCTCAAAAATTGTTGCTATATTCCTATGGATGGACTCATAAATGTGGGTATATGTATTGTATGCATGTGTGTTTTGTCTAGGAGAAATATTTTTTATGTCCAAGCTGTACTCTTAATCACTATTCCTTAACAGGGAATAAATGCCTATGAAATACTCCCCCTTCACACACACAATGCACATATACATATGCGTTTGTGTTTGTGTGTATCTCTCTATATATTTATGTAACACATATACACATTCATACATACATGCATATATGTAGTTTTGACTCCCTTCTCATAGAAGGCTAGTCACTCATAGGCAAAAATGAATTCCAAACAAACTTTTTTATCCAAGCTGATAGCAAACAGAAATCAGAGAGGTTATATGGTTGAGAATATGTCAGGCAATGTACTGAATGAATGAACTCTCCCAATGGTAGCAAACTAGCTCATTTCAACCAAGAGAGAAGGGAAATTACCAAGGGGAATTTCCCTGAAATCTAGTGTGGTAAGCTTGGAAAAGGGAATGACTGAGATGCCAGCTCTTCTCTATGTCACCTTCTTCCCAGAGTCTTTGTGTACTTTCATAGATTCCTTACTGAAGAGAATATGGAATTCTGTGTTTTCTTTCTTGAGGCTGGAAACCAGAAGACCAAGATCTCTTCTCTGCTAAGCACCTGCCAAATTCAGTCTTTCTCTACCAAACCCAAACCTTTCTACATTTGGTCACTCAGTGGCCCACCACCAGCAGCCTCTGGTGATTAAATATCATCCTAACACCTTTCAGAAATTCATACTTTAATTCATTTCAACAAACACTAAGTATCTATGCTATATAAGATACTGTTCTGAGGATGAAATGATTGAATGAGTAAAAAAGCATTTATTATTGCATGCCGTCATTCCAGGCACTATACTAAGTACTTGGACCACAAATAAGACAGTCTTTGCCCCAGAGAAGTTTATACTTGACAGGGGAAAACAGCATATAGGGAAGGATGGTCAGGGAAGACCTGTTTGGTCTGGAAAATTGCAGGGATATTGGGTGCAGTGATAGGGCAACTGATTTTCAATTCTTTGTAGAAATAATGATGTTTCTGATTACTGTTCTCAGAGGTAGAAGTTAATAGTGTGTAGGTGAAAGAGTGTCTTATGGTGAGATGATAGGTAGATTCAATTGAAATGGGTCTGTGAAGGGCACTCTTACCACTCTCACCAGAAGCCCAGGGCTGCAGAGCAGGAACTGGAATGATAGATGAGTGAGAGAATGGATCAAAGCAATATGGCAAGAAGATGGATGGTCAAAGGGGCAAAAATGAAATCATGCTTTCCATCAAGGAACTAAGACTCACAACACATAGGGAATTGTATATTATAGTAAAAAGAACTCACAATTTTCACATTCGGGAATTCATTTAATGGCATGGAATCCTTTCAGATGCTATAAACTTGAGATCTTCTAGTGTGGTGTCTGTCCTCTTTGACATCTTTCCTGGAACATACAGGTCCAGAGCCAAAAGCAGGTTTTCAGACTCCCCAAAACTTTCATATATGTGGGTTTTATCTATCTATATTTATTATATTAGAAATTAAAGTATCTTAATATTAACACAGTTTTGACTTCTTGCACCCAGTGTCTGGGGAAACTCTGAAATGTACTTGGATGGATCCCTGGACCACACTTTGAGAAACACTGTTCTAGATCCTGACACCAAAACTGTTGTTGAGGAGGAAGCTTCTATGTTCTTTAGTAATATCTATTAAAATAAAAAGTTTACTTTGTCGTTTATCTATCTATCATCTATCTTTCTTTCTAGCCATCTATCGTCTATCTCTCTGTCTGCCTGTCTATCTAGCAATCATCTATCATATATCTATTTGTCTGTCTGTCTATCTATCTATCTATTTATCTGTTGAACTGATATGCAAGTGACTTAGGTCCTTTAGGGTTTGATACTCCAACACAGGATGTTTATTGTAACAGCAGGTGTAAATGTCTGAGGCCAGGTTTAGGCAAGATCATTCAGAGCTGTTTGTACTTACAGGGGCATGAGAAGGTCCTGAAAGGCTGCAGCAAAGCCAGGTTACTGCTTCTGACCTTGAGTGAAAATTTGCTTCTGAGGATAGAAAGCCAGTCTGTACATCAAAGATACCAGATCACCCCCACTACCAGCAAGTTTGTATCGTGGTTCTCCTCAGTCAGGGTCTGGCAGGCCTTCCTACCCCAGCCTTAGTGACCAAGCTAGCTGGTCTGCTATAGCCTAGGGTAGCTGACAGGGAAAAAAAACCCCAAATATGGGATTTATACAATTTGTAGAAGGGCAAGGGTAAAGTGTTTTACCTGAGGCTCACAACATACTAACCTTAGGGGGTACCTTGCGCCCACCTAAGCTTAATTATCTAAAACTTATGCCTACAAGAACATGCATTTAACTGATCCCTTGGGGCCCAGCTAAGCTAATCTCTATAAATTGATGTCCTAAAGGGTATAACCACTGGGCGTAACTATGATTATGCTAACTTATATGCCTTTTATTTTAAAAAGGAGTTATTTTGCTTAGCATGGGGTGTTTTAATTATGAAGTTTGCATGTGAATTAAATTCTTTTTTATGGATTGTTCCCTAATGTAGTGGATAAAAAAGTTGACTGGGAGTCAAGAGATTTGGGTTCAAAATTTGATTTTACTATTGTCTAGTTGTGTGACCTTGGCCAAGTATTTTATCCTTTGGAGGCTACAATTTCCTCAGGTGCAAAACAAGCAGAAATGACTTAACCTTTTTAGCTTTTCTTGTATGACTAATATCATCTCTATAATTTACCTGGTGAAACTGGTTATCTGAAGCAAACACCTCACTTGTTAGGGGAGATCTCTCTGCTGGTCTCAGCAATCTTACCCCTTCTGTGGGGCATCAAGGGAAATTGCATTTCTATGTGAATTTTTTTATATTAGAAAAAAACAATGGAAAGACAATCCAAGGTTGAGTTGCAGAGGGAGTCTACTACTCCTTGATTCTAGACTGAGTTGTTGCTAAAGGAGCTGTGGGGAGGGCTTCTCTTCAATAACTATAACTGGTGCCAGGGTATCAAGTGTTTGCATGTACACACTGATTTCTCACTATTTGAATTTTTCTTTAAAAATAATTTTTATTGATATCCTTTGTTTTTATCTTCTCTAGATTTTTCTCATCTTATCCTTCTCCCCTTCCATAGAACTAGCCCTTATAGGCAAGCTTTTTTTTTTAAGAGGGAAAATGCTCTACTATCTTGAAGCTTAAAACTTGATGGGTTGCAACAGGGTGCTAGTTCAATAAGATGGAGGACTACACATATTCTCCAGACTTTGTTACACTCAAAATCTCTGAAAAAGAGGGAAAATGTGCCACAAATAGGGTGATCACAGCTGTCTCTGCAGGACGATCCCCAAGGAGGCTGAAAAAAATAACAGTTTTATAAATTAAGAGTAGATAATATTCATCTCTGATTTCTTTCTCGCACAAACCACCCCCATGCTCTGGTAGGGGACATAACCTGACTCATCAACTTGTGTTCTGGGATCGATCAATATGTATTAAATGCTTACATTGTGCCAGGTGTTGTGCTAATGGTTGGAGAGAAAAAAGTAGGCAAAAACCAGTCCCTGTCCTTTAGGAATTTACATCTAATGAGGGAGACACCAGTTTAAAATACACCTCTCTTATTTGTTCCTCACATCAGTTCTGTAAGTAGGTGTTATTGTTATGCCCTTTATACACCTTAGAAAATGCTGCCTTGGAGAGATTAAATGGCTGGTCTAAATTTACGTCTCTGATAAATGCTGAAGGTGGGATTGAAACCTAGATCTCTCTTAACTCCAGGGAAAGCATGTTTTCTCTACCATTTTCCTTTTAGTCCTTTAGTCCCTTAGACTGTAAGCACCTTATTGAAGGGAATGTCTTTTGCCTCATTTTTTTATCTGCAATCCTTGCATAGTACCTGGCACCAGTAGGTGTTTAATGAAGGTTATTGTTAAGGGAATTTTCTTACCTTATCTTATACTTACTTCAACTCCTGGTCTATAAGCCTCTCCACTCTGAGAGCCGCTTCTTCGGATGAATATCTGGCAGTGAATGCTCAGGCTGCAATCACAGAATGTCCCCCACAAACACACGCTGCACTGTGATATGAGTTTCAATCGTTTCTTTTTATTCTATCACTATTATTATTTGCTGAGCGTGCTAGCGTGCAAAACCCAAAAGACAAAAATGGCCAAGAGAGCTACACACACATGGTTCCCCTTTTTATACCCTAGCTTTTGATCCCCGCCTCCGAGTGCCGTCATCGTCCGGTGAGCCACTCACGTACCATCCCGAAGATAAGGAGACATCTTGCGTAATCATGCCGTCTTTATTGCCAACGTGGCATCCTAGTTTCAACCCTAAGGCTGAACTGAGTGCTCACGATCAAGGCTAACAGACATGTGCGGGCCTCTACTCCATCCCCAGACTGTCGCGGTGCACTCCCAGCGGCTAATGACGTCAAACACCCTTACAGTTATTATGGTCTTGTCAAAGAGCCTTCTCATTCTTTCTTAGTGTTGATGGGAATTAGGGCACAGAATTTGGTCTCTGAAATGTTCTGGTAATTTACTGTATCTTAAGACAGTTTTTTTCTAATTGTTATTTTATCCAGAGTATCCTCTTCAGCCATGGGGAAAGAAACAGTGTTTATGAGTGTGAACAGAACTTCTGATGATGTAACTGGATGGCTTTATGGGGGTTGACAAGCTTCTTGGGATCTTATTAGTAATTCACAGACAAGTTGGTTTATTGATGTTGACTCTTATCAGTGTGGTTTTGAACGATGAACCTGTCCTAAATTGATTCCAATGGTCCTCAATGATTATGATCCCTTTTCTGTTCCTTGTGGTGAATGGGAACGTTCATGCTTTGGAGGCAGGTTAAGGAATGGGTTGCTATTTGATCTGTATACCCCTATCCTCAGTAATATCAAAGAATAAAAAGGAAATTTTCCAACTCACGGTCGAGAGCGATAGAAGCTACCCAACTCACTTCCACTAGACGTATGGGATACTTATGCAATAAGCCCCATAGAACCATTGACTATTAGAGATCAGCAGTAACAGGACTGGAGTTAGCATGGATAAAAATGCTGTGGATGCATTATTTGATCTTTCCTTCCAACCTCCACTTGATTTTCTGCCATACAGAGCTTATAATACTGACATGATTCCTGGACATTTTTCTACCAATGATTTTATGTCCTTAGGAATGTATTGACCTTAGAGCTTCTGAGAATGTAACTATTTTCTTACCCCTGTTCTTCCAATGGAAAGTGAATGTTCAACATTTTAGCATTTGATGCCATCTCATCTAGAGAGGCTTCAGGGCCTAGAGTAAAAGTAACCATCTTGGTCATGTCTCTACCTCACTTTGAATTGCTCTACACATGTAATTTTCATATCTTTGATGAAAAAAGAATAAGAACATCCCCTAGTTAGAGGGATCCTGTAAGTATGCCACAGATAAAGTGAATGTAGAAAGAATCTCATTTGGAACTGAACTATGCAAATTAATGCAATTATTTTTAATCAGAGTGGAGAGCATTCGAAATGGATGCCGCTCCATTTTTGCATGTTTTGCATGCTGTCATGAAGGATTTGATGTCATTTGCAATGGTTTTTCTAAGAAACAAAAGTATTCTTTCCCTTCATGAAATCCCTGTAACAGCAAGCACCCTAGCATGCCTAGGGCGGCTACTAGCACAGGTTCTTAGATCTGCTTTTCTAAAGGAAAGCAACTCAAAAAGGGTTAACAGTTTCACTTTAATCAATCAAACATATATCATTTACCTAGTTCAGGG
>CM053588.1:135368881-135409551 GCA_028646515.1 Pseudochirops corinnae | reverse complement strand
AACAGAGTATACTTTCAAATATCCAAGGGTCCTCAGAGTCACGTAGACACTTTAGCAAAGGGCCTAGGGGCAGGGAAGATCTTCAGATTCCCATAACAGATTGCCAGAGTATGGTCTATACTATACTGTGTCCCAGGCCTAACCACCACTCAAGATAATAGAACTTTCCTGCTGAGCTCCTAAGTTGTCTTGGAATGGAGGATTGTTTCACCCTGACCTTTTGTTGGTTCTGCCTCTCCACAATGTGATTTTAGACATTGTTTTAAAATTGTTTGAAGAGGAATTTGTGAGAGCTCAGGTGAATCCCTGCCTTTTCTCTATCAACAATTGCTTTTCATAATTAGCATTTTTTTCTTTGGGGTAATGTAATTACCTTATGTGATTTCTGATAACAATGATATGTTCCTGAATTTTCTTATCCTTTCCTCAAACAAATATACATGACAGCTATTTATTCAATACTTATTTGTGTTTATTGCATCATTGGATATTTCATTGGATATGAATTTATGTGTATATTTCACATGGAGGAATTTTTGGTTCCATCATTAGACAACTATTGTTGTAGGTCTTTTACAGGTTTTTTTTCTGAAGATGACTCATTTTCAGTTACACTAATTCATGAAATCCAATGAAATCTGTCAATTATTATACTTTGCTATTACTTGGTGAAGTGATACCTACCACTTTGAAGATTATTTCTATAGGTTTTTTTTTTTTTTACATATTTAGCATGTGATTTATAAACATCTATAAATCTTCCTCCTTTTTAGCATGGAATTCTTCATCTTTCTATAACTGCCTTGGAATTATGATCCTTGGTTTTCATTTAAATTGTATGGATTTTTGTGATATTTGAAAAATCTGATATAGTCTATTTTAAAATTCACAAAACATATATTAAGTTTGATATTTCATAGACATTAATCACTTTAAATACATTCTTCCCATTTAGCTTTGATTTTAATGTTTCAGCAAGTCTTCAAAAGTATCGAGTCATAACTTTCTCCTTGATATCTTTATGCTCGGTATGTCTTGCTGGAGGACACTGTAACTATTGCCTACATAGATTGTACCTATGTGACCTCTGGATTCAAGCTCAATCCTTTCAAATAAATTTACATTTATTTGAATTCAAATTGTTTTCTTAGACCACTGGAAAAATTATGCCAGAAAGTAAAGGAGTTCTGTAACATTTTTTCAGTGGAGTCATGTAACTTGGTGTCTTCTAGGTATATTGAGTGAATTTACACTTTACATTGAGGGAATAAGATATTTTGGTTTGATTTCTTTTTGTTTTTAAACTTGGAAACTATACTTAATTTAGGAGAAAGGAAAATAATTTTAAGCCTAGAAAGAACCATACTGATCTTAAAGTGTTTCCTTGAACAAATGTTATTTTAAAATTATTTACTTTTGATTTTATCTTATTGTATTGTAAAATAAATGAAGAAAATTTTCTATAAAGATATAAAATACTCTTAAATTTAATTTTATGTATTTGTAGTATAGAAGTCATGAGTGTAAAACTGAGTGAAAGGTTTTGCCTGATCATACTTTGCCTGTTTTAGTAGTCAACACCATCAACAATGAAATATTTTCTATAATACTGGTAGTGATAGTTTCAACTCATTCATATTTATCTACCCCTATTTTGGTACTATAATGGGAAGGAGCTCCACTTATCTCAATATTCTACATGTCAGATTCATCATTATCGTCATCAACAGTTTCTTGTTCTTGTTCTTCCTTTTCTTCAAATCATCCTCCTTTTCTTTATCAGCATGGTCATTATTATTATTCTTGTTGTTGTTTGTCCTTCCTTCTCCAAGAGGACTAGTAACATCACAGGGTGATGTCTTCACTCATGCATCAATTGGATTTAAGTGAGGCAGAGTTGCACAAAGTCATCAGCCTTAGTCTCTCCTTCAGAGTCCTTGAAGTTCAGTGGTAAGACAAATGTCAGGACAAATGGTGATAACCCAGGGTTCAGTGGATGATCTTGGCATCTTTGATGTCTGCCCAAGCTCGAAGCACACCACTATGCCTGCTTCAGCTGCCTTCATGGACTTTGGAACATATTGTTCTCATCTATTCCACTAGAGGGTTTCTTCACATGCTTGTGGTTGACACATCTTCTAACTCGCCAATGGGTTTGTAGTCTGACAGTTACCCTTAACCTCATTTAGCCTGCCTGCCAAGATTGTTTACTTGGTTTAGGCTGCTGTGCATGTATGCTATAGCTTTTTGGATCCATTGGTGATTGTTGAATGTCCAAAGATGGATGAGGAGTCCAGAGGTGCTAGTCCCCCTTGAACAAATTTATCCCCTTTATCATGGAAAGAGAATGAAAGACAAGAGGGAATTTACTCAGAAAAAGGCTATAAAAAAGGCCACACTGATGAATAACCAACCCTAACCCAATCCAAACCCTAACCCTAAATTCTCCAAAGCATAGTTCCTATATGCAAGGCTTTCAGAAATCCTTTGCAAACCCTAAGTATATGAGCCACTATTAATAGGCAACCTTTAAAGCTCTTTAAGGTTTCCTAAGCACTCTATATCCTCCCAACAATAATGCATGGCAAATGCTTCAGATATTTATCCCTAGTTTGCAGAGAACAAACTGGATTTCTATTTTTATTTTTTATATTACTTTCTTCGTAATCATGGGCAATTCATAAACTCTCTAGTGCTTAATTTCCATATCTGTAAAATGAGATAAAAAGATTATTTAAACTCTAATAAAGGGGCAGGTAGGTGGTGCAGTGAATAGAGCACCAGCTCTGGAGTCAGGAGGACCTGAGTTCAAATTCAGCCTCAGACACTTAACACTTACTAGCCGTGTGATCTTGGGCAAGTCATTTAACTCCAATTGCCCTGCCTTCCCCCCTCCAAAAAGCAAAATTACCCCCAAAACTCTGATAAAGTTTATATCTCAAAAAATTAAATCACATGTTGGTTGACAGCTTTATTTTTCCTTTAAAAACTCTTTATTCAGTGAAGCTTTTCTTTCCTTTTTTCTTTTTCATGTTTGATAATGTCTTGTTTAATTTTTCAGAATTTTTATTTTTGTCTTTAATAGAGGTTAAATAAGTGGTTTTGAGAGGTTTTTTTTTTTTCTGGGAATCATGTCACATCACAATATGTGGAGTTTTGCCACCCTACTCTTACCAAAAAGCAAAATTGACTGACACTTGATATTTTAACTCCTTCTACCATTTCGTCATTCTTTTATTCAAAAATCAAAACAAGAGTCAGCCTGAAAGAACTTGTAATTTTGGAGGGTTGGGGTGGATAGATCAATATTTATCTATAAAAGTATGTACTATATATACATGTGTGTGTGTGTGTTTGTGTGTAGTTAACATAAACTCCCAAGTATCCAAATGGTGCACAAGGGCAGAAGATCTAACTTCTTTAAAACCTTAATAAGCCTGGCTTTAGAATTACACATGGTGAGGAGAATATTTTCCTCTGGACACCAACAGGATATCAAATCTTGATTCCATGTTGATAGGAGCACATCGATGTATCTTCTTGAGAGCTCAGTTTGGGACTGTAACCCTCTGATCTCATACTTTCCCTCTATTCCCTGAATTACATAGAAAAGTTCTAAAGATGGTGGCTGCATAAAATGTTGTTGAAGAGAGAAATTCTCAGAATGAAGATTAGGAGAAAATGGGTGAAGTCCCATGTGTGAATTTAAAGGCTGAGTAGAAGATTGAATCCGTGAGAGAAAAAATAAGTTCTGTAATACAGTATAAACAAGGACATTGTAATTACTGCTCCCTAAAGAGTTTGATTCCAGGGAGAAAACCTGCTGGATCCTCCCCATGTTTCCACGATAGTCTATGAGAATATCACATCCAGAATAAAATCTTCAGTTTCCTATCAACTGTTGATTATGGTGATGCCTCTGTGTACTACTTCCTCCCCTCAATCTGGAGCAATCCCCATGTGAAAACACAGTCATAATCTGTGGTCTTTTTAGCTCGCAACATCTTTCTATTCAGTCCAGAGGCTGAGGTTTATGCTTTGATTGCCTCAGTAGAAAAGGGAGTAGAAGAGGGAGAATCTCTGATCACCTTATCCGAATTATTTTTCCTTCAGAGCCCAGGGGTTCAAAAGCCCATCCGTGAAGCATCTAGGCAAGAGAAAAGTGCGTGTGTAAGACATTCATTTTTGTTTATTCCTTCTATTTTGTCCTCCCTGCTTTGCCAACCAGGAGATTTGATGATTTTATAAAATATTATACACCTAAGCTTTGTAACTAACTCATATATAGGTATTTTGGTAGACTCTAGGTGAAAGTGGGGAACAGAACGTGGAAAGATAATGAGGATGTGGTACCATTAGTCACTTACCCCTCAGGACTCTATATTCTGAAAAAGTGACTCTGAACCTAGTCTTCAGGCAGCTGGAGCGTGCAATGGAGAGAACCCTGGGCTTTAAGTCAGAAAGCTAGCAAGCTGTGAGATTTTGGGCAATGTCATTTAATCTCTGTTTGCCTCAGTTTCCTCAACTATAAACTCAGGATAAAAATAACAGCTGCTTCTCAGGTTGTTATGAGGATCAAATGATATAATATTTGTAAAGGATTTAGGGTGATGTTTCATACATAATCTAGGTGCTATGTCAGTGCTTGCAATTATTATTTTTTATACTAATAACTTATTGGCAACATTGTTAATAATTAATAGAATGTTAATTATAATACTTTTACCATAGGAATTTGCAGAACTCTTTGAGGTACTACTTCAGCACCTCTGAAATGAGGAAAAGTAGTTAAAGATTTTCCTGAGGTGGTCAGCAAAGGGGATATTGTGGGGAATGGGGCAAACTACTGTCATTTTCCTGGTTTCATTTTGTTTTGGAGTCTGAGGAACATCAACTGTTACTCAGCAGGGAAACTCAGGAACAGTTTTCTACTTGTCATCGAGCTCATGGATACAGTTACTCAGCCCACTCAAAATCCCTGGATAATTTGGCGAAGATAAGAACAGAACCTGCATTGCATGGTGATGATGTTTTCCAGACCCTTACAGCATTGCTGCTTTTTGAAAACTGGGCATGAGGGTTTGTTGAACTTATTTTGTTTCTAGTATAACTTTTTTCCTCTCCTCATAGATCTCAGGAAGAGAATGGCTTTGGAAAATGCCTCTTCAGTGACTGAGTTCATCCTTGCAGGCTTAACAGATCAACCAGAGCTCCAGCTACCCCTATTCCTTCTGTTTATGGGGATCTATGTGATCACTATAGTGGGGAATGTGGGACTGATCATTTTAATCAGGATGAATTCTCAGCTTCACACTCCTATGTACTATTTCCTCTTCAACTTATCTTTCATAGATCTCTGCTACTCCTCTGTCTTTACTCCCAAAATGATAATGAATTTTGTCCTAGAGAAAAACACCATCTCTTATTCAGGGTGTATGGCTCAGCTCTATTTCTTCTGTTTTTTCGTTATTTCTGAAATCTATGTGTTGACAATAATGGCTTATGATCGTTATGTTGCCATCTGTAATCCATTGCTGTATAATGTTACTATGTCCAATCAGGTCTGTTCATGGCTATTGGGTGGGGCCTATGTAATGGGATTTGCTGGTGCCATGGCCCACACTGGATGCATGTTGAGACTGTCCTTCTGTGATGCCAACATCATAAACCACTACATGTGTGATGTGCTTCCCCTCCTCCAGCTCTCCTGTACCAGCACCTATGTCAATGAGCTGGTGGTTTTCATTGTTGTGGGCACTAATATTATAGTGCCTAGTGTCACCATCTTTACCTCTTATGCTCTTATCCTGTCCAGTATCCTGAACATTAGCTCTACTGAAGGCAGATCCAAAGCCTTCAGCACCTGCAGTTCCCACATAATTGTTATTGCTCTTTTCTTTGGGTCAGCTTCATTTATGTATCTCAAGCCATCTTCATCAGGGTCCATCAACCAGGACAAAGTATCTTCAATTTTTTATACAAATGTAGGGCCCATGCTAAACCCCATCATTTATAGTCTGAGGAATAAAGATGTTCAGGCTGCCTTGAGGAAAACCTTGAAAAGAAGAATATTTTCCAGAACATGAGCAGAATTTTCATAATGTGAGTTAAATTCCCTGGCCTAAGGTTCCTTTGCTTTCCTTGGTTAATTAAAATGATCTCAGGAAGAAATCTTTACCCAAATTCTTTTCTCCTCACTCTCTATTACCCAACATTCTACCACAGCGGTTCTTAACCTGTGGGTTATGTTCAATTTGTAACAATGAAAATACATCCTGCATATTAGATATTTACATTATGATTCATAACAGTAGCAAAAATATAGTTATGAAGTAGCAACGAAAATAATTTTATGGTTGGGGGTCACCACAACATGAAGAACTATATTAAAGGGTTGCAGCATTAGGAAGGTTGAGAACCACTATCCAGCATGACAATTATTTTTGTTTAAAGAAGCAGTGGAAAATGCTGGTTTTAGAGCAATTGGATCAGGGCATAAAACCTGAATGATCTTTCTTTGTGACCTTTGGCAGGTCCCTTAACCTTAGTGGGCTTCAGTTTTTTCTTTGGTAAACATGCATGTATTTGGACTATGTGGCTTCTAAGCCCCTTTATAGCGATAAATCTTTGATCTGTGATTCTCTGTGAAAATACACGTACCCCATGGAATCATTCAATAAGTTATATCTTAATTTTGACAGATCTTTCATTCTCTGCCCATTCTTACTGGTCAATAATTTAGGGCAGTACATGAAGGTAGATTGTTGGGAAAATAGTAATAGAATGTCCAAATTATTTAGACAGAATATAACCCCTTCAAGGCCCTCCCCCTGCCTAAGCAAGCAAAGCATAACTTATAGTCCTTTTTATAACTGCAGTTTTTTCCTTCACAAAATTGTTATCAAAATTGGATAATTGCCCCAAAGTATAATTTACCCTGTATATGAAAACCCAAACTACTTTCCTTTCACTTTTCCCCCCAGATCCAAACCCTTATGCTTTTAGGCCCAGGTGCTTCAATTAGTAGTTGTTACAGGTGTTTTCTGACTTCCTCAATGGACATACCATAGGGCTTATCTGGCTCAGAACAATAATTAAACATTCCCAGCATAATGTAAATGCAAGTCTATTTACCACTAGGACTTGATGAGAAATGGACAACTAAGAGAGACCAATTTTGAGGAAAACATTTTTAGTTTCTGAAAAAATTACTCGTAGGAAACATTCTTATGACAATTATAGGATGAGAGAGATTTGAGCAAGTTGATTTGACTTAAAAACCTTTCCTGAGGGAAGTTTCCTTTCCATTATCAAATTGACTGAACCCTCTTCATGCAAAAGGCATTTTTTTTTGGTGCTATGTCCTATGACATTTATAGGGCAGGTAGGTGGCCCAGTGCCTAGAATGCTGCTCCTGGAGGCAGAATTGCCAGAGTTCAAATCTAGCGTCAGACACTTACTAGCTGTGTGACCCTGGACAAGTCACTTAACCTTGTTTGCCTCGGTTTTGTCATCTGTAATATGAGCTGGAAAAGGAGATGGCAAATCATTCTAATATCTTTCCCAAGAAAACCCAAATGGAGTCACAGAGAGTCCTACACAGATCCAATACTCAGCAATGTTACATTTATTATCAGAAGCTGATTGGAAGGGTGGAAGAGACCAAGTCATGTAAATGTTTGTCATTTAAAATTCTGCACCTTGTCCCCTTCCTCCTTTTCCAATTTACCTACATGTTACTCCTCTCCTCACACCATGAATTAAGAATTAATGGTCCACCTGTCCCTCCTGGATGGCATTCCATCTTCATCCTGATGATTTGCACCGGCTCTCTGATAGCCAGCATACACTCACTCCCTTCTCACCCCAAACTCTTAGAATCTCTGGTTTTCTTCAACTCATTTTGAGTACCACTTTCTTCATGAATCCATTCCTAATTTCTCTAGCAATTTCTGCCTTTCCTCCCAAAAGCATCTTGAATTCATTTTGTGTATATAGTGTGCATAAATGTATAAATGTATATATACCTGGTCCATTTTTTCTTTCATTGCTGCAGAAATGTTTTTCATCTAAGCTGCCCTCTTAGATGATTTCTCTAATCTTGTCTGGGAACTTATCCTGAACATAAATAGCTTGTTTGAATTCTTTCATCTGTCCAATTAATGAGACAGAGCAAAATTAAATTTCCCTGGAAGTGAATTACTTTTTTTTTCTCAGTCCTTTCTTTAGCTATCACAGGTAACAACAGTTTCTTCAGAACATAGTTTAAAAATTTTCTATCTTAGGCCTTCTTCATAAAGTTCTCTTTATATTTATAAAAGAACAGTTACAACAGCTGTAAAAATAACCTCATTTCTCTATGTATTATCCATAAATTCCCTATAGATCATCATAGATCAAAGTAGAACCCACAGATTTTCCCTTCCTCCATTAGGAAGAAGGCCTGTTAGGTCAGTTATGACTGAAACTCCCAATTACCAGTGAAACTGCCCTTTCTGCAAAATTTCACTTGATTCTTAAAGATATGGCAACAATATTTGTAGTCTTTGTGAGAAAGCCTAGTCAAACAGGCATGATCATAATAATATATTAATGGGCTAGTATGTATAATTAAGTAATGAATATTTTGGAGATTCATGCTCATGATATTTTTTTTATTGTACTCACACAAGAACAAAAAGTTTGGAGATGACTCTATTCTAAAACGTAAGACTGTAGTTTTAGAATGTAAGAGACCCTAGATTCCATCTAGTCCAACACTGTCATTTTACTGAGAGGTTAAGTACTTGCCAGGGTGAGATAAGTAGTAAGAATAAGAATCCATATTTAAAGAGTTGGACATTATTTGAGGAGCAGTTCAGACTTCAAGGCTTTTGTTGTTGAAATGGAGCATGATACAGTAGAAAGAGTGCTGAGATCTCATCTCAAATTCCAGCTTGGATATTTAGTAACTAATTGACATGGGCAAACTTAACTTCTCACAGCTGAAATTTCCTTATCAACAAAATAGAAATAATAATTCTACTTCAAAAGGTTGTCATGAGATCAGCTGATAAAATGTAAGAAAAATATTTGACAAACATTAAAAGTCCATATGAACTCCAGTTATTATTTATTTATCCATTAATTTTCCTTCTATCTTTTCCAGTGAGAATCAATAAAAAGAGCATTGAGACAAGTCATCATCCCACTATATTTTTATATTGAATGCTCTACAGGCCAAAGTTCAGTTGACAATAATGATTGCTTTTTGCAGTTAGGCTCAAAGGATGTGATGCCATTCTCTGCAGAATTGTTAAAAGCATCCCTGGGGGGTGGCTAGGTGGCACATTGAATAGAGCACTGGCCCTGGAGTCAGGAGGACCTGAGTTCAAATCCAGTCTCAGACACTTACCACTTACTAGCCATGTGACCTTGGGCAAGTCACTTAACCCCAATTGCCCTGCCTTCCCCCCTCCAAAAAAAAAAAAGAAAAGAAAAAAGCATCACTGGTCCAATTCCAGTAGCACATAGAACAACTAGGATGTTCTACACCTTTTTCTGTTCTCGTATGTTTCTAAATTTCTTTGTTAGGCATTTTTATTTTTAAGACTTTTGTTCCATGTGACTTGGAATTTATATGGATTTAATAAAGAAACATCAAAAATATTTTTTCACTCAAAGCCATATCTGGGTATTGCAAGTGTTCAGTTCTGGAATGGTTTATTGGTTATATTCCCCTTAATTGCTTGAGATCTTTATTTGTAGGATAGCGATTTGTCATGTTTCAATCCATGACAAGTATTGGGCCTCTCATGTATAATTCTAGCCACCTGGTTATGTTTTGTGAGGTATTCTGTAAGGGCTAAACTTTGACATCTTGCAGTGATGTATTTCAGAGGTTTCACTCTTTCATATTTTTCATTTATCCTTGGGGATTGCCCTTGTGTAATTTCTGATAACAGTGATATGGTCCTGAATATCCTTCTCTTTTCATAAACAAATACTCATGAATCAGTTATTTATTCAACACTTATTTATGGGAATAACATTGGATAAATTCATGTGAATATTTTGCTTGGAAGATCTTTTGGTTCCATCATTAGAAAGCTATTGAATTGGCTTTCCTGGGTTTTGTCTGGAGGTGACCCATTTTCAATTACAATAATTCAACAAATCTAGTGGAATCTATCCCTTATTATTTTTACTATTTATCACTTGATGAAGTGATTTTTTACCTCTGTGAAGATTATTTCTATAGGCTTTTTAAAAATCTGTTTATTATATGCTTTAAGAATATCTATCAATCTTATTCCTTTTTTGGCATGGAAATCTTAATCTTTCTGTAATGCCATGTAATTATGATCCTTGTCTTTCCATTAAAATTGTATGGATTTTTGTGATGATACTTTTAAAAATGCTTATAGTCTATTTTAAAATTCAGAATGTATATACTCAGTCTCCCATTTCACAGACATTAATTGTTTTAAACATATTTTTTTCATTCTTCTTTGATTTTTGGGTACCAGTAATCTTCTAAAATATTTAGTCATAGCTTTCTCCTTGCTATCTTTGTGTATAGACACCAAGGAGTTTGTAATTATTGCCTTCATACATTGTACCTATATGACCTCTATTCAAGCTCATCCTTTTCAAATCAATTTACATTAATTTGAATTCAAATTATATTCTTTGACCATTGGAAAAAATATGCCACAAAGTGAAGGAGTTCTTTAATATATTTTCAATGGCTCTACATAACGTGATATCTTCCATGTACATTGAGCTATTGTTCATATACATTGATATTGTACATTGAGTAAGATATTTTGCTTTTATTTCTTTTTTTTAACCTTGGAAAGTATTCTTACTTCTGCTTAGGAGAGATGACAATAAGTTTAAGGCTAGGAAGAGCCCTAAGGGGCTTAAAGTGTTTCCCTGAAAATGATTGCCATTTAAAAATCATTTCCTTTTGATAGTATTGTATTGATGGCAGGTTTTAAGTGGTGAAATTGTGAACAGTTTTCCATAAAGATTCCAAATATTTCCTTATCTGAAGTATCATTATTTTAAAAATTTTTTGTAGAAGAGAAGTCATGAGTGTAAAACTGAGTCACAGGTTATGCTTGATCATAATTTGCCTGTTTTAGTAGTCGCATCATCAACAACCAAACATTTCTCATAAGATTATATTTTATTTGTTCACATTTATCTTTTCTCATTTTGGTAGCAGAATATAAAGGAGATCTACTCACTCTGATATTCTGCATGTCAAGATTGTCATCATCACAATCCCTTTATCTTCTTTCCTTTGCCAACGTTGTCATTATCATTATTAAAATTACCTTAATGGAAGGAAGATGAAAGATAAAAAGGAATTTTATCGGAAGCAGGCTATAAAAGATGCCATACTGATGACTAAGTAAGCCTATCCACAACCATAGATGCCCAAAGGTGTAGTTTTCATATCCAGTGCTTTCAAAAGTCTTTTTCAAACCTGGAAGCACTATCTAAATATGAGTCATTATTAATAGGTAATATTTAGATGCCTTGAATATTTCCAAAATACTGTATTTACTTCATCTCATTTGATCTTCACAACAATACTCCATGGAAAATATTTCAAATGTTATCCCTACTTTATAGAGAATTCAGATCGAGTTCCCATAGTTCCCAGAGCTAGTAAGTGTTGAAAATGGAATTTGTGCCTATATCTCTCCTGACTCCAAGTTCAGCACTTTTTCGTGCTTTGTTTACCAGGTTTAGGTCAAGAGATATTTACTTCCTGTCCTTGTTTCAAGAAAGCACATTTGCCCACATAATCTCTTGTCTAGGGACCTGTCAAATTATACGTTATTCCTGGACCTTTTATGATCATCTCTGCTATTTGCTGTCCAAGTTCTGTATAGCCTTCACTCTTTACAGGATTTGATCATGTCTAAATACAAGTTTTATTCAAGGATGCACAGATATCGTATATCTTAAGTCCTTAGAATAGTTAGATATATTTCATGGAGAAAAGACATCTCATTTTCATGGAAGTCATTTCCTACTGAGGTAAATTAAGAAAGTTTCTTATATTTTCAATGCCTTGGATTTTAAAGCTACACAAAATACATTTTAGACATTTTTCACAAATAATAATTTTGAAATATCTGGGACTAGAAGCATTGGTCAACTTTGCAAGAACTTTTCCACATTCAGCAGATGGTTTCTATAGAGAACCACATTTTCTGACTCAAACAGTTGATGGGAAGTCATAGAAAATTTGTAATACCTCTTTGTTTATTGCTTGTTGGAAACAAAAATTGTGGTCTTCAACATGCTCCTCCAACAAGTTACTGAAAGGGAAAGAAAAAAAGGGCATTTGTAAAAGGAAAACTGATAAGATCTACTTGTGAAGGAAGACCATTTCTGAGATAAAATGTTGAAGAGAGGCAAAGATAGTTCAGAGCATGAGACAGATAACTGCTCAACAGATGACTATATTGAGAGTAATGGTTTGAAGTCAGAGCAACAATAAGTAATAATGGGTGTGTTTCATCTGGCCATTTACAAGTCAATTTATTTTTAGTGTTTTAAAGATTATAACTGACAAAGTAATAAATCAAATTGGGACCTATAGGAAAATTGTATAATAATTGTTAGATTCATACCTTATAGAAAGATGGATCTTTTGCACTTTACCTTATAAAGTAACATGTCACTGACTTCCAAGAGGGTCTAATTAGAGCCATTAGAAAATGCTAAACATCTCAGAAGAAGTTTTGAGAAGAAACTATGGAAAGAGACAGAAAAAGAGGCAGAAAAGTAAGCTGAGTACATGTAGTGCCAACATGATATTCACAGCACCTATGGTGGCTATGAATATGATGGTATAATTCTGAATCACAAAATATAACAGACTCTACACATGGAAGACAGAACCAAAACATTTATTCAAACACCAGAAAGCCTAATCCCAACACTAGAAAGCCAAATCCATCAGGGCAACAAAGAAATGTATACACAATAACAATGCAGAGGGTACCACCATCCCCAAGCCTTCCCTCTGCTAGGGCCTTGCTACAAATGAACACTCACAGCTCTTTGCCTGCTTCCTCTCTCTCCCTCAGCTCTAACTACTCTGACCAGCTTCTTCTGGGCTCTGCTCCACCCTTCCTGCTCCCACCCTTCCTGCTTCACCACTTCCTATTACACTATTCAGCAAATTCCTCCCACCACAGACTCATGTGACTTCCATGACTCAAGCAGGTCACATGGATCTGTTAATGGATGGGAAAGATCTTCCCATTTACACTACCATTACAGTCACAAAATGATGAGAAGAGAAGGCAAAGAAGGTTTCTAGATGAGATAGCTGACCAGCTTACTCTAATTCTTTTGTTGGAAACTTGCTCATTGGAAGACAGCTTTGCTTTGACGAGTGATTGAAAAAAAGCTGGAAGCTAAAGGGAGGGGAGTGGAACTCTATTGCTGTTTGACCTTATGCTCCCTGGCACTTAACTAGTAAGTGTCTGAGTGTGGATTTGAACACAGGGCTTCTTGACTCTAAGTACCACACTTTCTAGCTGCCTCAAGGGCTTGTTCTAAGCATTACAAATCCACTCCAGGATTGACTATTTGTTCCAAAACCCTTATTTTTGAATGTTCAGCCTCAGTATATGAGGAGCTAAGAAGCTAGTTAAACAGGAAGCTAATTTTGTAATAATTCACTTTATCAGACTTACAGCATGAGCTGAACATGAATGTTCAGATAATTGTTTACGAAGTGTAAAGAAAGCAATTTGGAATTATATACAAAACATCACTAAATGCTATGTGCCGTTTAAACCAGTTATATCACTGCTAGATCTATTTCCCCCAAAAACGATCAAATAAAGAGGGAAAGATCTGTTATATTAAAAATATTTATAACATTTATAATATTTGTGGTTGCAAAAAACCCTGGAAACTAAAAAAAATATTAAGCAACTCAATAATGACTTAATAAATTGTGGTACATGAATGTGGAAGAGTATTACTGCTCTACGAAATAGGAAATAGGTGATTCAAAAGAACATAGAAAGACATATGAACTGATATTGAGTGAAATGAGTTGTACCAATTCATACTACAATATTGTTGTTATACAAATGAACAATTCTGATGAATTTTATAAACTGATGAAATGGGAAATGAACAGATATATGAGAATGATTTATAGAACAGTGTAAAAACAAACAACTTTGAAAGTTGTAAAAATTATCATCAATGAAATGACTATTCATGATTCCAGAGGACTGATGATTAAATATGCTAGTCATTATTGTGACGTGATAGATTTAAGATGTGGAATGAGATGCAACACCTCCTCTCAACAAACTTTGAGATGTGAGAATCCATCACCCCACCAGCTAAGGGAACTCCCAAGGGAACTAAGAGGTATATAGAAAGAATATATTAGGTTCCGAAAGGGAAAAACATCATTTCTGAGGGTTGCAATGACTGGGGGAAGACTCGAGAATGTCAACCAATCAAAAGTGACCTGTGAACCCTGTATGAATCATATCCAGTTGTATTTTTGAACTGAGGGGCGCAGGTAAAGGATAATCAGGATATAGTTTTGCCTATCAAAAGGGAAGAATAAATGGAAAATCATTTCTAGAAAGTCCTAAAAATTATACTAATTCCAAGATTCTGAAAACCAAAAAAATATTAAGACAGTTCCTACTATAAAGGAGCTTATATTTAGAGTTTTTAAGATGGTGGAGTGAACATTTTTTGTCAAGTTCTCCCAACACTACCCTATTTATACCTTAAAAATCATGTCAAACTGAATTCTGAGAAGGAAAACCAAGAAAAAGTAATTTTTTCAATCCAAGAAAGCTTAGAAAGACAGAACAAGAAGACTCTAGATACTGGTGAGGGGCCTGGTTGGGACTGTGGTGCAGCAGAATTGACATCAACTCTGGGCCTTAAAAGAAATAGTAGCATAAGTGGTGGTGGCATCAGGAGTGCCCAGTACCCCAGGATGGTAAAGGAAATAAACACCTCTTTAGGAAAAGATTCCAAGGGACCTTTGTACTACCCCTAGTCAAATAATGTACTACCCCTAGTCACTCCCAATAATCTTTTAGCCAAATTCTAGCAGTCTCTGATCAAGGAAGAATGTCACAAACAGCCTGAAAGAAGTATCTCTAATACTGTGGAGCCACAGTCAGGATCACACTATTTGGCAGCTCTGTTGATCATTACCTAGTAGACAGAGAGGAGCAACTGTGGTCATAAATGAACAGGGGTCCTGCTTATGTAAATATCAGAGCACAGACTAGGAAGGCAGTGACTAAATCTCTCATCAAATCACATGACTTTGGAGGCACCAAATATTTACAAGTGTCCAATGAGCTTTAAAAGAAGTAGAAGCTCACTAAAGACAGAAACTCAGGCTAGAAATGACACCCACACCCACAAATGAGTGCAGCATAACTCTAACATGAAGTCCAAAACTCAAGAGAGAGATGAAAAAAAAAAATGAGCAAATGAGAAAAAGGAACTTGATCACAAAAAGCTACTATGGTGACAGAGAAAATATCTACAAGTAATGCCTTAATGAAAAATGCAGATTGAACATAAATCCAACAAGAATTCCTTGAAGGGCTAAAGAAAGAGATTAAAAAATGTTAAAGTGATTTTAAAACTCAAATTGGTAGAGAAAAATTGAAAAGGAAAAGAAAGCAATGCAAGAAAATTGTGAAAAGAGAGTTAGAAGCTTGCTAAAAGAGGCACAAATATTTCAAGTAAAACAGGTCTTTAAAATCAGAAATTGGCCAAATATTAATATAGGGTAAAAATCATCACATAAGAAAATAACACCTTAAAATTAGAATTTATGAAATGAAAGCTAAAGATTCTATGAAACATCAAGAAACAATAAAACAAAATCAAAAGTGAAAAAAGTGGAAGAAATGTAAACTATCTCACAGGAAAAACAACTGACATGGAACATAGATTGAGGGGAGATAATGTGCATCTTATTAGACTACCTGAAAGCTATAAGGAAAAGAGCCAAGTCATCATATTTCAAGAAATTATAAAGTTAGGCTTCCTGGATATTCTAGAAGCACAGGGAAAAATAGAAATAGAAAATATCTACTAATAACATCCTGAAAGAATAAAAAAACGAAAACTCCCAATAATCTTGTAGCCAAATTCTAGCAGTCTCTGGTCAAAGAAGAATGTCACAAACAGCCTGAAAGAAGTATCTCTAATACTGTGGAGCCACAGTCAGGATCACATAAGATTTAGTTACTATTAATATAAAGGAGTAGAGGGCTTGGAATATGAAATTTTTAAAGGCAAGGAAGCTAGAATAACAATCAAGCATTACCTACCCAGTAAAACTGATTATAATCCTAGATGGGAAAAGAAACATTTAAAGATGTAGTCGATCTTTGAGCATTCTTTTTAAAAAAAATTATTTATGTTTATTTTTAGTTTACAACATTCATTTCCACAAGGTTTTGAGTTCCAAATTTTCTCCCTGTCTTTCCCCTACCCTCACCCCAAAACAGCAATCCCACTGAATACTACCTCCCCCAATCTGCTTTCTCCTATATCCTCCCCCATTCCCTCTCTAACTTTCTATCTAGTTGGGCAAACTGGATCCCCATACCCCAGTGCCTGTATATCTTATTTCCCAGTTGCATGTAAATAATAATGATAACAATAATGATTTTTTTAAACATTTGATTTTAAAACTTTGAATTTCAGATTCTTTCCCTTCTTCCCTCATCACCCACCCTTACTAGGAAGATAAACTATTCAATATAGGTTGTACATGTGTAGTTATGCAAAACATTTCCATAGTGGGTATATTGTGAAAAACTGACTATATTTCCCTCCATCCTATCCCACCTCCCACTTTTTTCATTTTCTACTTTGACCCTGTCCCTTTTCAAAAGTGTGTGCTTCTAACTACTCTCCCCCAATCTTCCCTTCCTTCTATCATCCCCCTCTTATCCCTTCCCCCCTACTTTCCTGTAGGGTAAGATACCCAGTTTAGTGTGTATGCTATTCCTTCCTTAAGCCAAATTCAATAAGAATAAGGTTGACCCATTTCCTTTAGCCTTCCTGTTCTTCCCCTCCATTGTAACAATTTTCCCTTGCCTCTTTTATATGAGGTAATTTGCCCTATTCTGTCTCTCCCTATCTCCTCTCATTATATTCCTCTCTCACCTCTTAATTTTATTTTAAAAATATCATCTCTTCCTATTCAATTTATCTGGTGCACCCTATGTATACCAGTACCCATATATACACACGCTCACATATGTATTCATATGCACATATACCCTTCTATATAGACATATATGTATATATATATATATATATATATATATATATACACACTTATATTCCCTTCAACTATCTTCATACTGAGAAAAGTTTTGTAAGTTACAATGATCATTTCTCCATGTAGGAATGCAAATAGTTCAACTTTGATAAATTCCTCATGATTTACCTTCTTATGTTTATCTTCTCATGCTTCTCCTGCCTCCCACATGTGAATGTCAAATTTTCTATTCAACTCTGGCCCTCTCATCAAGAATGCCTCAAAGTCCTTCACCAAATGACCATATTTTCCCCTAAAACACCACACCCAGCCTTGCTGGGTAGGTGACTCCTGGCCTCAATCCTATCTCCCTTGACCTCTGGAACATCACACTCCATGCCCTTTAATTCCTCAATGCAGAAGCTGCCAGATCCTGTGCCATCCCAATTGTACTTCCATGGAATTCAAATTGCCTCTTCCTGGCTGCCTGCAACACTTTCTCCTTGATCTGGGAAGTCTGGAACCCAGCCATAATATTCCCAGGAATCCTCCCTTTGGGATCCCCTTCAAGAAGTGACTGGTGAATTCCCCCAATCTCTACCTTGCCCTTTGGCTCCAAAATACCAGGGCAATTTTCCCTGAGAATCTCCTGAAGGATGATTTCTAGGCTCCTCCTTCAATCAAGGCTTTCAGGCAGTCCAACAATTTTTAAACTCTCTCTCCTGGATCTACTCTCCAGGTTAGTGGCCCTTGCAATGAGATATTCCACACTGCCCTCCACCCTTTCATTTATCTGGATCTGTTTAACAGTATCTTGATTTCTCATAAAGTCATTAGCTTCTACCTGCTCCAATCTCATTCTGAAGAAATTATTCTCTTCAGTGAGCCCCTGAAATTCTTTTTCCATCCAGCAAATTCAACTTTCTAAGGCATTCCTCTCCCCACCGGCTCCTTGGGCCTTCTTTGCCATTTGAGTTAGTTTATTTTTTAAGGTGTTATTTCCTTCAGTCAGGTTGTCTGTCAGGGTACTCTCTTAGAGTGGCCTAACTTACCAGCAGAGGCAATGGGTTTCACACAACTCACTGACGTTAGCGTACCTTTCAGGAACAGAAAAGTCACAGCTCTGAGGTCTAAACAGAAAAGTTCGTTAAGGTGTCTCCTTGGGGAAGCCTTAAAGCCATATACTAAGGCAGGCTTCCCAAGATACCTCCCAGCTCTTGGTCTTAAATAGACCCCAGATCCACGTACCACACATGATAGAATCCAGCTGAACAGAATTATGAGAGGGAGAGTGCAATTACAAGGGTATGAAGGCCCCAAGGTGTGGAGATGCCAATCAGGAACAGAGGGTAACCCCACTCAAGAGAGTCCTGAGCAATGCAGTATCCCCTGGCAGGGGACAGTGCGATATGCCCTGACCTCCACATGACCCAACTAATTCCTGGGCCTCAAACACTTCCCTGTGACATGACACAACCGCTTGCAATGCGAACCTCACAGTTGTCGACTCTCTTTTCATGATTTTCCTGTATCACTCTCATTTCTCCTCCCAACTTTTCCTCCACTTCTCTTATTTCATTTTCAAAATCCTTCTTGAGCTCTTCCATGGTCTGCAACCAGTTTATATTTTTCTTGGAAGCTTTTGGTGCAGGAATTCTGACTTCATTGTCTTCCTTCTGTCCCATGCTTTGATCCTTTTTGTCCACAAAAAAAGGAATCTAAGGTTTGATGGCTGTGCTTGCTTTGCTTCCTTTGCTTGCTCATGTTGCCACTCAATTACTTGACTTTTGAGCTCTTTGCCACAGTAGAACTCTGCTTCCAGAGAGGAGAGCTTTGTCCCAAGTTGCTGGGGTTTTCACAGCTGCTGGAGCTATTAGTTGGGTGCCTTCTCTGCAGCCCCCCACACCTTCTGGCTCACACCCCAGGATCTCCAACCAAGACCATGATCCAGATCCAAGCAGGTTAAAGCAAGAGTGATAACCCTCTGAATAGTTACTTGGTCCCCCTACAATCTGCAGGCCAAGAACTCTGAAGCAGCCATGTGGCTGCAGCTGCAGGGCTGCCACACCTCCACCACTTCTCACTACTGGAGTGGGGGCACTCTGGCTTCCCTGTCCCCCAGTTCTAACAGACCTCTTCACTGACCTTTTACTTTGTCTTTAGCATTTATGGCTTGATAATTCTGGAAACTGCCACAGCTGCTGGTAATCCACTCTCCCAAAGTCTGCTCCAGCTGCTGCTGGTTGGGGCCACCCTGGTGCTAAAACTGCAGGCTCCCACAGGGCTGGGCTCAGCTCCCAGCTTGTTGTGATGGACTCTGCCTTTCTACCTGCCTGGCTGCCTTCAGTGGGAAACTTGGTCACTTTGTGAGTTCTGTAGCTCTAAAATTTTAGAGTCATATTTCATAGGTATTTGAGGTGGTTATGGGGGGAGTTCACAGAGTTTTTCTGCTTCTATGCTGCTATCTTGGCTCTGCCCCTATCAACCTTCAAGCATTCTTAATAAAAAGACCAGAGCTAAATAGGTAATTTGACACTCAAACACAAGACTCCAGAGAAGAATTAAAGGTAAACATGAATAAGAAATAATAAGGGACTTAATAAGGCTAAACTGTTTATAATCATATATGGCAAAATGATACATCTGACCATTAAGAACTTTATCATTATTAGGATAGTTAGAGTCTACTTAGAGAGCTTCAACATAAATCTATTATATGGGGATAATCTCAAAAGAAAAATGAAAGGATGAGAAAGACGTTTGTACTGGGAGAAAGGGAAATGAAAAATAGGTAAAATTATCTCACATAAGAGAGTACAAGGAAAAATATATAAAATAGGCAGGTAAATGGGGGATGGTGGACAATGCTTAACGTTCACTGTTTTGGAAATGATTTAAAGATGTAAGAATACACCCACATATGCATATATATGTGCATATACATGTACATTCATACACACACATATATTTATTCACATGCACACACTTGGATATAGCCATTCATCTTACATAATAGGGAAATAGGAGGGCAAAAATCTAAGAGAAAGGAGAAGAGTGATAAGAGGAAGGGAAAAGTAAGAGAACCAGTATTCAGAAGCAAAACTGACTTTTGTGGAGGGGATAGGGTTGAAAAAAAAAAGACAAGGATAAAAAAAGAGAGGATAGAGGAAAATACAAAGTTAGTAATCATAACTGTGAATGGGATGAACTTACCTATAAAAGGCAAGTAGATAACAAAATGGATTAGAAATCAGTATCCAAAATGTCTTGTTTAAAAGAAACTCACTTGAAAACAAAAGACAGAGTTAAAATAAGGAGTCAGAGGAGAATCTCTTATTCTCATCCAAAGCAAAAAGTGCAGGGGCAGCAATCATAATCCAGGTGAAGCAAAAGCAGAAATTGTCCTAATTTAAAGAGAGAGAAAAACCACATTTTGCTAAAAGGTACCATGGAGAATGCATTAATATTAAACATATATAGACCAAATTCTTGAAGGAAAAGTTAAGTCAGTTACAGGGGGAAATAGACAGTATAGCTGTACTACTGGAGATCTCTATTTACTTAGATAAATCTTACCAAAAAACCCAACATAAAAGAAGTTAAGGAGATGAGTAGAAATTTTAGAAAAGTTAGGTATGATAGACCTCTGGAGAATATTGAATAGAAACAAAAAGGAGTTTACATTTTCTCATTCATATGTGGCACATAAAAAAAAAATTGACCATATATTAGGACATAAAATACACACAAATACAGAAAAGAAATATTAAATGTACCCTTTTAGATTATAATGCAATAAAATAATGTTTGGTAATTTGAAACAGAATACAATTAATTAGAAATAAAATTATCTTTAGGGTTGCTAAAGAATGAATTGATTAAAGAACAAATCATAGAATCAATAATTTTATTAAAGATAATGACAACAATGAAACAACATATGAACATTTGTGAGATGCAGCCAAGGTGGTACTTACGAAAATTTTATATCTCTAAATACTTACATCAATAAAAGAAAGAGCAGATCAATGGATTGAGTAGGCAACTAAAAAGCAGAAAATGAACAAATTAAAAATATCTAAATAGAAATGCAAATCCTAAAGTAGAAGTACTGAAAAATCAAAGGAGACATTCACAAAATTGAAAGTTAAAAAAAAAAAACATTGAATTGGTAAATAAAACCAGGAGTTGGTTTTACAAAGGAAAAAAAACACCCAATAAGCCATTGCCTAATTTGATGTTAAAAGAGAAGAAAAATTGAGCTTTTACTAATGAATTTTGTTTTTTATGTAATTTCTGTGATATCCTTTCTTTTCCTCCTTCTTCTAGAGAACTATACAATATAGCAAATAGCATTTTTTAGCAAAAAAAGTTTAAAAAATCAGCCTAACTGATCAATATATCAAAAAAGATTCAAAATATGTACAATGTACTACTATATGCTTTCTGCTTCTACAAAAGGATAGGGTAGGAATGTCTTTTCTTATCTCTTCTTTTGTGTCATTGATTGTTTTTTTTTTAATAATTTTGCAATATTTATTTTGATTTTTGTGGTTATTTTAATTAATTAATAAGCAAATTTGTTTATGTAGACTCACTATTTTTTATTATATTACTTCATGAGCAACTGATATTTTCCCAATCATTTAGATCCGACTTTATTTGTGTGAAAAGTGTTTTGTAATTATGTTCATATAGTCCCTGGGTTTGTTTTGGCAGGTAGACTCCCAAATATTTTATAATGTCTGCAGTAACTTTAAATTGAATTTCTTTTTCTCTCTCTTGCTGTTGGGCTTTGTTAGTAATATATAGAAATGCTGATGAGTTTATTTTATACCCCACAACTTTATTAAAGTTGTTTATTATTTCAAGTAGTTTTTTAATTGGTTCTCTAGGATTCTCTAAGTATATCATCATATCAAGTGCACAGAGTGATAACTTAGTTTGTTTTTTGCCTATTCTAATTCCTTCAATTTATTTTCCTTCTCTTACTGCTAAAGCTAACATTCCTAGTACCATACTGAATAATAGTGGTGATTATGGACATCCTTGCTTCACCTCTGAATCTTTTTTTTTCTTTTTTAGAGAGGGGAAGGCAGGGCAATTGGGGTTAAGTGAGTTGCCCAAGGTCCCATGGCTAGTAAGTGTTAAGTATCTGAGGCCACATTTGAACTCAGGTCCTCCTGACTGCAGGACTGGTGCTCTATTCACTATGTCACCTAGCTATCCCCCACCCTTGAATCTTACTGGAAATTCATCTAGCTTATCCCCATTACATATAATTATCTTCAATTGTATTATAAAACAGCAATCATCAAAATCACTTAGTACTGGCTAAGAAATAGAGGGGTAAATCAGTGGAATAGGTTAGGTATACAAGACACAGTCATCAATGATTATAGAAGCCCACTTTTTGATAAACCCAAAGACCCCAGCTTCTGGGAGAAGAACTCACTGTCTGTCATGAATTGCTGGGAAAACTGGAAAATAGTATGACAGAAACTGGGCATAGACTAACATCTGACACTGTATACCAGAATAAAGTCCAAATGGGTGCATGATCTAGGTATAAAGGCTGATACTGTAAATAAATTAGGGGGGGAAGGAAGGATTCTGTCAGATTTATGGAGAATGGAGGGATTTATGATAAAACAAGAGACAGAGAAATTATGAAATGCAAAATGAATAATTTTGATTACATTAAATTGAAATGTTTTTTACAGACAAAGTCAATGCAACCAAGAATAGGAAGGAAGCAGAAAACTAGGGATTTTTACAACCAGTGTTTCTGATAAAGGCCTAATTTCTAAACTATACAGAGAACTGAGTCAAATTTAAAAGAACACAAGTCATTCACCCATTGATAAATGGTCAAAGGATATGAACAGGGAAAGAAATTAAAGCTATCTGTAGTCATGAAAAAATGCTCTAAATCACTATTGATTAGAGAGATGCAAATCAAAACAACTGTGAGGTACCACATTACACCTTTCAGATTGGCTAACATGGCAAAACAGGAAAATGATAAATGTTGGAGAAGTTGTGGGAATGTTGGAAAACATATTCATTGTTGGTGTGAGCTGAGCCAAGCATTCTGGAGATCAATTTGGAACTATGCCCAAAGGGCTACAAAATTGCTGAATCTTTCATCCAGCAATACCTCTTCTAGGATTATATTCCAAAGAGATCATAAAATTTGGGAAAAGGACCCACATGTACAAAAATATTTATAGCAGCTCTTTTTGTGATGATCAAGAATTGGAAATCGAAGGGATTCCCAGCAGTTGGGGAAAGGCTAAACAAGTTATTGTATGTGAATGTAATGAAATACTATTGTGCTATGAATAATGATGCAAAGACAGACTTCAGAGAAATCTAGAAAGACTTATATGAACTGATGCTGAGTAAAGGGAGCAGAACCAGGAGAACATTGTACACAGTAGCAACCACGGTGTGCGAGGACTGATTTAGACAGACTTAGCCCTTCTCAGAAATGCAAGAACCAAAAACAGTTCCAAAGGACACATGATGGAAAATGCTAGCCACATCCAGAGAAAGAACTATGGAGTTGGAATGCAGAATGAAAGAGACTATTTTATTTTTTGTTTTGTTTTCATTTTCTTTCTCATGGTTTTCCCCATTTGTTATAATTCTTCTATGCAACATGACTAATGTGAAAATGTGTTTAAAAGGAATTTATGTGTACAGTCCATATCAGATTGCAAGCCATCTTGGGGAGGGAGGAGGGAAGGAAGGGAAGAAAATTTAAAACTTATGGAAGTGAATGTTGAAAACTAAAAAGAAATAATTTAATAAAAAACATTAATAAAAGAAATAATGAAATTGATACCTTCAGAAGAAACTGGGAGGACCTTTATGAACTGATGCAGAAGGGAGTGAGCACAGTTAGGAGATGAGTTTGCACAATGATAGCAGTACCACAGAGAAAGACAACTTTGAAAGACTTTATAACTCTTATTAATGAAATGATAAACCATGAGTCCAAAAGAATGAAGATGAAACATTTTATTCACCTTCTAATAGAGAGGTGCTTAATTTAAAATACAGAGAGAGATTTTCATTTTTTGACATGACTAAAACGGAAATTTGTTTGGTAGGGCTGTGTACATATTTATTAAAGGAATTATTTTCTGAGTTTTTTTTTAAAAGCAATTTTAAAAAGTATGGGCAGGAATTCAGTACAAGAAGCACTAACATGCAACAGGCATTTATTAAGATCTTGCTATGTGCTAAGCACTTCCCCTGTGCTAAGTATTGGTGTTACAAATACCAAAAAGAAGAAAGAGTCCCTGGCTCCAAGGAGCTTACACTATAATGGGAAAAGGTAATGTTCAAAAGGAGAACTGGGGCATAGTGCAGGGGAATGGAAAGTGGGAGAAGGGAGAGGTTTGATGCTGAACTCTGGAAAATCTGAAGCAGAGGTAGGAGGGGCATGAAGGTTGGTTGGCCTGCGCTTTTCCTCAAGATGGAGGCCCCAAGAGGAACTCACAAATGAGAGAAGGGGGCTGGCATGGTGGAAGGATGTTTCAGAGGGAGAAGATAGAAGAAGACAGTGGATGCTTGAGGATAAGGAGGCCTGAGGTGCTGAGGCAGTGGAGGCATGCTTGTGAAGTTTGGCAAGTTAGTGTCCGAGGTAGGATGGGAATGAAGGAAGGGCATTTACATAATACAGCCAGAGCATATAAAGAGGTGGGAAAGCACAGGACGTGTTGGTCCACTTTTGTCGTCATATAGAATGCCTGGATAGAATGCATATAGAATGCCTGGAGGGAATTATTATGAAATGAGGCTAGAAAAGTTCAGTCTTATTTGATTGTGAAGAGTTTTGAATGCCATGTAGCATTTGAACTTTACCACTAAGGAGTCATTGAAAGGTGCTGAACAGAGGAATGACAAGACTAGATGGACCCAAAAGCAAAATGTCTTGCTGTGATTTGAAGGACAGTTAAAAAGAAAAGGGAAAAAAATGAGTGAAGGAAAGGAAGTTAGTTAGGAAACTAACATAATAGTTCAGATTAATGATAATGAAGGATAATGTAGGGTGGTAATAGTAGAAATAGAAGGACTGTCTTTGTTTTGGTGATGGAACTCAGGTTGGTGTAATTTTCAACTCTGGTTCCAAAGACAGAGTTGGGCAGGTATGCATGAAATTTCTTAGGATAGGGTATGATGTCCCTGTAAGAAATTACTTGCAATGGTCTTTGTGAATATTTCTATTCAGCAACCAATTATACTTATTTCTGACCTGATATTTATTTCTCACTGATCTTGATCCCTTGGGATCTTTCCCAAAGGCTTTAATTGCTTTGTCATTAATTGTGTCTTCCACCAAGAGTCTAGTCTCCAGAGATGTGTCATCCCATGGGAATCAGGGACCTATGTATTTCTAACCCTCCATCTCAATAAGTGAGAATAAGTAGCTTCTTATCCTCTTCTTGTAATGTGCTTGGAGGGAAATGTTTTCAACAAAATCAATTTGAGCTTCTTGAAAGGTCAGAGAAAAATCTTGCTTTATCTTAGAGGGTGCAGTATAGATGGGGGACAGACTTTACTTAAATGATCCTGAATTGCTGGCTTTTCATATTACTACAAGACCTTCTTCTAGAAAAAGAGAAGGTGTTGCCATTGTGCCCATACTTAAAAAGTCATTAGTACCATCAGCAAATTCTGAAAGGAAAACCCCCTGACTATTCTAAAGTTGCTTCTCTGGTAAATGGTAAGTATGGATTCTCCTTTACCAGTCATTTTTCTCTCTCATTTTTAAACAACCGATTCCCAGTTCCCTGGATATATTGAATGTGGATTTTGGTTCCTCAGAAGTCCTTTCAGTATTATAGATTTGATTCTAGCATATTGATTTATTAAGCAATGTATACCAGTTGCAATAAAAATCTGGATTGTATCTCTTTCAGCATTGGCGCTAGACCCTGAATACAGGGGAAGACAGATTTTTATGCAGTAAAGGAAAATGATTAACAAGATATAAACCAGGATGCAAGATTAGGTAATCTGATTCTAATTGATTGGACAGATTAGGGGCTTTCTGAATTGGGAGGTGGAAAACAAAGAGGTGTAGTTTCCTGAAATCAGAAAAAGTTGCCCCTCTCCCTTCCAAGTGTCTGTATTTAATCAAAGGAACAAAGAAACAGTAACTAATTGACCAGTACAGGGCCAGGTTTCAGATATGGGTCTGAACATACAGGTCACTTAAAGTGTGTAATGGTGAGAAAACTTCTCGTGTCAGTCTTTGGATCTCATTAGGTTTCTGGTCAGCATCACCTATGTGCTTAGTAAAGGGTCCCTAAACAACAGCAAGAGGTGCTCCATCTTCCCAGCCATACAGGTCTAGGTTCAAATAATGCAATAACGTTTTCTCACAATTCACATAATTGAATAGTTTTCTCACAAGATAGAAATTGGACTAGACCCATGATGGAACAGAAGGGGAACTGAGCTACAGCTAGAATTGAGTTACAATATGGAGTCTATGTGGCTCATTCAATTCCCACAATTCTATCACTAGGCTGTTACAAGTCACTGAAAGTTTATGGGTGGCTGAGATTTTTGTGGGTGGGAATATTTTGATTTGTATTTTTATGATGATAATAAACAGTACATTCTTCCCACCCCCCCCCCAACCCCCCTACCTAGAGCTCTTCAAGAAGAGGACAGATGACCAATTGTTGGGCATCTTATATAGAAAATTTCTATTTCAGTGATTCCCTAAGCTGTGCTAAACTCATCTAGCTGCTGCTCTTGGTGCTCTGCTCTACCTTCTGAGAAAGCTCTTTGTGGACTAAAGAACACTGGTCAAGGGTGGATTACATTTTTTGAGGCCTCAGGTACAAAGACCTCAGAACTCGTCTTCTCTTACAGCTCTGTTTCTCAACACACTATTGTCCTGGGAAGCCTGATCTATGAAAGAGGAAAACAATAGAGCCAAGAGCAGAGGACCCCAGCCTAACTCTAAATTCTAGTAATCTTGGGAATTTTGGTATTGAGATTATAATTAAATATAATTAAAACTGATGTTATATATTTATGGATTATCAAGATAAAAATTCTACCTCTAATATTCTCTTCCACCTTTCATGAAGTAAATAGAACATATTTAACCCTACTCCCTGTTTAAATTTTTCTCTCCTTTCATTCTCTGAATAAAATAAATAAAATTTGATCCTATGCTTCTCTGTGGAAAATGACTGACTCTATTAAGAAGGAAGGCATGATGATACTCCCCAGGTCTCATTCCCAATTTGTAATGAATCCAACACATGAATGTAAGGTAGGGTAGGGTCTGTCCTGATTCCTAAAGAACTACTGTCAGTGTTTCATGCCTGATAAGGAAATGGGATCCTTTCAACAATAAATAATAACTGATATTTATGTAAGTGTTTTAAGGTTAACAAAATGCTTGCAAACCTAATCTCATTTGTTCTTCATGAGAGTTCTGTAAAAAGAGAGAATGTACTCCATTTTGTCTTTCGTTTGAAGCTACCTTATTTAGGGAAGTGGCTTCACAGATTAAGGCTGGTCATTGTCCTCTACTTCTTCCTGAATTCTTCCCCTCATATAATATCAGCAAGGCACATAATTTTGTGTTTTTTTTTCTCATGAAATAAGGTTTAAAAATTATAGTTCTAGAGTTATTTGCAACCCCAGCTAACTAAGCAGCAAAAGTCAGCAAGTTCGCAGGTCTGAAAATGTGTCTTTTGAATCCTTTTTCTCCTGCTGCTCCTTGGGCTTTCTTTCATCTAAACTGTTACCTGATTTATGGTTTGAAAATCTTTTTAACTGTTATCACATCCTTATATCACAAGCCTATCCCATGTAAGTGATCCTGGGGACTCAACTTAACAAAGCTACAAAGAACGTGGAGGAAGGAGTTTACTTTCAGTTCTCCATGTCACTGGTTCTTACACAAATTAACTCAAGAGCAAAACTCAAAAAGATGGGAAGGAATTGGTACACCTTATAACCTGTCTTACCTCCAGCACATCAAAATCCCCTTATTACTGATACCTTTGCTTCAAATTCCAGGAAAAAGGAATAGTATTGAAAACATAATAAAATTTAGAGGTAGAAGGGATTATCATTTAGTTCAACTCCCTCATTTTACATATGAAGAGAACTGCAACCCAGAGGGGTAGAGTGATTTGCTTAGGTTACACAGGAAGTAAATAATGTTCGGACCTCGTCTTTAGTGGTTTTCCCAGTACACTTTTTCTCCATAAAAAGACTTGGGATCAACATGAATGCCAACTTTAAGCCCAAAAGAGCATCTGTATTTCCCAATGGATTCAACTGTCTTTCTCATCAAAGCTTCCCCTTTTCACTTTTGAATCAGAAAAATAAAGATATTTTGTCAGTGAATCATATGTATGCATTTCATTGCTAATTACATAAAGTTTTGCCTCTGTTTCCTTAGTCACTAAAGTGAGTTATTACTGTACTAAGAAAAACTCAAGGTCCCTTTCATCTTTGGTCTTTTATTTGAAAGTCAAGGGTTTTCAAGAAATGAAGACCTAGAAAATACAACATACAAAAGCAGTAAAGGGACTTCTAGGTCCCCTTGATCAAAAACTTCCTTTTACAGATGAAGGAATTAAAGCCCAGAAAAGATATGATCCTTAAAAAGACCCTAAGTCTCAAATCAGTCTCTTGGAGTTGGAAGATATAACATGCCATCTATTTTAGTTGTTGTGAAGAATTCCCCTCAGTAATATCCCTACCCAATGGTCAGTCAATCTTTATTTAAATACTTAGAGTGGGTTGTCAATCCTGAAATAAATGACCAAAGAGTCACAGTGGTTTTCCCATCACTATTAACTATAGAAATATCAAAGAGCTCACATAGGTGATCACAACCACAGTTAACTCTGAAAAATAAAATTAAAAAACAAAAAATAAAATAAAACCAAAGAGATAACAGAGGTCATAAGGAAAAAAACCCCTTTCTTTATTACATTGGAGGAGGGAAACTAGACAAATGTGCCAGCACCTCCTCTAGGAGTGGATCCATCCTAGTGTGCACAAATCTCAATACATAAACTAGTGGCTTACTTACGCAGTGATCTGTAGCCCTGACAATGAGGGGTAGCAGCAATAATGAGACAAATTTCATTCCTAGCAGGACTTCATGACCAGAACATGGGTATTCAAGATGCTTGTCCAAGATCAGGGACCACCTGGTAGTGATATAAAACAGTTCTGGGATTTTGCTGTGGCTGAGTTCATCCAGAGGGTGAGCACAAAGGATTGTTGTTATGCTAAGCTAAGGACACAGCTTGCTTGCTGGACCTTAGCTCTGGAAAGCAGGGTGTTTCCTAATAGTAAATGGAGAGGAGTAAAAAGAGAGGGGTTGTCTTGGTCTAAGGATTCTGACAGGGCAAATCAGTAAGTAAAACTTTAGAGACATCACATTTCTTTTTTGGTATGTTTCAATTTTAGAATTTTTTTCTTTAAAGTTGAGCTAATTTTTTTCTCTTTGTTTTATCCATTGCTTAATTACAGCTAAAGGTATACTTGTGGAGTAGAAGCACCAAAATTACAGGGTTTTTGACAACCAGTCCTATGAGCATTGAAAACTACTATACTCATTGCATGGTGACCCTGATGTGAGTAGCTTAAAATCCTTAAATATACAGTCTAACTATTTCTCTGTCTGTGGGAGCTTGATTTTTTTCTCCCCTGAAACCTTGTCTGGTCTAGTCAAAGTCCAAAGACCCTCTTATGAACTTCTGGGTTCATTGTCCTTGTTTGCCATCACATGAAATGTAAGTCTATCTGCTTCTCTGCAGCATGAATAGGTTAAACTCAAAGAAGGGGATGCCAGTGTTTAGGAAGGAGTGGTGAGCAAGAAGCGTTGGACCTTTGATGCCAACAACCAGTCATACATACAAATACATATATACATACATACAAATACATTTGTATACATACATACATACAAAACATACATACATACATACAAATACATGCATACAATACATACTCCAGAACTGTCACCTCTAGAGACTCTGCACAATCCCCTTCTTTCCCTTCCCATTGTTTGAGTGCTCTGCTTTGTATACTATGGAACTTTTGCCATGACTGATTATTCAGGAAGAAAAACCCAGAACATTTCTTTGAGAGGAGGTCTACTGTCAGGGCTTTGGTTAATTGAAGATATGGCCAGAGCTGTGAATTCAGAATGTAAGGTCCCTGAAGGCAGAATTGTTTTTAATTTGTTGTTACATTTTTAATGACTATCATACACTTTACATGACATAAGTACACAGTGAAAATATTTGATGGATTGGATTGCACACAGGAACCAGGACTTTTGACTTCTTACTCTGTCTCATTTATTTCTGTAGACCAGATGGAGGATTGAGTGGAAGTACACTTTTTTTCCTTTATGATTAGGGTAACATATACCCAAATTACGTCCAAGAGCATGTCTTATGCAAACATTTATTCACAAAAATGACTGGATTGTCCAGTAGGTGCTATGAAGGAGATAAAAAGGAGGTATAGGCCCCTCCCTTATGAACCTCTGCCCTATAAGTTCCATTAGACTATGCCCAGAGTAAGTCAGTAGGTTTTGTTTCTATGATACCACTGAGTGTTTTTGTGGGTATTTCATTTGAAAAATGAATTGTGTAGCTTCTGAATAAGCTAGAAAGTGTGCAAGAGCTTCACACACTTCCTATGGCACTCAAGTACAGTAAGGTATGATCTCTCTCACACAGCAGAAGTATAGTAGCATCTTCTGGGACAAAGATTCTGGTCCCATTATGTGACCTTCCCAGAATCCTCAGGGTACACAGGTACTCCTAATTATCCAGGAGTAGACCGTGTAGATGGGATTCATAGAACATTAGCACTTGATGTGTCCTTAGAGGTTGTCTATTCTAACCTCTGAACTCACAGTAGTATCCAACCTACATGATTTCTAGCACGTTTTTATTTAGCCCATGTCCTAGTACTTCTACTAATGATGCACCCACAACCTCCAAAAACAACCCCAGCCTGGGTTGGAATGTGTCATTCTGTTCTAAGGAGGGAGAATTGCTTAGAATGTAACTCTTCTCTTCAATCTCCACAGTTTTTATTTATAGGAAAATGGCTACAGGAAACCACTCAACAGTGATGGAGTTTATCCTTGCAGGGCTCACAGATCAGCCAGAGCTCCAGTTTCCTCTGTTTCTCTTGTTCCTGGGAATCTATGTGGTTACTGTGTTTGGGAATCTGGGCATGATCTTACTGATTGCTGTGAGTTCTCAACTTCACTCCCCCATGTACTATTTCCTCAGTCATTTATCCTTCATTGATCTCTGCTACTCCTCTGTCATTACCCCGAAAATGTTAGTGAACTTCGTGGCTGAGAAGAATGTCATCTCCTTTCTGGAGTGCATGATCCAGCTCTATTTTTTCCTCATTTTTGTCATTGCTGAAGGTTACCTTCTGACAGCAATGGCTTTTGATCGTTATGTTGCCATCTGTAGTCCTTTGCTTTATAATGTTCTCATGTCTCCAAGAATGTGCTCTGGAATGATGTTTGTAGTGTATTCCTTGGGATTTTTTGGTGCCACGGTACATACTAGCCTCATGGCAATGCTCTCCTTTTGTGGGTCTCACATTGTCAGACATTACTTCTGTGATCTTCTTCCCCTGTTGAGCCTTTCCTGCTCAAGCACCCATGTCAATGAAGTTCTTCTTTTTATTATTGGGGGAGTAAACACCTTAGCCCCCACTCTGGCTGTCATTGTCTCTTACACTTTTATCTTGTCCAGCATCTTCCACATCCGCTCTACTGAGGGCAGGTCCAAAGCCTTTGGTACCTGCAGCTCCCACCTCATAGCTGTAGGAATCTTGTTTGGGTCTATCACGTTCATGTACTTCAAGCCCCCTTCTAGTAACTCCATGGAGCAAGAGAAGGTATCCTCAGTATTTTACACCACAGTGATCCCCATGCTAAACCCTCTGATTTATAGTCTGAGGAATAAGGATGTGAAGAATGCCATTCGAAAGGTTGTTAGGAATTGAAGCTTCTCCCAAGTTCCAGAATTTCCCAGAACTAGGGGGAAAATGTGTCTAAAGAGAATCTATTTCAGATTTGCTTCTTGTAATAACCTCTTTCCTGGGAAGCCAATCTCTTTGATAGAGGATGGATTTCTCAGTGTAATTCATGCGAGTCCTTTCTTCACTAGCATCTTGAGGTCAGAAACCATATAGGCCCTTTTAAAACTTTCTTAGCATATATTATAAAGGTATGCTCTCAGTAAACAGTCAATAAATGCTTGTTGAAGGAGTCAATGAATAAGCTAAAAAAATGAAATTTGCCTCAAACTCTTTTCTGTTCAGTAATTATTGACAGATTTTCTCTTCTTCCCAGGGTTTCAGATTAATGTCCAACTCACTCCTGTTCTTTTCAAAACTCCTTTCATGGCTTTGGGTTTCTAACATATGATCCCCATGTGTCTGAGGGAGAAAGTTTGAAGAAGGTTCATAGAAGATTATGTACTGTCCACGAAGAAAGGTTGCCTTAAGTCTAGAAGTGGCTCTCCTGATCTTTCTCTTTTGCTCACTTCTCTATTTATACACGTACGTGTGTATGTGTATGTCTATATGTAAATAGGCGTTCTATTTTAATGTGCACATATGTATAAGTATATATATATATATATAAAAACACATGCACACACATATTTTTTTCAGGAGTGTGCTGGAGTCAACTCAAATACCCAACTCAAAATGGTGCTGAGCTGATCAGTAAATTTTCAGGGTGAGCATATACATCTCACAAATTAGCAACTGCTACAACCAAGGCTTGGTTTATTATTTTGTTGATCGCATAGACTTAAGAAAATGGTATAGAGAATGTTAATAATACAAATAATAATAATACAGATTGAACTTTAAAGTGTGTCATGCACACATTTTTCCCCCCTTAGGGATATAGCTTTACTAGTACAGCACTTCATGTATATGTGCATATATTTCTCAATTCCATTGTATTAACATCACTCAGTTTCATAACATTAAAGTATAATAGAATTTAGATTTCATTGAGTCTAATCCCTTTATTTTACAGATAAATAACTGAAGCTCAGAGAGGTGACTTGCTCATGGTCAGAGAGGTAGTAAGCGTAAGAGATGAACTTTATTAACAATAACAAGGACTAACATTTATAGAGGACTTCGATGTTTCCAAAGAACTTGGCAAAGGTTATCTCGTCTCATCTTTAAAGCAACCCTTTGAAGTACGTGTCATTATTATCTCTTTTTCAGGTATTGAGTGTGAAAAAAATTGAGGCAGAGAGAGAGGTTAAGTGATTTGGTTGGGATCATTCAAGTAGTAAATGTCTAAGGCAGATTTAGAACTCAGAGTTTCCTGACTCCAAGTCTAACATTCTATCCAATGCACCAACTAGGGTCTCAAAACTCAGGTCCAGTGACTCAGGTAATTGCTATTGGGGATTCAACATTGTATTGTGCTACTTCATGTATATGTACATTTATGTATACATATGTTCATTTAAACAATATAATACTATACCGTAGTTGTATATGCCTTTATATGTATGCATATATGTATTTTCTTTCAAACCTGTGATTTCATTGGTTGGGTTTTGTGTGTGTGTGTGTGTGTGTGTGTGTGTGTGTATGTGTGTGCATACACACACATGAGCAACTGGGTTGAAAATTTTCTCCTCAAGTTCAGATCAGAAATTTATCCACTGCCTGGAATAATGGTAGTTTAATCAATGGCTAATGTGGGTCTTTCTGATATATAAACTGGATCTTTATGCAGTATATAAATATGTCCCCTCCAGAGCCCCATGCCCTCCCTGCCCACAATCTTCCAAGTTTTATCCAATAAAATAAATTATTAGAGGTCTGTGTTGTGAAACAATCTCAATCTATTTGCTAATATTAAATAGGTAAGTAATATAGATTTAGGTGCAGAGACAATTATGGACCATTTTTGGTAAGCAGAAATGGCAGCATATGATGAACTACATAAAAATGCATGTCTGTACTCATAAACCAATGGTGGATAACTTTTGGCCTTGAAGCCACATGTGGACCTCTTGATCCTCAAGTGTGGACCTTTGACTGAATCCAAGCTTCACAATTCAGTTAGGATTCAGTCAAAGGGCCAGACTTGAGGATCGAGAGGGTATAGCAACAACCACACTGGCATACCCAGGATGGCTGCTAGCTCAGGTTCTTAGATCTGCTTTACTAGGAAAGATAGCTGTTGAAGGGGTCAACAATCTTTTAGTTTCATTCACTAGTTCAGGGAAAAAGTCATCACCCTGAACTTCAGAGGAAATATAAACAGAGAAAATACAAGCAGAGAAATAGAACTGAGTCATGCACTCAAGGTGGGAGATAGTATTCTTCTCTGACACAAAGTTCAGCAACATTTTGGGGGTAATAATAGTTGATTCACAGGGATCAATGAAGGACAAACTGCGGAGGAAATAGTACATGGGAGTATGAAGATGAGAACTGAGTCTAATGAACATGATCATGCCAGAGTTCTCAAGCACAATGACCACATAGATGCCTTTGAACAGGAGGAAGAAGGGCGGCTGGAGTTCTGGTTGGTCTGTCAGTCCTACGAGCATGAATTCATTCCCTAGGGAGTAATCTCCTGTAGCCATTCCTTTTGTGTGTAGAGTAAGAGGAGATAAGAATCTGTAGATATGAAGAGAAAAAAATAAGTTCTCATTGTTACAAGTCTCAAGTGAGGGCACAGATAAAAAGAGCAAAGTTATAATATCAATTTTCATTATCTTTGTCTGCCTCTATTTTTCTTGTAAATACAATGTACCTAAGTTTTGTCAAAGTATTTGTCAATCACTCTTAGTTAGCAAAATCAAAATTTGTGACTCATCTTGATCGATACTTGAGATAAAAAGCATAGATGGTATGCACATAAAATTTGAATTTGACATAATTTGCAAAGATCATTAACTCACCGTTTGACCAGAATGTGATGAAAGAATATCAGTAAGACAATGGGCTAAATCTCATATGATCAAATTTAATAAGGATAAATGTAAAATTCTTCATAGCACTTAAAAGAATCAGTTTCAAGACCAGAGAAATATGGAGGAATGTTTAGAAGTTTGTCAAAGATCAGGAGTTTTTAGTAGGTTAGAAACTCGATAGGACTCAGCAGTATAATGTAGCAGTTAAAGAATTAATATAATCTTAGGCTACATGAAGGGAGGTATAGATTCTAAAAATAAAGAGGTAATAAGTGTTTAACTCCGTTCTTGAGTACTTTGTCCAGTTCTTTCCCTCATAAATAAGGAAGGATGTTGATCAAGTCGAGAACATCTAGAAAGGAGCAACCATGAATGATCCTGAGTATGGCATATGCCACATAAGGATAATTTGAAGATTTGTGAAAATTTAGCCTGTACAAGGAATGACTCAAGGAGATAACGATTATTTGCTGTTTTTAAGGGCTGTCATGTGAAAAAGGGATTCAATTTGTTCTGTTTGTGCCCAAGAGCAATGCATGAAAGTTGCAGAGGCAAATTTAGGCATCACACGAGCATAAAATCCATAACAACTGTATGGAACCTAAAGTGACTTGGGATGCCTGGACAGGAGGGAGCTCTTGCCTCAGTGTACATCTTCAGACAGAGGTTGAATGACCACTACAGCTGTAGTGGGTATTGGGAGGAAGTTGTGGGGATATGGTTTGGATTAGATGGAAAGTCCCTTACAACTCTAAAATTCTACAGTTCTTTAATTCTGAGCTGTAGTCATTCACCCCTCCAAGTCTCTTTCCATTTTTTCAACAAACTGTTCCTTTGCACTGTTCTTTTGCCCCATTGCATTATCAGAGATGGGTAGAATGGAATATGGAAATGGTCTTTCTTTTGTAAAATCCTGAGATTCCATGAATATCTATTTAGAAGGTAGAATAATGTCAAATTAATCAAATACTCCCCCTCCTTCATTGGATCTTAGAGTTTCTTCTCCCAGAGAGTGCTTTAGTAAAGGTTATTATGGTCCTGGCATAGAGCCTTCTAATCCTTTTAAATGTTGATGGGAATTAGGGCACAGAACTTAGTCTCAAATCCCATGTCAATTGATTATATTTATGGATAATTTTTTGTCATTGTGATTTTATCCAGAGTATCCTCTTCAGCCATGGGGAAAGAAACAGTGTTTATCAGTGTCAACAGGACTTCTGATGATGTAACTGGAGGGTTTTATGGGGGTTTATAAGCTTCCTGGGATCTCATTAGTAATTCATAGACAGAACCTCCTATAGGGACTTATCTCATAAGAGATCCTCCCTTTCTTAGATGAACTCATTGATACTTTCCTTGTGTCCTCAATTCTTTCTAAAAATTTTCTCTCCATGTCCATAATTACCTTTTTAGTTCATTATTATCAATGATTTTCCTAGGAATTTTAGTATCTGTAACTAATTTATTTGACTTGGGAGTTAGGAATCTTGGGCAGTGTCTAAGTAATGAATAATATTTTTCATGATTGATGTAACTTGAATTCAGAGGTTATGGTAATTGAGGAAGTTGGGTAACTGGTAGGCCTGAGTGTTCAAGAGAGGGATGAGAAGTATGAAAATAAATGTTAAAGTAAGGCACTGAACTTATTGGAAAAGGAGATAAAGTGAGCTAGAGGCCCATAGTTGACACCAACAGGGCTCTCAATATGATAGTTACTGAGTGGTAGGGATAGAATGAAAGTCTGGAGGTAGCAGGGTCAAGCAAATATATTAACTTCTCCTCCTGATCCTGTGTCTTAGAAAGTATATGAGAAAGAACTTTAATCCTCAAAGACACTGTGTCTTTAGGTGAATGCTATATTTCAGTGAGCACTAGAAAATAGAAGAAATATAACAAGAAAGAATAAGCTTGAAAAGGAATTTATTAATAATAGAGAAGAATTCTAGAGTGCACAGCGAAAAGGGATGAACTGTGATAGTTTAGGGATAGGTTAACAGTAGTTGAAAGCACTTCCTTAGCTGCTGATCTCCCCTGCAAACATGATTACTCATCTTTGGTGCATAGTGCATGGGTCTTCTGTCCAGACTGTACACTGAGATAACATTTTTCCTGCAGATAATTTCTATAGAAAGCTGTGGTCATCAAGTTGCCCTGGAGATTCCTGGAAGATGTACCTACTTTTTGTCTAAGTAAGGGAGCAAGTAGACTAAGTGGTAACTCTTTCTACTGAAAAAGGAAATGTTTCTCTCCAAAATGTCAGAATTGGAGAAAAACCTCTGACATCCTTGTGCTACTATGGATCTGTGTTTTCTTATCCATCCTTGGCCAGTTAGGAGACTGTCAAACACATAGCCACAAAGGACTAGGGAATGTTTCTTATAAAACTCTAAAAGAGATATGAAAAATTTTGGAAATTATTGACTCATTGTTATAATTATAGCTTCAAATAACAAGAGCTTCAATTTTTATGATGAGAATCAATAGTGATCCTCACATTGTATTTCTATTGCAATGCCCATGCCTGGAGCTCTTCAAAAGGAAGCCATTGTAATACTGAATGACTGAGTAAGGAGGCCAGAGAGGCATGGTCAGAATTTCTTCTGACAAGAACCTGGTGGCAGAATATGTTCTGCTGGGGAGAGAGAGAGTTTCTCTCAGCAGCATCTAGAAGGCTGAAGTTGCTGCTGCTGGGAAGGCTGAAGTTGCTGCTTCTAGGAAGGCTGAAAAGGAAAGCCCTCCTAGGCCAGAGAAAATGATTTTGACTCTGAGTTCCTGGGAGGAGTGATTTTGATTCTGGGAGCCAACTGAGATTTATTCTGGGTCCTAGGGCCAGCCAAACTGCCCGAGGACTGAGGAAGCATAGCTGTTATGCTGGTGTCCTGTCTGTTTTAATGTTATTTTGCCAGATTTGTCTGCTGGTGAAGGACAGTGCTGTTGTTGCAGAGGTCTTGGAACCTTGCTGTTAGCTCAGAAGCCCTGAAGAAGGATTTTCTTGTTGTACATTTACAGAAATCCTGGAAGAAGATCTTGCTGATGTTTTCAGGGGTCCTGAGACTATTCTGCAGGCAGAGAGTGAATTGACAAGGACACTGGCAATGAATATTGTGGCTTTGTTAAGCTTTGTCTCCCCAGGAACAGAGATTGCTGAGACCTTGCCTCAGGTCAAGATGAAGAAAAGAACTCTCCTTGGGTATTGAATGCTGTGATGATAACATGGTTTACTAGTGACCTAGAGGTGGAGGATTTGTTTATTTTCTAATGATTATACTAAGTGATTAATTATACTTAGTAATTGATTGCTGAATGAGTGATGATTGAGTTAACTTAGTTGCCCCATCAGTGGAAGACTGACTATTGTACTCTGAGATGACTGAGTAAGGAGGCAAACGTCCTTAGGATACCAGATGATTGTTCTTTGTTCTAAATATTGTGACCACTTTGGTGAAAACCATATGGCCAGTTTAATGGTAAGCTATTGTGAATACAATATTGTGAGTTTCTGTGATAAGTTGTGATATTGTGAATGCTGTACATTGATTTTCTGTGAATGCTTTTCTTTGATTTGTTATGAAATAAATAGAGTGTTCACTATACTGTGTAATCAGAACCTTAAAAACTGTTCTCAGTAGCATTCTTTTGGAAAGCTGCTCGTGCATAACATTACATCCATAAAACCAGTTGTGGGAGACATTATAGAGGTGATTTCTATTTTAGTGATCTGGTAGGCTGTAGCAATCTTCTTCAGATGCTGCTCTCAGAGCTCTGCCCAACTGGCTTGGAACGTTATTCATAGACTAGTGAACACCAGTTAATGGTGGATTAACATCTTCTGAAGCCTCAGTGCCCATCTGCTTTCACACCTTTGTTTCTTAATACAGGTGTCATGATGTCCCCAAGCTACCAAAGTGAGAAACAATGTTGCTAGGAGGGGAAGATCTAACTTCAGAAAGTTTGATTAATCTTGAAAATTTTGGTATTGAGATTATAATTCAAAATGATGTCATTATATGGGATAGATTTGGACTCAATGATATCATATCTCTGATATTCTTTCAATGCCTCGAGAAGTGACTAACACTAGGAAATATTAGTCCTTATTTCATTTTCTCCCTCTGCTTTCATTTTCTGAATAAAATAAAATTTGATCCCATGCTCTTCTGTGAGAAATGACTGATTGCAGTGAGAAAGAAGCCATGATGATGCTTCCCAGATTTCACTCTCAATTTGTACTGAATCCAAAAGAAGGAGCTAAGATGGAGACCTTCATGATTTATAGAGAGCTAACATAGATGCTTCATTCCAGACAAGGAAATGCAAAATATGTTTCAGCAGTTAATAACAATTGACATATACTTAGTGGTGTAAGGTTTACAAAATATATTTATACCTCTCTTATTTATTCCTCACAGTGAGCAGTTCTGTAATTAGGTGTTATTGTTATGCCCTTTATATACCTTAGAAAATGCTGCCTTGGAAAGATTAAATGGCTGGTCTAAATTTATGTCTCTGATAAATGCTGAAGGTAGTATCGAAACCTAGATCTCTCTTAACTCCAGGGAAAGCATGTTTTCTCTACCATTTTCCTTTTAGTCCTTTAGTCCATTAGACTGTAAACTCCTTGATGATAGGAACATATTATCTGCAGTCATTATGTAGGACCTTGTTCATAGTAGGTGTTTAATGAATATTTATTCATTGACTGGTTCATTGATATTGACTCTTATAAGTGTTGTTGTGAGTGACGAACCTGTCCTAAGTCTATCCCATTGGTCTTCAATTATTATGGTCTCTTTTCTATTCCTTTTGGTTAATGGGAAGATTCATGCTTTGGACACAGGTTAAAGAGTGAACTGCAATTTGATCTTTATGCTATTCTTAGTAATCTATACAAATAAAAAGGAAAATTTCCAATTCAAGGTTGGGAGAGGTTGAAGTTAATCAATTCACTTCCATTAGGCATATGGCGTACCCATAGAATAAATCTCATATAACTATTGAATACAGAGATCAGCAGTAATAGGACTGGAGTTAGCATGGATGAAAATGCTGTTAATGTATCACTTGTCTTCCTTTGTTAACCTCAACTTGATTATAGTATTAATATGATTCCTTGAAATTTTTCTACAAATAATTTTATGGCCCTTAGGAGTGTACTGACCTTAGAGCTTCTGAGATTGCAATTATATACTTACCCCTATTCTTCCAACAGAAAGAAGATATTAAACATTTTAGCATTTGATGCTGCCTTATATAGGGAAGTGGCTTCTGGGTAAAAGTAACTATGTTGGTCTATATTTTAGAGATCATTTTGTTCAAGCACTTGTAATAGTAATTAGTTTAGCAGGATACTTAGCACTTAGTACTAAGTG
>CM053588.1:135350073-135368381 GCA_028646515.1 Pseudochirops corinnae | reverse complement strand
CAAGAATCCAAGCCGTGCGTTGCTAGCCCCCGGAAAGACCGCCGACCCTGCTACACACCTTGCGCTCCCCTCTATCCAGTTCCGTTGATTCTCACCTGGGTAGTGAGAGGGCTGTAGAGGCCTCCAGCTGGGGGAATCTGCTGGGTGGGGCCTCCCAGACCGCCGCGCTCCGTCTCCGTCCGCTCCCAGGTCCATGCTGGCGCCACTCCCGCGCGCTCTGCTCTCCCTGCCCCGACCCAACTAGGCACCTCTCTGGGCTGGGAATCTGTCACTCTCCGTCTCACAATGGGCTCCGTCACTTTTAAATCTGCTCAAATTGACTTTTTAGTTCCCAAGGACGAAATTCTTTTGGAGCTTGTTCAGGTTACTGCTTACTCTCCGCCATCTTAGCTCCGCCCCTCTCCATGCTAAAGTCTTAAAGGGACTTCTAGGTCCTCTTGATCAAAAAATTCATTTTACAGATGAGGAAATCAAAGCTCAGAGAAGCTATGACCCTTAAAAAGATATCATGCTTAAAAAGACCCTAAGTCTCTTATCAATATCTCAGTTGGAAGGTGTAACAGAGGCCATCTATTTTAGTTGTGGAATGATCTCCTCTGTAACACCACTGAGCAGTGGGTTTCTAGTAATTTATAGGGGGCTGTCAATCCTGAAAACAAATGACCAAAGAGTCACAGTGTGTTTCCAATAGCTATTAACTCTGTATTCCGTGGAAGGTGTTAATCTAGTAACACGTGTCAGGACCTCCTCCAAGAGTAGGACCCTCCCACCCCAATGTGGACAAATCTCAATACTTATATTGTGACTACAAAATGAGCTATAGCTCTGACAATGGACAAAGAGGGATAAAAGCAACAATGAGACAAGTTTGATTCACGGTAGGACTTCATGATCAGAACACGGGTATTCATGGTGCTTGTCCAAGCTCGAGGACCACCTGGTGCTGGTGTAAAACAGTTCTGGGATTTTGCACAAAGGATTGTTGTTATGCCAAGCTCAGGACACAGCTTGCTTGCTCAGCCTTAACTCTGGAAAACAGGGTGTCTCCTTATAGTAAATAGAAAAGAGTAAAAAAAGAGGGGGTGATCTTGGAGTGGGGATCCTGACAGTGCAAATCAATAAGTATAACCTGGGAAGCAGCTCATTTCTCTTTTAGTATGTTCCAAATTTTAGACTTTTTTCTTTGAAGTTGAACTAATTTTTACTCTCTAATATTTTACCCATTACCTAATCCCAGCAAAAAGTATAGTTATGGAGGAGAAACGAAAATACTCTAGGGTTTTAAAAATATTTTTGATGGAGTCCTATTATACTCTTTGTATGGTGACCCTGATGTTGTAAGTAGTTTATAATTCTTAAATGTAGTATTCCAACTATTCCTTTCTCTGTGGGAGCTAGATATTTTTCTCCCCTGAAGCCTTGTATGGTCTAGTCAAAGTCCATTACACAGCCGCTTAGAAATATCAGGGTTAGCTGTCCTTGTTACCGTCCCATGAATTACAAACCTAGCTGCTTCTCCACACCCTGAATAGGTTAAACTCAAAGAAGGGAACATCAGTGTGTAGGAAGGAGTGGTGAGTATAAAACATTAGACCTTCGATGCCAACAACCAGTCATACATGCCAATGAGTGTTTGTCTACTCCAGAGCTGTCACCTGAAGAGACTATGCACGATGCCCTTTTTTCTCTTCTCAGTGTTTGACAGCTCTAGTTTGTATAGTATGGAACTTTGACCATCACTCTAGTTGTTCTTTCCTGGAGGAAAAGCCAAGAGCATTTCTTTGAGAGGAGGTCTGTTGTCATGGCTATGGCTAATTTGTGATATGGTCAGAGCTGTGAATTTAGAATGTAAGGTCCCTGAAGGTAGAGTTGTTTTTAATTTATCCTTATAATACTAGTAACTATCATAGTGCTTTACATGTATTAAGTACAAGGCAGATATTTGATGGATTGAATTGAATTGGACACAGGAGCCAGGACTTATTACTCATTACTCCATCTCATTTATTTCCATAGACTAGATTGAGTACTGAGAGGAAGTAACCCCCTCCCTTTTTTCCTATGAACTGGAGGCCACACATACCCAAATTATGCCCAAGTACATGTTTTATGCAATCATTCATTCACAAAAAAAGAAAATGATTGGATTGTCCACTAGCTGCTAGGGAGTAGATAAAAAGGAAAAAGGAGATACAGATATCTCCTTTGTGAACCTCTGATCTATATGTTTGATTAGATTATGCCTGGAGTGAGGCAGTAGATTTTGTTTCTATGATATCACTGAGTGTTTCTGTGAGTATTTCATTTGAAAAGTGAATTTTGGAGCTTCAAGGTAAGCTAGAAAGTGTGCATGAACTTCACACATTTCCCAAAAGCCTGGAACACAGTGATGATAAGATTTCTCTCACTAAGCAGGAGTGTAGTAGCATCTTGTGGGACAAAGCCTCTCGTCCCATTATGTAGTCTTCCCAGTATCATCAGGGAACACTGGACAAGGTATCCAGGAATACGCAGTATGGACTGGAACTATAGAATCTTAGCATTTGATATGTCCTTAGAGATCATCTATTCTAACCTCTAAACTCAGAGAGGAATTCAATCCTTGTGATTTGTAGTGGGTATTTATTTAGCCCATGTCATAATACTTCTACTAATGATACACTCACAGACTCAGAACCCCAGCATTGACTGGAATGTGTCATTCTGTTCTAAGGAGGGAGAATTGCCTAGAATGTAACTCTTTTCTTCAATCTCCACAGTTTTTATTTATAGGAAAATGGCCACAGGAAACCACTCAACAGTGATGGAGTTTATCCTTGCAGGGCTCACAGATCAGCCAGAGCTCCAGCTTCCTCTGTTTCTCTTGTTCCTGGGAATCTATGTGGTTACTGTGTTTGGGAATCTGGGCATGATCTTACTGATTGCTATCAGTTCTCAACTTCACTCCCCCATGTACTATTTCCTCAGTCATTTATCCTTCATTGATCTCTGCTACTCCTCTGTCATTACTCCTAAAATGTTAGTGAATTTTGTGGCTGAGAAGAATGTCATCTCTTTTCTGAAGTGCATGACACAGCTCTATTTTTTCACATTTTTTCTCATTGCTGAAGGTTACCTTCTGACAGCAATGGCTTATGATCGTTATGTTGCCATCTGCAGTCCTTTGCTTTATAATGTTCTCCAAGAATGTGCTCTGGAATGATGTTTGTAGTATATTCCTTGGGATTTTTTGGTGCCACAGTACATACTAGCCGCATGGCAATGCTCTCCTTTTGTGGATCTCACGTTGTCAGACATTACTTCTGTGATCTTCTTTCCCTGTTGAGCCTTTCCTGCTCAAGCACCCATGTCAATGAAATTCTTCTTTATATTATTGGGGGAATAAACACCTTAGCCCCCACTCTGGCTGTCATTGTCTCTTACACTTTTATCTTGTCCAGCATCTTCCACATCCGCTCTACTGAGGGCAGGTCCAAAGCCTTTGGTACCTGCAGCTCCCACCTCATAGCTGTAGGAATCTTCTTTGGGTCTATCATGTTCATGTACTTCAAGCCCCCTTCTAGCAACTCTATGGAGCAAGAGAAGGTATCCTTAGTATTTTATACCACAGTGATCTCCATGCTAAACCCTCTTATTTATAGTCTGAGGAATAAGGATGTGAAGAATGCCATTCGAAAGGTTGTTGGGAATTGAAGCTTCTCCTGAGTTTCAGAATTTCCCAGAAGTAGAGAAAATAATCAGTCCAAAAGGAAACTATTCCAATTTTGTTTCTTGGAATTACCTCTTTCCTGAGAAGCCAATCTCTTTATTGTGATAGAAGCTAGGGTCCTCAACATAGTTCACGCGAGTCCTTTCTTCACTAGCATCTTGAGGTCAGAAACCATATAGACCATTTTAAAATTTTCTTAGCATATATTATAAGGGTATGCTCTCAGTAAACAGTCAATAAATGCTTGTTGAAGGAGTCAGTGAATAAGCTAAAAAAATGAAATTTGCCTCAAACTCTTTTCTGTTCAGTAATTATTGACAGATTTTCTCTTCTTCCCAGAGTTTCAGATTAATGTCCAACTCACTCCTGTTCTTTTCAAAACTCCTTAATAATTCATGGTTTTGGGTTTCTAACCCATGTGTACCAGGGAGAAAGTTTGAAGAAGGTTCAAAAAAGATCATGGACTGCCAATGAATAGAGTTTGACCGAAGTCTAGAAGTTGTTTTCTTGCCTTCTCTCTCTTTTTCTCATTTATGTATTTGAATATGTACATGTGTAAATGTGAACATGTATTATATTTTAATGTGTATATGCATATATATGTAAATATTATATATGTTATATATGATGTGGAGCCTGACCCAACTCAAAGTGGTGCTGAGCTGATTGTTAAATTTTTCAGTGTGAGCATTTACATGTCACAAATTAGCAAGTACTACAAATCAGGGCTTGGTTTATTGTTTTGTTGGTTGTATAGACTTAAGAAAATGATGGAACAAATGTTAATAATACAGAATGAACTTTAAAGTGTGTCATGCACACATTTTCCCCACCCTTAGGGATCCAGTTTTTAATTATTTATCAACAGAACACCAGATGTATATGTACATATATGCCATTGATTCCATGGTATTAGTGCCACTTAGTTTCATGTCGTTAGAAGTGTAATGGCCTTTAGATTTCATTTAGTCCAACACCTTTATTTTATAGATAAATAACTGAAGCTCAGAGAGGTGACTTGCTGATGGTCATGAAGAGATCAGCTTTATTAACAATAATAAGGACATTATTAATCATAAACATTTATAACGTATAAACATTATTAACAAGGACTAACATTTATAGATGACCTTGACCTCCAAAGAAGTTGATAAAGGTTATCTAATCTCATCTTTTGAACAACCCTTTGAAGTAGGTACTATTATTATCTCTGTTTTGGGTATTTAGTGTGAAGAAATTTAGGCATAGTGAGGTTAAGTGATATCACTCAAAAGCAGATAGAGTGATGGGATATATCTAGGCAATAAAAAATTTTGAAGTATTTGTAGAGAAACTGAAAAAGTTAATTCAAAAACAAAACAAGCTTTCAAGGTATCTGCTGCCCTTTCAAGGCAAACAGGAGGGAGAAAGAAGGGGAGACCGTCCTTCAGAATGTGTAAATTATTTTTATGGATTATTCCTCAGTGTAGTAGATAAAAAAGTTTACTGGGAGTCAAGAGATATGGGTTCAAGATTTGCTTTTAATGTTGCCTAGCTGTGGGACATTTGGGTAAGCATTTTCTCCTTTTGGACTACAATTTCCTCAGGTACAAAACAAGCAGAATGGACTTACAGATTTTTAACTTTCCTTGTATGACTAATATCTTCGTATAATTTACCTGGTGAAGCTGGATATCTGAAGCAGACAATTCACTTTTTTTGAGGGGGGGCGGGATCTATGTGCTAGTCTCAGCAATCTTCTCCCTTATGTGGGACATCAAGGGAAACTGCATTGCTATGTGGATTTTTTTATATGAGCAAAAACAGATGAACAGTCCAAGGTTGAGTTGGAAAAGCTTTCTACTACTCCTTAATTTTAGACAGAACAGTTCCCAAAGGAGCTGTGTGGTGGGTTTCTCTTCAATTACTATAGTTGGTGCCAGAGTATCAGGTATTTCCATGTAGAAATTCATTTATCACTATTTTATGTTTTATTTAAAAGCATTTTTATTGGTATTTTTTGTTTTTATGTTTTCTAGATTTTTTTTTCATATCCTCTCCTCCTCCCTTTCCATAAAACTAACCCTTATGGCAAAGATTGTTTTTTTCTTAAAGAGGGAAAATGCTTTATTAAATTCAAGCTTAAAACCTGATGTGTTGCAACAGGGTGCTAGCTCAATGAGATGGAGGACTAGACTTTTTCTCCAAACCTTGATAAATGTCAAAATTTCTGAAAAAGGGGGATAATGTACCAACAGTAAAGTGATCACAGCTCTCTCTGTTGGCCAATACACCAAGAAGCCTAAAAAATAGTTTTATAAATTAAGATCAGATAATATTCAACCCTGCTTTCTTTTCCCCACAAACCACCACCCTGGCAAGGAACATAACCTGACTCACCAACTTGTGTTCTAGGATCAATCAATCAATAAATCAAATACGGATTTAGTGCCTGCACTGTGACAGGTATTAGATAAAGGCTGTGGGTAAAAAAAAAAAAAAAAGAGGCAAAAGACAGTCCCAGTCCTCTAGGAATTTACAATCTAATGAGAGAGAAAAAGGCAAAATATATGTATATACAAAGCAAACTTTGTACATAATAAAGAAGAAATAATAAGTAGAGGGACTGCTCTGAAATTAAATATTTGCAGAAGGTTTCCTGTAGAAGGTGATATTTTAGCTGGGACTTGAACCCACAGAAATCAGTAGTAGGAGGGAAGGGGGGAGATAATTCCAGGCATGGTAGATAGCAAGAGAAAATGTCTAGAGCTGAGACATAGAGTGTCTTCTTTGAGGAACAGTCAGAAGGCCAGTGTCATTGAATGGAGGCATATGTGTTGGGGAGTAGTTGTTAAGAAGACTAGAAAGGCAGGAGGTTATGAATAACTTGGAATGCCTGTAAAGCCAAGCACAAGCAGCTTTCCAGAAGAATGCTACTGTGAACAGCTTTTAAGGTTCTGATGACATAGAATAGTGAACACTCTATTTATTCAATAACAAATCAGAGCAAAACATTCACAGAAAACCAAGGTACAGCATTCACAATGTTACAACTTATCACAGAAAATCAAAATATAGCATTCACAACAACTTATGACAGAAAATGGCCACATAGTTTTTACCACAGTGGTCACAAAGTTTTGAACAAAGAATAATCATTTAGTAACTCAAATCATTTAATCATCACAGTCATTCAATAATTCTTAAGGAGGGTTGCTTCCTTAAGGAACACAAAGTACAATAGTCAAAGTTTTCTACCCATGAGGCATATCAAGTTACAAATCAGTTACTATTTAATCATCATTTACTACTCAATCATCAGAAAATACACAATCCCTCCACCCCTAGGTCACTAGTAAATTATAATCTTCTCAGTCAGTACACAGTATCCAAGTAAAGTCTTCTTTCAGCTTGACTTGGGGTGGTCTCTCAGATTCTCTGGATCCCCTTCCATGGTCCCAAATCCTACCTGGATTCACCAAATTGTAAGCTGGGTTCAAAGGCAGACAGCTCCCAGGTCCTAGTCCAGGTCTCCACATACTTCCTGTTCCATGCTGAAGCTCACAGCATCCAGTCCACCTTAAATCCTTCATAGTCTCTATTCCTGGGAAGTCAAGGCTTAACAAAGCAACCAATGGGTTGATACAAAGTACCAGCATCACAGACATGCTTCCTCAGTCTGTGGCAGCTCCAGCTGGCCCTCAGCTCTGACTGGCCCTTGGAAATCCTCAGGAGAAGCTTCAGCTGGCTCTCAGAATCAAAATCACTTCATCCTGGTTTCCAAAATCAAAATCATTCTCTCCAGCCTAGGGAGCCATTCTTCTTCAGCCTCCCTGGTGGCAGCAGCTTCTGTTTCCACAGAGCTTTCTTCAAGAAGATCTGTCTGGCACAGCAGGGGCTTATCCTTATATACACATGGCATTAGCACCTTCCTGTTTCAGCCAACCCCTTCCTGTTATGTCAGCAACAGGGGTTCATACTTCTGTTTCTTTAACAGAGGCTTGATTAATTACTAAGTGCTAAATACCTGTTATCTTTGCCAATACAAAGGGATCTTTAAAGTCAAATTACATTACCATTACAATGCCAAACATAATTTTGTATTTGATTGTGGAGGCAATAGGGACCCACTGGGATTTTTTGAGTAGGTGGACACCATGATCAGACCTGCATTTTTGGAAAGTCAGATTGGTAGCTGAATGGAGGCTAGATTAGGGTGAGGAGAGATATAATAAAAGACCCACCAGCAAGCTACTGCAATAATTCAGGTGTGAGGTGATAAAGGCCTACACTAGAGCACCAGAGTGGTGGCCATGTCAGAGGAGACCAGGGGGTATATTTGAGAGATGTTGCAAAGGGGAAATCAGTAGGTCTTGGCAACAGATTGGATATGGGGGGTGGAGAGATGGGAGTGTTTTCTTAGGGCAGCAGCATTTGGCCAGAGAACCAAAGAAGAGAGGGAATAGGAATAGGGGCTAACAATGAAAACAGAGCCTCACCATTCCAAAAGGAAAGGGAATTAGCTAGAGCCAGTCCTGTTCCTCCCAGCAGTCACTTGGGACAGGGATCTAAACTACTGAACAATGAATTTCACAGTGTGAGATATGACTGAAATAGTTTTGATGTACAGAAACAGTGATACACATCAAATTGGAAGGAATCTGAAAATGAGTAATTAGGCAGTACCAGGAAAAAAAGGCTAAAACCACAAAGGAGCCCAGAAAAAAAAAAAAACAAAACCAAAAACAATTAAGAACCAAGAATAAAAGCAGATAGATCAATGTATAACATTAAAACATATCATTCTCTGAGTTGGTTTCACTTTGTTTATTGTTTATGGAATTAGTAAATTGAACTACTATTTATCTTAGAATTTGCAATATGGGTTTTTTGTTGTTCTTTTTCAGGAGGTGACCTGTGTATTCTTTTGTTTGTTGTCTTATTTTTTTGTGAACATAAATTCTGAGTTGCATTCTTGCATTGTGTTGTTCAGGTTTTTTATTTATTATATTATACTGGAAAGTCTATGAGCATTAAGTTGTTTCTATTCATTCTGCCTTGGGGATCTATATTTTGCTTGTATAGAGATCACATGTTCTTTTTATCTTATTACATTTTGCATCTTATCTTTTAGATTGTTATTTACTTAATTACTTAATTATATTTTTAATCTTTCAGATTGTTCTTCATTTCACTTATATTTATCCTCCCAATCAATTTTCTCTTTTTCTTCTTTGGGAAATCACAATAGGGTGGATTCAATATTTTCTGTGCTATAAATTATCTCTGCTTTACAGGGTAAAATTTTACCATCTGTTTCCCTTTTACTATTCTCTCAATATTGTGGGCTAGGTGACTTGTGCTATTCCATGCTTTCTTGGGGATCCACATAGATATTTGTTTCATCAAACAATGGTTCAAGTCCCTTTGCCTAACAATCTTTATTTAGAAATGTTTGCAGTTAATCAGTATATTGGTAGCCGCCTCTCTGTAAGTGTGTACTCACACCAATGCATTTGTTCCTTAGAGGGCTGTTGCTACGCTGATTCCAATGGTTAAGCCTGGGATTTTGTAATCCTAACATTGTGGATCACAAACTTCCCATTAGTGTGTTTTCCATTAACATTCAACCTATATCCAGAGTGCTTGTAATTCTCATTCAAGGTATCATAGTAAGATCATTGCTTTCTTTCAAACTTAAATCATGAGTAAACTGCCACACAAATCCAAGGAATTTAGGTTCAAGACTTGATTTTGCTATTGACTTTCTCTGTGATTTTGGACAATTCATTTATCCTTTGGGGGTTACAGTTTCTTAAACTGATAAATAAGTAGGTTAGATTTCTGAACTTGCAAATCTCATTTAAAATTCTCCATATCATTTATCCTCTGAAAATTTAGGAATTTAATTCTAGCTATAATAGAGACTGCCCCCAAGAAGGAATATAAAAATGCATTTCAATGCATTTTCAAATGAGCAGAGTCATCTCTTTAAATATCAGTAGCAGAGTAAATCATGAATGAATTGCATATTATTTTCCCTTTCTAATAATTTGGAATGCAAGTTAGAGGGGCGTTAAATAGAAAGACAAAGATAGGAAGAGAAAATCTACCCTGGTTTAAGGTATATTCTCAAAGTATTTCTGAGTTGGGCTTCATAGTAATTACAGGTGTGGGGGTAGAATATCAGTTGGTTCAAAGCAAAGTTTCTCTCCTGTTTCTTCTCTCTCTCTCTCTCTCTCTCTCTCTCTCTCTCTCTCTCTCTCTCTCACTGTCTCTCTCTCTCTCACTCTCTCCCTGCACATCATCCAACACACACAAAACCCATTATTCTGACATTTCTTCTTTCATTAGAAAGTTTTTCTTTCTATCACTTTGTTAAAGGCAATTTTGACATCCTTATTTCTCAGACTGTAGATGAGGGGGTTTAGCATGGGCACAGCAATAGTGTAAAAGATAGAGGACACTTTTCCCTGATCCATGGAGCTGGATGAAGATGGCTGCAGGTACATGAATGCACAAGAGCCAAAGAAGACAGCAACTGCTGCAATATGGGAGCTGCAGGTACTGAAGGCTTTTGATCTGCCTCCAGTGGATTGAATTTTTAAATTGCTAGTAATGATAAAAACATATGAGAAGACTATGATCAGGGCTGGGCAAAGTACATTAAATGAACTGAAGGTCAGATTCAAGACTTCATTGATGTATGTACTAGAACAAGAGAGCTTCAAGAGTGGAAGGAGATCACAGCAGTAATGATTGATTGCATTTTCCTTACAGAAGAGCACTCTAAGCAAGCAGACTGTGTCAGCTGTGGCCTCAACCAGGCCCAATGCATACACTCCACCAACTAACCAGGAACACATCTGATGGGACATTGTAAGGCTATAAAGAAGGGGATGACATATGGCAACATAACGGTCATATGCCATCACAGCCAGCATGTGACATTAAAAGATTCCAAAACTGGCAAAAAAATAGAACTGAGTCATGCACACTGGGTAAGAAATAATGTTCTTCTCTGACACTAAGTTCACCAACATTTTGGGGGTGATGATAGTTGATTGACAGAGATCAATGAAGGACAAAGTGCAGAGGAAATAGTACATGGGAGTGTGAAGATGAGAACTGAGTCTAATCAATATGATCATGCCCAGGTTCCCAAGAACGGTGACCATATAGATGCCCAGGAACGGGAGGAAGAGGGTAAGCTGGAGCTCTGGCTTGTCTGTTAGCCCTATGAGGATAAACTCAGTCACTAGGGAGTAATTGCCTGTAGCCATTCCTTTTGTGTGTAGAGTAAGAGAAGGCAAGAACCTGTAGATATAATTAAGAAAAATGTCCTCATTATTGCAAGTCTCAAGGGTGGTCACAAACAAAAGGATAAAATTTTAATCTTGATTCATATTAGCTTTTTCTGTCTCTATTTTCTACAATTAGTTACAGGGAAGAGCTATAGATAACGTGTCTAAATTTGGGTAAAAAGTTTGTTGATCGCTACTTGTCAATATCAAAATTTGTGACTCTCCTTGATGAATAACTCAGATAAAAACATAGATGGTATGCACATAAAATCTGAACTTACCAAAGTTTGAATAAGTCATTAATTTATAGTTTTACCTAAACATAATCCCAAAATATCATGAGTGATTAGGACAATGAACTGAACCTAATATAAGAAAATTAAATAAGGATAAATGTAAAATCCTTCAGGGCACTTAAAAGGATCTCATAGCACTTAAAATTGGTTCCAAGACTGAAAAAATCTGGAGAAATATTTAAGTCTGTTTGTCAAATGACTGGGGTACTTAGTAGGCTACCAACTTAATATAAATAAGCAATATAATGTGGCAAAGAATTCATGTGATCTTAGGCTACATGAATGGAGGTATGTATTCTAGGAATAAAGAGGTTATGATTAGTTAAACCACCTCTTGGGTACTCTGTTGAATTTGTTTTACCACAATTGAGCATGGATTTTGACCAAGTGGAGGACTTCCAGAAAAGGACAATGAAGGTCTTGAATGATCTTGAGTACATGCTGTAAAAGGACAATTTAAATGACTCGTGAAAGTTAAGCCTGCAAAAGGGGTGTATCAAGATGACACAGTAATTGTTTGTTAGTGTTTTTAAGGGTTGTCACATGAAAAAAGGATTCGATCCATTTAGTTTGTTCCCCTCAACAATGCATGAAAGTTGCAAAGGGCCAAATTGAGGCTTCATATGAGGATGAAATCCATAACAATTGTACAGAACCTAAAGAGACCTGGGCTGCCTCAGCAGTAGTGAGCTTGCCCTCAGTGCACATCTTCAAGAAGATGCTGGATGACCAGCCCGGCTGTTGGGGGGAGGTTATGGGGTATGGTTTCGACCAGATAGAAAGTCCCTTCCAACTCCAAAATTTCAAAATTCTGTAATTCTGAGCTGTAGACATTCATGCCTATTTTCTTCCTATTTTTAAAGTCTCTTCCTATTTTTAAACAACCTGTTCTCATTCTTCAGGCCCATTCCATTGTCAGAGATGGGTATAATGAAATATGGAAATAGTCTTATTTTTTCAAAGTCCTGAGGTTCCATGAGTCTCTATTTAGAAGGTAGAATCATGTGAAATTAATCCAATACTTACGCTACTGCACTGGTTCTTTGAGTCCATTCACAGAGCCCTGGCAGATAGATGTCTTCTCTGAAGATTGTTATAGCCCTGGTATAGAGCCTTCTAATCCTTTTAATGATATTGGGATTTAGGGCACAGGACTTAATCTCTGAAATTCTCTGGCAATCAATTTGATTGAAGATAATTATTTCTAATTGTGATTTTATCCAGAGTATGCTCTTCAGTCATAGGGAAAGAATCAGTGTTTATCAGTCTCAACAGAGCTTCTGATGATGTAACATCAGGTTTTTATGGTTGTTTATAAGCTTACTGGGACCTCATTAGTAATTCACAGAGACTCCCAGAGGGACTTATCTCATAAGAGATCCCCCCTTTCTGGGAAGAATTGTCTTTGTTCCCTTAATTCTTTTAAAAAATTTTCTCTCTGTGTGCATGATAATCTTTTCAGGTCACAGTCCTAGTGCTGTACCTAGGATTTCTGGCATCTGAAACCAATTTGAGTCGTGGGTTGAAAATCTTGGGCAGTATCTCAGCAAGAAATAATATTTTTTGAGATTGAAGTAACTTGAATTCAAAGATCATAGTAATTGATGAAGTCACATAACTGAAGGCACTGAACTTATTGAAGAAGAGTTAAAGTGAACTAGAAATCCATACTTGACCCCAGCAGGAATCACAATATAAGAGCTGCTTAATGGTAGAGATAGACTGAAAGTCTAGAGGTGGCAGGACCAAGCAAAGAATATATTAACTTCTCTTCCTGATGTAGTGTGTTAGAAGGTGTGTGAGAAGGCATTTAAATTCTTGAAAAGGGTGCCCAAAGACATCATGTTTTCAACAGAATGTGAGGTTTCAATGAGCACCAGAAAATAGAAGTTTGACAAGAAAGAATAAGATTGAGAGGAAATTTAATTTTTTTTTCAATCAGGAAAGTTTGGAAATCCCCTGTTTCATTGAATATCTGTCTTTTCCCCTGAAAGATTATGCTTAATTTTCCTCAGTAATTGATTCTTGTTTGTAATCCAAATTCCTCTGCCTTCTGGATTATCATATTCCAACACTTTAATCATTTATTTAGAAGCTACTAGGTCTTGTGTAATCCTGACTATGGTTCAGTGATATTTAAGTTGTTGCTTTCTGACTGCTAGCAGTATTTTCTACTAGACCTGACAATTCTGGAATTTAACTACAAGATTCCTTGCTGCCTTCATTTTAGGATCTCTTTCAGGAATTGATCATTGGATTCTTTCAATTTCAACTTTACCCTCTGCTTCTTGGACCTTGGGGAAGTTTTCCTTGATAATTTCTTGAAAAATGCTGTCTTGGCTCTTTTTTTTTTTATCATGGCTTTCGGTTATGCCAATAAGTCTTAAATTGTCTCTCCTGGATCTGATTTCCAGTTCAGTTGTTTTTCTGATGAGATATTTTACATTTTCTTCTATTTTTTCATTCTTTTGATTTGGTTTGATTCTTTATGTCTCATAGAGCCATTAGCTTCCACTTGCCCAATGCAAATTTTTAAGGAATTGTTTTCTTCAGTTAGCTTTTGTATTTCCTTTTCCATTTGGTCACTTCCATTTTTAAGGAGTTCTTCTCTTTGAATTTTCGTACCTCCTTTTTCATTTGTCCAATTCTATTTTTTTAAGGAGTTGTTTTCTTCAGTAGATTTTTTTCCCCCCATTTGACCAATTATCTTTTTTAAGGGATTGGTTTCTTCAATCAGTTTTGTCCTTCCTTTTCTAAGTTATAGACTCTCTTGCATACCTCTCATTTCTTTTCCAATTTTTCTTCTACCTCTTAATTGACTCTTAAAATCCTTCTTGAATTCTCCCAAAAAGACTTTTTGGGCTTGGGACCAATTCATATTTCCCTTCCAGGTTTCAATATAAGTATATTGACAGTGTTGTCCTCTTCTGAGTTTATGTTTCAATCTTCCCTGTCACCACGATAATGCTCTATGATCACTGGTCTTTTCTGCTTCTTGTACGTGGTTGCCTATTTCCTGAATTTTAAAGTTGAATTCTCCTGCTGAAGCACAGGGGGCACTGTCCCAAGTTTCTTGTGCTGGGGGCCAGGGGCCTGGTCACTGGCTTTGTATGCTGGGGCCTTCTGGTGCTGACAGCTGGAGGCAGTAGGAGTCTGGTAGCTTACCTGATCTAGTGGCTCTGTGTGCTGTGTGCTGATCCTAGATGGGTTTTTTTTTCTGCATTTCCTCAAGGCTACACTGTAGCACAGAGAGGTTCAGCCACTTACCCTCTAGGGCTATGTGGCACACATGGTGGTTCTCTGAGCTGGAGTCTGCCACTTCCTCTTCTACACTAAGGCTCATAGGGAGGTCCTGGTGTTGGCATTTGCCTGCTTCATTATGCTGAGGCTCAGGATCTCCCACTTATTTATTGAAGTGGAACTTGTTGCTGACTTGTTAGGTTGCTTCCTGTCCTGGAATGTACTCTGCTTTTACCTGAGTGACATGGAACATTCTTAGCAATCTTCCAAGTTTTCTTGGCTAAAAAACTGCTCCACCCTGTCTTTCTGCTGTTCCATAATTTTTCCTGGGGTGCTATTTTCTGTTTGTTTTTTTTTCTCCAGAGGTCGATGTGGAAGAGTGACAGCAATTTACTGCTTTCTCTGGGTAAAGCAAAGCACAAGCAGTTTTCCAGAAGACTCTTCTGTGAACAGCTTTCAAGGTGCTGATTACATAGTATAGCTAACTCTCTATTTATTCAATAACAAGTTAGAACAAAACATTTGCAGAAAATCAAGGTACAGCATTCACAATGTTACAACTTATTACAGAAAATAAAAATACAGCATTCACCAAGTCACGTCTCAACAACTTATCACTAAAATGTCCAAATAGTTTTCACCAAAATGGTCACATAGTTTTCAACAAAATACAATTATTTAGTAATTCAATCATTCAATCATTCTTAGGGAGGCTTGACTCCTTAAGGGACACAAAGTACAAAAGTCAAAGTACTGCGTCCCTAGGTCACAGTAAATCATAATCTCCTTAGTCAGTAAACAGTATCCAAGTAAAGTCTTCTTTCAGTTTGACTTGAGGCTGGCTCTCAGCTTCCAACTGTCACCTGAGTTCAAAGGCAGGCAATTCCCAGTTCCTTGTCCAGCTCCTTGTACAGTTCTTCATCCAGTTTTCATTCCATATTGAAGTTCACAATGTCGAGTCCACCTGATAGCCTTCATAGTTCCTGTTTCTGGGAAGACAAAGCTTGACAGAGCTACAATAATATACATACACATTGTTGGCACCATCATCAATTCACCATCTGCCTGTGAAATCAACTCAGACCCACCAATAAGGTCTGAGAACTCAGCACAAATCATCAACATAGAAATCAACACAGACCCACAAAAAAAGATCCAAGAGGTCAGCACAAATCATCAATAAAGCCCCAGGACCTCCAAAACTCTCCTCCATAATTTCTATAAACACACAACCAGAAAATCCTCTTCCAGGGCTTTCAGTAAGGTCCCAGGGCTTCTGTACAAAGTATCACAAACAAACATCAACACAGAGAGAGCAGACAGAATGCCAGGGTACCACAAGTTTTTTCCTTCTTGACTCTGCCACCACAAGAGTCCTTTTCTCAGTTCTACTGTCTCTAACATAGGCCTCTCCTTATATTTGGTCATTATCTCTTCCCCTTCCTGTTGCAGGAGTTCATGAATTCTAGGGTTCACAAGTTGTGGGGTTCACACGTTCTGTTTCTTAACAGACTTGATACAAGGATCAAAAGAAACTTGAACTGAAACAAGGTGTTAATTCAATAGCTGAAAGAAGGTGTTAACTACTTCTGTCCTTGCCATTACACTCTTCCATCTTGGTACCTGGAAATTTCTCTCCCCTCTACTTCAAGCCATGGCTTGTGCCACTAGCCACTCTGTTTTAAAAATTTTCTTTCTTTCTCTTATTCCTCTAGCTGCTGCATCTACATCCATCCTCTCTACCCTGGAACTGAAAACAGAGATTCTACTCTATTGCAAGTCCACACAGCCAGCAGGTCCCTGCCCCTTGGTACTACACTTACTAGGTATGTGCTGCCTCCTTTTCCCTGCAGCCACAGCCTGGGACCTATCTGGTCAGCATAGCTGTGCTTGGTATCTTTCAAGAATGCAAGGTTCAGTCCTCTCACAGATACTCACACTGTGAAATGAAAGTTCCTAAGGCTGAGGCTGTCTCTCAGCCCTGATGCCTAGGACTAATTGTTTGTATATCCTGCAGAATCTGCCTGGAGATGTTTGCATTTCACTCTGGCTGAACCTCCACCCCTGGAGGTCAAGTATTTCCTGGGGTTTCTCAAATTGTCTTAGGAGGACAACTGCTTTACCCCATGTTTATTTCTGCTGCTCTGAGTCAATATTCTTTTTTTGTGTGTGGAGGAAATTTGGAGAGCTGAAAGTGCCCTGAACTACTCCACCATCTTCCCAGAATCCTCAATCCTCTCCTTTGATCACCATATCTTAAATGGGAAGGAATGCCCAAGCTATATATCCAGGTCTTCACAACCTTCCCATAAAATGCCAGTTATTCAAAGACAACAGCAATTTGGAAATAACCCTGAGAGAAATTAACATTATACTATTATATTAAAAACAAATTTTTAATTTGTGATTCATCCTTTTTCTTCTGTTTTTGCCATTACCCCAGTCCTGAAAAGGCCAGTCAGTGTATGAAGAGCAAGACCAAATAATGTTATCATTCCTAGTCCCACATCCAAGTGGGGACCTGAGTTTGATTTATCTCTAGACAGGATCCAGCTTGATTTAAATCCATCCTCAGGGTGGATAAGGTATGTCCTTTGTCTTTTCATATGAGTTTGAAGTAATCTGGCTCATGAAGGTGAAAACGGGCTGCTTCAGAGCTCCTGGCCTGCAGATTGCAGAGGGGCCAAGCAATCATTAAAAGGCTAAGTGCTCTTGCCTTAACCCACCTGGATTGGGATTGTGGTCTTGGGTGGTGGTCTTGAGGCGCGTGACTAGGGAGCCAAAACTGGTGGGGCTGCAGAGACAGCAGCCTCCTAATAGCTCCAGCAGATGCGAAAACCTCTGGGATTTGGGACAGAGCTCTCCCCTCTGAAAGCAGAGTTCTACTGAGCCCAAAAGTCAAGTAACTGACTGGCAACATGAGCAGGCAAAGGAAGCAAAGCAAGCCCAGCAATCCAACTTTAGATTCATTTTTTGAGGACAAAAAGGATCAAAGCATGGAACGGGAGAAAGACAACACAGTCAAAACTCCCACACCAAAAGCTTCCAAGAAAAATGTGAACTCATTACAAGCCATAAAGGAGCTTAAGAAGAATTTTGAAAACCAAATAAGAGAATTGGAGGGAAAAAATGGGAAGAGAAATGAGAATAATGCAAGAAAATCATGAAAAGAGAGTCAACATTCTGACTGAAGAAAATAACACTATAAAAATAGATTAACTCAAATGGCAAGAAAGGCCCAAAAAGCCAATGAGGAGGAGAATGCCTTAAAAAGTCAAATTTTCGAGATCGTAAGAGAAACCCCATTAAAAGTTACTATAGACATTATAAAATATTTGGGAATCTACCTGCCAAAACAAACCCAATAACTTTATGAACACAACTGCAAAACACTTTTCACACAAATAAAGTCAGATCTAACTAAATGGAAAAGCATTAACTGCTCCTGGCTGGGTCGAGCTAATGTAATAAAAATGACAATTTTATCAAAATTAAATTATGTATTTAGTGCCATACCAATCAATCTACCCAAAAATTATTTTATAGAACTAGAAAAAATAGTAACAAAATTCATTTGGAAGAACAAAAAGTCCAGAATATCAAGGCAATTAATGAAAAAAAATGCTAGGGAAGGTGGCCTAGCCTTACCAGATTTTAATCTGTATTACAAAGCAGCAGTCATCAAAACTGCTTGGTACTGGCTAAGGGATAGAGTAGTGGATCAATGGAATAGATTGGGTACAAAAGACTCAATCATCAATGATTATAGTAATACACTAT